>CM069910.1:21272983-21290071 GCA_036172215.1 Camellia granthamiana | reverse complement strand
AATCTAATGGTTATGAGTGATTTGATACAGGGGACAGGGTTAGTTGGGGACTAAAAATCCTTACTAAATAAGTGCTTGCCCACATAACCAAACATAATTACAACGAAAATGTTTGCCTCGTTACTTATTTGTTCACTATTATAAATTTGTTGATGTGAAAATAGAGTACGAGAAGTACACAAAATAGATCAATAAAAAGCAACAAGACAATATGAGAAAAACTTCATAATTTGGCAAATTATTTTGTGTTTTGTTGATATAGTGGTATTTGGGGAACAATTGAAAAAATTCAATTACGAGAAGTTTGGGGTAAAACATTTGGAGCATGGAATTTAAGTAGCTGATTTTACACCTACAGTTTGGCAAACTAAAACTTTTGCATGTTAACTTGCATGGGTAGTCCATTGATTAAGGGGCAAACTCTAAGGCGAGCCACAAATTAAGATATTTTAGATTCAACATTAGTATCTATTGGTGTTAATCAATATCTTTAATTTATGAAGAATAGTAGATATTCAGAGTTTACTCTAGAAGGATAAGTCCAAAATCCAATGTTTCGCTTGAATAGGTTCCCCAAGAAGGAAAAAAAAAAAGTCTATCAGTGTAGGTGTAAACCAATACCTATAATTTGTTGTTTGCTGTTGCTGTGATTGGGGCAGCATTTTGTGTTTCTTTTTGTTGTTACTTTTGTTCGTGGTTGGAATCTCTCCAACCTTCAATTTTGCTATGATGATGTCTCTCACATGTCCATTTTCTTTTGTTTTTCTAATGTATTTTCTTGTACTTTTAATCTTTATTAATATTTTTTTGTTTTCGCTAATTCAAAAGAAAAGAAAAAAACAAAAAAACAAAAGGTATGTTTGGTTTGAGTTTGGGATATGAGTTTTAGAGATAAAAAGTACGAAAAGTTGTTTGGTTTGGTTTTTTTCAAAAGATGTTTTGAAAAATTATTTTGAGAGAGAGTTTTGGAAAAGTGATTGATTTGATGTGTGTAAGAGAGAAATTTGTTTGAAAAACTTGTAAACCAAACAAGTTTTGGGAAAATTTTTTGGGAAACACAAACCAAACGAGCCCAAAATTTTTTATTCCACAATGGTTTGAAATTTTGATTAAATTACTTGGAAAAAATAGAGGTTGACACAGATTTTTTTTTTTGGTTTTTCTTTTTGTTTTTGATAAGGAAACCTAGAGATTAAGTGCCAAGATTAAGGCGAAAAAAGGAAAAAATTTAATGATAGCATCAATATAAATGTCTATTTGTGGTGCCTCTATTTACGCACTACATTTGGTTTCAAGGCACACTACTACTCAGTTCACATATTTAATAATTTGAAAAAACATAATTTTTCTCGACACACACCACAACGTTCTATTTTTGTCCTTAGTCCCACATCACTTAGTACACACCTCAAATTCAAATTAAAAAAAAAAAAAAAAACTGACTGTTAGACATAATTTTTACCCCAGCCCTCCTCCCCCTCTAAGCCCACGAAGACCCTCTTCCTCACTGACTACTGGCCTGAAGCTAGAGAGAAAGAGAGAGAGAGAGAGAGAGAGAGAGAGAGAAACAGATGTCTCTGATTCCATATTCGATCCACAAGCTCTGATTTTTCTACACAAATTTGTTTGGTTACTTAGAAAACTCTAATGAGTCTGTCTCAATTCATCCAATCCATTGATTAGCAACAAGAATTGTACCCAGAATATGAAGATTTCGCAATTCTTCCATTCTTTGCTATGTTCTTCTCATCTGTTCGTTTCTTTCTCGACAGATTTATATTCGAAGTACTATATATATATATAAGTTGTATAATCACACATGATTCAAATTGGGTCTTTGATTGTATCGCTGGCATTTGAAATTTAGATCATTCCATACACAAAAAAAAAAAGCTAAAAGATTAAATTTTGTGTTTCAAATATATAGTTATGAATGTTTTTTTCATATGGTCAGTCTTCATAGCATTTGCTCTGTTCTTCCAGCAGTGGTGGCTGGGGTTAGGGTTTGGATGTGTATTCAACTAAGGTGTGTATTCAATTGTGGTCATTTTGGTCATTTTAAATAAGGTCATTATTGTAATAAAAAATAATTAATTAATGATGTGTTTTGAGACTAAATATGATGTGTAAATAGAGGCACCCGTCTATTTGACGTCACTTTGTATTGGAGTCTTAAAGGAATAATGTACAAGATGTAAATAGTATATTAAAGTATAAAAAATAATTAATTAATGATGTGTTTTGAGACTAAATATAATGTGTAAATAGAGGCACCCCGTCTATTTGACGTCACTTTGTATTGGAGTCTTAAAGAAATAATGTACAAGATGTAAATAGTACATTAAAGTATAAAAAATTAGAGTATTAAAGTATTACTCTAAGATTATTGAATTCACATTTTGCATTTATTAATATAGAATAAACCTTTTGTAAGTTCAAATTCTAATAGTTCATATTACGAGTGAGCAGTGGATATTTCGATTCATCCAAACCAATCGAATCGAACCGATCCTCTACATTTTAGGGGGATGCGTGATGACGAACGGATGGTTGCAGATTGATTTTTTTCAATCCACTTAGTTTTGGACGGATGTCGGAATTGAAGTTTCTTTGGCCGCAACCGAACCGCCAAACCGCGAGTACCCCTAGTAATTTGTAAGACTTTGTGTTTTCAATTGAAAAAGTGTTCAGATATTCTGTTGTATTTTCAATTTGGAAATCTTTTATCAAATAGCTAGGGTTGATATTTGGTATTTTTGTGTGAAAAATATAAGAATTAATTTTGTCATTTTTAAAAAATCAAATTAAATAATTTTTGAATAAAAAAAAAAGTAATGAAATAGTTTTGAGAATGTATGATTTTCTTATATATATTTATCATTGGTATTTGACAATTTACTTGATAATCTTTTAGTTATGTTGAGTTGAAATTATTATTCCAAAAAAAAAATATTGACAAGTTGTTATATTATGTTCAAAATTTGTAAAAATTTAAACCGGTAAACCGATTCGCATACATCCGTCAATTCCCTAATCCGTTCAATCTTGTAAATCAGCAGTATAACGCAGCGGAATAAAAATTATGGTCATACCTTTTCTGCAGAGTCTGAATAGAAAGGATCTCGTGGGTAAATCACGTGCTTCCTGAATCTAACCAATCAACCCAGCAGTGGGGTGATATTACAACAGTGAATATCACCCACACAAATCACAGTGCAAACGGCTTTGATCGTTGTTTTTGGGAGAGAGTTAGAATATGGGAAATTTCTCTCTCTTTAGACTTGACAGGAGGGTCTCAATTTATACATGTATAGGGGAGAGAGGAAAAGCCTCCAGCCTTTATGGCTGGTCATTAATGCACCATTAACCTCTACAATAAAGGCAAGAGTTACAAACCCCATAATGCAGGAGTTACAAACCCCATCAATGAGGAGTTACAAACCCCATTAATGCAGGAGTTACAGTTATAAATTCAAAGCATTGAAATGGTCATGCCACATGGGCGCCCATTTCTAACATCTCCCACTCGCACATAAGTTGGCATGACACTGCCACATCTCTAACTCAATCTCCCCAAAAATGAACAATCTCATACTAGCCAATGCACCGTGCGACCGCTGAGAACACCTGCATGTGGGAGTTCTATACTAGAAACTCAATATGAGTCAACATAGAGACATCAACCCAAAAAACAGAAAATAGTGTCTCATGTACCCAGACCCATCTGGCTACATCGGTCCAAAAACATCTCTAATCCCTCAAAGAGTATGTTTGACTCTCCTAGGTCCCGCATTATATTCACACCCAATCAGCATCCTATAAAGAGCGATGTGAGTTGTCGACAGTGAATATAGAGCAGAGATGTAGAACTAGATGATCTTCCCTTCACCCTTATATCATTCAATTTGAAATTGACCGCTTTTCCAGTAATGTCCCTTAAAGCCGAATCATACATGACCGCAGGCAACATACCAAAGTAGCTGAACATCAACTCCTCATCTTATGACATAGTCAAAAGTCACAAAAAGCACAAAGTGAAGTCATTTAGGGAAAAAATGACTTTTAGGACTCACACGGGGAAGAAACAGGGATCCATTCTTTCACCTCACTAACGGGTCGATAAGTACATGCAGTATGAATGCATGTTATAGTGGAGTTACTCTTCCAAAGAGTGATGTTAAACTCACACACTATACAGATCTTACTCTAGTCACTTTTAAGCGCACAAGTCGCTTCCTAGCGTCTAACTCGAATTTTCTATTTGCTCGCCTCTCAGGCATCAAATGAGATCTCGCATCTGGCTATCCATAACAAGCACATCATGGAAAAGTGGGTACTCTCATATCCATGGTCGGTCTCTAACAAGACCTCATCTTGGCTCCAACCAAGGCGACATAACTAGTGGATTATTTTGGCTTTTCTAATTGCTCCAAATACAATAAGCCACTAGTCTCATCCTTACTCGCTACCTAGCGCTAAGGGCGATTGCTCGTGTGAGTGAGCCAATCTTGCCTGCTAACATCAATTTAATTAGTTTTTTATGTATGTTAATTCACAAACCATTGCAAAAGGTAGTAAACATAAATGTGTAATAGAAACAAATATGAATACTAATGGCATAAATATCCCCAAAAAATATGAGTTCAACTGGATACACATAAAAAATATCACCACCTACGTAGTCCTAAAGCCCTAACATGAGTAAGATAAACATCTCTAGCAATGGGCTTAGTCAAAGGGTCTGCAACCATACGACTCGTAGGGATGTGCTCCAGGATCACTTCTTTCTGCATCAAAATGTCTCTGATAAAGTTGAACCTCACATCAATGTGTTTGGTTCTACCGTGGTATTTAGGATCCTTAGCGTAAGCGAGTGCAGCCATGCTGTCACAATGGATAGTCACAGGGTCTGAAGTCTGTGTGACAACATCCAAATGCTAAAGGAATCTCCTCAACCACACGGCTTCCTGAACGGTGTGAACAAGCCACAAACTCAGCCTCCATAGTCGATAAGGCGATACATGATTGCTTCTTACTGCTCCAAGAAATAGCACCATCGCTAAGCATGAAAGCATATCCTGAAGTAGACTTACGCTCATCTAGGTCTCATCCCCAGTCAGCATCACAATAGCCAACTAGATGTAGATCTGAACTCTGGTAGCAAAGTGTGTAATCTGCAGTCCCTCTAAGATATCGTAATATCCTCTTAACTGCTTTCCAATGAGCTGGTCCTGGGTTGGATTGGTAACGACTTACCAATCCGACTGCATAACAAATGTCAGGACGTGTACACATCATAGCATACATCAAGCTTCCAATAGCATTTGCATAGGGAACACGGGCCATCTTCTCATTTTCTTCTTGAGTCTTAGGACCCATATCAAGGCTTAGGCTCTTGCCTTTTGCAACAGGAGTGTCAATGGGTTTGCAGCTCTGCATCTGGAATCGCTCTACAATAGTCTTAATGTAAGTCTCTTGAGACAAACCAAGAAGTCTCCTAGTGCGATCTCTAAGGATCTTAACATTGAGCACATAGCTTGCCTCACCCATGTCCTTCATCTCAAATGTAGAGAACAACCACCTTTTAGTGGCGACAATCATCTCCTTGTCATTTTCAGCCATTAATATGTCATCTACATATAATGACAATATCACAAAAATATCCTTGGACCGCTTAACGTATACACAGTGATCTTCATCAATCATTGTAAACCCATTAGAAACAATGGCTCGATGAAATCTCAGATTCCACTGTCTGGATGATTGCTTTAAGCCATAAATAGATCGTTGAAGTTGCAAACTTTGTGCTCCTGACCTACTGCCACAAAGCCTTCTAGTTGATCCATATAGATCTCTTCATCTAATTCTCCATTGAGAAATGCAGTCTTAACGTCCATCTGATATAGCTCTAAGTCCAACTGAGCTACTATGGCCAGGATTAGGCGAATAGAGGCAAACCTTACAACTGGTGAAAAAGTTTCCTTATAGTCCACACCCTCTCATTGGGTGTAACCTTTCGCCACTAGGCGAGCCTTATACCTTTCTATGGAACCATCCGTCTTGCGCTTGATTTTGAGAACCCATTTGTTCCCAATAGTCTTGCGCCCTGGCAGCAAATCAACCAAGTACCAGACATGATTTTTCTTCATAGACTCTATTTCTTCAACCATTGCAGTACTCCATTCTTTACTAGCAGGGGATGAGAGAGCCTCTTTGAGATTCTTAGGCTCCATCTCATCACTCGGAGCAATCATGAATGCTTCCCCTTCAATCTCAAAACGACGACGGGGTATAGCTCCACGTTTGCTTCTACGTAGTTGAGAATCCTGAGAATCCTCATCCATTGGATCTAATCCATGGGCAGGTAGATCGCTCCCACTGTCCCTAGGAGCTTAAGGAATTATTTCCTCATTCTCTACTAGGCTACTAGGTGCACCTTCAAGTAGATCCTCCATCTCATAGAGTTCTACTTCTCTAGTTACCTCACCTCTGCTAGGGAAATCCTCCTCTAGGAAATCCACATCTCGTGACTCAATTTCAGTTACACTTCCATCCGGATGCTCCCCAACAAACACATAGCCCTTAGAATGCTCACTATAGCGAATGAAGATACACTTCTTTCCTCTAGGGCCCAACTTCCCAAACTTATGAGAAGCGTTGTGTCTGTAAGCTGCCGAACCCCAAGGCCGCAAATTGCCCAAATCAGGCTTTTTGCCAGTCCACATCTCGTATGGGGTGGAAGGAATTGATTTGGAGGGCACACGGTTAAGGACGTAGGCAGCAGTCAACAAAGCATCTCCCCAATAAGAAATTGGAAGATTAGCTTGCGCCATCATTGATCTAACCATGTCAAGCAATGTGCGATTCCTTCTCTCAGCTACACCATTTTGTTGCGGAGTCCTAGGAATTGTCAATTGCCTGATAACTCCTTTTTCCTCACAGAGCACTTTAAATTGCTCAGATAGATACTCACGTCCTCGGTCAGTCCTTACAGCCTTAATGCTCTTGTCTAATTGATTCTCAACCTCATTAACATACCGTCTAAAGCAATCCAATGCTTCTGACTTGTGAGAAATCAAATAGACATGACCAAAACGCATGCAATCATCTATAAATGTGATGAAATAAGGGGCTCCATGCCTTGCCTTCACATTCATTGGTCCACATATATCAGAATGAATAAGTTGCAATGGGATAGATGCCCTTATGGCTTTCCCAAATGGTTCCCTTGTTGCCTTTCCAGCAAGACAGTGCTCACAAGTAGGCAAAGTGACTCTAGCGAGTGGGCCTAAAAGATTCTCTAGCCAATCTAGTCATTCTGTCTTGCCCTATGTGGCCTAATCTAGCATGTCATCTCATAGAATCATTATCACAAAAAGATGCAATATTAGAAACAGAGCCATTGGAATTTTTATTAAGACTAGAATCATCCACATCCAAAACTAAAAAACCATCTGAAAGATAACCAAAACCATAAAAAATTGTTCCCAAATAAATGCTAACACCATTATTCTCAAAACAGAAACTAAAACCAAGGTTCATCATGCTAATAACTGAAACTAAGTTTCGCCAAATATCCGGAGCATAAAGAACATCATTAAGATACAAGGTGCGCCCTCGTCGCATTTCCAGCTTGAATGTGACAATGCCAAGCACCTCCACACTGGACTCGTTCCCCATGTAAACTTTTCTGCTCCCAGCAGGTACTCGGCGATACTCAACGAACCCTACTCTGTCCCTCGCGATGTGGTCTGTTGCTCCAGAGTCTACAATCCAAAAATGAGGAGAATGAGCAATTAATGCTTGACTAGACACAAAGCATTGAATGCGAGAAATTAAGTAAGGGAGTACCTTCTTCGGCTCAGGGCAATCCCGAGCGAAGTGTCCTTCTTTGTTACAGTTAAAGCATGTCAATTTAGCCTTTGCCTTCTTACCACCTCTCATGCCCCTACGCTTGAAATTTCTAGCGCCATTGGGCTTAAGCGCAGCTGCTGCTTGCTTCTTAGGGGCATCTTCTGTTTTTCCACGTTTGAACTGAGACGTCCTACGTGAGCTTGACTCAACCACCATAGCAGAACCATCAGACTTAGCCGCCTCAAGGCGCTCAGCCTCTAGCTCCAAATGACGCGATATGTCTTCGAATGTTTTCACACTCTCATTATGCATCATGTTCTACTTCATCTGCTCCCAAGAATTTGGCAGAGAGCGAATCACAGCTTGTACTTGCTACTCTTGAGTCAAATTGTGCCCAGCAGCTGCAAGCTCACGTATCATGGCTGACATGACCCTCAAATGCTGCTTCATCGAGTGATGCGCCCTTTTCTGATATGAGTCAAACTTCATAGTCAGCCCACGTAGCTTTGCTAAAGAGGTAATACCAAACTTTTGCTTGAGAGCTTCCCACATCTCAAATGCAGTCTGGCAATGCTCAAACTCACTAATCAAGTCGTTGTGCATACTGCTCAACATAGTAAAGCACGCACACCGATCTTTGTTACGCCAAGTCTGAAAGGCTTCAAGATCACGACGATGTTGAGTTGTATCACCCTGCTCTGGCTCAACCATCACGTGTTCAAGTGTGGTCAACACTTCTTGCTCATTGAGGAGGTATTGGATCTTACGGCGCCATATGTCATAATTGTCGCCATCCAATTTCTCTCCCTTAGTTAAGTCTGCCACCACTGTCTTAGCAGCCATTTCTACATATAGAGTAAACAAATACGCAGGGGATATTAATGATAGCAACACAAAAAAAATATTTTGCAGCAAAAAAGAATCTAAATTAAATAATGATAATTTTACACATGTCGCAAGATCGAAAATTTGCTATGCTCGTAATCATCTCTTGCGCCTCTAGCGATAATTATCAAAATTTATTTTAATTCCATGCGCAAAAAACAATCAATCAATCTCCCACTACTTATGGCATATACAAAGCATGATAAATTCTATACAATAGCATCTTCATGTAAATTTACAAACAATTCATGCTATATAATGTGTACATATATATATATATATATATACATGATTAAGAAAACACAAAAATACCCAACTATGCTCTGATACCAATGTAAATCAGCAGTATAACGCAGCGGAATAAAAATTATGGTCATACCTTTTCTGCAGAGTCTGAATAGAAAGGATCTCGTGAGTAAATCACGTGCTTCCTGAATTTGACCAGTCAACCCAGCAGTGGGGTGATATTACAACAGTGAATATCACCCACACAAATCACAGTGCAAACGGTTTTGATCGTTGTTTTTTGGAGAGAGTCAGAATATGAGAAATTTCTCTCTCTTTAGACTTGACAGGAGGGTCTCAATTTATACATGTATAGGGGAGAGAGGAAAAGCCTCCAGCCTTTATGGCTGGTCATTAATGCACCATTAACCTCTGCAATAAAAGCAGGAGTTACAAACCCCATTAATGCAAGAGTTACAAACCCCATCAATGAGGAGTTACAAACCCCATTAATGCAGGAGTTACAGTTATAAATTCAAAGCATTGAAATGGTCATGCCACATAAGCGCCCATTTCTAACAAATCTGTATTCATCAATTCGACGGATAGATACAAATTGATTTTTTTCTATCCGTTGACGGATTAAAGATTTTCCAACCACAACCGCGAACACACCTAGTTCATATAGTTGGGCTCAGATTGGGTAAAGTCACGAATTTTTCTTTTTTTAGGCAAGTGTTTGTTGGTGTTGGTATCATAGACCCGAAAAGGAATCTTGCTCCTTGTCAATTGAGAAGATTATAGTTATAGTACTTATTTATTTATTTGTATTACGAAATCTTATAAAAAAATTAGGGGAAATTTCAATGTAGGTTAGGCTTTTAAAAAAATTATAAATAAGTAGTAAACTTTATAAATAATAATAATTAATGACCTAATTTTTTTGAACAATCTGTAATAACTTTTTAGTAGTATTTACTGATTAGTAATTTTTACCCAAAAAATTAAGGACACTTCATAATTAGGAGTGCTACAGTAAAATCTCCGCTCTACTTTTTTATAAATGAAAAAGTATTTAAAAAAATAAAAAATAAAAACTAAAAATTTACCTAGAATTTCAAATTTGTAAATCTTCTTATTGTGAGATCACTTTGTATATAAATTTTGTTTATTACTTTTAAATTTTAAATAAATTTATGAATTTTTCACTGAGTTTATAGAAGGAAAAATTACAAGTTAATGATACCTTCACAAAATATTACGAATTAATAAAATAAATCTATAATTTTAATTATTAAAATTAATAAAATAATTTATCACTAATTATTTTTCCTTTAGGAAAAAAAAAAAAAAAAGACACTGAATTATAATTTCTCTTTAAGTACTCGTTTGGGCTTCCCTATTAGAACTAAAATAGTTATATTAAACAAAATTAGTTATTTTAGCTAAATATGAAAAAATGACACATTGAATTCATAATTGTTTTATTTTTTCTCCCATAAAAATCAAAAAAATCAAAAAATCTATATCAAACAAGACTTTTTAACCTCGGATTAAAATAGTCAAAAAGTTAAAAAATCAATTCACATCCCAAACGAGCTCCAAAACATTTACATATGATCCCAATAATATTTAAAAAATATTATGAATTTCAAATAAATTATCAAATTTTTTACTAAATCTCTTATATAGGTATGAGATACGTACAAATCACATTTATAGGGGTCCACACTTATATAAAAAGGTTTAGTAAAAATTTAATAATTTATTTAAAATTCCAAACCTAACTCATAATATTTCCACTGTTGCCAGGTAAACACCAGTATATTTGGTACAATCCAAAAAATCAGATGTCACAGAAGTCAACTCTTCATACTGTTTCCACTGGTCTTTTTCAAGTGGTGATAGTCTAATTCATGCACTAAAATCAAAAACTCAAAACCATGCGGGTGAGTGTTTTTTTTTGGAACAGAACTGTCTGGGTGAGTTTGATCCCCATCATGTACTTGGGTAAGGCAACAGTATGATGAAAAGCATAAAAAAATAAAAAATGATAAATTTTAAATTTGTTTGGTATAGATTTAAATTGAGAAAAGTACACTTATTTTTAGTTTTTTAAAGATAAATTATCCAACAATGTTAGGTAGCCCAAAATTTCATGACTCGAATGTCTCAAAACGACATTGTTTTGGGTGTAAAATGACGTCGTTTTGACACATTCAAGTCATTTGAGCCATACAATTTCGGACTACTAAGTATTTTTCTAAATTATCTACATCTCTCTTGAAATTTAATTAAATTATAAATTCTCCATTAAAGTTTTAGAAACTATCACCCCTTGAGGTTTATATTCTTATGACAATTTAACCTCTATCGTTAATTAAACAATAGTTAGCTGACATTACTAAAATATAAATTGATGAACGATATTACCCCTGCTAAAATCCATTTGATAAATCAACAAAATTTATAAAAGAATCACTTTAAATGAAAAAAAATTAAGTTTTTTGAATCATATTTGATTTGTTGTTTAGAAAAAAAAAAATTAGAATTAAAAAATAAAATAAAAACTAATTTAATAAAAATAAATATGAAAAAATATATTTAATTTGTAAAAATTATTCTAACCACTCAAAAGATAAAAATATATAAAAATAATAATTATTTTTTATTTCTTAACCAAATTAATTTTTAATTTTTTTAAAAAAAATTTAAAAATAAATTTCTAAAAATCAAACCAAACACATTCCAAGAATTTTTTGACAAGCCATTTCTTGTGTTTTTAACTTATTTAATTATTTGTTAATTTTATGATATTTTCATCATCTGACACTACAACACTACAACATTTTCTTAGTTTAGTGACATTTGAAAGTGCCACAAAACTATTCTTCTAGTGACATTTTTTGGTCTTGTGACATTTTAAACAAGTGCCACTTCTATCGGTGCCACGATAGATACGAGTGCCACAGTAGATACTTGCAAGTGCCACTGTACCATCATGGCTAAAAACTTTCAATGACAATTTTAATGTCATGGTAGATATTATTTGTGGCACTATCAAGCGCCATTAAAAAATGAGTTAGTGACACTTATAAGTGTCATTACACCATCAAGACTAAAACCTTTCAGTGACACTTTAATGTCATGGTATGCACTATTCGTGACGCTATCAAGTGCCATTCGTGATGATAATTCGTTGTAGAACAATTTGATCCGTTCTTGCGGAGACTCGAACTGCCAACCTCCCGCACCATAAACCTTATACACCACACTCTTCCCACTACACCTCTATAGCACCACATGATTATATATGCAACATATATTATTTATATAGTACATACATCCATATTAATATAAAAGTATATGTATAAACATAATTATTTTATTGAACATAATTTATGTAAAATAAACTATTTACTACCAAAATAAAAAAAAAGACCACTTTTGGCGACTAAAAATATTTTTTAGTCTCCAATTCTATACTTTTGGCTACTAATTGTTTTTTAGTTGCTAAAAAACTTAACTTTTGTCGACCAAAATTGGATTTGGTCGCCGAAGATGCACTTTCAGCTACCAAAATTTTGGTCACCAAAAATTTTTATTCCCGCCTTAGGATTTTAGTTCTCCCGCGCTAAAAATGACCACTTTTGGCGACTAAACTTATTTTTTAGTCACCAATTGTAGACTTTTGACTACTAAAATTTTTTTTGGCACCAAAAAACTTTACTTTTGGCTACTAAAATTTTTTTAGTCGAGAAAACCTATATAATCAGCGACCAAACTTATTTTTAGTCGCTAATTGTAGACTTTTGGCTACTAAATTTTTTTAGTCGCCAAAAAGCTTTACTTTGGGCTACTAAAAATTTTTTAGTCACTAAAACTCATATAATCAGCGACCAAACTTAGTTTTAGTCGCCAATTGTAGACTTTTGGCTACTAAAATTGTTTAGTCGCCAAAAAGATTTACTTTTGACAACTAATGCTGTTTTGGTCGCTGAAAGCTATACTTTCAACGACCAAATTTTTTTGGTCAGGAAATTTAGTCGTCGAATATGCTTTTTCCTATAGTGTATATTGAGTTTAATTCATTTATTTTTAATCATTTACTGCATTTTAAAAATTTAGAAAATATATTGGCATTTTTTATGTTTTCAAAAATGTCATTATAAGCTTGGAAAGTTTTTGGCTTAGTGACATTTCTCAAAATGCTATAAAATATTTGTTTATGACACTTTTCACCTAAGTGCCATAAAAAGTAATTTGCACCTACCTAGTGTCCTGACATTTTTTAAAAAATGCCATTGCAACTAAAGTTTAGTGGCATCTGTTAGTAAATGTTACGAACATAATTTTTTGTGTCATTATTTTATAAAATGCCATAAAATTGATGCGACATTTCTTTATTGAAATGCCACTAGAGTCTTATATGTTTTGTGGTTCTGTGGCATTTTTCTAAAACATTTAATGCCAATTTTTATTTTTGTGGCATTTTCTAAAAACATGCTACTAGTGTAGTGTCACTAAAGTGTAAATTTGTTGTAGTGACTTTTTTGTTGTAGTGAAGTGACACTTTTTTTAATTGAAATGCCACTAGAGCCTTTTATGTTTGTGGTTCTATGACATTTTTCTAAAAAATGCCACCAAATATTCTTTTTGTGACATTTTTTAAGAACATGCCACTAGTATGGTGTCACTGAAATATGTTTTTGTTGTAGTGTTGTGACACTTGTTCATTGAAATGTCACTAGAGCCTTTTATGTTTGTCGTTTTGTGGCATTTTTCAAAAACGTGCCACTAAATATCATTTTTGTGGCATTTTCTAAAAATATGCCACTAGTGTAATGCCACTAAAGTATGTTTTTGTTATAGTTTTGTGACACTTGTTCATTGAAATGTCACTAGAGCCTTTTATGTTTGTCGTTTTGTGGCATTTTTCAAAAACGTGCCACTAAATATAATTTTTTGTGGCATTTTCTAAGAATATGCCACTAATGTAGTGCCACTAAAGTATGTTTTTGTTATAGTGCAACATATAAAAGCTTTAGAGACTAACTTTTTTGATTTCTAAAAGTGAAAATTTTGTTGTAAAAGACATTTAGGGACTAATTTCTATCGTCGTAAGGATAATCACTAAAAAGTCATCCTAAAAAGTCAAAAATAAGACTTTTAGCGATAAAATTTCAAAAATGTCAATAATAAATAGACTTTTACGAACAAAATAATTTGGTCTCAAAATGATTTATATTTTGAGACAAAATTTGATACCAAAAAAATAAAATTAATCACTAATGTTCAATTTTCGTTGCTAAAAATATAATGACGACACTTTTCGCAACAAAAATATTTGGTCCCCTAAAAATAATTTTGTCCTTAAATTTTAGTCTCTAAAATCTTAATTTTTTGCAATGTGATAAGTATTTTTCCATTTTAATTTTGTATTTCATAACTTATTTAAAAATGATAATTTAGCTAAACCTCAAAAGAAAATCTATAATTTATCAAAGGAGTGTAGGTAATTTGCCTTTATTTGTCAAAAGGGCATTTTAGTCAATTTATAATATCCTTTAGCGGCGTTAATTGTGATGGAACAGAAGAAAACCTATAATTTCATTAAATCTCAAGAGAGGTATACGTACTTTGCCCTTTTTTTAATTGAAAGAAAATACAATAAGCCTCATAAGGTTGTATAGGAGTGGTGGGCTTTAATTTAGAAAATATTTTTTACTTTTTAAAAATATAAAATATTTTGTCTAAATAAACTTATTTACTATTAATCACAGTGGTATCAAACGCCAAAAAATTTGGTAAACAATTTTTGAAAAATATTTTTTTCTAAAACAAAACAGAGTTTCAATTAACAAGATTTTCCTTTTCTATCAAAGACCAAACTAGAAAAGCAAAATTCAGCTACACACAATAAATGCATGGATGCATAGAATCTAAAAAAACATCCTTCAATAAATCACAAACAAGTTCAAAACCTCTTTCTTTACCCATCATCTTCAAAGATGTCTCCATTTAGCAATCAAGTTCTGTGGATTGCACTGTCCATTCTCAACAACCCAACAGAAAATGGGAGAAAAACAAGGAATCCTTCATCCCAAAACCGTGATAGATGTTTACAACTTAGGTGATGGAATCAGTCTCAGCTTTCATTGTAAATCTAGGGATGATGAACTTGGGAATCAAGTGATAGCCGATAACAAGTATTTTGAATGGAAATTCCGCATGAACGTTTGGGAGTGTGGCATTGCTTGGCAGAACACAAGCTCAGACGGATTCACATAGAAGCACATATTGTGTTTGGAGAATGAGAAAAGACGGTGTGCGTAATATGGGAGATAATGGAGAAGAACAAATTCGGTTTAGATGGGGTGACAAAAAAACCACCCCAAAGTAATTTGATTTAGATGTGAAAAGCATTATTTGAATAATGCATTTTGTAAATAAAGTAGTGGAATTACTTCTGTTGTTTTTCTCAATTCAGACTTGTAAAAGAAAAAACTGTACTCGTACACAAAAGTGACTAACAATATCCTAATCATTTGACATAATATCTGCAAAACATCTATTGAAAGTTCATCAAACCCTTCAACACTAACAAATTTTTTTAACCAGAGTTTCTGAATATGGTTCTCAGTAAGTTTATAGTTCAACTCTCAAGCTATCTGCTTCACGTCTCACACATACCGTGGCTTTCTGCTTCTAATGATGTTTCCTCTTCTTTAAACTATGGTTCACACGAACAACAAGAAGATATCAACTTACAAAGCTCTAGAGCTGATGATTTCAAAATCAATACAAAAGCCACAACTGAAGTCTAATGGAAAATCTGTTGTACATAAAGATTGTCCTCGCATATCTTTCCAATTCAATACAAAATTGAATAATTATATCAAAGTAAATTAGAAGGGCGCAAGTGTAATCCACAGTGATCAGAAAATAAATTAATGAAGATCTAGAATGATTTAATATCTAACAAGACTGGAAAATATTTTCAAGCAATTCAATTCACAGCAGGGCCTTTAAGCTGCAGCTAATAGTACTGCTGCAAAATGGCACATGGTATTCCGATTACATTTGAAAATGGAAAAATATATATATATATATATGGAAATAAGTTTTGAGAGTAACATTAGTTACCTTCAACTCATATTTTAAATTCTGAGTATAATGATATTTTCCTCTGAAAAAAAAAATGTACATGATGATTTTATGATGGAGAATGATACAAGGAATATAATCAGTCCTAACATACCGTCAAGAAGAAGCATCATCATAAGCTGGAGAGGAAACAAAGTTCCCTTCTCGCTCATTAGACTCTGTTGAAAATCAAGCCACGTTTTCATCAGATGCCATATGCAATAAAGAAAGGGGCTTGATGCATATGGCATCTGATGAAAACGTGGCTTGATTTTCAACACTCCCCCTCAAGCGACGTTGTAGATGTTAATCATGCCCAATTTGTCCGTCAGATCTTCGAAGTTAACTCGAGCAAGAGCTTTGGTGAGAATGTCAGCTTTTTGACAGTTTGTTGGAGTGTAGCTGACTTGAAAAACTCCCTCTTCAATCTTTTCCTTGATAAAGTGTCGATCTATCTCCACGTGCTTAGTGCGATCATGATGAACCGGATTCTTAGCGATACTGATGGCGGCTTGGTTGTCGCAGTATAAAACCATGGGATGCTCAGATGGAACTCGTAATTCTTCTAACAGTCTGTTCAACCAGATTCCTTCACAGATACCTAGGGCCATAGCACGAAATTCTGCCTCAGCACTACTACGGGCGACCACTGACTGTTTCTTGCTTCGCCATGTAACCGCGTTCCCCCAAACAAACGAACAATAGCCAGAGGTTGATCTTCGATCAGTTACTGAACCTGCCCAATCTGCGTCTGAAAAAATCTCAATTTTTCTATTTGTTGTTCTTTGGAAGAAGAGACCCTTTCCCGGTGTCTTTTTTAGGTACCTCAATATTCTGGTCACAGCAGTCATGTGTTTGTCGGTAGGATTGTTCATGAATTGACTGACCACACTAACAGAGAAGCCGATGTCTGGCCTTGTATGAGAAAGATAAATGAGTTTTCCCACAAGACGTTGATATCTCCCTTTATCACTTGGT
>CM069910.1:21002983-21270483 GCA_036172215.1 Camellia granthamiana | reverse complement strand
CCGTTAAATTATTTTGACATGAGTTATATGTATCAAAAATTGTTGCATCTCCCGTCATATGATCAGATGCTCCTGAGTCCACAATCCAAGGTTTTTTACGTTTCTTACTAACAGTAAAGGCGTTCAAAGAATTACCTTTGTGAGCCAAGGTTCCGGATCCTATGATGTGGTTGGAAGACGAACCAGATTGTGACTGTAGTAGTTTCTGGAGCATCTCCATTTGCTCCTTGGTGAAAGGGCTTGCTTCAGGTTGTGGTGATAGTTCATTTGTACCTACATGATTACCTCGTCCTTCTTTCTCAAGAGGCTGACGTGGCTTCCAATCTACTGGCTTTCCATGAATCTTCCAGCAAGTTTCTCTCGAGTGACCCGGCTTTCTGCAATGATCACACCAAGGCCTACCTCCTTTATTTTTCTGACGGTTGTCGATAGGAGCGAATTGAGTCTTAAGAGCCGAGCTTTCTGCCATATTCAGTTGTTGATGAGATCCCATCATGAGTTTTTTCCGACTTTCTTCGCGACGGACTTCAGAGAATGCCTCTCTAAGGCTAGGGAGCGGTTTTACTCCCATAATTCTTCCTCTGATTTCATCAAGATTTGTGTTCAATCCTAACAAGAATTTAAACACACGCTTCCCTTCGACAATCTTTTTATATAACAGACCATCAGTAACACACTGCCAGTTATGAACCTCAAATGTATCAAGTTGACGCCATAGACGAGTAAGGGTATTGAAATATTCAGTTACCGTAAGATTGTCTTGACGTAAATTGTGGAGGGAGCTTTCAAGCTGGATGATTTCAGATGTGTTTTCCTTGTCTGAAAACGTTTCTTTTGCCATGTCCCAGATCTCTTTGGCAGTATCAAATGACAAAAAATTTTCGCCAATGTCAGTGGTCATAGAGTTGACGAGCCACGACATGACCATATTATTTTCAGCTATCCACCTTTTGTAGGTTGATGCTGTGGTTTCTGGTAGCGCCGAGGCTCCGGTGATGTAGTCATCTTTCTCCTTTCCCCGTATAAACATTAACATGGATTGAGACCATTGCAAATAATTTTGCCCATTCAGTTTATGGGCAGTGATCGGAAGATGAGAGGTTTCCATTTGATGAGAGGATGAAGATGATGAGATGATAATATCAGAAGAAGAGGAGGATGAGTTGATAGTCATTCCGAAAGCTGGACCGTATTTAGTCATGCAATAGAAGGATATATTTGAGTAGAAGAGAAAAATTCGAATATTGACTGAAGAGGCGAAGATGATGAGACAGGATTACACCTGCTCTGATACCATGAAAATATTAATATTGAAATAAAGAGTCTATGTTTAGTCTTTCAATCACTCTCTCTCTCTCTCAATATTAATATTTTCAGACTCAATCAGCATCAGCACAACTTCACGCATTGATGGCCGATCAGACGGTGTCATATTTGTGCACAAGAAAGCAATTTTTAACACAGTAATCATGTGATTGATTGTACTTTCATCCTTCACATTTAATCGGCTGTCTATGTTACAAGATCACCTCCTTGATCTAATGGCTGTACAGGGCTTTTCCCAGTTAGCAACTCCAAGAGAACAACTCCATAGCTATATATATCACATTTTTCGGTAACCTTCATTGTGTATGCATATTCTGGCATGAAGGAAAAGCAAATTCTCAGTAAAATGGAATGATCCTCCAAAGACATAAGTCAGCAAATAGAGAGAGAGAGAGAGAGAGAGAGAGAGAGAGAGAGAGTGCTTACCAGGGGCTATGTAGCCATATGATCCTGCAACGGCAGACATGGACATGGATTGAGGCATGTCAATGATCTTAGCCAAACCAAAATCACCGACATGGGCTTCAAAGTTCTCATCAAGAAGAATATTATTGGACTTTATATCACGGTGAATGATCTTTGGTTTGCAGTCGTGATGTAAATAAGCAAGTCCCTGAGCAGCCCCAAGTGCAATCATAAAGCGTGTTGGCCATTCCAAGCTACAAGATGCTCCATGAAGCAATTCACCCAAGCTACCACTTGCCATGTATTCATAAATAAGCAAGTTTGAACCCCGGTGATAACAAAAACCATAGAGCTTTACAATGTTGCGATGCCTAATCTTTCCCAAAGTCAAAATCTCAGCTCGAAAACTGTTCTCAATGTTGTTGCTTCCCTCTCTGTTAGACGTGAGCTTCTTGACAGCAACTGTTTGCCCAGAATGCATAACTGCCTTGTAAACCGTCCCAACAGCTCCTCTCCCAACAACATAACTGTCACGAAAATTGTTTGTGGCATCGACCAGATCTTGGAAAGTGAACCCCTCCTTGGGAGGAAAATAGATATCCGAAAGTGAAGAAGATGGTATCTCATCATCATGCAAGGAAGCAACCACCTCAACCGGACGCCTCATCAAATATAAAATAACTACAATTAAAATGAGAGAAACTCCACCAACAGCAGCTGCAACTATGGCGATGATTTTAGCCCAAGGACTACTTGAAACCTTCGAAATTGGAATTGAATTAAAAGACAAATTCACATTGCAATCACCAAAAGGACCACCACAAAGCCCCTTGTTTCCGATGAAGCTGTTCATGGCCATGTTCTGAAACAATGCTACGGTAGGCAAGGGTCCAGAAAGGTCATTGTATGAGAAATTACAGCCCAATAAACTTGACAGATTGCCAAAAGTACTTGGTATTTCACCGCTCAAATGATTGTTATTCAGCAAGAGGAATTCTAGTAAAATGAGATTCCCAAGCTGCGGTGGTATTTTCCCAGAGAGATTATTATGACTAAGATTCAGAGCAATCTGCAAGCCAGTAAGAGTGCCCAACTCCAGAGGTATTTCACCAGAAAACAAGTTGCCGCCCATTTGCAATTCAGTCAAACGAGAGAGATTGCCCAATGCTGTGGGTATATTTCCAGAGAACTTATTATCAGAAAGCATGAGAAGCTCCAGCTGGGAAAGGGTTCCGAGGCCATCTGGTATAGAATCAACAAAGCTGTTCCAGCTAAAATCAAGTCGTTAATTATCTAAAAATTTTATTTACAAATGTTATGGTAACTTAGGTTCTATTTAAAATTTATAGAATCAATAAGTCTTATGTAGTAAAATTGAGAATATTATCAGTTTTTATCAATTTTGCATAGTAATATTTCAAATAATTGTTTCACTAACTGATGAAAAAAAACAGAGCGTGAGATTAAACGTTTTATCCTTCTACTTATTGGTTTGAATCAACTATCCAATAAGATTGAGAACATCAATAGTTTTTTTCAATGTTAAAATTGAGAACATTATCAATTTTTTTAATTTTAAAGTTTTTTTTTTTATTTTTTTAAAGTTTTGCACATCAATGTTTTATCATCATGTATAAATAAAAATAATAATAAATAATTTTGCACACAAAAATAATTCAATTTTTTCAAAAAAAAAAAGTTTTTTTTATTATGATTTAAGTGGGATTTTAAATGAAAGATTCTACAAATTCAGAAGAAAAAAAAAATGGTATCTCTAATATTTTTTATTATGATTTAAGTGGGATTTTAAATGAAAGATTCTACAAATTCAGAAGAAAAAAAAAATGGTATCTCTAATATTTTTTATTATGATTTAAGTGGGATTTTAAATGAAAGATTCTACAAATTCAGAAGAAAAAAAAGAAAAAAAGAAAAAAAAAACTTTAAAATTTGAAGGGTAACTTTAGGATTGTTTAAAATATGGATTGCCTTTCGTGATTATGAAAATTGCATTATGCCTCTTTAAGTTTCTAATTGCATAACGAATTACTCATTTTATTAATAAATTATCAAGCTAATTAATAGTTTAATGCTATCATAAATATATTTCAATTAATAATTCATGTAATTTTATTGTTGTATAGGAGAATAGTTAGGAATTTTATTTTTTCTATTAATTCTGTCTATACAGCAATATTTAATTTATCATTTTATTTTTAAAAAAATATATTTCAACTAATATTTATAATTTATCCAAATTTAAATTTAATGGACAATATTTAATTTATGAAATGACCCCACAACAAGAAAATTAAATTTATACTACTGCAAATTTGAAATTCTATGTCAATTTCCAAGTGTTTTGATTTCTTATGCTTTTTCATTTAGAAAAGGTCTGCACCTCTAAAATAGTGCATATGACATGTCATTATTAATTTTTTTTACAAAATTTCATTGCGGAAAACACTAGGGGTTGTTTGGGATGACCTAAATAAGTGCACTTTTTGTCTTTTTATGAAAAGATGTGTAGAAAAGTAGAGAGGTGATGTGATGAAAAAAGATGAAAAGATAAAAAGATAGATTATTTTTTGGTTGCCAAACTTGGGGTAGGCCTCTAATCTTCTCAATTGACAGGGAAAACAAGATTCGTTTTCAGGTCTATGGTACCAACACCAACAAACACAACAAAAAAAACAAAAAAAAGAAGAAGAAGGAAATTCAACACTAATTGACTTTACCCAACTTCAGCCCAGCGACATGTACTATTAAATTCTGAATTTACAAAAAGGTGTGTTCTATATTAATAAGAAACGAGATGGTAGCGGGTTTTATAAGTTCAAATAACACTTTACAGTTTAAATTTTGAACGGAAAAAAATGTGCTCCCTATTAATAACCAGCAATGCTAGGTATCATGAAAAAATTTTCATGAAAATAATCATGAAAGTTTTGTGACCCTTGGATTACACTTAGAATAAAGCACCACACACTAATCAAGGTAATCCAAGGATCAGAAATTTTTCATGATCATTTTCATGACAAAATTTTCATGATCCCTAACTTTTTCCATTAACAAATAGGTAATGTGAACTACCTTAACTTGCGGTTAATGTTGACATTAGCCGAAGAAATTATTCACAAATAATATTAAATTTTATTTATTGATTGACAACTTACATATCCAACACAAAGTAATGCCAAACATACCTCTATATTAATGCTAGCATTAAATGTTTTCTCCTTTTTCTTCTTTATCTTGGCACTCAATCAAGGAGTCCGGATCCATTGTCACCTTTGCCAGCGGCTGTCTCTGCGGCACCCCCAAAACGACGTCATTTTGGAAGAAAATTCAAAAAAAAAAAAAAACAAAAGCACAGAATCAGAGAGAAAGAGGGAAAAAAGAAAGCAGAGGAAGAGGAAGAGGAAGAGAGAGGAGAAGGGAAGAAGAACCAAGAAAGCAGAGAGATTGCTCCGACGAACAACGGTGAGCTCCGGTCGCGGCGGGGAAATCGACTGGAGAATTCGATTCTCTAAATTTGAGTTTCTCTCCTTTTTTTTTTCTTTTTTTTTTTTTTTAAGTTATTGTTGTTGATGATGATGATGAAATTATATTAGTGTTCTTGGGTTTATATCAGTTTTAGTGAATCCCATTTATGTTGATTGGGTTTGTAGATCCCATTTATATCAGTTCTTGGGTTTATTTTTTGTATTCTTTGTGTTTTTGCTTCTTTCTCTCTTTCTCTCCCCGTTTTTTTTTTTTCTTTTTTTATGGGTCTGCTGTTGATGATGATCATGAAATTATTCTTTGTGTTCTTAGGAAAAATGGCCATTTTGGATGATGACCATTGCCATTTTGGATTGTCCAAATTATTCTATGTGTTCTTGGGAAATTATTCTTTGGATGACATGGCCATTTTGGACGACGACAGAGCTTGTGTTCTTGGTAAGTCATGGTAGACACAGATGGCCATCTTCTTCCCTCTCTCTCTGATTCTGTGCTTTCTTTTTTTTCTTATTCTTTTTTGAAATTTTCCCCCAAAACGACGTCGTTTTGGGGGTGGCGCAGGAACTGCCACAGAGAAAGGCGGCAGAGGATCCAAACTCCTCAAGAGTCTCACTCAATTGGTTTCTTGTCAACCTCTCTTTTTTGCAATTATTTTAATCAAAATTTCAATCTTCAATAAAGCTTGAGACTTGTAATTAGCGGTGCCACTAGTGACGTGACAGTGGGTCCCACCCACTACCACAGTGTGTGCTCTCTTGTGTTTTTTTTTTTTTTCATTTCCACCTCACTAGTGGTGGATTTAGAGCTCTAAATCATTACTGTTTTAATCTTTTACTGTTGTGGAATAAAAAACTTAATATATATATATATATATTTGGATAAGTGAAAAAAAAAATTTATTGATAAAGATTATGAGCATAAGAAAATGCTTTAGAAAAAAAGGAAAGAAAAGAAAAGAAAATGTAATTGTGAGAGACAGCATCATAGCAAGATTGAAGGTTAGAGAGATTCCAACACAGACAAAAGCCAACAACAAAAGGAACACAAATGCTGTCCCAATCACAGCAACAACAAAGAACAAATTATAGGAACAACAATGTTAGAGACCTCTAAAAAGGCATCTCTAAACCCACCTCTAATGCGGTGGAAAAGGAAAAAAAAAAAAAAAAAAAAAAAAATCAAGACACATGATTGGCTGTGGCAGTGGGGGACCCACTGCCACATCACTAGTGGTACCTCTAAATTAGAGGTCCCAAGCATTTTTCTTATAGGAATTGGTTAACACCTGTACTTACAGACTTTTTTTTGAGGCCTTTGAATTTTGAGTTAATTATCTAAAAATTTTATTTACAAATGTTATGATAACTTAGATCCTACTTAAAATTTATTAAATCAATTAAGTCCTGTTTAGCAAAATTGAAAATATTATAAGTTTTTATCAATTTTGTATAGTAATATTTCAGATAATTGTTTCACTAACCGATGAAAAAAAAAACAGAGCATGAGATTAAACGTTTTACCATTCTACTTATTGGTTTGAATCAACTATCCAGATTAAGAACATCAACAGTTTTTTCCAATTTTAAAACTGAGAACATTATCAATTTTTTCATTTTTAAAGTTTTTATTTTTTATTTTTTTTATTTTTAAGTTTTGCGCATCAACGTTCTATCATCATATATAGATAAAAAAAAATTTAATTTTGCACACAAAAATAATTCAATTTTTTCAAAATTTTCAAAAAAAAATTTTTGCACATAATTTTTTTTTAGTTTTTTTCAATTTTAAAGTTTTGAAAATCAAAATAAATGTCAAATCATCATATTCTTTTATAGATAATCATAAATAATAAACAATCATTGTTTGAAAGACAATTTCGACTATTAAAAATTTAATAAGATTTAAAAGTTCAAAAAATCTTAATTAAGACTTAATAGAATATAAGTTTATAAATTAAAACTTATAGGTAAATGCCCTCGAATTTTCGACTTACTATTGTAGAGTTAATTCTCCAATACCTATCATCTTCCACAAATTGTAAGTATTGAACACTTAGACATTATAGCAAGAGTCGAACATATAACTTATGCCTCAAAGTTTGCTCCTTAATCAATGGACTAGCCATGCGAGTTAACATACAAAAGTTCACTCTGCCAAATTAAAATCAGCTCCCTAAATTCCATGCTCCAAATGTTTTACCAAATAATTTGCCAAATTATGAAGTTTTTCTCATAATTGTTTTGTTTTTTATCTTCGTGTGTAACTTTTTATTATGTTTTTACTTCAATCAATTTATTTTCTGTGCATATGAAAAAAAAACAAAACACAAAACACGAAATGGTGGAGTAACAAATAAAAAGAAAACATTTTCCTTGCATATCTGGCTACAAGGGGTTAACATTTATTACATTGCAAATTAAGAAGTTTTAATATGATTTTAATACACATTTGCATCAGTTTCCCAAGGAGCCACTAATTTAAATTTAGATTTATCATAACTGATAGAGAAACCATCCTTATCAACCTTCCAAAAGATCGTCGCGTGACCCGTGTCTCTCGCCGGCTCATAGGCATGCCAAGATGCAAAGTATCTCCCCCATATAGTTGTACAATAGTAAATATCATTCACTGTGGCACTCCACTGATAATCTTCACCAACCTTGAGTGCATGTCCAATAACACTGTTTCCATTAGCCTTGCAATTGATGTTCAATGGTGATGAATCCTTAGGCATATCACTAATGATGTGAACGGTGGACGTGCTAAAAGCTATGTCGATGCAAAAAAAGCATGAAATGAGAGCAAGGACAAGAGGGAAGCGAAAGATAGTAGCCATTTTTTTTTTGATGTGGGGTTGTTTGCGAATTGTTGTTAGCTACGTGCTAGTAATATAAAGGACAAGGGAGAGAAATTTAGGCAAGTGAATATAAGGAAACCTAATTAGTAGTACTTAAAAAAGAAAGAAAAGAAAAGTTAATAGAGAGGATTCAAATCTGATGTTTATAGTAACCTTACATTATTATGATTATCTTCACTATCAATAATATTAGGGATCATGAAAAAAAATATCATAAAATGTTTCATGAAGATTTTTCATCCATTGATTAGTATATGGTATTTTTTTGTATGTGTAATCTAACGGTAGAGAATCTTTCATGATTATTTTCTTGATATTTTTTTATGATACCTAGCATTACTCATTTACTATATATATTTGAGCATTGTTATTCAAATTCTAAAATTATACTTATTTTTTAAATCTAATGATGTGACAATCAATTAGAATATTCAAGACAACACTCTCTCTCGTATCTTCTCTAATCATTAATAAATTAACTTATGATGTGATATAATTTTAAAAATTTTAAGTTTTTGTAATAGGTGGGGTCATACTTTTAAAATGACAATGTTATAATTATGTTGGTACACTAATTAATATATCAATTGGTACATATAACATTACCAAAAAACAAACATACTAGAGATTCCAAATAAATTATCAAATATTTTATTAAAAATTTATATGGGTATGGGACTCACGTGGGTCCCATGTGATGTGGACCCCACACCAAAGTAAATATTATGTAGAAGAAAAATGCTAGATATGTCAAAAATTTTATCAAATATTTTACATGGATGTGGGACTCACATGATGTGGGGTCTCACACCCATGTGAAATATTTGGTAAAAAAAATTTGATAAAATTCTAAAATCTCTAACATTACTTTATATAGAATATTTAATAATTTATTTAGAATTCCTAATATTACTCTTTCAAAAAAAAAAAAAATACTGCACAAGTCAACTCTGTAAATTCCATATCAGGGGAACTTTTAAATTTTAATTATATATTTATGGAAAAAAAAAATAATTTAATTTTTTAATATTTATAAAATATATCATTAATTTGAAAATGATTTTTTTTTTTAAATGAAATTATCTCGTGCCTTTTTCCAAGAGTCTGTTTTCTGAGTCTAGATCCTCTATGGTGTATGTATGGTGACGTTTAGGTGCATGAAAAAATAAATAAATAAAATTTCCTCTTTTAAGAGCTTCGTTAATATCCATCCCCGGGCGGATTCAGATCTTATATCTTCCCTCTCATATCCAATAGAACTTTTAATCTCATCCGTTTGCTTTAAATCTAGGACGATCAGTGGCTGCAATAGAATCACGTCCGCATTGGGAGATGGTTTTAGTTGTACGACACCGTTTTAATCTCATCGTGTGATATTTGACCATTTATTTAATAAAAAATTTAAAATTTATAACATTTTTTTTTTTTTTTGGGTCCTTTCAAACCGTTGGTTTGGATCATCAACCTATTAATTTTACAAAAAAAAATGCTTGGGTTCTTTTTTTTTTGAAAATTTCCACAATCTCCTTTAAATTTCAATCATTCATGTATATGTGGAATCTACTCATATATGCATGGAGCCTATACCATCAATTATTGAGATTCAAAAGGAGCTGTAGGGGTCTCAAAAAAGGGAGTCTCAATCATTATTATTATTATTTTACTTTATGCACTTGTTTTTGGCATTAAAAAAAAAAGATGTACCTTTTAAATTTTCTTATAAATAATGTCTCGTTTGGGAACATGCTATTTTAATAATTTTTTATTTTTTATGAAAAAATATATAAAAAAATAAAGAGAGTAATGTGACACTTTATAGTAACTTTTTAATTTTTTAACTAAAATTAAAAGTTGTCAAACGATACCTAAATTCCTTAAAAAAAAACCATTATGATAAAGAAACGCTAATTAATAATCATTAAAATACAAACAAACTTAGAGGGTGTTTGGCAAGAAAAATTTTAGTTTTTTTAGGCTAAAATTCACAAAAAGATAAAATAGACTAAAATAACTAATAAAACAAAATGTCACATTAAATTCATAACCATTTCACTTTTTCTCTCACAAATATCACATCCAACTATAAAAAAATTCAATCATCTTTCCAAACACAAAAATTTTAACCTACTAAAATAGCTAAAAACTAAAATAGTCTACTAAAATAGTAACTTTCCAAACACCCACTTAGTAAAACATCCACAAAAGAATTCAGTGTTAAGTAATAAATAAAAATAGAGTAATGTTGCCAATTAGCATACTAATTAAGACATAAAATATACATGTGAATTTTATCACTTACCATGTTCACTACAACAAAAAGCACCAATGGCGACTAAAAAAATGATTTTTGTCGCTGAAAGTTGCACAAATGGCGACTGAAATGGATTTAGTCGCCAAAATTGATGACTTTTGCCGACTGAAGGAGTTTAGTCGCCGAATATAGGGGTTTTAGCGACTAAAATTCGCCAAATATAGGGGTTTTAGCGACTACAAAAATTTTAGTAGCTAAAAGGCACGGTTTTTGGCGACTAAAAGTATTTAGTAGCCAAAACTATAGGTTTTGGCGACTAAAAAATACTTTAGTCGCCGAATATAGGTGTTTTACCAACAAACAAATGTTTTGTAGCCAAAAGTAAAGGTTTTTGGCTACTAAAAAACATTTAGTAGCTAAAAGTGGACAATTTGGCGACTAAAACTGAGTTTAGTCGGCAAAAGTGCAGGTTTTGGCGACGAAAAGTAAGTTTAGTCGCCGGAAGTAGTTTTTTGGGGCGGAAATTAATGTTTTTAGCGACAACGCAGCATTTAGTAGCTAAAAAGCATAGAATTGGCGACTAAAATTCAGATTTAGTCGCCAAAAGTGCTCTCATATTTTTTTTTTAGT
Organism: Camellia granthamiana; assembly: GCA_036172215.1. NCBI lineage: Eukaryota > Viridiplantae > Streptophyta > Magnoliopsida > Ericales > Theaceae > Camellia > Camellia granthamiana. The sequence goes on along the minus strand of CM069910.1, from coordinate 21,259,510 downwards.
AAATACTTTATTTTTTACATAAAATACATTAAATAAAAATAATTATTTATATATATATAGTTTTGTATTAATACCAGCGAATATAGTATATAAATAATATATGTTGCATTAATATTCGCGTGAGGTTGTAGTGGCGTAGTGGGGAGAGAGTGTTGGTAAAGATTGAGAATGTTGGGAAGTTGGTGGTCATAGGTTCGAAACTTGGTAGCAGCGGAGGCAAAAAAAAAAATTTCTGAAAATGCTTTCAGCGACTAAAGTCATTGGTCGCCGAAAGCTGGGCTATTGGCGACGAAAGGTTTAGTCGGGAAATGTATAAATAATAAAAAAAAAAATTAACTATTGGCGACTAACAGTTTAGTTGCCAAAGGTATAATTTCCAAAAATGGAATTGATTATTTGCGACAAATTCTTTAGTCGCTGAAGACCTGTCTATTGGCAACTAACAGTTTTTTAGTCGCCAAAGGTATTCGCGACCACGTATTGGCGACAAAACCGGCGACTAAAATATGTAGTCGGGGAAAGTGAAAATTCGACATTTGGCGACTAAAAAAGGACTTTTGGCGACTAAAAATTTAGTCGCCAAAAGTGTATTTTCTTGTAGTGGTTCCTGCTGAGTATTGTATATAGTTGGTGTGTTAGTTTATGCACTAATTAATGCTCCTATCATCTATACTATTATATATGTGAGCATTTAGATTGATTTCTTAAAATTTTATCTAGCTTTATACTAAGTGTCCGGTTATCTATTAAAAAAAAAAAAATGGGCTAGAGAAAAGAATGAGCCAAAACTTAAATTCAAGATCACAAATTTGATAGGAAAGACTCTTATCACTTAAGATTACAACTAATATATGTTAAATATTTTATTTTATTTTTATTTATTTAACTTGCACACACATCGTTTGTGTCAACCGTTAGTTTTTAATAAAGATATCAAACAAACATTTACTGTGTTATACACTTACAAATGTATACAAATAGGAAGAAGATTCTATCCAATCCAGCTTTTGGAATGGAGGATGTTGTTTGAACCTGTAAAACCCACCATATAAGTTATCATAATTACTATAGATTGGGTCAAATCAAGCCGGTAATCGGTTATTCCAGGGTTTAGGCCCACTGATGCCGTGATGACATCTCAGAGCATCTTTTGTTTTTTTTTTCTTGATCAAAAATAAATAATTATCTCGCTCTTGCCCCCATATATTGGGGCTGTTTAGGAAGTGACATTCCAGCCTAATTTAGGCCAAAATCTATATACAAAAAAAATAAAATAGGCTCAAGTAGTAAATAAGATAAAATATCACATAAAATCTATAATTATTTCTTTCTTTTTTTTTACAAACATCACATCTAATTAAAAAATTTTAATTATCTTTTTAAAAAAATTATCTAATATAGTTAAAAACTAAATTAACCTATTAAAGAACACTCACATTACCAGCAAATGATAGCTAACGACAACTCACAAACAAATAATAGAAAATGTTTTATAGCACTAAAATGCTTGGCACTAATGCCCCTAATTTCCAAAACTGGTAACTTTTCTTTTTTTTTTTTTTTTTTTTTTTTTGCCTTAAAGGGAATTTCGGGGCATTAGTGCCCTGTTTTTCGAGCTACATATCAAGCTCCACAAATAATACCCCATAACCACACAAAAAAATGAAAAAAAAGGCTACTATCTTCTGCTTCCCTCTGCTCCTCGCTGTCAGTGTCATTTCATGCTCCTCTTTCATCGACATAGTATTTAGCACATGGAACATTCACATCATTATTGATATGCCTGAAGATTCATCACCATTAGAGGTGACAATACTGACCCAAGCCTATTAATCCGTTCATATCCGCTCGCAAGTGTGGGGATAGAATTATTCAACCTACGAAAATCGACAAATTTGAATTGACCGTGTCTATTTAAGTGGTTTTGCAGAATTATTGGCGTTGGATGTGATTTAAGATTTTTTTGTTTTGTGAGTTATGGATGAGTTGTGAGTTTTATCTGTATCTACACTCACTTATTTGTATATAATTTTTTTTTTTTTAAATCTAGACTATTAGATTTTTTTTATATAAGTTTTATAAGTGTATAATTTTAATATTCTCTTTTTTTACTCACTTTAATCTGATTATCAAAGATGTTGGCTCTAATATTATAACATTATAATAATATCACACATTGCCTCGTTTAAAATACTTATTATTCAATTAGAATTTTTTTAAGTTTTTACAAATCTAGTTATGTGATTTTTTATTCTATGTTAGCTTTATTTAATTTTTATTCTAATTTTTTGTAATATAGTTTTAATGGAATATAGTGTTAAATCTTCCACAATCAATAATATTTTTAAAATGAAAAAAAAAAAACAAAAAATAATTTTTTTTTACAAAAAAACTCCGTACATTTGCGAATTCTATCCGCATAAACCGCATTGCGGATGATTGCAGGTTCAATTTTCTCCAAATCACAAATATACGAACAGATCCAAGCTGCAAACTAAACCATGAAAAATCAATCTGCAAACACCCTAACTCGCAATATACAGATTTCAACCCGCCTTAATACCCTGCCCAGTTCCGGGCATAAACATAGGAGAAACAACTATCTACAATATGTTACTTTTGTATAATTGTTATTTATTATTCAATAATAGTAAACACAGCTAATATTTTAGTAAATTCAATATTTGTAAAAAACTCCTAAAACATATTTGATTTGCTTTCCAAAATCTGTTTTCAATTTTGTTTCTAAAAAATTAAAAGAAAATTAGTTTAGCTAAAAATTGAAAAAATAGTTTGCCAAATTAGTTTCTATTTCTTAATTTGAAAAATAAATTCAAAAAATAAACCAATCATAGCCAATGTTTCACCCCTCTGTCTCCCTCTCTCCTCTTATTTTTATGTGTTGGCCTGCATTTTTATTGATTTTGATTTTATCCTTTTTGGATTGTGTCAATTTTGTTTTGTTTTTTTGTTTGTTTGTTTGTTTGTTTTTCCACCCTTGTATAATCATGGGTGATGTCAGCTTGCACAATAAGGTTTTTTTTTTTTTGGGTGAAATATGTGATTGTATACTAAGGTCTTGTTTGAAAACATATTTTTTGAATTTTTTTTATTTTTTTGACTAAAATATGAAATGAAAAAAGAAATTTAATACACTTAGAATAAATTTTTTTATTTTTTACAAAAAAAATATGCAAATATTTGACTTTTTTAGTACTTGTTTACTTTTTAACATTTTTAATGATTTTTTTACTTTTAGACTATGTTCACACTCACCAAATGAGGCATAAGTGTATGCAATTCTCTATAAGGGATCGTTTGGTATTTGAGTTGGGGCTAAAAAATCAGAAGAAGTTAAAAAATCACAAAAGGACAAAAATCACAAAAAGACAAAAAAAAATTTGCCATTCCAAAATTAAAAAATCAAAAAAGTCAAAAAATCAACTAAAAAAATCATTGCCAAACGAGCACTAAATATTTTTTGACATTTTGTTTTTATTAGTCCATTTCGTAAATGTGTGGATTTGGGTTTAGTTGTTTTAATACTTAATCCTTTTTCAATCTATCCAAACCTACCTGTTTGAGACCTCTAGTTGTCAAAAAAAAAAAAATGAAAAATTATTAAATATTTTAAAAAAACCTAAATTTAAAAACTATTTTTTTTTTAAAAAAAGATGAAGTAAATAAGTTGGTTGAGTTCCTTTGTCAAACCCGTATTCAATTCAACTCAATCCGTTTTCACCCATTTATTAAATGGGCGAATTTGAGTTGAATTCCTTTAAATACATAGTCTGTTTTAACGTCCAAACCTACACATTTGCCACCTCCAATCACCATTGAACATCAATTGCAAGGCTAGTGGATTCAATATTATTGAACATCCACTCAAGTTTTGTAAAGATTATAGAAGGATTGATATTACTATTGCAAAACTAGATGGGGGAGATTCTTTGCATCTTGGCATGTCTATGACCCCAAGAGAGACAGCGATCATGCGACGATCTTTTGGAAGGTGGGTAAGGATGGTTTCTCTCTCAGTTGGGATAAATGTAGTTGGAAATTAGTGGCTAGATATGAAACTGAGCATTTTTTAACGTGGGTACCAATCACATTAATGTTGTGTTTGGTTGGAGGATTTGGGGAGGGATTTGGAAAGGGAAAGGGAAAAGGTGTGTGAAATTAGGTGAAATATAAACATGTTTTATTCATATTTCACTTACCTTTGTAAACATAAATTTCAGAACATAAACCTTACACTTCGGATCATTTACCATGTGTATTATCAAGAAATCAAGCCAAAATGACATACCTGAATCCATTGACGAACGGTTAAACGGAAGCGTGATTATCAATAAGCTCTTTGTTATTGATTATGTTATTGCCTTCTAATCCTTTCCCCTTTGGTGCCTTATGTTTCTCCTTGAGAGGATTTAGAAAACATGGCAGTGTTTTTTTTTTACCACCTGGGAAGGAATAGGGACCATAACCTTTTAAAGGTTGTAATTGGTTTTCAAAACTGAAACGTTACCAATATGTATTAATTTCTATTTATTGGTTTTCAACTGAAACGTTATGGAAGTTCAAAAGGAAACAATAAATGTCTATTTATTGTTTCAAAACTGAAAACCAACTTTAACCATTATTGGTTTTAATTCTATTTCTGCCCCTCATAGAAATAGGAATTAAACAACTAGTATCTACACATTAGGTCCATAACACATATACCCTTAAGCCTATTAACTAAATTGAATCACTTAAATTGTAGGCTTCTTATAAATGATAACACCACATTTAATTATGTGGTCCCATTGAGACATTATCTAACAATCTCCCACTGGACCACATATGTATCCTGAAAAATGTGCTTAACTTTAGTGAGCTCGGAAATTTGTTATCATAACTTGAGGGTATCCAAACAATCTTGTCCATTAACTGTAGTAATATAGGATCAAAGCGGTCTTCGTTACATCAATCGTAACTCGACCCACCAATGGTCACGTATACTAATACAGCTAAATGACATAGATCAATCATGGATGCGTAGCATGGAAATTACATATAATATGATCCATACATGCCTATTTCCAACTGGTCCTACTTAACTTTATTGAGATCAATACTTCACAATACGTAACAGAGCGTAATAAACTGAATACTTCATTTCTGCAGAAATTAATCTAATTACATAGATAAAACTCAAGGCTGACATAAAGCAGTAATATAAATACAAACTCCCACTAAATCAGAATGTTCTCAAATAGAACAACACCCATATGAGCAGTGTGCTCATGAAAGACCTTGGGTGGTAGTCCCTTCGTAAGTGGATCCGCTATCATGGAGTTTGTCCCAATGTGCTCTATGGAAATCTGTCCACTCTGCACTCTTTCTTTTACAACTAGGAACTTGATATCAATATGCTTTGATTTTGTCGAGCTCCTGTTGTTATTGGAATATAAAACTGCAGACTTATTGTCACAATATAACTTAAGTGGTCTTTCAGTGCCTTCTAAAATACGCAACCCAGTGACAAAATTCCGCAGCCATATCCCTTCGTTTGATGCCTCATAACATGCTATAAACTCTGCAGCCATGGTGGATGAAGCTATGAGCGTCTGCTTTGCAGACCTCCAAGAAATTGCTCCGCCGGCTAACAGATAAATATAGCCTGATGTGGATTTCCTACTGTCTTGGCATCCAGCAAAATCGGAGTCGGAATATCCAATGACCTCTAACTTATCCGATCTCCTATATGTGAGCATATATTCCTTTGTTCTCTGTAAATATCGCATAACACGCTTGACTGCTTTCCAATGATCCATGCCAGGATTACTTAAATATCTGCCTAACATGCCAACTATGAGCGCAATATCCGGACGCGTACATACTTGAGCATACATTAGACTCCCTACAGCCGAGGCATAAAGAATCTTCTGCATTTCTTGAATTTCAAGACTGTTCTTCGGGCATTGGCTGAGACTAAACTTGTCTCCCTTAGCAATCGGGGTTTCACCTGATTTACAATTTTGCATGCCAAATCTAATGAGTACTTTTTCGATATAGCTCCTTTGTGATAATCCCAAAATACCCCGAGAACGATCTCGGTGTATTTCGATTCCTAATACAAAGGAAGCATCACCAAGATCTTTCATTTCAAAATTCTTAGATAGAAATCTCTTTGTGTCATGCAATAAGTTTATATCGTTTGTGGCAAGCAATATGTCGTCAACATATAAAACCAAAAATATGTGTTTACTCCCACTGAACTTGTGATACACACATTCATCAACAACGTTAGTTTCAAAACCATACGAAGTGAGAACTTGATGAAATTTGAAGTACCACTGACGAGAAGCTTGTTTGAGTCCATAGATGGATTTAGTCAAATTGCAAACCATATTCTTTGGGTCTCCTGACACAAAGTTTTCTGGCTGCACCATATAAATTGTTTCTTTAATGTCACCATTAAGAAAAGCTGTTTTGACATCCATCTGATGCAACTCAAGATCAAAATATGCAACAAGCGCCATAATTGTCCTAAAAGAATCTTTCGAAGAAACTGGAGAGAAAGTTTCTTTAAAGTCAATTCCTTCTTTTTGAGTAAAGCCTTTGGCTATAAGACGTGCCTTATACCTCTCCACATTACCATTTGAATCCCTTTTGGTTTTAAATATCCATTTACAACCTACGGGCTTCGCACCAACTGGTAATGAGACAAGTTCCCAAACTTTATTGTCTTGCATAGACTTATATTCTTCATTCATGGCTTCTATCCACTTATGAGAGTTGGGACTTTCCATGGCTTGACGAAAGTTGATTGGATCATCTTTCGACATTCCATTTTCTACCTCATGTTCCTGGAGATATACAATATAAGCATCTGAAAGTGCAAATCTCCTTTCTCTTGTGGATCGCCTTAATGGCACAGATTCTTGAGGTTGTAGAGTTTGTTCCTCAGGAACAATTACCTCATCTTGAATGGGGGTTTGAACTATATTATCTTGAACAACATTGTCTGGTTGAGGATCCGAAATTACTTCTCGAGCAATGACAGGTATAGGAACCTATAAGTGGTCAAAAGTAGTAGTAGGAAGTGAGATTACTCCTGCTTCCTCCTCAAAAACAATGTCTCTAACTGGATATCTCCCCCCAAACTCAACATCCTCAAAAAATGTTGCAATTCCCGTCTCAAATATTGACCTATTTGTGGGATCATAAAACTTGTAACCCCGTGATCGTTCGGCATAGCCAATAAAGTAGCTGCTAATGGTTTTAGAGTCCAATTTTCGTTCATGAGGTTTATAAGGCCTCGCCTCAGCAGGACACCCCCACACATGCAAATGTTTTAGACTAGGCTTTCGCCCAACCCAAAGCTCATAAGGTGTTTTTGCAGCTGCTTTAGTTGGCACCTGATTTAAGATATAAGTTGCTGTCTTTAGAGCCTCACCCCAGAGGGACTCTGGTAAAGTAGAATGACTGATCATACTTCTTACCATATCCTTCAGAGTCCGGTTTCGTCTCTCAGATACACCATTCATGCTAGGTGATCTTGGCATGGTGTATTGTGGGACGATTCCACATTCCTCCAGGTATTTTGCAAACGGTCCTGGACGTTGTTCACCTGATCCATCATATCTGCCATAGTATTCACCACCACGGTCAGACCTGATACTTTTAATCCGTTTGTTGAGTTGTAACTCAACTTCGGCCTTAAATGTTTTGAATACGTCCAAAGACTGTGATTTCTCATGGATAAGAAATAAATACCCATATCGGGAATAGTCGTCTATGAATGTGATAAAATATTGTTGGCCATTCCAAGACGCCATAGGGAATGGGCCACAAATGTCTGTATGAATTAATTCTAAGACATCTGTAGACCTATGGGCACCATATTTCTTTATTTTGGTCTGTTTTCCCTTGATACACTCAACACAGACATCAAAATCTGAAAAATCAAGAGAGTCCAAAATTCCATCAGACACAAGGCGCTCAACTCTAGATTTAGAGATGTGACCTAGGCGTTTGTGCCATAATGAGGCTGAAGTTTCCTTAGTTAATTTACGCTTTGTACCTCGTGATTCCACGTGCAAGGTTTCATTATAAGATGCAATAGTTTCGAGCAAATATAGATTATCAAACACATTAAGTAAACCAGTACCAACAACATTTGAATTAATAGACATACTAAACTTCATATTTCCAAAAGAACAATAATATCCCAATTTGTCCAATACAGAAACAGAAATTAAATTCCGTCTAAAGGACGGTACAACAAAAGTGTCTAATAAATCCAAATAATAACCAGTTTTAAGCAATAATCTGAAGTGCCCTATTGCCTGCACTTCTATTGACTTGCCATCACCCACAAAGATGTATCTTTCAGCATCAGTTGGCTTTCGCTAGTTCAGGCAACCCTGCATAGAAACACATATGTGAGTAGTAGCACCAGAATCTACCCACCAAGTGTTTCTTGGTACTGAAGCTAAATTTATTTCAGAACAGACCAAAACATGAAATGTACCTTTCTTTACACGCCAGGCGACGTATTTGGCACAATCCTTCTTTCTGTGTCCGGGCTTGCCACAAAAGAAACAACCATCCTGCACTTTCTGTTTCTTTGGTTCTGGACCCTGAGGAATAGCAACTTCCTTTCCCTTATTCGTTCTTTTGCCCGTATGCTTGGAGGTGCTTGCCAGATGAGCACTGTCAGTCATTTCTTGCTTCAATCTCTCTTCCTCTTGCACACAAAATGAAATGAGCTCATTGAGAGTCCATTTCTCCTTTTGGCAGTTATAACTGACCTTAAATTGGTTAAATTGTGCAGGAAGAGAGATGAGAACTAAATGCACGAGCAAATCATCAGATAGGTCGAGCTTTAGTGCCTTAAGTTTTGAAACAAGATGAGACATTTCCATGATGTACTCGCGAACATTACCCTTGCCTTTATACTTTATTGAAATCAAGCTTGCTAAAAGTGTGCTTGTTTCAGCCTTATCGTTTTTAGCAAAACGCTTTTGAATTTCTAAAAGAAATTCACCGGCAACGGTAACATCCTCTGTTATTGCACCCCGAAAGACTTCTGGAATCCCACGCTTCATGATCATAAGACTTAGCCTGTTAGAACGATCCCACTTTTCAAAGTACACAATTTCCTCAGGAGTACTTTGTGCAATGAGAGCATTCGGTTTTGGCATCCTTAATGCCAAGTCTATGTCCATGCAGCCGAGAACAATCAATATGTTCTCTTTCCAGTCCTTAAAGTTTGTTCCATTTAACATTGGAACATTGTTCATGTTGGCAGAGATTGAAGTAGTCGACATTAAAGCTGAATAGAAAAGAAAATAAAAGGAATGAACAATTATGCTCACATTAAGTTACCAAACAGATAATCTCTAAATAAATTAATTTAATGACAACATCTCAAGATACCTAGCCCAACATTAATACCAAGCCTTTGGGTAGTGATATTAACTGTAAGTGGTATTCTTGTTGTAATGATCAAACATTGACAATAAGTTATGTCAAATAACAAATCTATCTTTTGATGGATTTATTATTCACATTAGGTTTCCTTTACAATTGGCACATGTTTATCACCACAAAATGTGTGTGTAATTCTGCCAAGTATTAATCATGTCTTTGGACTGATAAATACCCGCATGAGATACACAGACATGAACATCAAAACATTCCATATAAAACAATCTAGACAAGAGAGATCACTTTTGTGACATCTTGTTTGAATGGACTTATATTGAGAATGTTAGAAAATTAAATTTATGTAGACGTTGTATGAAATTACATTAAATTTAAAGATTTCTTAATTTGTTACCCCGAAATATTATATAATCTGCAGCAATCCCAATTATATACATACATATATAAATAGAATTGACGGGTCCAAAAAAAACAAACTGACCACCGAATCATTTTACAATTCCAGAAAACAGATTGCCATTTTCACAGAACAAAACAGGAAAAAACAGAATTTACATCCATAAGAAAATTCAGAATCTGATTCCAGGAAACTAAATAGAATGAATAAAGCATATCAATTCTGATAATACACATGATATGCTGGCTCTGATACCAATTGTAAACATAAATTTCATAACATAAACCTTACACTTCGGATCATTTACCATGTGTATTATCAAGAAATCAAGCCAAAATGACATACCTGAATCCATTGACGAACGGTTAAACGGAAGCGTGATTATCAATAAGCTCTTTGTTATTGATTATGTTATTACCTTCTAATCCTTTCCCCTTTGGTGCCTTATGTTTCTCCTTGAGAGGATTTAGAAAACATGGCAGTGTTTTTTTTTTTACCACCTGGGAAGGAATAGGGACCATAACCTTTTAAAGGTTGTAATTGGTTTTCAAAACTGAAACGTTACCAATATGTATTAATTTCTATTTATTGGTTTTCAACTGAAACGTTATGGAAGTTCAAAAGGAAACAATAAATGTCTATTTATTGTTTCAAAACTGAAAACCAACTTTAACCATTATTGGTTTTAATTCTATTTCTGCCCCTCATAGAAATAGGAATTAAACAACTAGTATCTACACATTAGGTCCATAACACATATACCCTTAAGCCTATTAACTAAATTGAATCACTTAAATTGTAGGCTTCTTATAAATGATAACACCACATTTAATTATGTGGTCCCATTGAGACATTATCTAACAACCTTTTTTATTTCCCTTTCCAAATCCCTCCTCAAATCCTCCCACCAAACACAATAAAACTTCTTAATTTGCAATATAAGAAGTGTTAGCCCACATAACCAGACATAATTACAAGGAAAATGTTTGCCTCGTTACTTTTTTGTTCACTATTATAAATTTGTTGATGTGAAAATAGAGTACAAGAAGTACACAAAATAGATCAATAAAAAGCAACAAGACAATATGAGAAAAACTTCATAATTTGGCAAATTATTTTGTGTTTTGTTGATATAGTGGTATTTGGGGAACAATTGAAAAAATTCAATTATGAGAAGTTTGGGGTAAAACATTTGGAGCATGGAATTTAAGTAGCTGATTTTACACCTACAGTTTTGGCAAACTAAAACTTCTGCATGTTAACTTGCATGGGTAGTCCATTGATCAAGGGGCAAACTCTAATGCTGTGTTTGGTTGGGGGATTTGGGGAGGGATTTGAAAAGAAAAATAGAAAAGGTAAGTGAAATGTGAATAAAACATGCCTATATTTCACCTAATTTCACGCACCTTTTTCCTTTCTCTTTCCAAATCCCTCATCAAATCCCCTAACCAAACACAGTATAAGGCGAGCCACAAATTAAGATATTTTAGATTCAACATTAGTATCTATTGGTGTTTATCAATATCTTTAATTTAGGAAGAATAGTAGATATTCAGAGTTTACTCTAGATGGATAAGTCCAAAATCCAATATTTCGCTTGAATAGGTTCCCCCAAAAAAAAAACAACAAAGTCTATCAGTGTAGGTGTAAACCAATACCTATAATTTGTTGTTTGCTGTTGCTGTGATTGGGGCAGCATTTTGTGTTTCTTTTTGTTGTTACTTTTGTTCGTGGTTGGAATCTCTCCAACCTTCAATTTTGCCATGATGATGTCTCTCACATGTCCATTTTCTTTTGTTTTTCTAATGTATTTTCTTGTACTTTTAATCTTTATTAATATTTTTTTGTTTTCGCTAATTCAAAAGAAAAAAAACAAAACAAAACAAAATATTTTATTCCACAATGGTTTGAAATTTTGATTAAATTACTTGGAAAAAATATTAAATTACTTGGAAAAAAATAGAGGTTGACACAGATTTTTTTTTTTTTGGTTTTTGTTTTTGTTTTTGATAAGGAAACCTAGAGATTAAGTGCCAAGATCAAGGCGAAAAAAGGAAAAAATTTAATGCTAGTATCAATATAAATGTCTATTTGGGATGCCTCTATTTACACATCACATTTAATTTCAAGGCACACCACTATTCAGTTTACACCTTTAATAATTTGAAAAAATATAATTTTTCTCAACACACACCACAACGTTCTATTTTTGTCCTTAGTCCCACATCACTTAGTACACACCTCAAATTCAAAAAAAAAAAAAAAAAAAAACCTAACTGTTAGACATAATTTTTACCCCAACCCTCCTCCCCCTCTAAGCCCATGAAGACCCTCTTCCTCACTGACTACTGGCCTGAAGCTAGAGAAAGAAACTAGAGAGAGAGAGAGAGAAAACAGATGTCTCTGATTCCATATTCGATCCACAAGCTCTGATTTTTCTACACAAATTTGTTTGGTTACTCAGAAAACTCTAATGGGTTTGTCTCAATTCATCCAATCCATTGATTGGCAACAAGAATTGTACCCAGAATATGAAGATTTCGCAATTCTTCCATTGTTTGCTATGTTCTTCTCATCTGTTTGTTTCTTTCTCGACAGATTTATATTCGAAGTACTATATATATATATATATAAGTTGTATAATCACACATGATTCAAATTGGGTCTCTGATTGTATCGCTGCGTTTGAAATTTAGATAATTCCATACACAAAAAAAAGCTAAAAGATTAAATTTTGTGTTTCAAATATATAGTTGTGAATGTTTTTTTAATATGGGTCAATCTTTATAGCATTTGCTCTGTTCTTCCCAGCAGTAGTGGCTAGGGTTAGGGTTTGGATATGTATTCAACTAAGGTGTGTATTCAATTGTGGTCATTTTGGTCATTATAAATAAGGTCATTATTGTAATAAAAAATAATTAATTAATGATGTGTTTTGAGACCAAATATGATGTGTAAATAGAGACACCCGTCTATTTGACGTCACTTTGTATTGGAGTCTTAAAGAAATAAAGTACAAGATGTAAATAGTACATTAAAGTATAAAAAATTAGAGCATTAAAGTATTACTCTAAGAGTATTGAATTCACATTTTGCATTTATTAATATAGAATAAACCTTTTGTAAGTTCAAATTCTAATAGTTCATATTAGGAGTGAGTAGTGGATATTCCGATTCACCCAAACCAATCGAATTGAACCTATCCGCTACATTTTAGGGGGATGCGTGATGACGAGCGGATGGTTGCAGATTGATTTTTTTCAATCTACCTAGTTTTGGACGGATGTTGGAATTGAAGTTTCTTTGGCCGTAACCGAACCGCCAAACCGCGAGTACCCCTAGTAATTTGTAAGACTTTGTATTTTCAATTGAAAAAGTGTTCAAATATTCTGTTGTGTTTTCAATTTGGAAATCTTTTTATCAAATAGCTAGGGTTGATATTTGATATTTTTGTGTGAAAAATATAAGGATTAATTTTGTCATTTTTTTAAAAAATCAATTAAATAATTTTTGAACAAAAAAAAAGTAATGAAATAGTTTTGGGAATGTATGATTTTCTTATATGTATTTATCATTGGTATTTGACAATTTACTTGATAATCTTTTAGTTATGTTGAGTTGAATTAGTATTCAAAAAAAAAAATATTGACAAATTGTTATATTATGTTCAAAATTTGAAAAAATTTAAACCGCTAAACCGATTCATATACATCCGTCAATTCCCTAATCTGCTCAATCCGTATTCATCAATTCGGCAGACAGATACAGATTGATTTTTTCCTATCCGTCTATCCGACGGATGGACGACAGATTAAAGATTTTCCGAGCACAACCGCGAACACCCCTAGTTCATATAGTTGGGCTCAGATTGGGTAAGGTCACGATTTTTTCTTTTTTAGTGTTTGTTGGTGTTGGTATCATATACCCGAAAATGAATCTTGCTCCTTGTCAATTGAGAAGATTATAGTTAGTACTTATTTATTTATTTGTATTACGAAATCTTATAAAAAAAATTAGGGGAAATTTCAATGTAGGTTAGGCTTTTAAAAAAATTATAAATAAGTAGTAAACTTTATAAATAATAATAATTAATGACCTAATTTTTTTGAACAATCTGTAATAACTTTTTAACAGTATTTACTGATTAGTAATTTTTACCCAAAAAATTAAGGACACTTCATAAGTACTTTTTTTAGGAGTGCTACAGTAAAATCTCCGCTCTATCTTTTTTATAAATGAAAAAGTATTTAAAAAAATAAAAAATAAAAACTAAAAATTTACCTAGAATTTCAAATTTATAGTAATCTTCTTATTGTGAGATCACTTTGTAAATAAATTTTGTTTATTACTTTTAAATTTTAAATAAATTTATGAATTTTTCACTGAGTTTATAGAAGGAAAAATTACAAGTTAATGATACCTTCACAAAATATTACGAATTAATAAAATAAATTTATAATTTTAATTATTAAAATTAATAAAATAATTTATCACTAATTATTTCTCTTTTAGGAAAAGAAAAAAAAAAAACAGACACTGAAATATAATTTCTCTTTAAGTGCTCGTTTGGGCTTCCCTATTAAAACTAAAATAGTTATATCAAACAAAATAAGTTATTTTAGCTAAATATGATAAAATGTCATATTGAATTCATAATTATTTTATTTTTTCTCTCATAAAAATCAAAAAAATCAAAAAATAATATCAAAAAAGACTTTTTAACCTCAGATTAAAATAGTCAAAAAGTTAAAAAGTCAATTCACATCCCAAACGAACTCTAAAGCATTTACATATGACCCCAATAATATTTAAAAAATGTTATGGATTTCAAATAACGGCGGTGATAGGTAGCTCGAAACCGAGCGGCTCGAAATGGCTCGAATTCAAAAACGGCCTCGTTTTTTAGATGAAGATGAAGCAGAACCAGAAGCAGAGGAGAGAGGAGGAGGAAGGAGGAAGGAGGAAGGAGGAGGGACTGGAGGGAGAGGGGGAGGAGGAGGAGGGACTGGAGAGGGCCCAACATTTGGGGCTGGAAGTGGGGGGCGGGGGGGCGGGGGGCGGAAGCGAGGCAGAGCCGACGATCGCTGGTGCTGCGACGATCGGCGGCAGCGAGGCGAGGGCGGTGGCGAGGCGAGCAACGACGATCCTCTCTCCCTCTTTCTCCTCTGTTCTTCCTCCTCTCTTCTTCCTCTCTTCTCTCCTTCTTTCTCCTTTGCTTCTTCCTCCTCTCTTCTCTCCCTCTTTCGAGCCAATTCGAGCCATTGGATTCGAGCTACGACTCATTCCCGTTCAAATAAATTATCAAATTTTTTACTAAATCTCTCATATAGGTATGAGATCCGTACAAATCACATTTGTATGGATCCACACCTATATAAAAATGTTTAGTAAAAATTTAGGGATGGTTTGGGATGATTTAAATAAATGTACTTTTTGACTTTTTATGAAATATGAGTTGGGTTTGAAGTAATATGATAAAGAGATGATGTGAATTAAATAAAATTATGTAACTTAAATAAAATAGTAACTTTTTAACTTTTTTTTAAATATCCCCAATAAAATTTTAATAATTTATTTAAAATCCCTAACCTAACCCATAATATTTCCACTGTTGCCAGGTAAACACCAGTATATTTGGTACAATCCAAAAAATCAGATGTTACAGAAGTCAACTCTTTATACTGTTTCCACTGGTCTTTTTCAAGTGGTGATAGTCTAATTCATGCACTAAAATCAAAAACTCAAAACCATGTGGGTGAGTGTTTTTTTTTGGAACAGAACTGTCTGGGTGAGCTTGATCCCCATCATGTACTTGGGTAAGGCAACAGTATGATGAAAAGCATAAAAAAATAAAATGATAAATTTTAAATTTGTTTGGTATAGATTTATGGCTGGTTTGGTGAGTGTTAAAAAAGTTAAAAAGTTACTATCCTATTTAAATTATATTATTTTATTTAAGTCACATCACTTCTCTAACACATCATTTCAAATCTAATCTAAATCTAACCCATATTTCATAAAAAGTCAAAAAATACACTTATTTAGATCATCCCAAACAACCCCCGAGAAAAGTACACTTATTTTTATTTTTTTAAGGATAAATTATCTACATCTCTCTTGAAATTTAATTAAATTATAAATTCTCCATTGAAATTTTAGAAATTATATCTCGCTCCTCGAGATTTATATTCTTATTATAACAATTTAACCTCTATCGTTAATTAAACATTAAGAATAGTTAGCTGACAATTTAACCTCTATCGTTTAATTAAACATTAAGAATAGTTAGCTGACATTACTAAAATATAAATGGATGAACGATATTACCCCTACTAAAATCCTTTTGATAAATCAACAAAATTTATAAAAGAATCACTTTAAATGAAAAAAAATTAAGTTTTTTGAATCATATTTGATTTGTTGTTTGGAAAAAAAATTTAGAATTAAAAAATAAAATAAAAACTAATTTAATAAAAATAAATATGAAAAAATATATTTAATTTGTAAAAATTATTTCTAACCACTCAAAAGATAAAATTATATAAAAATAATAATTATTTTTTATTTCTTAACCAAATTAATTTTTAATTTTTTTAAAAAAAATTAAAAAATAAATTTCTAAAAATCAAACCAAACATATTCTAAGAATTTTTTGACAAACCATTTCTTGTGTTTTTAACTTATTTAATTATTTGTTAATTTTATGATATTTTCATCATCTGACACTACAACATATAAGAGTTTTAGAAACCAACTTTTTTGATCTCTAAAAGTGAAAATTTTGTTATAAAAGATATTTAGGGACTAATTTCTATCGTCGTGAGGATAATCGCTAAAAAGTCGTCCTAAAAAGTCAAAAATAAGACTTTTAGCGATAAAATTTCAAAAATGTCAATAATAAATAAACTTTGAGGAACAAAATAATTTGGTCTCAAAATGGTTTATATTTTGAGACAAAATTTGATACCAAAAAAATAAAATTAATCACTAATGTTCAATTTTCGTTGCTAAAAATATAATGACGACACTTTTCGCAACAAAAATATTTGGTCCCCTAAAAATAATTTTGTCCTTAAATTTTAGTCTCTAAAATCTTAATTTTTTGCAATGTGATAAGTATTTTTCCATTTTAATTTTGCATTTCATAACTTATTTAAAAATGATAATTTAGCTAAACCTCAAAAGAAAATCTATAGTTTATCAAAGGAGTGTAGGTAATTTGCCTTTATTTGTCAAAAGGGCATTTTAGTCAATTTATAATATCCTTTAGCGGCGTTAATTGTGATGGAACAGAAGAAAACCTATAATTTCATTAAATCTCAAGAGAGGTATACGTACTTTGCCCTTTTTTTAATTGAAAGAAAATACAATAAGCCTCAGAAGGTTGTATAGGAGTGGTGGGCTTTAATTTAGAAAATATTTTTTACTTTTTAAAAATATAAAATATTTTGTCTAAATAAACTTATTTACTATTAATCACAGTGGTATCAAACGCCAAAAAATTTGGTAAACAATTTTTGAAAAATATTTTTTTCTAAAACAAAACAGAGTTTCAATTAACAAGATTTTCCTTTTCTATCAAAGACCAAACTAGAAAAGCAAAATTCAGCTACACACAATAAATGCATGGATGCATAGAATCTAAAAAAACATCCTTCAATAAATCACAAACAAGTTCAAAACCTCTTTCTTTACCCATCATCTTCAAAGATGTCTCCATTTAGCAATCAAGTTCTGTGGATTGCACTGTCCATTCTCAACAACCCAACAGAAA
The DNA here is from genome assembly GCA_036172215.1 of Camellia granthamiana. NCBI lineage: Eukaryota > Viridiplantae > Streptophyta > Magnoliopsida > Ericales > Theaceae > Camellia > Camellia granthamiana. The sequence goes on along the minus strand of CM069910.1, from coordinate 21,241,901 downwards.
ATGGGAGAAAAACAAGGAATCCTTCATCCCAAAACCATGATAGATGTTTTAATGTTTACAACTTAGGTGATGGAATCGGTCTCAGCTTTCATTGTAAATCTAGGGATGATGAACTTGGGAATCAAGTGATAGCCGATAACAAGTATTTTGAATGGAAATTCCGCATGAACGTTTGGGAGTGTGGCATTGCTTGGCAGAACACAAGCTCAGACGGATTCACATAGAAGCACATATTGTGTTTGGAGAATGAGAAAAGACGGTGTGCGTAATATCGGAGATAATGGAGAAGAACAAATTCGGTTTAGATTGGGTGACAAAAAAACCACCCCAAAGTAATTTGATTTAGATGTGAAAAGCATTATTTGAATAATGCATTTTGTAAATAAAGTAGTGGAATTACTTCTGTTGTTTTTCTCAATTCAGACTTGTAAAAGAAAAAACTGTACTCGTACACAAAAGTGACTAACAATATCCTAATCATTTGACATAATATCTGCAAAACATCTATTGAAAGTTCATCAAACCCTTCAACACTAACAAATTTTTTTAACCAGAGTTTCTGAATATGGTTCTCAGTAAGTTTATAGTTCAACTCTCAAGCTATCTGCTTCACGTCTCACACATACCGTGGCTTTCTGCTTCTAATGATGTTTCCACTTCTTTAAACTATGGTTCACACGAACAACAAGAAGATATCAACTTACAAAGCTCTAGAGCTGATGATTTCAAAATCAATACAAAAGCCACAACTGAAGTCTAATGGAAAATCTGTTGTACAAAAAGATTGTCCTCGCATATCTTTCCAATTCAATACAAAATTGAATAATTATATCAAAGTAAATTAGAAAGGCGCAAGTGTAATCCACAGTGATCAGAAAATAAATTAATGAAGATCTAGAATGATTTAATATCTAACAAGACTGGAAAATATTTTCAAGCAATTCAATTCACAGCAGGGCCTTTAAGCTGCAGCTAATAGTACTGCTGCAAAATGGTACATGGTATTCCGATTGCATTTGAAAATGGAAAAAATATATATATATATATATATGGAAATAAGTTTTGAGAGTAACATTAGTTACCTTCAACTCATATTTTAAAATCTGAGTATAATGATATTTTCCTCTGAAAAAAAAAATGTACATGATGATTTTATGATGGAGAATGATACAAGGAATATAATCAGTCCTAAAATACCGTCAAGAAGAAGCATCATCATAAGCTGGAGACGAAACAAAGTTCCCTTCTCGCTCATTAGACTCAATCAGCATCAGCACAACTTCACGCATTGATGGCCGATCAGACGGTGTCATATTTGTGCACAACAAAGCAATTTTTAACACAGTAATCATGTGATTGATTGTACTTTCATCCTTCACATTTAATCGGCTGTCTAGTATCCCGGACGTCAATGAATTTTCCCTAATATAATTCCTCACCCATGTTACAAGGTCACCTCCTTGATCTAATGGCTGTACAGGGCTTTTCCCAGTTAGCAACTCCAAGAGAACAACTCCATAGCTATATATATCACATTTTTCGGTAACCTTCATTGTGTATGCATATTCTGGCATGAAGGAAAAGCAAATTCTCAGTAAAATGGAATGATCCTCGAAGACATAAGTCAGCAAATAGAGAGAGAGAGAGAGAGAGAGAGAGAGAGAGAGTGCTTACCAGGGGCTATGTAGCCATATGATCCTGCAACAGCAGACATGGACATGGATTGAGGCATGTCAATGATCTTAGCCAAACCAAAATCACCGACATGGGCTTCAAAGTTCTCATCAAGAAGAATATTATTGGACTTTATATCACGGTGAATGATCTTTGGTTTGCAGTCGTGATGTAAATAAGCAAGTCCCTGAGCAGCCCCAAGTGCAATCATAAAGCGTGTTGGCCATTCCAAGCTACAAGATGCTCCATGAAGCAATTCACCCAAGCTACCACTTGCCATGTATTCATAAATAAGCAAATTTGAACCCCGGTGATAGCAAAAACCATAGAGCTTTACAATGTTACGATGCCTAATCTTTCCCAAAGTTAAAATCTCAGCTCGAAAACTGTTCTCAATGTTGTTGCTTCCCTCTCTGTTAGACGTGAGCTTCTTGACAGCAACTGTTCGCCCAGAATGCATAACTGCCTTGTAAACCGTCCCAACAGCTCCTCTCCCAACAACATAACTGTCATGAAAATTGTTTGTGGCATCGACCAGATCTTGGAAAGTGAACCCCTCCTTGGGAGGAAAATAGATATCCGAAAGTGAAGAAGATGGTATCTCATCATCATGCAAGGAAGCAACCACCTCAACCGGACGCCTCATCAAATGTAAAATAACTACAATTAAAATGAGAGAAACTCCACCAACAGCAGCTGCAACTATGGCGATGATTTTAGCCCAAGGACTACTTGAAACCTTCGAAATTGGAATTGAATTAAAAGACAAATTCACATTGCAATCACCAAAAGGACCACCACAAAGCCCCTTGTTTCCGATGAAGCTGTTCATGGCCATGTTCTGAAACAATGCTACGGTAGGCAAGGGTCCAGAAAGGTCATTGTATGAGAAATTACAGCCCAATAAACTTGACAGATTGCCAAAAGTACTTGGTATTTCACCGCTCAAATGATTGTTATTCAGCAAGAGGAATTCTAGTAAAATGAGATTCCCAAGCTGCGGTGGTATTTTCCCAGAGAGATTATTATGACTAAGATTCAGAGCAATCTGCAAGCCAGTAAGAGTGCCCAACTCCAGAGGTATTTCACCAGAAAACAAGTTGCCGCCCATTTGCAATTCAGTCAAACGAGAGAGATTGCCCAATGCTGTGGGTATATTTCCAGAGAACTTATTATCAGAAAGCATGAGAAGCTCCAGCTGGGAAAGGGTTCCGAGGCCATCTGGTATAGAATCAACAAAGCTGTTCCAGCTAAAATCAAGTCGTTGAAGCATCTTGCAGTTAAGAATTTCAGGCGGTATTTGTCCAGTGAGGAAATTGGACGAAACGTTAAAAATCACCAATTGGGACAGATTTCCTATCTCCCTTGGCAACTTGGATGCAAAGTAATTGTTCGACAAATCAAGCCTTTGCAATTGTGTGCAATTTCCGATATCTGGAGGAATGGGACCACCAAACTTGTTTTGGCCCAATTCAAGAGCCGAAAGGTTCACCAAGTTGCACACCTCAGATGGAAAACCCCCAGTTAGGTTGTTTCCACCCAGACCAAGTTGCCCCAAAGATTTGCAATTGGTGACCCCAGATGGAATGTTTCCATACAGTTTATTAGACCCAAGATTCAGCAAGAATAAACTAGAATGCCAGCAAATATGAGGAGGTATTTTTCCGATTAGGTAGTTGTCTGAAAAGTCAACCACCCAAAGTTGGCTGTAAAGTCCAAGTCCTTGAGGAATGCTACCACTCAAAAAGTTTTGAAAGAGCTGTAACTGGATCATTTCTGTAAAGTATTGAAATCCAATAGGAATAGGACGTCAAGTTCCTCAAGCTACTAAGCTCATTTGGTATAACACCCGTAAGCTGGTTTTGAAAAAGGTAAAGTAAGCACAGACCCTTTATTTGACTGAACTCTTTCGGAATCTCTCCAATTAAGTAGTTCTCTGAGAAATCAATTTCTGTTGCTAAAGAAAGATTACCAATTTCGCTTGGTATTGTTCCATTCAACCGATTGCTGTACAGGTATAATTTCCTCAGGAAAGTAATGTTCCCAATCTCAGCAGGAATTTCACCCACTAGATTGTTTTGGTACAAAGCAAGAGTCATGAGATTCGTACAATTTCCGAACTCCTTCGGTATGAAACCAGAAAACTGGTTACCCCAAAGAATCAGTTCTGTCAAGTTCCCAAGCATCCCAAACTCTTTCGGTATATTCCCTCCTAAACCATTTTGGGCAAGACCAAAATATTCCAAGCCCACACAACCACCTATCTCTGAGGGTATGCTTCCAGAAATCCCATTCTGCCCAACTCGAAATATTCTCAGGTTCTTGAGATTCCCCAGAGAATGAGGCAATGGACCAGTGATGTTGTTAGTGTATGCCACAAACTGAATTAGTGAAGAAAGATTTCCAAGATCCTCCGGAATAGGTCCAGAAAGCATGTTGTTGCACAAATTCAACTCCGCTAAAGAAGATAAATTGCCCAACTCAGAAGGAATTTGCCCAACAAACTGATTATTATTCAAATAAAGACTTTCCAACCTTGAGCAATTTCCAATCTCCTTGGGAATATTTCCAGTGAAGCTATTGTTAGAAACATCAAGTATGGTAAGACTAACCAAACTGCAAATACTAGCGCTTAGCATCCCAGAAAGGTTCATTGAATTCAAATCAAGAGAGTCCACAACCAGGTTATAATAATTCCATGTGCAATTTACACCAATCCATCCACATGGTGTTTGATCACTAGGGTTCCAGTTTCCCAAATAATTAAATTCATCATGGATGGTTTTCTTGAATTCCAAAAGGTGCAGCCCATCCGAATTCAACCCTTCTGAAGCATAAACCAGCAGAACCACAATAACTAAAATTCCGGTAAACCTCACAACCAAACATCTCCTAGAATCAGACATTATATACTCTCTAGTGTCTCATATTAACAGCACAATCTGATAATTCAACAACTCTGCGTAGAATAACCAAATTTTCAGGCCACAACATTTACAGCTAAGACAAAGCATTCATAATTCTAGAAAAGGGTTTTGAAGTATCAATTGAACCAGAATTTGTATCATGTTTTGGAACCAATGTTAAATTCAGAAATACAACAAACAAAATATGTATTCCTGAAATGAACCATAATAACCAATCTTTGACAAACAACATAGAACAGAGTATGAATCAAATCATTTCAAAGAACCCAACAATTCAAGAAACCCAACAACACTGATGGGTATGCAGAAATAAGAACAAGAGGGGGTGAATTAACCAATCATCTCAAAGAAACCAATTAAAGATCAAAGCCTTGACATACCTCTAAGTCCATCACCAATCAGAGAAGAGAGAACCAAAACAGCAAAGACCACAATTGTTCAAGTGATTCCTTGAGATGATGACACAGCAAAAACCATGGAGTTCAGGAATTGGAGTAGAACAAAAAACAAATAGTCCCAACTTTTTCCAAGATTGGTGGGGGATCTTGCAATCTACATGCACGATTTTCCAAGAAAAATAAGGCAAACGTTTTTTTAAGGGACAAGCATTGGGAACCCAAAAAAGAGTTTAATGAAATGCAATGAATCAGAGAGTTTTGGGGATTATTTTATGTGTGGAAAGTTCTCCGGGAAAGGAAGCAAGAGAGAACACAAACCCACGTCGTGAATTTTGGGTTTTTTTTTTTTATTTTTTTTATTTAAATTTGGGTTGGTTGGTCTTGAATGACACTGATGGGAAAATCTTCAGAGTTGAGGTGTATCCAAAGGAGTGGTGAGAGCTCTTCATTGAAGCTCTAATGGCCGACAAGGCATGCCTTCACCACTCCGTCTAATCTTGAAGTCTCTCTTTTTTAGTGCTTGCTTGGAAAAGAAAACTATGAATCAAAATAGTATGTAAATAAAAAGAATAATGTTTTGTGTCCCTAAAAAAAGTACCCCTAGTACCCCTAATTTTCTTTTTTAGCAACTGTTTTTTTTTTCTATTTTTCTGTTTTTTTTTTTTTTTTTTTTTTTTTTTACCTGAAATGGGAATTCGGGGGGATTCGGTGCCCCCGAATTCGAGCTCCCAACCGGAGCTGAAATAAAAATGTTTATATATATCTCAAATTTTTTATTAAATAGATGATTAAATATTTTACATATAAAATTTATAAAATTATAATTTTATATTTATATAAGATATTTGATATTTATTTAGTAAAAAATTTAATAATATAACATTACATCGTAGAAAATAATCAATTTTTTAAGTTTTTTTTTTTTAAAAATTTTTTTATAAAAAATATGTAAAAGAATAGGGACGTCTTTTTAGTTGCCAAAATAAAGTTAGCTTAGAAAAAGTTTACTTTTCACGAGAAATTTTTTTTCTGGATTTACCGGATTGGGACAGTTCTAGGTAGGTAGGTATTGGACATTCTACATTGAAAGCGAAATGTGTTTAGTTCTTAATACGATGCCGTATTATTCATTGTGAAAACATCAGTTTTCTACTTCAGAATTTTTTTATTTTTTTAATTTTTAATTTTTAATTTTTTTTTCCATTTGGTGAAGTTTTTCCCCTCAATTCAACTGAAATTGTGTATTTTCACCAAATATTAAAACATTCAACAAATTAGACATTATTATGTTTGGTTTGCCACATGAAAAGATAATTTTAGCCTCCGTTTGGAAAGTGGGTTGGCTTTTTGACTTTTTTGGCTATTTTAGCCTAGGCTTAAAAGTTTGGTTTGGGAAGGGCTTTTTGGCTTTTTTAACTTTTTTTGTGAGAGAGGAGTATAATGATTATGGGTTAGATGTGATGTTTTGTTTTTTGTGGCCAAAAAAGCCTATTTTGTCTTTTGTGGCTAAAATAGCCAAAAAGCCTGGCTTTTTGGCTTCCCAAACGGAGGCTTAGTGATCTTATTATCGCTGCAATGACAAATTTAACTTCTAAAATCTCAATTACAAGTCTAAATTAAGGATAATATAACAAGATGGCTCGAAAAATCTCACAATCCCTCAAGTAATTTTCAAGATCAAACCTCACTCAATTAAATTAAATGTCTAATCTTAAGTCAAAACCAACAATCCCAACTTTGAAAAATTTCTAATATATACCTCCTTTAAAATTAATGTTTCATATGCACTTTTAGTTATATTATTTTTTATAATTATAATTAATTTTCTTCTTTAGTTATGACATTATTTCAGTTATAACTCATGAATTCTTTAATTATATCTTATGTTATGATTAATTATAATATTTTTTATTTTTTTAATTATGACTCAAAAAATTATTATTATTTTTTTTTTAAAAACATATAATGCACAATAGTGTTTTCCCACCAACTTCATATACAATGTCAAATGTCAAACGGCAGTGATTGGTAGCTCGAAAGTGAGGCTCGAATTGTGGCTCGAGGGATCAAAACGACGTCGTTTTGACCCCCTCTTTTTTTTTTTCCTTTTTTTCTGGTTTTTCTGGCAGAACGAAGAAGGGAGAAGAAAAGAAGGGAAAGGGAGGAGGGAGGGGGGAGGAGGGAGGGGGGAGGGGGGCCATAAAATCGGCTGGAGAAGGGAGGAGGAGGAGGAGGTAGGAGGAGGGAGGAGGAGGGAGGGGGAGGAGGAGGCGGGGCGAGCTGCTGCGAGAGGCGGTGGCGGGTGGTGCGACGATCGGCGAGGAGCAAAGCTGCTGCTTCGACGACGGCGACGGCGAGCTTCTGCTTCTTCGACGACGACGACGACGGAGCGGCGATCGGCGACGATCGACGATGGCCGACGATCGTCTTCTCTCTCTCTCCCCCTCTGCTTCTCTCCCTCTCCCTCTCCCTCTCCCTCTCTTTTCTCCTTCTCTCTTTCTTTTTCTTCTTTCGAGCCAAAATCGAGCCTGGTAGCTTCGAGCTACCAGGCATTTTCCAATGTCAAATGTCAAAGTTCAGAGTAGATAACAGGACGTTGAAATGTCAATCCACAAACGATAAAAAAAAAAGGACTTTTTTTAAGTGTGCAACTTACACTTTACACTTACGCCTTTCTGTTTGCCGTCATGTTTTATGTTTATACCTTACACTTACACTTTTTGTGTTGGTTGCATATGGTGTGCAACGTTAAAGGGTTGCACACCATAACAGGACCCTAAAAAAAAATGTTGATAAGATGCATAAGTGATGTCACTAAATTAATTAAAATGAATTAAAATTTTAGATTGTTACACCAACCTACAAACCACCATGTCCCCTTAAATTTCTTCTCCACCCTTATCTTAATTTGTGCTTATTCCATTTAGTTCAATGATTTATATTTTTAAGTATTAAGCCCCGTTTGGGAACCCTCCAGCTTAGTCAAAAAATCAAAAAGTTACTAAAAAAGTCAAAAAGCCAACAACTCATACCAAAAAGTCAAAAATTCTCTTTTCTCTCTACTTTTTACACATCTTTTCGTAAAAAGTCAAAAAGTCATCCCAAACATACTAGTTTTTTTTAACTCATATTTTAGCCAAATAACCAAAAAATTACTAAATTAACATGTTTCCAAACGAGGCCTAAATCTCAATAATATAGTTTTATTGTCAATAATGACAAATGATTGTAGGAGTTAAAATGATTTTTTTTTTTTTTTTTTTTTTTAAAAAAAAAAAGACACACAAAAACATTAACATTATAAGATCATTGAAGATTAAAATATAATTTTTTTCGGACATTTTTGTAATTAAATATTAACCCGTTTTGGTTCTCTGTTTCCACTTCAAACCTCTCCTATCTCATTAAATAAATGATAAAATACCCTAAATTTTCTTATTAGGATCATAGAGAGTAAAAAACCATTGAATTTGCTTTTTTCTTTGTTGCCATTCTTAATGTTATCAAACGTAAAAAAAACATATTATAAGGTTCAAGCGCGTCATGCATGACGACAATCCTATAGCATTTATGAAGTAAAATAAAATTTTAATCACCCTTCAAATATTCCTCTATGAATTTCCTAATTTGACCTAATTTTTAAACTTAAAATATTAGCATAAACTTGGATTGTTAATTGATATTTGCCCAAACCAAGTTTGACCTTATGCATTTTAAATTCTCACATAATTGCAGCATTACCATCCAAGGTGGATTCTAGTACATCCCTAGAATGAGTCACACTTTTAGATTTATATTAAGAAAAAGAAATTATTTAATACTTTGTATGACACGTGTATAATAAATTCCACATAATATATATTAATTTTGTTTTTGTAGAATCAAAGTAATAGAATCCATATTAACATAAGAGGTGAAAAACTCAATCTAAATTTGTGAAGCTGTCCAATTAGATTCATTTAAAATCTATTTAAAACTCGTTCACAATTATTGCCACCATTCCACCATCACCCCCCTTCATTTCCCACTCCTTACCATTGCTATTCCTCCTTCGCCACCTCCATTGTCTACTGAAAAAAATTAATTAAATAAATTAATTAATTGGGTTCGTTTGTCCAATTTATACTCTAACTCAATTCGATTTAACCCATTGAAACCGATTTATTAAATGGGTGGCACTGAAATTTGGTTGTTTTAGATGCGCAATTCGTTTTGGTGGGTGGTGTGTAGCATGCTCCAGAGCAAACGACAAAAGAATAAATATATATAATGGTAATATCACGTGACGATACCTTCATCTAATAAATATTTATTTTACAGTAGGGATCACAATTTGATTGAGTTAGTGAAAAACAAGCCTTATCCACTTATTAACTTTACAATTTTTTATTAATTAATGATACTATATAAAATAATAATACTATTACATTTAACGGTAGTGCTAGAGGCCTCGAATTCGAGGCCCTCGAATTTGCCTCGAATGCTTTTTTTTTTGGTTGGTTGTGTGTGTTAGTTTTTTTTGTTTTTTTTTGTTTGTTTTTTCTTGTTAAGGATGGTTATGTGTAGGGATACGTCAAAAAAATTAGACATTTCGTACCAACTCATCGTATAAAACTATATGAAATTAACAAAATTTAACTAACAGCTTAACTGATCAATCAATTTTATAACTCAACCAGTCTAACCTAATTAACTGATCAGTTAGACTGCTAGTTTAAAATTCTTTAATTCCATATAATTTTGTACAATAAGTTGATGCGGGATGTCTAATTTTTTGGCACATCCCTACATATAACCACCCTTTAAAAAAAATTAAAAAAAAAAAACCAACAAAGCCCAACAAATAAAATTAAATTAAATTAAAAAAAAAACTAATCAGTCAATTTTATCACCTAATCAATCAAACACAACTCACTTGCGAAATGTTTAGTTTTTTAGCACACCCCTATACATAACTACCTTTGCAAAAAAAAAAGGAAAAAAAAAAAAAAGAGAGGAAAAAAAAAAAAAAAAAAAACCAAACTAACGCAATCTTAGAAAAAAAAATAAAAATAAAAATTCGAGACAAATTTGAGGCTCAAGCATTATTCTACATTTAATATCTTTTTTTGGATAAAAGCCCTCCCACCATTCCAAAGGTTGGACCCCCGTATTGGAGTGACGGCATCGGTAGCTGTCTAAACACTAACTATGTTCAAAATCAATGATTTCACATTGTGGATAATATTCTAGCCACTAATGATAAACACTTTAGAACACACATGAGTTGGTGGACCTATTCAGAAAAATAAAATATAAATATAACCACATATATAATTTCATAAATAATTTATCTATTAAAAACTAAAAAAATAAAAAAATATATATATGGGTCTACCGACGACGTTTGAACATTTTTAATGGGATTTGCTAAAATAAAATTATTATTGTAATAATTTAATAATGAATAGTGTTATTTTGTCAAATTATAATAATGGTGCTCCAATGATTACATATTATTTTGACAAATCTCAACCATCTTTTCTCTCTAAGTTTATAGGTGTTGTTTGGATATAGGTTTTCTAATGATTTTTTTTTTTTTTTTTTTATATCTTTTGTGACCTTTTTTGAATTGTTTGTAAGAAAAATTATATATTTACATTATACCCGACTAGATAAATATAAAAAAAGAAAAAAATTTCAAAAAAAAATTTAAATATAATTCACCCCACCAAAAAACATACCACTAAAAAAAAAAAACTAAAAATTTATTAACTACATTAAAAAATAAACAATCACCAACTACCCATCAACAACCATCCATTATTCACCCCCCAAAAAAATTATTAACTACATTAAGGGGTTGTTTTGAGTGTCTTAAATAAGTGTACTTTTTGTCTTTTTGGACTAAAAAATTGAGGAAAAAAATATAGATGTTTGGATTAACTTTTTGACTTTTTATGGAAAAATGTGTATTAAAAAATTGTATAATTTAGTGTGTAGGGAAAAATTATGATTGGGAGTTGTGCAGCTGTAATTTTTGACTTTTGGTGAATAGTGATAACTTTTTAACTTTTTGACTTTTTGGCTTTTTTTCAATTTGCCAAACTTGGCCTAAAAATACTCAAAATTACATTAAAAAATAAATGACATTGCAAAATTAGAGTAATACATTATCCCGTAATTATTCATCAAGATGCAAGGAAAAATAGTAATTTGGGTTACTGGCATGTGCGGATCACTTGGCAAAAATCTCATTTTTGCGCATTATGTAATACGATTTTGTGTGAAGGTCTAAATAAGAAATGTTCTTAGTCATTATCAAATGCTCTTCCTTTTTTATCTCAAGTTCTCTCATCTCCTGCAAATGTTCTTCCTTTTTGATCTCCAATTCTTTCATCTCCTACAATGCTTGAATCATTTTTTCTTCTCTTTCAGCTTTTTTCATATCCTTCTCAGCAAGGTGTTAGTTAAATGTCTCCAACAAATTTTTATATTTGTGGACTTCAACTTGAACAGCTTCACCTTTTTCAAATCAATTATTTTGTAGATTTCCTACCCGTAGGCCTTTTACCCCTTGCAGAGACACTACCATCACCTATTGGATTATTACCAACAGTTGGATTGTTACCAACACTTGGACTGTTGTCTTCTTCAAGAAAAATGCAGTTATCCATAGGAGATTCAGGGGCTGAATTAGGGGAAAATGGTGTATGTATTTTTAACTTCACTGTGTTCGTAGGAGTTACATCTTGCCACCTGATATTGTTTTGCAAGATTGGCCAACAATATTTAAAAGTAAAATATTTGTTTTCATCTTGATGGTATAAAAGTTTTGCTTGAAACATTTGTATCAATAAAAATTAAATTAATTAATTAGTTAATTTTTATACAATATGTGTTGGAAAATTTAGTTTTTAAAGGCTTATTTTGGGCCAACTTTAAGCTCAAATTTGAGTGGGGTCCACACGTCTTTTGAGGTGGGTCCAAAGAGGTAACATGTTCCTTGCCGTAGGGCAAGTCACACGGTGAAGACGGTTTGTCAAAACCATTTATGAGTAAATAGGAAATTAACATCGTTTTCGAGTTCGTGGAATAGGAAATTGAGAAAGTAAAATGTGAGTTTCCTTAAAATGATTATCCACATTAAAAACTTAAGAGAACTTATGTGTGTATATAAGTTCTAGGTAGCAACACTTGGGTTGGGCCCCAAAGAAATGAGGAATTATGGACAAATGGAAGCTTGACTCAAACCACCGCACGCGAGCACCGCCGCCACCAACCAGCCGGGCACAGTTTGTGGGTCAGGTCGGTTCTAACATTAATTTATTGGACAAAATTTTTTCAAATTCTTACGGGAAAATTATTTGAATTTCTTAACGAAATTAATGGAAATTTTGCGCCAAATTTTTTTATCCAAACGGAGCCCTTCTCTGGTCCATTTTTCCAACAGGTTCAAACTATTCAAACAGATCGAAGAACTGCCCAGCAGTTCTAGACAGTTTTATAACTGCAGTAGTTAGCAAATCTGTCCAATTTTCAAATTGTATCTGTTTAGGGTTTTTGCACTTGTTCAAGTTCAAAATCATACCTGTTTGAACAGCCACTTTCTGCCTATAAATACCAACATGTTCCAGCAGTTTGGGGCATCCGAAAATAGTCTGAAAAATTCATTTTCTTGCTGTCCAGATTTTGCTCTATTGCGTATATATATATATTCTTTATATAATTTTAGAAAAAATTTAGAAAGTATAAAACACAGGTTTTATTCACCGTACAAATTGTTTGGAGTGCTACTACAATTTGTGAAGATCATTGTATCTTGGGAGATAGACGTCTTTTATCCGAAAACACCGTAGCGGGGCAAATCTGTCTTAAGGATATAGTGTCACATACTTGACTTGATCTTTTTGTACTTTTACATTTCGATAAAATAAATTCTGTAAGTAATTTATTTTTGTTTGTTTAATTTGTTTCAAGTTATTTATTTTATTCAGAAGATTGTTTCAACAATCTTAAGACAAATTTGAATTATTCTGTTTATACGAAATTTTTCATTTGTTCCCTTTCTTCTTTTCTTCTTCTTACAAAAATGATTTTCTGTATTTTTACAAAATAATATTTTAGTTGGAAAAACAAATAGTAGTAATATGTTTTTTGACAAATAGTAGTAATATACTGTTTATTTTTTTTGACAACTAGTAGTAATATATTGGTATCATTAATAATTCATAATATTTATTTGTGAAATTAGTCAGAAATTAATTTTTTGTTTTCTAGAAATAATTTCTGAATTTTCATTAATTAAAATTTTGTTTCAATATTTTAATTTTTGAAGTGTTACAGAAATTTAATTTTTTATGTGGAATTAATTTGTGTAAATAAAAGTTTATTTTATTTTCAAATTAATTGGAAATAAAAGTTACAATTCTTGTTTCTTTTATTTTTACAGAATTTAATTCTGTGATTTTGGTTTAAATTTTCTGTGTAGTATAAAATTCTAATTCTAATTTTGTTTTATAATTTAGAATTTATGGCTACTGAAACTGGTCAAACTAATGCTCAAACAAGTACTAGTATGGTGGCTGCAATTGCTCTAACCCCTCATGTTGTGACTGTGCCAGTCAATCACGGTGAGAAGCCAAAGAAGTTCTCAGGAACTGATTTTAAAAGATAGCAGCAGAAAATATTGTTTTATCTTACTACTCTCAACATGGCGCGTTTCCTCCGTAAAGATGCTCTTACTCTAAAAGAGAATGAAACCAACTGGCAAGTAGCTGTTACGATTGATGCCTGGAAACATGCTGATTTTCTTTGCCATAACTACATCTTGAACGGACTTGACAACACATTATGCAACGTCTACAGTTCTATCAAAACTTTTGGGAGTCTTTGGAGAAAAAGTACAAAACAGAAGATGCTGGCTCAAAGAAATTTGCGATTGGTAAATTCTTGGACTTTGTGATGGTCGATTCTAAGACTGTGATCAACCAAGTTCAAGATCTCCAACTCATTCTGCATGACATTCACGCAGAAAACATGTCTTTCAGTGAATCCTTCCAAGTTGTTGCCTTAATTGAAATATTACCACAAGACTAGAAGGAATTCAAGAACTATCTCAAACACAAGTGCAAAGAAATGTCTTTGAAGGAATTAATTATGCGTTTGAGGATTGAGGAGGACAACCTCAATTTAGAGAAGTGGGTTGGTAAGCATCTAATGGAGTCAAAGGCAAATGTGGTGGAACATGCTCCAAAAACCAAGAAATGAAAGTTTTCTGGAGAAATGTCCTCACAAGGCTCTAAAGGAGGAAAAACTAAAAAGTCAAGTTTAATGGCAAATATTACATCTGTGATAAAGAGGAACATCGGGCCAAAGATTGCCGTAGCAAGCGCAAAGGTAAAGGAAGATCAAGCAAGAAATCTGCTCAAACCAATATGACCGAAGTGGGCAAAATTTCCAATGGTGTAGATGACATAAATTTTTCTGCAGTTGTTTCCAAGGCAAACCTTGTCAAAAATCCTAAAGAATGGTGGGTGGACACTGGTGCTACTCGCCACATCTGTACTGATAAAAAGATGTTTACATCCTATTCAGTGGTAGACAATGGTGAACAACTTTTTATGGGCAAATCTTCGACTTCTAAAGTTGAAGGACAAGGAAAATTATTTTGAAGATGACATCTGGAAAGGAACTCACTCTCAACAATGTGCTGCATGTACCGGACATTCGCAAGAATCTTGTTTCCGGATCTTTATTGAGTAAAAATGGGTTTAAGCTAGTTTTTGCAAATGACAAGTTTGTACTTACTAAAAACGGGATGTATGCAAGAAAATGTTACATGTCTGATGACCTTTTCAAAATGAATGTAATGACTGTTGTACCCTTTGTTATTAATAAAAATAGATCTTCTTCTCACTTGCTTGAGTCTTTAATTTATGGCATGGTAGACTTGGACATGTTAATTATGGATCTTTGCGTAGATTAATTAATATGGAATGTTTACCTAAATTTGACATTGATTTAAATCATAAATGTGAAATTTGTGTTGAGGCAAAATTATCCAAAACTCTTTTTCATTCAATTGAGAGAAGTACAGAACCACTTGAATTAATTCATAGTGACATTTATGATTTTAAATTAATTCAAACTATAGGTGGGAAAAAGTATTTTATAAATTTTATAGATGACTATACTAGATATCGTTATGTTTATTTAATTCGAATCAAGGATGAAGTTTTAGAAACTTTCATTCAATATAAGAATGAAATTGAAAATCAACTTGGTAAGAAAATTAAGAAACTTAGAAGTGATAGATGTGGTGAATATGAATCACCTTTTGGTGAATTTTGTAAAGAACATAGAATAATTCATCAAATCACCGCTCCTTACTTACCTCAGCAAAATGAAATTGCTGAAAGGAAAAATAGGATTTTAAAAGAAATGATGAATGCCATAAGTTCTGGATTACCTCAGAACTTGTGGGGGGAAGCAATACTTTCTGCTAATTATATACTCAATAAAGTACCCCAAAAGAAAGTGAATCAAACACCTTATGAAATGTGGCATGTGTGAGTACCATCCTATAAATACTTAAAAGTGTGGGGGTGTTTGGCTAAAATGGTTGTTCTCCTAAAACCATTGATTGCATTTTCATTGGTTATGCTAAGTGACATGGAGGGGCCCATAAGAACCACGGCCCATAGTGGACAAACCCAAGCCCACCATTTATATCCCATTGCATAACCCGGGTAGCAGAATCCAAGACAGCTGGAGGCCAACTGAGCATAGGAGGCCAATAATACTCGGACACGTGGCGGGTGCAGAACAGGCCACGTCAGCAGACAAAGATCTGCAAAGTTATTGCCACAACACATCACCATTAATGCAGCCCATCACAACATTTATGGCGACAACACCTCTCAGCCGGAATGGCACCCCCTCACCCTGAACAAGACGAACCACGGCATAAGCTTTCGGCGAGGAGGTCAGGACGGCAGAGACAGCGAAATGATTACCAAAGGATATAAGCAAAGCTTGAAGACAAGAGGAAGGTTATCTAGTGGGCTTGAAGAGCTTGGATCGGTCTAGTCCATTCACCAGGGCGAATGGTAACATCAGTTGGCGCCGTCTGTGGGAACTGGTTTGTCCGTACGCCAGTTGTGTTCATTGCCGTCGGAGACCCTGTTCCAGTAACCTTTTCACCTCACTCGTCAAGTGTATGGTCACGACTAGATCCATGGCTTCCCACCATAATGCTGCCGATCATCAAACCGACCCTCCCAATCCAAACAACCCACCACAATACTTCATCGAACTTACTAATGGCATCAACCGTATGGCTGAGCAAAACCAGGCCTTAATAAACGCTCTGCTTCAGAGAAACCTCCCCATTCCTTCACCACCACCTCCAGACATCCTACGCAACCCGGAACGCACTCCCGGTTATACTGCCCCACTACCCAATCCACCCAACTTGGACGGCTTACAATCTCCCCATCCACATGTAAATCCACCACCTCCACCCCCACACCCATCGGTTATAGCACCAGCCCCTGAGGGAGAAGCCAGCAGCATCCAACACCTTTCTCCCTCTGGTGGTGACAACATCCCCCTCTGGGACGCTGAGCTCCGAGCCATGAAGCTCCAGCTACAAGGGGTTATGCAGAATATCCAGCATAAGCCCTCCACCACTGCAAACTCGCCATTTGTCGCCTCCATCCGAGACAAACCCCTGCCTACCAAATTCAAAATGCCCACCATTGACTCCTTCGATGGCACAACTGACCCGATCGACCATCTGGAGACCTACCGCACCTTCATGATCCTCCATGCCTTCCCTGACGAGATCATGTGCCGAGCCTTTCCCGTGACACTGAAGGGGTCGGCTCGGCTGTGGTTTAGCCAATTACCACCGGACTCGATCTCCATTTTCCAACATCTCAGTGACTCTTTCTTGAGCCACTTCATCGGCGCCCAGCGCCAGCGACGCCCGGCCACCCAGCTGCTCAACATCCGTCAGGCCGATGGGGAATCACTGAGCAGCTTCGTCACTCGCTTCAACACCGAAGCCCTGCAGGTTGCCGAAAATGACGACAAGGTCATCCTCACAGCCTTCATGGCCGGTCTGCGGTCATCTGATTTCCTTTTCTCCCTCTCCAAGAACCCCCAGACCTCCATGGCAGCCCTACTCTCCAAAGCCCAAAAATACATGAATGCCGAGGATTCACTAGCCGCTCGGCAAGATCCACCAGCAAAAAACCCGACCCCCCGAGAAAAGAGAAAAGACCAAGAACCCAGTAACACCCAGTATCATAGCCAAACACCCCGCTATACCGACCGACCCCCTCGTCCCGACCGGTCAGCACCAGCCCGACCGCCCGGTCGGTTCAAGCAGTATACGCCTCTCAATTCTCCCATGAAACATGTCCTCAACCAGATCCAACGGGACTACCCCTCAAGTGGCCTCCCCCTCCACGGAACCCTTCCAGCCGGAAAGACCAATCTAAATATTGTCGTTTCCACTAGAACCATCGCCATAACACTGACGATTGCATCAGTCTCAAGGATCAGGTGGAGGCCCTCATCCGCCAGGGGCGTCTAAGTCGATTCACAGACACCCGCTCTCAGCAGAGGTAAAGAACCGAACCCCACAGAGATAACCGCCGACACACCCCACCGCGGCAGCCAGCCCAACCAAACCAGGGTCATGACCGACCCCCCCAACAGCCTCGACCCCAAGGTAATCCACCTCCACCAGTTGGTGAAATTAGAGTTATTTCAGGTGGTCTTGCTTGTGGGGGACCATCTCGCTCAGCTCAGAGGGCAGAACTTAGAAAAATACGACAGGGCTCGGACAAGGCAGTCGCCACGATAGACCGACCCCCCAAACAGCCCAAGCAGTGGACAGAGCCCATCACCTTCACGGACGCCGACTGTGCAGGCATCCGTTATCCTCATGATGATCCTCTCGTCGTTTCCGCCATTCTCTCCAATTATAAGGTCAGACGAGTTCTCATCGACAATGGCAGCTCTTCGGACATCATCTTTCTAAACTGCTTCCGCCAACTTAAGGTGGGGAAAGAAAGCCTTTCCCCGCTCCAAACCCCTCTCGTCGGCTTCACTGGCGACCGCGTGACCTCCATTGGTTCCATCGATCTTCCCATCACAATTGGCGAGTATCCACGGCAAGCCACAAAGTTGCTCACCTTCCTGGTGGTTGATTGCCCATCTGCCTACAACATCATCCTCGGCCGCACCGCCCTCAACGCCTTCCAAGCCATCACATCCACCTATCATCTTGCCCTCAAGTTTCCCACCGATCTCGGGGTCGGAACAGTCAGTGGAGAACAGACCGTGGCCAGGGAGTGTTATGTTGCCTCACTTAAAGAAGTCAAGTTGAAGGAGGCGATGATCATTGAAGGACTTGATGTCTGGGATGAGGACGAGCTGATCAGAGCAGAACCGGTGGAAGAGCTCGTTGAGGTTCCTATTGACCCCACCGACCCACTGAAAACTGCCAAGATCGGCAGCCAATTATCCCCCCAAGCA
The DNA here is from genome assembly GCA_036172215.1 of Camellia granthamiana. NCBI lineage: Eukaryota > Viridiplantae > Streptophyta > Magnoliopsida > Ericales > Theaceae > Camellia > Camellia granthamiana. The sequence continues at coordinate 21,223,372 of CM069910.1, read as the reverse complement.
AAAGCTGACCTCACTGCCCTTTTGACCGAACACAACGACGTCTTTGCTTGGACCCACTCAGACATGCCAGGCATTGACCCCTCCTTCATCACTCATCGCCTCAGCATCGAACCTCACTTCCGACCTTACCGTCAAAAACAGCGTATATTTCACCCGGAATGCAACAATCTCATAGCTGCAGAGGTCGACAAACTCCTCGAGGCTCAGTTTATCCAAAATGTGGATTATCCCAGGTGGCTGTCCAATGTGGTGCTAGTCCGCAAAAACAATGGCAAGTGGCGTCTGTGTGTCGACTACTCTGACTTGAACCGAGCTTGCCCCAAAGATAGCTATCCACTCCCCCGAATTGATCTGCTGGTCGACGCCCCGGCCGGTCACCAAATGCTCAGCTTTATGGACGCCTTCTCCGGGTACAACCAAATCATGATGCACTCATCTGACCAGGAACACACATCCTTCATCACCGACCGGGGCACCTACCACTACCGTATCATGCCGTTCGGACTGAAGAACGCGGAGGCCACTTACCAACGGTTAGTCAACGCAGTCTTCCAACACCAGATCGGCCGCAACATGGAAGTGTACGTGGATGACATGCTAGTCAAAAGCAAACTCTCCGCCGACCATCTGACTGACCTACGGGAGACCTTTGCCACCCTTCGCAAGTACCAGATGAAGCTCAACCCGGAGAAGTGCGCCTTTGGCGTAGGATCCGGAAAGTTCTTGGGCTTTATGGTCAGTCAGCGCGGAATTGAGGCCAACCCCGAGAAGATCAAGGCCTTGATTGAGATGCAGTCGCCCAAAATCGTTAAGGAAGTTCAGAGACTCGCTGGCAGAGTGGCGGCCCTCAACCGGTTCATTTCTCGCGCAACAGATAAGTGCCTACCATTCTTCAAAGTCCTTCGGCAGACTTTCGAATGGACGACTGAATCCGAAGAGGCCTTCCAGCAGCTAAAACAATGCATGGCCAACCCCCCTCTTCTTTCGCAGGCAATCCCTGGCGAACCCCTCTTCCTCTATTTAGCAGTATCAAACACCGCCGTTAGCGCAGCTCTCATTAGGGAGGATGGCTCGGTTCAATGGCCAGTCTATTACATCAGTCGAGCTCTCAGGGGAGCGGAGCAGAACTACCCACTGCTGGAAAAATTGTCCCTGGCCCTGGTCACTGCCTCCAGACGACTTCGTCCTTACTTCCAGGCCTATTCTATAGTGGTCTTCACCGACCAACCCCTGAAGAAGGTCATGCAGCAACCAGAACTTTCTGGCCGACTTATGCAATGGTTAGTGGAGCTTAGCCAGTTTGATATCTCCTACCGACCCCGCACAGCAATCAAAGGACAGGCCATTGCCGATTTCATCCTAGAATTCACCAACCCTGCCCCAGCCACTACCTCTACACCCCCACTAGCTCCACCAGAGCCTGAAGATCCTCATTCTTGGACACTCAATGTTGACGGCTCGTCTCGCAGGGAAGGAAGTGGGGCTGGCCTCATCCTCACCTCCCCTGAGGGGGGCTACTTCAAATGTGCTCTCCGCCTCTTGTTCGCGGCCAGCAACAATGAGGTCGAATATGAAGCATTGATAGCAGGGCTTCGTCTGGCCAAAGACATTGGTGTTAGCCACATCCGCGTGTTCAGTGACTCCCAACTCATCGTCGGCCAGATCACGGGGGAATTCGATGCCAAGAATAGCACAATGCGGGCTTACAAGGACATGGCACTCCCTCTTGTTCGCCTCTTCAATACTTTCCAGATCAGACACATACCTCGGGCGGAAAACTCCAAAGCAGATGAGATGGCTCAGCTGGCCTCTGCCGACCATTCCGACCTTAGCCATGGAGTTTGCCTCGAATACCTAACCCACCCGGCCATCTCGCCCGACCTATAAGAAGTGCAATTCCTCTAGACGGAGCCCATCCCTTGGGCATCCGACATCCTCCTCTTCTTGACCACTGGAGAACTCCCAGATGACCAACAGCAGGCTGCCAAGGTCAGAGCTCGGTCAGCTAACTACATTCTGGTCGACAGCGTCCTTTACAAGCGCGGTTTTTCACGACCGTACCTGCGATGCCTCAGCCCCGCCCAAGCAACCTATGTAATGCAAGAGATCCATGAAGGAATCTGTGGCAATCATTCGGGTGGCAGGTCTCTCGCACACAAAGTACTCCGTACAGGCTACTTCTGGCCGACTCTCAACCAAGATGCCACTGATTTTGTGCTTAAATGCGACAAGTGTCAGCGCTTCACCAACATCCCCCATGCTCCTCCCACTGAGCTGATCACCCTCTGCAGCCCTTACCCGTTCGCCAAATGGGGGGTCGACTTGGTTGGTCCACTTCCCACTGGTCGGGGCCAAACCAAGTTCGCGATTGTTGCCATTGATTACTTCACCAGGTGGGTCGAGGCAGAACCCCTCGCCACAATCACCGAGCGGAACACCACCAAGTTTATCTGGCAATCGATCGTCTACCGATTTGGCATCCCTCAGGCAACGGCAAACAGTTCGACAACGCTAAATACAGGAAATTTTGTGCAGATCTCCAGATTCAACCATGCTTCTCTTCCCCCGGTCATCCCCAAGCAAATGGCCAAGTTGAGGTCACCAATCGTTCTCTCCTGAAGATCATCAAAACTAAGCTCGAAGCTGCTAAAGGCCTTTGGGCTGAGGAACTACCACATGTACTCTGGGCTTACCGAACCACTGCCCGGACTCCTACAGGGGAAACCCCTTTTCGCTTAACATATGGCGCTGAGGCGGTCATTCCGGTAGAAGTCGGTCTGCCAACCCCCAGGGTCCTACATCCGAATCTCGCCTCAACCGAAGAACTCCGTCGAGCAGACCTGGACCTCATCGAAGAGCTCAAAGAGACCGCTGCTGTCAGATTGGCTTCGTACCAGCAGAAAATGAGAACACACTACAACTGCAGAGTCCGACCACGGGAGTTCTCTGTAGGGGACCTTGTCTTGAGAGAAGCAACTCTTGCCACAAAGAATCCGACCGAGGGCAAACTAGCAGCCAAATGGGAGGGACCCTACGTTGTGAAGGCCCGCCCACGGCCAGGCACTTACCGACTCCAAGACATGGATGGCCGAGACCTTCCTCATCCCTGGAATGCTGAACATCTGAAGCGTTACTATCAGTGAATTCCTACTTTTGTATTATCAAACTTGTTGTATTTTCCTTTTTTCAATACATAATACAAATTCCGACTGGAGTTCCAATCTTCTGTAATTCAACTGTCTGAACGTCGCTTCCATGAAACTTTCACTTGCAGCACTCGCAAAAGCCTTAGCCCGCCCTGAGCACGTTCAAAAGCCTCAGCCAGAACTGAGCACTTTCAAAAGCCCCAGTTAGCCCGAGCGCTCCGAGCCTCAGCCAGAACTGAGCACTTTCAAAAGCCTCGGCCAGACCGAGCACTTTCAAAAGCCTCGGCCAGACCGAGCACTTTCAAAAGCCTCAGCTAGAACTGAGCACTTTCAAAAGCCTCAGCCAGAACTGAGCCCCTTCAAAAGCCTCGGCCAGACCGAGCACTTTTAAAAGCCTCAGCCCGCCCTGAGCACGTTCAAAAGCCTCGGCCAGACCGAGCACTTTCAAAAGCCTCGGCCAGACCGAGCACTTCAAAAGCCTCGGCCAGAACTGAGCACTTTCAAAAGCCTCAGCCAGAACTGAGCCCCTTCAAAAGCCTCGGCCAGACCGAGCACTTTCAAAAGCCTCGGCCAGACCGAACACTTTCAAAAGCCTCAGCCAGAACTAAGCCCCTTCAAAAGCCTCGGCCAGACCGAGCACTTTCAAAAGCCTCGGCCAGGCCGAGCACTTTCAAAAGCCTCGGCCAGACTGAGTACTTCAGAAGACTCAGGCAGATCGAACACCAGCAGGCTGGAAGGTATTTGGCCAGCAAGGCATCAATCATCTTTGCCCTTACTTTTACTTTTGCTTTTGTCCTGGACAAGCTTGTCGGCCATCAATTCTATGATGCAGTGATCTTTTCTAAATTTGATCTGAAGTATCTTCTGGGCATTTTGAATGGAAGATGTTATGCCATTTGGTTTGGGAAAACACTTAGTCACAAGTTGAGGCCACAAATTTTTACAACATCTCTACTTAGTCAAATTCCAATGGTGCTCCCCACGTTCCCCCCTACAGGTTTACAATTGACCTTTTCCACACTCATGTTTTACAACTTTGTACTCCAATTTTTCAATTACTTACCCATTGAGTTTTTATGCAAGTCCCATTTCACTCTGCATTAGGGAGTTCCCTACTTTACTCTCCATTATATATATACAAAAAAAAAACAACAACAGAACAAAAAGACAAATTCCACGGAGTCATCAGCTGGCAACGTAAATGCAATTTTATTCATTCAAAAATGTATATACAACTTCATTACATCACTTCAAAAAGAAAACACAATAAAACCACGACAAAACAGAAACTCCTAAGTACACTTGTTTTCAGCTTACTCCCCCTCCTCACTGGAGATGAGATCTGCTTCTTCTACACCCTCATCCAGGGGGGTCTGGGCCACATCATCTTCTTCAATCGCCACACTGCTAAAGTCGAGCTCTGGGAACAGCTCTTCAGCCTTGCGTTTGAACATTTTTCACCCGCTGTCCCAGTACTCTGCCATTTCATGCTTATAAAAGTCCGACCGCTGGAAGCTCTTTATGACTTCAGACTCAGGTCTTCCCTCAGCAGTCGTCCTTGATGGGCCAGCCCCCCCAGACTCCTCCCTTGCAACACTGCTGGCCACTGCGGCATCAATGGCCATCTGAAATTCAGGCAATCCCTTGAACTGTTCAACTGCTGCGACGTACAGATCGGGGTAGGCTGCCTTTTCAGAGGCTGCTTTCGCCCTTTCCTCGTCCAGCTCTTTTTCTAGGACCGCCTTCTAAGAGGACGCTTTGGCCCTTTCCGCTTCCAGCTCTCCACGCAGAGCCTCAACCACAGTAGCTGCCCTACCCCTCTCTTCCTCCACCTCTTTCTTCAGGCTCTCCTTCTCCGCCGCCGCTTTCTCCATCTCTGCTCTCAACTCCCTCATCAGCCTCCCATTTTCCTCCTCTGCCTTGGTGAGTTCTCCCTCCAACTCCTTCTGCAGAGCCTCAACCTTGGCATCTACTTCATCCTTCAGCTTCACCAGCTTCTCGTTGCTGCTCATGGCCTCTTCATGCCTCTCGTTAGCAATGGCACAAGCATTTTGGGATTCTTCCAACTTTTTCTGCTCATTAGCCAGCTGGAACTCGAGCGACACCACCTTGCGACGCGTGTCCTCCAGCTCCAACTTGACTGATGGCAGCTCAACATGGGCAGCTTTCCACTCAGTGCTCTCCTTCTTCAGCTTAGCCAACCCAGCCTTGGCCTCTTCAGCCTTGAGTTTGGCTCCCCCAGCTTTCCTCAGCAGGGCCCCTGCCAGGGTGGTTACCTCCATTTGGGCGGAGCATAACCCCCTGAACAGGTCGGCCTCGCTGAATCCAGAGGCCGAACGCAGAGCCGTTTCTTCCACGATCTTGACTAGACGGTCCGCCCCCGCCCTGGCTGGGATCTCTTCCCCCTCCAGCCTTCCAGCCACAGCGCGCGCGTGGTAAATGGCCACGCCCAGACCCACTCCTCTTTCCTGGGACGTAAGCCCCCTTTGGGTCTGCTCTCCCCCACTTCGCTCAGCCCCAATCGACCCAACTCCTACCTCCATTGTGGGGGCGACCTCCACAGTCTCCAGTGTGGGGGTGACCCCTACCACTTCTGGGGTGCCCCTGACCGCTGCGGTCTCCTCCGCAACCGGGGTCTCCTTCATCTTCTTGGGCCCAGACTCCTCTGCAGCCCCTTCTGGGGCACTTCTCTTCTTCTTCTTCCTCTTCGGAGCTTCTCCCTCTTTCCTGGCCTTCTCCTTCACAGGATCCACAGGGGGCCTTCGCGGCTCAAAAGTGCTCAGGTCTTTCCCCCCCAGCGGCTTCGGGCGGGGTCGGATCCTCTCCTTTGCAATCGGTTGCGCCAGTCGGTCATCCTGCGCTTTCTTAAACTGCGTGGCTTTGGCAAGGATGGCTTGATCCTCTGCCTCCTGTGCTTTTCTCCTCGCCTCCAGCTCAGCTTGGTCAAGATCCTCACCGACTGGCTGTGGGCCCAACCCTGCCTGAAACAACGCAGACGGTTGAACAAGGTCGTCCCATTTGGCATTTTCCTTCTCTCTCCACTCCTTCACCCTCTTCACCCTTCCCTCAGCCTCCGCCCCCAGTCTTGCTCCCATCGACCTGGTGGGCACCTTCCAGATGGTCCGCGCGCCGCGCTCTGCATTGGCAGAAATGTAAAACCACCGTGCTCGCCATCCCTTAATTGACGTTGGCAGCCCTGCCACCAACCCCTTCCCCATTACTGCTTGCAGGGTGACCTACGTTTCTTGCTGCCCTGCGGCCTTGTAACAGGCAAAGAACTCTTCCACCAACATGGCCTCCCCCCCGTTTGCCTTCGGCCATGCACTTGCACAAGCCAGCAAGATCTTCCACGCATTGGGCATTAGTTGCCCTGGCGCCACCTCTAAATAGTTGAGCACGTCCACCACTATTTGCGGGAGTGGCAACCTCAGACCGCCCTTCAGCGCTTCCTCATAGAGGGAGAACTCCCCTGGCCTGACGTCGGATGGCCTTTCCGTCGATGTTGGCAGCAACAGCTCCACCTCCACCGGAATCTGGTATTTCTCCCGAATCGCCTCCAGCTCCGCCCTCGTTATTGACGACTTGTCTGGTTTCGTGTGCCAATGATCAGGCTCCGCCTGGCTGATAGGTTTCGGAGCTGCAATCATGGTGGAACCATGGAAGTGTATCGCAGGACCTCCCACCCTCTCCGTTCTGTACTGCGCAGCTAATTCCACCGCATCATCATCTCCCAACGGATCCACCCTCACACCCTCGTTTCCTTCTCGTGCCATCTCTAAGGTATGTCTACGAATCGCTTCTGATGCAGGCGCTAAGAAGTTGAAGAAATGCTCCAATGGTGTATCGCGAGCAACAAATGAGGTAAGACTTGGAATGTTTTTGTTCTTTGAACACAGGTAGGTGAATCGGATAATGCCAAAAGCCCACGGTTTACCCGTCTCCCAAGGATCCAAATTAATTTTTGCCAGTTTGAAAACTTTTCAAATTATCCGCCAAAATCGTCTTTTCAACACCATAATGACCTATCGTTTCATTTTTACTCTAACGCCTCACTTCCCAACTACGATTCTGCCACGTGTATGGTCCTGATGCACTGACTCCTGCCATTTCCTTGTCTTTTCCACTTCAAATCATCACGTGGCACGCCGCCTCTTGGGCCCTGTGCCTTTCCGGTCGGCAACCCTGGCGGTCGGTAACCCTCGCGATCGGCACTCCTCGCGGTCGGCACTCCTCCGCTCGGCCACCCTCGCGGTCGGCACTCCTCGCGGTCGGCACTCCTCCGCTCGGCCACCCTCGCGGTCGGCAACCCTCGCTGTCGGCACTCCTCGCGGTCGGCACTCCTCCGCTCGGCCACCCTCGCGGTCAGCACCGACCGGTACCATCTCCCTCACTACTATTCCCTTCGTTGGACTGAAGCTGCACTCGGGAATGGGGGACTACTGACATGGAGGAGCCCATAAGAACCACGGCCCATAGTGGACAAACCCAAGCCCACCATTTATATCCCATTGTATAACCCGGGTAGCAGAATCCAAGACAGCTGGAGGCCAACTGAGCATAGGAGGCCAATAATACTCGGACACGTGGCGGGTACAGAACAGGCCACGTCAGCAGACAAAGATCTGCAAAGTTATTGCCACAACACATCACCATTAATGCAGCCCATCACAGCATTTATGGCGACAACACCTCTCAGCCGGAATGGCACCCCCTCAACCTGAACAAGACGAACCACGGCATAAGCTTTCGGCGGGGAGGTCAGGACGGCAGAGACAACGAAATGATTACCAAAGGATATAAGCAAAGCTTGAAGACAAGAGGAAGGTTAAGTTTTTCCATTTCTCTCCCTCTCTCTCTACATCATCTATTTCCCCTTTCTAATTCACACACCGGAGGGTTTGCCGGAGGACTACCCCGTTCCCCGTTGAACTTGTTTGCAGGTTATCCAGTGGGCTTGAGGAGCTTGGATCGGTCTAGTCCATTCACCAGGGCGAACGGTAACATCACTAAGAATAGTAGTGCATATCGGTTTTTGATTCATAAATCAGAACATTTCGAAATGCATATAAATACTATTATTGAATCTCAGAATGCATCATTCTTTGAACATGTATTTCCAAATAAAACTGGACAAGAGATTAGCAATAATAAAAGATCTAATGATGTTATTACTAGTCATGATCAAGAACAAGAGCAATAGATAGATTAAGATGAGGAAGAGGAACCTAGGCGTAGTAAACATGCTAGAACTTCAAAATCTTTTGGTCCAAATTTTCTAACATTTTTGTTAGAAAATGAGCCCTTAACTTTTAAAGAAATTATGTCCAGTCCTGAGGCTCCTTTATGGAAAGAAGCTGTCAATAGTGAAGTTGAATCCATCCTGCAAAATCACACTTAGGAATTGGTGGATTTGCCACCAGGTTGTAAATCTCTTGGGTACAAGTGGATTTTCAAAAGAAAAATGAAAGCGGATAGATTAATTGACAAATACAAGGCAAGACTTGTGGTCAAAGGTCGTAGACAAAAAGAAGGTCTTGATTACTTTAACACATACTCATCGATTACTAAAATAACATCCATTAGAATGCTAATTGTTACTGCATCATTGTACAATCTAGAAATTCATCAAATGGATATGAAAACCGCTTTCTTAAATGGTGAGTTAGATGAAGAAATTTGCACGGAACAACCAGAAAGATTTTCTGTTCCAGGAAAAGAAAAGAAAGTGTGTAAATTGGTTAAATTATTATATGGTTTAAAACAAGTGCCAAAATAATGGCACAAGAAATTTGACAAGGCAATGATGTCAAATGGATTCAAAATTAATGAATGTGACAAATGTGTTTAAATTAAAAACACAAACAACGGTTATGTTATAGTATGTCTTTATGTGAATGATATGCTAATCATAGGTAGTAATAATGACATGATTAAAAGTAATAAAAAAATATTGAATAAACATTTTGACATGAAGGACATGAGGATAACTGATGTAATACTTAGTATGAAAATTACCAAAACATCAGAAGATTATACTTTGTCACAATCTCATTACATTGAGAAAATATTTGACAAATTCTGCAAAGATGATGATCATCTTGCTAGAACACTTGTGGACGTTAATTTGTTTCTTTCTAAGAATGTACAAGAAAGTATTTCTCAATTAGAGTATGCCCAAATTATTAGAAGCTTAATGTACTTGATGAACTGCACTTACCTCGGATATAGCTTATGCAGTAAGTAAATTAAGTAAATATATGACTAATTCAAGAGTAGAACACTGGAAAACAATTATAAAGGTTCTAAGATATCTCTGATTTACTCGTAACATTGGGCTTAATTATACTAGATATCCAGCAGTACTTGAAAGATACTGTGATGCAAACTAGATGTTGGATACTAGAGACTCAAAATCCACCAGTAGGTGTGTCTTTACTCTTGGTGGGGCAGCTGTCTCTTAGAAATCTTCCAAACAAACTTGCATAGCTAGGTCTACTATGGAATCAGAATTTATACCTTTAGATAAAGTTGGGGAAGAAGCAGAATGGTTTCGCCACTTTTTTGAAGATATTCCAATGTGGCCAAAACCAGTGCCTGCTATATGCATACATTGTGATAGTCAATCAGTAATAGGAAGAACACAGAGTTATATGTATAACGGTAAGTCACAACACATTCGTTGTTGACATAAGGCTGTGAGACAACTACTCTCTAATGGAATTATTTCCATTGAATATGTGAAGTCTAAAGACAACATAGTGGATCCACTAACCAAAGAGTTAGCAAGAAAGTTAGTTGAGAATTCGTCAAAATGAATGGGACTTAAGCCTTTTAATTAAGAGTTACCACAACGGCAACCCAACCTAGTTGATTGGAGATCCCAAGATTTAGGTTCAAAGGGACTACCGAGTTGTGTATGACTCAGAAGGATCACTAGGGAGTCAAACTCCTATCCATTTCTATGATGAAATAGTGATGCATGTAGCGTTTTAGGTTAAGTAATGCTTTTAATGATTCTTATATCTAAGTATACTTAGTGGAGTATGGCAGGATACTCTTCATAAGAATCACCTATATGAGTGTGAACTGGGCCGATTCTATGAGATTTGTGAAGGGCTACAAGTCTTTAGAACACTCATGAAAGACCAGGTTGTTCAGGGCCAAAATAAACACAATAGTGAGAATTAAACTATGTCTGATAATATATTGTGTAAGTTTTATTGTCTTGGTTTACACAAACAACTAAACAGTTCAAGACATTATGTTCACTGGTTAGCTAATAAATCCGATAGTGTTTCACAAGGAAAGGTTTAAAGCCAAAAGCTACCTATCATTTGCAGAATATTCTCAATTTCTGTACTCTCTGTAATTAGATCAAGTTGTTGTATTTTCTCTCTATCAAATTCCATTCATGTGGGGGATTGTTGGAAAATTTGGTTTTTATAGGCTTATTTTGGGCCAACTTTGAGCTCAAATTTGAGTGAGGTCCACACGTCTTTTGAGGTGGGTACAACGAGGTGGTGTGTCCCTTACTGCATGGAAAGTCACACAGTGAAGATGGTTCGTCAAAGCCATTTATGAGTGAATTGGAAGTTGACATCGTTTTTGGGTTAGTGGAATAGGAAATTGAAGAAGTAAAATGTAGATTTCCTTGAAATGGTTATCTGTCACGACCCAAACCCGCCCTTAAAATTTTGGTCCATGACCGGCCTGTACTTAACCCTCAAAATAAAATTTTAAAATAATATTTATTCAAATATGGAGCCTTAAGCAGAAGCAGATACCAAAAATAATAACAGAACATCCATTGCACAGTGCTTAAATGCCAGGATCTTAAACATTACATCATATATACAAATATCACATACGCAGTTCATATATATACAGTCCAAGACATATAGGTATAGGCAAAAGTTCACAACCCAAAATTTACATATGAACCTAATGCAACACAAAAGCCATCATAGCCTGAACAAAACTAAGCTTGGCAAATTATACTACGTCTCTACACGAAGACATTTCCTGGGTGGCTTGACAGAGAGGCGAACCTTGATACAACTTTAGTGTTGATCCCCGATGGCTCACCTACATATATATAAAATAAAAAGGTGAGCTAACGCCCAGTGAGTAATATTAACGTAAAGAGATTAATGAATGATGTCCTTAACATTAAGAAAACATATGTCACAATTCTGAAATGTATCTTAAATCATGTTAAAACAAACATTTATCATATCAAAATCCATGCTTTTGCAAATGGGAGACATAGCTGCAACCTTTACAAAACATTTTACGTGGTACGCCCACTTTTACAAATGTTCGGAATCATCTTTCAAAATAGGACATCTATTCATTCATATAAAATAACATTTCGTAACATGATTCATATAGCAATGTAAAAATATTTGAATCATATTATATTTCCTGAACGACCTCGAGTCCACATATAACAAAACGGCCTCGGACCCAATCATATATCAAAATGACCTTAGGTCCAAATATATCATATGATATTATTGTATCTTGTCGTGGAGTGGATGGAACATCGACATGTCTCCACCTCTCCTTGGGCCCAATTCATGTATGTATGGATCCAAGAGCTGACTTATACGGATTCTAGAGGTGACTCCCACTGTAACACTTAATTTTGTACAGTACTTTGTTCCATACCAAAAATCAATAGGTCTTAAAGACCGAGCAATTCATATCATGTTATAAATAATTCACATTCCTTCTTCATAACTTATTTCACATTTCTTTGAAGCTTGTGCATTTTGATAAAATGTAACATTTAGAGAATCATGTCATATATAAATCAAGATAGATAATGAAAACATATATTTACTATACTATTACTCATAGTGATGGGCTTCTGATAGCAGTTAGACGATGTCCTTATCTTGACTTACAACCACAATTACGTAACACAACATATGAATATAACCGATCTGATTCTTTGCTCTTTAATCAATTAGTTATGTTGGTTCTAAAATCATTAGTCCTCAATAGGTCATAATCCGTGTCTAGAAAAATAAGAGGAAATGAAAGGAAACTAGGTTAGATGAAAAATTAGCATGAAACCGGTAGACAGAAAGTGAACAACCTTCACTAATTTGAGCATATCTATTTGTGTACTTAGAATTTGGATATGAGACCACCACCATTGAAAACTAGACTTCCGGGGCTTGAATTTAGGCTCAAGAATCACTTAAAATGGAGTCTGAATGAGAGATATGCTTATTTGAAATTGAGCTAAGACCAGTGGAGTGCCGCACGTGCGGGACCAAATCCACACGTACGGGAATCCAGGGCACGTGCGAGGGCACGTGGCTTTTATTTCAAAATGTAACTCTGTGGGGAACACTATTGGCCGCACGTGCGAGAAATCCCAGGGCACGTGCAGGACTGGGCAAAAATCAGTCTGAAAATGACTTCTTGACCTGAAACCCCTAATTTTCAAGATTAAACTTCAATTTCATGTAAATCAAAACCCAGAACTCTTTAACACATTTTAAATTTCACATCCTTAGCTTCTATCAAAAATCATAACTTCAAAACAATACTCAATTTCCCATTTTCAAGAACAAGTTGAGAATCAAAACACAAATCATAAAGTATACATGGTTGGGAGTTCCAAGCTTAGTTACATGTGAATCCTTTTTAGCCTCTATAAGAACCATAAAACTCCTACAAGAGAATCAAGTTGTGAACATAAATTCATGCTATGTACAAAAGATTCAACATTTTCTTGCTTGATAAAACGAAACACATACATATAATCATATATATCCCATGAAACTCACTCTTTAGCTTATGATCTTCAAGTATTGAGAGGAGAAATCTTACCTTAAGCCTTTAACACCACTTGTTCTTGCATAATCATGGTGAATACAAGCTAAATCTTGATTTCCTTTTTCATTCCTACATTTTCCCCTTCTTCTCTTTGAGTTCTCTCTCTCTCTCTCTCTCTCTTTCTCTCTAGTGTCTTTCCCTCTCCCTCAGATATTTTTGGGCTCAAAAGGTGATGAGTTCAACTCATATATCATTATATATATATATATATAACTATATCTATAAATAAACTTGTCACAATTAAAGAGAGCCAAATACACCCTTACGAATCAAACAAAATCAATTTTCAATTAAACTTCCCAAATGGCTGTAAAAATCATGTTGATCACAAATATGTGGTTAGTTCCGGTTTATCGCACCTCTAAGGCTTTCAATTTTCAGTCCAAAGGTCACAATTTCAACATATTTTCTTATAACCGACAAATACAACTTCAAATCCTTATAATTCACATCCTTAAACATGCAATTCCATATTAATAACATAAAATCACGACTAATCACAAGACCCACATAATTGAATTAACTTAATTTGACTTCCATTCAAGCCCAATTAATTATATTTAAATTTATCAATCTGAATCATATGTTTTAATCAAACTCCCAAAATGCTCCAAATATCGAATTAAGCTTATTTCCATCATCAATTGTGAAATCTTACATCAGTAAGGCCCTCAATTTCAGGTCAACCAAGGTCTCCGGTAATAAATTATATACTCAGATTAAATACCTCATAAATAAATTTAATCTACAATAACCTTAATTCCTAGTCCTTATAACGTAATTAACTCCAATTCAGACCCAATTAATCAAATCTCAATTTTATAAATCTGAATCGAATATTTAATCAAACCTCTATATGGTCTGATATTTCGAATTTAAAATAATTCAACTCATTAATTATTCTTTCTTGAGCCACTCAGGTTTTCAAGTTCTAATTTCAAAATAAATCTCCCATAAAATCGTATACAAATCAGTCTTCATGATTTTCATAATTCTCAAATTAAATCAGAATAGTAAGCCATAAAATTCAAATCTCTGTCATTTATTAAATCTAAGGTATTACGTGATGGGGTTATTACATTATCCCACATTGGAAAACTTAGAGAACTTATATGCGTATATAAGTTTTAAGTAGTAACACTTGGTTGAGCCCCAAGGGGCACCCCAAGTTTGTATGAAGGGATGAGTTATAGACAAATGGAACCTTGACTCAAACCACCACACACGTGCGCCGCCGCCCTCGGCCGTCTGACTGGCCGAGCCATGTCGGGCGCGGGTGTGGCTTGTGGATCAGGTCAGTTCTAACATTAATTTTTTGGACAAAATTTATTTTGAATTTTTTAAAATTTTGCGCCAATTTTTTGTATCCAAACATAGCCTTTCTTCAGTCCATTTTTCCATCAGGTTTAACAGGTTCAAACTGTTCAAACAGATCGAAAAACTGCCCAGCATTTCTGGACAGTTTTATAACTGCAGTAGTTAGCAGATTTGTCCAGTTTTCAAACTGTATCTGTTCAGGGTTTTTGCACCTATTCAAGTTCAAATCATACATGTTCGAACAGCCACTTTATGCCTATAAATACCAGCATGTTCCAGCAGTTTGGGGCATCCGAAAATAGTCTGAAAATTTCATTTTCTTGCTGTCCAGATTTTGCTCTATTGCATATATATATTGCTTCATATAATTTTAGGAAAAATTTAGAGAGTATAGAACATAGGTTTTGTTCGCCATACAAATTGTTTGGAGTGCTATTACAATTTATGAAGATCATTGTATCTTGGGAGATAGACGTTTTTTATCCGTTAAGCACCCTAGTGGTGCGAATCTATCTTAAAGACAGAGTGTCACACACTGTAGTTTGATTTTTTTGTACTTTTCATTTCAATAAAATAAATTCTGTAAGTAATTTATTTTTATTGTTTGATTTGTTTCAAGTTATTTATTTTATTCAGAAGATTGTTCCAACAATATGAAATAAAAAAACTAACATAATGAATGAAGACAAAATCTTACTTATCAACTTAAGACATCCCACTTGGGGTGTAGATTTTTTACTTGCGCTAAACACCTACGAAATTTGTTAGAACATTTTATGATTATACCCCCATCGAGATTTGGATAGACACTTGTGTTCTTAACTGATCATTCTGAAGACAGCAATAATTTTCATAAATTCTCCCCCAAAAGTGAGCATAAGATTGCGAATTGACAATAATTGGATCTTCATAAATGTGAATTGGATCTTCATAAATGTGACACCAAGCTTTACAAAGTGCTATATCTTCATCAACAGTTAATGATTTTCCTCTCTTTATTTTTTATGAACCTTCCATAGTTATTATGTGAAAAAACTATAAATAAAAATATAATTTGGGAGGTTTGTTATGAAATGAAATTGAGAAAAAGAGAGAAGAAAAAGAAAAATATACCGAGGCTTGTTGTGAAATAAAATTAAGATTGAAGATTTGTATTTGTAGAATTAAAAAATATGACCCTTTTTTTTTGTAAATATGGTTGTTGAGAAATTGATCAAATATGACTAGGGGTGAGCAGCGGATATACCGATCCGCCAAAACCGACCGATCCGAACCGATCCGCCGCATTTTGGACGGATGCGTGATGACGAGCGGACGGTTGCGGATTGATTTTCTCCAATCCGTCAATCTGGCGGACGGATGGCGGATTTGAGATTCCTGTGGCCGCAACCGAACCGCCAAACCGCGAGCACCTCTAGTAATTTATTAGACTTTGTATTTTCACTTTATTTAAATATTCTGTTTGTGTTTTCAATTAAAAAAGAGTTTAAATATTCTATTGAAAAAAAGTTTTCACCTTGAATATCTTTTTTTGAATTGAAAAAAATAAACATATTATTTATCTATATTTTTTGGTTTTTAAATCTATCTCTAAAAATAATAAATAGAAAATATGATATATGCTGGCTGGTTTTTGTTTTCAAAAACAGATATAGATGTCACAATACAGAGACATACAATCTCTACTACTGCTCTGTTCATGGTTTTGGTGGTTTGAATTGTTTTTATATTTTAAGAACCACAGATTGTAATACTTTATGTGGATGAGGCATGCTGTGATTGTAGTATGTGGATAAGGCATGTAGTGATTGTGATATTCTAAAGTTTCAAACTTTCTTGCTTTAGATGAGGCATGCAGTGATTGTAATATTTTTTTAAGTCATTGATTGTAATACTTTCTTCTTTTTTTTTTTTTTTTTTTTTTTTTTTTGAGGAAGTGCACAAGTTGAATTATGTTGAAAATTTATAAAATTTTAAACCGCCAAACAGATTCGCATCTATCCGCCAAACCGCCAAACCGCTCAATCCGCATCCGCCGGATTAGCGGACGGATGCGGATTGATTTTCTCCAATCCGCCAATCTGGCGGACGGATGGCGGATTGGAGGTTCTATGGCCGCAACCGATCCGTGTCCACCCCTAAATATGACTGTTTATTTATAGTTGTTGCGCTTCTACAAAGTTCAATTTTTTTTATTTATTTTTTTAATAAACAAAATAGCACAATAGGTGCAATCCGTCCGTTGCTTAAATAACAAGATCTCAACTGTTGATTAAATAACAATCCAACGGTTGAGATCAATCCTCTAGATCATTTTGCTCAAATCTGAAGACAAAACCCCTCTAATCTCTTCATCACTGTGTTCGGCCTTTTGCTCTCTCTATCCTCTCTTCATCCGACATGAGAGCAATTCTCTCTCTGTATCTCTATCATCTGTCCTCTCTTCATCACTGTGTTCGGCTGAGAGATGAGAGCAATCCTCTTGCTCTCTTCATCATTGTGTTCGGCTTAGAGATAAGAGCGTCTCTCTCTCTCTCTCTCTCTCTCTCTTTGAGCTCAAGAGCATCTCTCTCTTTCGGTATATCATCTATCCTCTCTTCATCACTACGTTCGTGTTTGATTCTATGAGCAGTTGTACTACTTGCACAAAAACATTTCACAGGACCTCACACAAAAGAGGGGTCAGGGATGGGCCACAATGTTTTTTTGAGCAGCTGTTCTACTTACACAGAAAATTTTCACATAAACTAAAAAAGAAGTGAGATCAGGGAGTGGAGGCCACATTGTTTTCTGACACAGCATCTACAATGTTTTTGCCAATAGGCAGCAGGACTACTGACATTATAGATCCAAACTTCAGCTTTGAAAATTTTCCTTCGTTCTAAACAGATGAATCCGCACACTCTTCTAGTCTTGCATGACAGTAGAGTAACTAAGCTGTACAAGTTATTGTCTTTATTTATTAGTTTTTACAAAAACAAAAACAAAAACATGTTACAAAAGCAAGATACTAGTAAAGTTACAAAGCACACACCACTTTAATACTCCCGAAACCAGTCTATCCAGAAAGGACCCGAACTATTTAACAATGCTAGTTGGGAGATAGCATGAGAGTCTCTACCCACAAGTTGGCCTATGAATATGCTATGCTGCACTCAACAAGAGGATCATTTAACTCGAAAACATTTTAAAAAAAGGGAAAAAAAGATTCACTTGACAACTAAGAAACAACCTTCTCTAGCTTAGGGTTTCATGAACCAACTATTTATTCTACAACGCCTAAGATATCTAAAAGTCTCAAAGACTCGTAAGCTGGTTCTGGGAAAGGTAGAGAACACGCAGACCCGTTATTTGACTGAACTCTTTCGGAATCTCTCCACTCAAGTGGTTGTCTGTGAAATCAATTTCTGTTGCTAAAGAAAGATTACCAATTTCCGTTGGTATTGTTCCATTCAAATCATTGATGTACAAGTATAATTTCCTCAGGAACTTGATGTTCCCAATCTCAGCAGGAATTTTACCCACAAGGTTGTTCTCGTTCAAAGCTAGAATCTCAAGATTCGTACAATTTCCAAACTCATTTGGTATGACACTCGCAAGCTGGTTCTGGCCAAGTCGGAGTAAGCACAGACCCTTAATTTGACTCAACTCTTTCATAATCTCTCCACTCAAGTGATCGTCTGAGAAATCGATTTCTGTTGCCAAAGAAAGATTACCAATTTCCCTTGGTATTGTTCCATTCAACTCATTGCTGTACAAGTATAATTTCCTCAGGAACATGATGTTCCCAATCTCAGCAGGAATTTCACCCACAAGGTTGTTCAGGTACAAAGCTAGAATCTCAAGATTTGTACAATTTCCTAACTCCTTCGGTATGAAACCAGACAACTGATTATCCCAAAGAATCAAATCTGTCAAGCTCCCAAGCATCCCAAACTCTTTCGGTATATTCCCTCCTAATTCATTTGAGGCAAGACCAAGATATTCCAAGCTCTCACAACCACCTATCTCTGAAGGTAAGCTTCCAGAAATCCCATTATACCCAACTCTAAATACCCTCAAGTTTTTGAGATTCCAGATAGAATGAGGTACTCGACCAGTGATGTTGTTAGTGAATGCCAGAAACTGAATCAGAGAAGAAAGATTTCCAAGATCATCTGGAATAGGACCGGAGAACATGTTGTTGTACAAATTCAAGTTTGTCAAAGAAGATAAATTACCCATCTCAGACGGAATTTGTCCATCAAAATGGTTGTTTTGCAAATTAAGACTTAGCAATCTTGAGCAATTTCCAATCTCCTTGGGAATGTTTCCGGTGAAGCTATTGGAAGAAACATCAAGTTTGGTAAGTCTAACCAAACTGCAAATTCTAGAGCTCAGGGTCCCAGAAAGGTTCATTGAATTCAAATCAAGAGAGTCCACCACTGGACCATAAGAATTCCATGTGCAATTCACACCAATCCATCCACATGGTGTTCGGTCCCTAGAATTCCAGTTTCCCAGATGGTTAAATTCATCATGGATGGTTTTCTTGAATTCCAAAAGGTCAAGCCCATCCGAATTCAACCCTTCTGAAACATAAACCAGCAGAGCCACAACAACTAAAATTCCGGTAGACCTCTCAACCAAACATCTCCTAGAATCAGACATTACATATACCCTCTCTAGTGTATCAAATTAACAGCAAAATTGGATAATTCAGCAACTCTGTGTATGCAGAAATAAGAAATCCAACAAAACTAATTAATGGTTATGCAGAAATAAGAACAAGAGGTTGATTAAACAATCATCTCAAAGTAAAAACTAAAATAAACACATCAAAGTTCAAGGACTTAACATACCTCTGAAGTCTATCACTCATCAGAGAAGAGAGAACCAAAACAGCAAAGACCACAATTATTCAAGTGATTCCTTGAGATAATGGCAGAGCAAAAACCATGTAATTCACAAATTGGAGAACAAAAAACAATAGTTCCAATTTTTTCCAAGAATGGTGAAGATCTTCCAAGTTCCAATCTACATGCACGATTTGCGAAGGGGAAGGAAAAAAAAACGTTTTTTAAGAGAAAGCATTTTGGGGTTTTTTCTTTTTAAAATTTGGGTCGGTTGGTCTTGAATGACAATGATGGTGAAATCTTCAGAGTTGAGGTGCATCGAAGGGAGTGGTGAGAGCTCTTAATTGAAGCTGTAATGGCCGACAAGGCATGCCTTCACCACTCCGTCTAATGTTAACTTTCTCTTTGTTATAATGAGTGGAAAAGAAAACTACGAACAGAAAAAGTTTCTGGATTTCTTGGATTGAGACAGTTTGTCGTAGGTAGGTACTGGAAATTCCTTTGACCCAACGGTTGGTTTTAGCGGTAAAGATTTAAAATGATAAGATTTAAGGTCTCAACTTTGGATGGGTTATTGAAGATTTGTTTCATTATTAATTTTAGTCGAAATATTTATAAATTGATTTGGACATTGAATTATTTATAAATAAAAAAAAAGTACTCAAAATTCTATACCACTGAAAGTGAAATATGTTTAGTTCATAATACAACGTCTTATTAACATTGTGAGAAGCATGTATCGGTCTTTGCTTCATCAATTAAGAAAATTAGGAGAAATAAAGTGATTGGAAAGTTTGTGAACTTTATTTTTAAATTTTGTAATAATTTTCACTTTCCCTTCTTTTCTTTTCTTTTATTCAAACAATAGATATGTAGATAGGCTACTTTAACATATCCGTTAGTGAGTATTATCCCGTAGCACTTAGGCTATGTTTGTTTGAGTAGACATGAGATTGGGATTGGACTAATAGTCCAATAAAATTATTAATCCGATGTTTGGTTAAACAATTAAAGTACGGACTAATTATTTTAAACTTGACTATTAGTTAAGATAGGATACATAATCCAACGAATTCGTAGTCCTAGGACTATTAGTCATGGGAATGCTAATCCAGTCCGCCCAAACAAACATGGCCTTAAGGTATATCTATAGGAAACTCCACCGCACCTACGTTGGGCTGAAGCTTAGGCCCTGCTCCAAGCGCTAAAGAGTATGTTTAACTCCAACAAGAGACTATGAAAACTCGAACCCAAGCCTTAAGCGAGAAATTCGAAAGTCTTATTCAGTGAACCAACGGTACTTTCTCTTCATTTCAATTGAAATAATATTCTCTTAAAAATTTAAAATATTTAACCAATTATCTGTTATCAAATCATGTCTTATGTTTGGCCAAATAAAAGTATGGCACTAGTAGTTTTATCATCGCTAGAGCAGTAAATATAAATTCTTAGAATTTAAATTAAAGACTTTAGGCCTGGTTTGATTGGGGGGTTTGGAGGGGGGACTATCCACTATTTGGACTTGAGTCCAAATAGTGCTCCTTATCCGCCGTTTGATTTTTTTTTAGTCCGGCGGACTCCATGTCCGGCCGGACTCCATGTCCCCCATATGG
The DNA here is from genome assembly GCA_036172215.1 of Camellia granthamiana. NCBI lineage: Eukaryota > Viridiplantae > Streptophyta > Magnoliopsida > Ericales > Theaceae > Camellia > Camellia granthamiana. The sequence goes on along the minus strand of CM069910.1, from coordinate 21,202,609 downwards.
GGGACTATCCTGTCCTGGGGGGGTGTAGGACAGAAAGTGGGGGACTAATCACTGTTTGGATTAGATGATGAAATGACCATTTTGACCCTCTACTATTTAATTATGTATTATATTTAATAAAACTCAATAAAATTTAAATGTCTCAATTTAAAAATAAAATAATTTTATTTAACTTTTTATTGATGTTTTATTTATTTAATTTTTTGAAATAATTTTTTATGGATATTTTATTGATGTTTTATTTTAAAATTTTGTTTATGTTTTATTTAATTTCATTATTTAAATTTAATAGATGTTTTATTTAATTTCATTTTTTGATTATTATTATTTTTTTAAACAAATTTATTTAAAATCTTAATTAAAAAAAATAATATATATTTTTATTGATATTTTATTTATTTTTATTTTTTTAAAAAAAATAAATGTATTTAATTGTGTAAAAAATAAAATAAAATATTTTTTTATTTAATCTAACTAAAAATAATTAAAATATTAAAGATATGTTTAATATTGCTATTACTTAGTAAACAATTAAAAAAGGGTAAAATAGTCATTTGTTCATTTATTCTATCCAGTCCGTCCAACCAAACGTTGGATTCACTAAAAATAGTCCGGGGGATTCACAGTCCGGACATCTAATCCCATGAAAAAACAAACACAGGATACATATCCAATCCAACCAAATAGTCCGGGGGATTCTAATCCCAGGACTCAAGTCCGATGGATTCTAATCCCCCCTTTTCCAGTCCGTCCAATCAAACACACCCTTAAGATACTGAGAGCATGAAAGAATGTCAACAGTATTCTGGATCAAATATTACTAACAGTGGTGATTGGCACCCCCTCAAATCACCACCCCCACCACCCCCCCTTTGACACGTAGCGGGTGGTGATTGGAGGGAAAAGAAAAAAAAAAGAGAAAAGAAGAAAAATGTGACCAATCAAATCAAGAGGGGGTCCTAAAAAGAGGGTCCTGCACATTATTCTTAATATAAATATACAAAAATTTAGAATACTTTTGTAATTACACAAATAATTGGATTCGGCAAAATCAAGATTACTCGCTTGTGTCCGCGCCTCCGCCCACCACCCCTAAGCCTGAATTCAAAACCAAAACTAGTTTTCTTATTTTTTTTATTTTTTTGAATAAAGATTGGGACCCCCCTTTCCCCCACCCCTTTTGACCCCCCTTTCTTTTTTGATTGGTAACTTTTTCTTTTTGTTTTTCTTTTTTTTCTCCTCCTCCAATCACCACCCGCGACGTGTGTGTGGGGATGGTGGGGGTTGAAGTTTGAGGGGGTCTAAATCACTGCTGTATTTTTTTTCTGTATACCCATTTGAAACCCACTCTTACCTCATTTAAAATAATAAAAGTAATAATGAAAAATAAAAACTGTAAATTCATGTTTGTTTGTTTTTTGCTAAACAATAAACATAAAAAGTACATTAAATTTAAGTGGCATACGTGTCACGACACTTGTATAGTATTTATAAAGTAAAATACAATTTTGATCATTCTTCAAATATTCCTCCATGAAATTTCTAATTTTACTTGATTGTTAAACTAAAACTATTAGAATAAACTCGGATTGTTAATTGATATTTGCCAAATTGAAATTTGACCTTATGCATTTTTAAGGGGTTACTTAGTGAAAATTTCACTTCTATATGGTCATATATTTAGGGTTTAATATTTTTTGGTAACAATGGCATGCGTTGAAAAGTTATTGACGGTTGACAGTGGCTAATAGTAATGGTCGGAGACGGCGGCTAGTGATAGTGAAATGAATAGATAAGTAAATAGATACATGATACATAAACATATAAGTAAACATTTGAACAAATAGTTAGACATATATAAAAGACATATACAAATAGGCGACATTTAAGCGAATAGACAAATAGTTAAACTTTAAACAAATAATTGTCATTTTGAATAAATAATATTATTTTAACCTAACAAGATTTAAAATTAAACTAATTGAGTTAAATTTGTTTAAAATAAATAACTACCGAGTGTCCTTTTTAAATTCTCACATAATTTTAGAGTTTCCTTTCAAGGTGGATTCAACAAATTGGATCCCTCAAATTGGAGTGATGACCTCGGGAGCCTAAGCACTCACTAACAATGATTTTCACATTGTGGATGGTATTTCTGGGCACTAATCATAGATACACACTTTGGAAACATGAGTTGGTGGAGCCAACATATGTTAAAAAAAAATTCCATAAATAATTAATTTATAAAAAAAAAATTAAAAAAAAAAGAACAAAAAAAAGAAGACAAAAGACAAAAGGAGCTAAACACAAATTTTGATATCATTTAAATGTTTAGAGTTTAAATTAAAATAATTAAAAAGTTATGATTTAATTTTTTATTAAGGTTAAATTTAGGAAATTCACAAAAAATTATTTTCTTCTTATCTGGTCCAAAATATAACCTTAAATAATTGGGTGGGGGCACACCCACCAATCACTTTGGACAGCACTCAGGTTCATTAAATATGGAGTCGCTGTTTTCGGCAATTTAATATTTCTCACTCTTCTCAATAGGAGTGTAAAAATGGTCCAAAGCTTGTCCGCAGTCCAGGGTGGGCCTGGCTTGTTTGGGCCCAGGCTCGAGTCCAACCCGAGACCCACATTATTTTGAAATCTGGCCTGGCCCATCGACCCGCTTAAGGCTTGCTCAAGGCCAGGGCCGAGGCCCAGTGTTTTTTTGTGAAAAATAATAAAATTTTGGTAGAAAAAATATATAAAAAAAAAAATTTGTTGAGGCCTGCCCAAGCCCGCCCCAAGCTCGAGCCCAGTCCCTGGCCCACCAACTCGGCCCGCCCAGGACTCGAATATCCCTTGGCCCTGGGTCTGAGCTTAATTTTCTAGTCTGTGCGCCGACTCGCCCTGGGTCGGGCCAGCCCGAATTTTGGCCAGAGCCTGCAAGACCTGACATGGACAAGCCCAAGCCAAATTTACACCCCTACTCCTCGGCTGGCAATCAAGTAGGTCATGGTCTATCTCAGATAGCTATTAAGACTTCTAGAATATCAATCTGGATGGAAAAGGTTTCTTTAGAGTTATTTTCTTTGGTCTTTTCTGAAACTTTGTAATTTTCTTTGGGTTTTCTCCCTCTAAAAAAAAAATCCACCTATAGTTTCTTATAATATAGTATTTGTTTTTCTTTGGTTTAAGAAGAAGAAAGAAGCAATGCAAAACACAACAAAGCCCAACAATTTGAATTGAATGAAGCCCATTTTTGTGTTAGCAAAATGTTGGATACCGGCTTGCCCCAATATGACCCCTGGACGTCGCCTATTCACCCAAGCAGTATTTAGGATTATAGTCATAAAATAAAATTAATTAAGTTATTTGAACTCAACTCTTGTGGGCTCCTTGAAAATTCGTCTGAGATTGTTTTGTCAATGTAAATTAATCAAAATTTATGTTTCAATGAGTTCGAGAGACTTTAGAAACTCTAAGAATTGTGTGATTGAAGCATGAAATCAAGGTTGAATTAGTTCGTATCTTTGAAGGAGATGCGTTCTCACACCTTCGGCAAAGGTGGGTAGATCTTCTAATGTCCGTTACAGAAGTATGCTCGACTTGAAATTTGATCTCAAAATTCCATTAACTTCATTGAGGGAAATTTTTGAGGGGCACATGTTGAGGCATTTCTTTACCTTCTTTTCTTTGTAAGAACTATGCAAGTCTGTATTTTCAACATTACTTTTTTTGTGAAGAAGGGTATTTGGATTGAGATTGTTTCTAGCTCTATGGTGGCATCATCATGTCCTAACTACTATTTCTGTTTTTTTTTTTTTTTTTTTTTTTTTTTTTGTTGAAACTCAAAAAAAAGATATTCTGAGGTGTCATCATTGCATCTGTGGGTTCAAACTCTGAGATAACCAGTTGCCAACCTAATTTGACCCAATCCAAAAGAAGGGACCCATCACCGAGGCATTAATGAAACTCAAGCACACGTCATAGACAAGCCCAGGTTTCAATCAGAGTACAGGACGAGATTTCTGTAGAGAGCTAGCTGCAAAGTAGCAAATTCGTCCCCCCCAAAATTCAAACCTAAGTCACACTTGTAGAAAAGGATGCCTTCTCTACTAAGTCACCACCTCCGGTGATTAACTACTGCTTATGTTGTGACAGGAATTTTACAAAACTATCTTTTTAACCATTATTGTAGTAGTGACAGCTAAACAAAAACTATATTTTGAAAAAAAATAAAATAAAAAAAATAAAATCTAACTTTTTTCCCATTATATCAAGCCAAAGATTGATGAGGCTAACTATGAACTAAAACAATTGGAAACCACTGTCCTTCAATATTTATGTTGTGACAGGAATTTTGCAAAGCTATCTTTTTAATGGTAAAAGGAATCTTTTTAACCATCATTGTAGTAGTGACAACTAAACAAAAACTATCTTTAAAAAAAAATCTACTTTTTCCCCATTACATCAAGCAAGCCAAAGATTGATTAAGCTAACTACGAACTAGAACAACTTAAAAAACCACTGTGGATCCTATTTATCCAAACACAAACAAAATCACTAATTCTCACCACTCTTCACCACATTTCAGAAAATTATCCGACAAGAATTCGAACACATATTGTAGATCAAGATAACAAGACCAGCGGAGAATCCGCCGATAGGTACTTAGGCACAAGTTGGCAAGACTAATTAAACAAGATATAACCCCCAAGAAACTACTAGCTAATTGTGTGAAGATAAATCTACAATTCATTTTGTCAAAATCTTGTCAACTAATTGCTACAATTCACGCTCTGCAAATTATTTTTTGAGCTGCTGCGTTACTTGCACAGAAATGTTTCACAGAAGCTTACATACTGTTTTCTTACAATGCCAAGAGGCAGGACTACTGACATTATAGATCCGCACTTGAGGTTTGAAAATTTTCCTTTGATCCAAACAGATAAATCCAATCTGTCTTCCAGTGAGAGAGAGAGAGAGAATCACAATATATATTATTATCACAAGTCATGCTCTCACACTACAAATTTGATATGGTTGGATAACCTACCATTGACTAACAAGATCAAGAATGCTGTCATGCAAAGTAATCGAAGCAATTATCTAGGTTTTCGTTAACTTCTTATTGTTAATCAAGAAAAAAAAAAAAAAAGTTAAATAAATTAATAAATATCATTTGCTTGTTTGATACTATTGTCAACCAGTTGAGTGAAAAGCTCTATTTTTTGAGTTTGCCTAATGAAGATTTTCTGCAGCCCAAAAGAACAGGGGATGGATGGGGAAGATTTCTGTTTTTGTTTTAAAAAATTTTAGGAAGTTAAAAACAAAAACACATTTTGTCATTGTTTTTAGGGATGGAACTCGAGCGAGTTCGGTCGGGTTGGGAGATTGTCCAAGCCCAACTCAAGTTGTGTTGATATCTGCCCAGGCCTGTCCAAACCCGAATTGTAACCCGAGATTGCCTGCTCAAGCCCGACCCTAGTTAAACCCAAATTGTCCGAGTTGCCCGAATTGTAATTTTTTTTTTTTGCAGCTACATTATTAAATTATTAAAATTTGACTCTATTTATATTTTTTTTTATATATAGAAAATCATTAATACTATCAAAACAAATAATTTATATAATGTAAGAGAGATACCGCTATAGTAGTCTTTACAATTTATGAGTGAAAATTAAAAAAAAAAAAGTAAGATTTTATGTTGTTTGTATATATAATATATATTCAATATTATTTAATAATCTAAATTACTTTAGTATCATGTAATGACTAATAATTTATATATATATATATAATATGTTTATATATCTATATATATAATTCGAATTTCGGATTGCTCGGATTGTTTGATGTCATTGCCCAAGCCCGTCCAAATTTAATTCGGACTTCTGAATTTTTGCCCAAGCCCGTACCGAATTTGAAAATATTTTGTTCAAGCCCTAAAAAAATTCGGGCCGGGTTCGGGTTGCTAGGTTTGAGCCCGCCCAAGTACCCCTAATTATTTTCATTTTCAAAATTTTAGAAATTTAAAAAATTAAAATGTTTTCAATTGTTTTTAAGACAAGTTTCCATTCCTTCCTCTCCTATCACCTCTGACCAACATGCACCGCCATCCATCACCTCCGGGCACCCACCACCAGCAGTCCCCACCTCTAACCATCCTCCACAGCTGGTCTCCACCACCTGCATCCACTTTTGGCGACTTTCCATTGGAAACCACCACTTAAAGCAGCTACTCTCTTGTTGCTGGCTATCCCCACCTCTGACAACTCGCCAAACATGTTTTTATATATTTTGTTTTTATATTATTTTGAATACATGTACTTGCAGCAAATAAATTTTTATTTTTGTTTTGTTTTTTATTAAACAAAAACAAAAACATATTACAAAATAGAAGAAAGTTATCAAACACGCCACTTTAATAGTGAGAAACGAGTCTATCTAAAAAGGACACAACTATTTAACAATGCTAGTTGGGTGAGAGCATGAGAGTCTTCCCCCACAAGTTGGCCTATGAATATGCCATATACTGCACTCAACAAGAGGATGATTTAACTTGAAAACATTTATAAAAAAAATAAAATAAAATAAAGATTCCCTTGACAACTAAGAACCAGCCCTCTAGCTAAGGTTCATGATTTGATATGTTTTGTCATATATTCCATCCTACATAGTGCCATTCATGATATATCCAACTATATATTCTGCAACCTCTAAGATACCTAAAAGTCTCAAAGTGCTCTTCTTTTCTATATTATATACTCAAAATACAATCCTCTCAACATATGGACAATTATACAGACAAGAGGTGGTCATTCATTATTTCTTTAATACCCTGCGCTAAGTGCAAATCTTTCAACCCTAATCCAAAACAAAACACTTGTTTAAGAGCTATTTAACCACCTAATTGTCTAATTAGGTCTGTCTTGATTATGTCGAAACCTGATTAGGACTGCTAACACCCTCAAAAGCCAGTCAACGACACTGCAGGCTCTAGATAAAATCATCATTTCATAGTATATATATTAAAGCAACCGTCCGGATTAAGGTTAAGTTAATCTAAGATTATCTAAATTGTGGACATAACTTTACATAAACAATGTGTCCATTCAATTGAACTGCACATGGTTCATTCACAATTTAACAGATTTTCTTTTCCACCACATGAAGTGACCTATCCATTCCCACCCACATGCCAAAGGGTCCATGTTCTCTGCACTAGATGACAATTGCTATTGTTAAAAACCATTCAAGTCCTTCTATAAAAGTCCAATAATGCTATGGTGAATGCAAGGCCATAAGCATTTAAGGGTCAAGGATTCTCAATTCCTGAAAGTCTGGTCCTTTATATTGCAAACCAAGTTACTCAAATTTGACTTATATTCAACTGGTTAGAAATCCTTTTGAGATTGATATGTCACATAAACAATCTAAACTTTTACGCATTTTAGCACTCACTAATTTTCTGAGCCTAACTCAAGCTCGATGGTCAACTAATTAAGTTTTTCAAATCAATTTTAACTTTCATACTACTCGATACAACTTTATTTGTTTACAACCTTACCTGTCCTATCCTTAATGATATAGTAAAAATCTCAAGACACAGACGAGTTATAGTAGTACATTGAACATTGGAGACATAGGATCCCGTGCCAAAGCACGGAACCTCTAGCAAATTGGACTGTTACTAAATGCAACAACTACTCACCTTGATACCATTAATTTTTTCACCTTTTCTTGGTGAGAATGAGGTTGTACAATAATTCAGTTCACATTGCAAACAACCCAAAACCTAGAAAAGGACCTAATTCAGATGGGTCATAAATCTCACCTACAATTGTTGTTTTTAAAATGCAGTTTTGTCCATGGCTGTTAACTGGGTAGGTTTAACATCCTCCCCACTTTTTATCTTCCTTCGGTTTGGTCACAAATTCCAAAAAAAAACGTGACAATGATCACCGAGTCCGGTTTGTCTTCATGATGTGACCATTTATCTAACCTAAATGGGCCATATAGCCTTTGTTTGCAATGTGAATTAATTTTTTGATTTTTTTAGCATGAAATTAAAAAATCTCATTTGAGATGATTTTTTTTGACTTCTGTCAAAAAAAAAAAAAAAATGATTATAATTTAGATGTGACATTTTATCTTATTAATTTTTTAGTCTATTTTATTTTTTTGTAACTAAAATAGCCAAAAAAATTATCCCAAACAAAACCATAGAAAACACAAGCTGTTTGGAATCCCTAGCAAAGACTCGTACCAACGGATACATAGCAGATTTAAGGTACATAGCAGATTAAGGTTCAGCTATTAGCAAAAGGAACAAGTACCGTAACAGTCCAATTTGCAATTTACATTCCGATCATCCGGAAAGGACAATTACCAAAACCCCCATTCACTAAGAACATAATACTACACGTATCTAGTTCATTTCCTTGAAAATTTACACTCACCTCGAACTACAATGCTAAACTACAAATTGACAAATACATAACAACCAAAACGCTAAGTTATGTCAAAGCATTTACAAACATATGAAACTTGAGGAAAGCGCGAAGCAAAATCCATTACACGCACTGAAGATGATAACAAGCAAAAGAGATTACAAAGGAAAGAAAAACAAACAACTAGTTCAATAGAATGCAACAGTAGGATAACAGTTAAAACTTACAATATCTTGTCTGTGTAATTCAAGTCAGCCGACAAAAGATAATGTATTACAACTAGTAGTCAATCAAAAACTACTCCACAACTAGCCATCGGTTTTACGTTAGCTCAGATAACAAAACATGATAGCCAGTTCTGCCTTTCAAAAGTCACCAAAACCCGCATATGAGCATTCCAAATTTTCCACAATTTCATCATCTCCATTCCAACTTCCAAGCAATCAAACAAACAGTATAAATAATGGCCAAAACCGCAACCAAATCTTTTTTCAGGTTTTGTATTCTAATGCATAACCAAGCACACTAAAGTCAAAATTCCCCTGCTGGATTTTGTAGACAAAACAGAATGTAGTTAACTTAACAATCTAGCCCATTACAACAAACCCTAATTCCTAATCTAACTAAACTAAAAAAGACCCAAAAAAAAGGGGCGAAAATAAGATTTAAAAAAAAAAAAACTACCCATCACCACTATCCTACCCTATATCCACAGGCTTCATTAAAAACCATCCCTCCCATTTGCTTCTGCCTTCTCATCTCCATTACTTTCCGGTGAGAATTTGAATGCATCAAGCTCGAAAACGTTGGACTGCTGGCAGGGCGGTACTCGGGCACAAGCCTCCCCGACTTGTACCGTACCCCACAAGCATTGCACAATGTTTTTGGCCCCATTGGACCCGCTCGCCACTGTGGGGTCTTCTCCGCATGGCAATGCTGGCACCTCCTCCCAATTGTTGTGGGTGGCACTTTGTGGTGGTGATGCTGCTGCTGCTGCAGGTGCTGGTGCCAATTCTTGTTTGATATTCTTGAAATTTGCTTGGCTCCACCAAGATTGCTGACTGGGTAAGCCTGAAAAAAACCCACGACGCGGCCTCTTGCTTCTTGCTTTAACTGGGTAACGGACGGGGACTAGAATGCCACCGCCGCAGCAACTTGTGATGGTGGTGGTGCTATTGCTAGTGCTGGTGGTGCTGTTTTCAAGCACCGATACGGGGCTGTTGTGGTTCAGAACAATGCCGGGGTTGTCGGAGAGAATGTCAAGGCAAGTCTCCACCGCCGGGAATGCGTCTTTGTTCGACAACCATTCCAGTTCTTCCTCTGCAATTTCCTCCTAAAGTATATATGGGAACAAATGACTCAGTACAGCAAACACTTAAGTGCAATGAGTTGACTCAGCTGAGTCAACCCAGTAGATGATCAATCAAACATAAGGGTACCCCATAGGATACCATCTTGTCAAAGGCATCCCATTTTTTGCCCAACTTTTTCTTTTGTCTTTTTCTTTTCATTCACATTTCAAAGTGTACACGAGGAGGAGACAAGACAAGGGGACAATTATGTGTAAGTTGTAGGGTATTATTGTCATTTCATAGAAGAGCACATGGTACCACATTTTGAAATTTGAGGAGATATGCTTAGATATGTCAAATGGGAATTGTCCCTTTCTTTGGACAACTCAATTCATTGTGGCAAACAAGGAAGGCAATAAAGGCTGCCCTCAAAATCAAGGAAATCCCGAAACTACCCTTACACGTGTATAATATTATCGATTCGAGTCTTTAGGGTTTCAATGGACAAAACTGTCCTACGCGTTAAAAATGGATTTTTTGGGGTTAAATTCGTTTGGACCCCAACTCACCTATTTGACTCGACCGTGTCGACTCGGAAGAACCAGAATCAACGCGGCCGAGTCAGACCATTTTCGGCCATTGAAACCCAAAGAATCGTCCGAGTCAAGGGCAAACTCGGACAGGGCCTAAAAAGATGGAAAGAAGAGGGTTTTTGGGGGAACTTACAGGGAAAGAGAGGCTTTGATGATGATGAGGGTCTGGGTTGGAAGACTCCAGCGAAGAAGAAGAAGAAGGGGTTTTGAGGGTTTTGTCGCCAGCGTCCAAAGTAAAGTTGAGAAGGTCATCCACCATGAAACGCGCACCTGGGTCCAGACCAGTTTCCATTCCTTTCCTTGAGAGAGAGAGAGAGAGAGAGAGAGAGAGAAAGAGAGAGAGCGAGTGAGAGAAGTCTGAGAAATGAAAAGGGTTTTCAGAGAGAGAAAGAGAGAGAGGCTCTGTGGGAGGTTCTTTGGGAGTAAATATTATTATCAACAATGCCGCCGAGGGTTTTGGTTGGGAACGAGGGGATGTGGATTTTTTTGGGAGTTTTTCATTTTTTAATTTAATTTTTTTCAACCTGTTGCATTTTTTAAACGTCTTATTTATTGTGTACTGTGGTGTATGGTTCCAAAACGAAACGTCTTATTGAGGGAATTCTAATCTACTTCCCCACCCTACCCTGCTCTACAGCGCCTTAGGTGGTCGAGGGAAATTGTATTGGCTCCGTCTGAAAAATTTTTAGAGGCTTTTTTTTATTAAAATATTCACAAAAAAATAAAATAGATTTTTTAATTTAACAAGATAAAATATCATATCCAACCTATAATTATTATATTTTTTTTCTCATAAAAAAGTCAAAAAAGTTAAAAGTCCTTCTCAAACTAGGCCTCCGTTTGGGAAGTGGGTTGGCTCTTTGGTTTTTTGACTTTTTTGGCTATATGAGCCTGGGCTCAAAAGCTTGGTTTGGGAAGGGCTTTTGGCTTTTTAGCTTTTTTGACTTTTTTTGTGAGAGAAGAGTGTAATGATTATGAAGTTGGATGTGATATTTTGTCTGTTGTGGCTCATGAGCCTGTTTTGTCTTTTGTGGCTCATGAGCCACTTGAGCCCTTCCCAAACGGACCCTTGACTTTTTAACCTTAGGCTAAAATAGTCAAAAAAATCAAAAAGTCAGCCTCCTTCCCAAACAGAGCTATTATATCTTTTAATAATATATTAGGAGTAATATTAGAGATTTCAAAAATTTTATCAAAAGTTTTACTAAATATTTTACATGGGTGTGGGCCTCACACCATGTGCGTGTCACGTGGATTCCACATGTAAGACATTTGGTAAAAATTAATTTTTAAGATCTCTAACATTTTTGTTTATTTTGATTTCTAATAACAGCAGTGATTTAGACATCCCCAAACTTCAACCCCCACCACCCCACACACACATGGCGGGTGGTGATTGAAAGAGAAGAAAAAAAAAGAAAAAGTGACCAATCAAAAAAGAAAGGGGGTGGGAGAAAAAGGGATCCTAATGTTTATTCTTCTAATAATTTGAAAAAGAGAGTGATAAAAAGAGTAAGGATAAAGAGTGAGAAGTGAATTCATTCCACATTATTAAGAATGAATTATAAATGCTCAATTAAAATTCTCAAATATTTTTGAGTCGAGGAGCACTACGCCCCCCCCCCCCCCCCTCTCTAATTAATGATTGCTTTGCGAGTAAGTTATTTTAGTAGCAATTTTTTTAATTTTTAATTAAAATAAATGATAAGTGTGATTTTGAGTGTTAATTTGAATGCAAGTATAATCTTATCTAAAGATTATCAATATCCTATGAACTTATTTTTTTAAAAGAATATATTTTTAATAAATTTTAAAAAAATAAATCATTTAAATCGTTGAGGTAGGACGTACAGTGAGTCCTAAAAAAGGAACAATTGTGATTGCTGTGCAAAGTCACCCCATCTCCAATAACTTCTCCTTACTAGGGGCGTGTACTACACCTTTGTTACACATTTTCTTGATACATATACATATTATGTATTTTGTGACAGATATTATATTATAAATTTTTATAATAAAGTTAAACATTTTGTGATTTAAAAAAAATTGATGGAAAATGTGTAATATTATTTAATTTTAAATCATAAATTGTTGCAATTTTATTAGAAAATTACATAATAGTTATTATAAAAATAATTAACATCTACGACAAAAATATGTAAAATGTACATATGATACACATCCCTAATTATATAGGGAAAAAAAATTATTTACAAAAAAAAAGGATAAAATTAATAAATATTAATAATTAAAATTATATATATATATATTTTTTTTTTGCTCCACTGATTTGTGGAATCCAATGTTCCCTTATGGATTGAATTATCTATACTTGAAGCATCTCCAATAGCCAAACTAAAAGGTTTACAAAGTTAAAAAATAATTAGACCTCACAAAGCTCTAATTCAAAATCAAACTCGGTTCAAAATTTGACAAAGTTATTTTTTGTTACCTAAAATATTTTGTCAAAAAATAATTTAAAAATTTTCCTATTGCCTAAATTCAAAAAAAAAAAAAAAAAAAAAGTCAATTTTTATAAACTAATGTATTGCTTTTAAAAAAATAGAAACGTGAATCATAATAGGAAAATTCATTTAACATGTTTACCAAACAATAGAATATATTAAATTGCAATATGATTTAATCCGAACGATGATAAAATAATCATTGATTTATAATATTTCATATTTATTTATTTATTTATTATCAGCAAAAATTAGTTGTTAATAGTTAAATTAGATTAATACCTATGAGAGTTAGGCCTCGTTTGGCAGCTTTCTATTTTAGTCAAAAAGTCAATATTAATTGTCATATCACTCTCCTTATTTTTCTACACATCTTTTCGTAAAAATCAAAAAATTACTAAAATAACATATTTTCAAATAAGGTCTTAGTCTCCATCGTTACAAAGTATTAAATACTTATCTCCTAATTCAACTTCCCTTAAAGATAGTTGAACCCATAACCTTCCCTAAAAAATAAATCCTTAAAAAGAGTTATGGTGACATACTGACCTAATTGGTTAATCATAGTTATTATATATAACAATAAAATTTGAAAGATTGTGAAAACTCTTCTCAAGTTATATTACATTTTAATTCAAATTGATAAATTTTAGTTCAAGTCTAGGTCAAATTTAAAATTTTATAATTCAAATCTAAAAAATTTTGGAGTGAACTTGAGTTGTTTGGATTAATCCTGCTCAAATTGCATCCAAACTGTAGCTCATTGGATAAGATTATTGTCATTATGACATTTCTATTTTTGTTCATTACACACAGATGCCCCCCCTGTATTTTGGAATTTTTTTTTTTTTTTTTTTTTTGCTAACATAAAAAAAAATAAAAAATAAAAAATTACAAAAATATTATTAGAGTGAAATGTTAATGACATTTTAAAAATTATGAAAATAATAATGGTTGTTTTGATTGAAAATGAAGAGACTATTATAAATAAACCATATTAGCTATGAAAATTTTTGAATGTAACAACAATGTCATTATTAGTAATATGCAAGTATAAGTAATCTCACTATAAAGATATGAAATTTATTAGATTGTTAGTTACATTTGACATGTGAGGTTCACTATTTATGCGTTTATTTACCATTAGTGGGTGGTGTTACATATCAGGATGACGTGGTATTACCATTATATTGAATTTTTAATCAAATTTTGTATCAAAAAATAATTTATCATTATATAATTTATTTTAAGACTTATATCTTCTTCTTTTTTTTTGTATTGTCCATGATGCACTAGTTACAAATAATATTTTTTTTTTTGATGTTTCCTGAAATCAATTGTAAAAAATTTACTTGAAATATTTTTGTAAAAATTATTATAATTACTAAGTGTCCCCTCTAAATCAATTTTCTAGCTCCATCACTGATTACACATGTGATTGTGATAATCTTAGGAGGAGGGTACGAATGTTAATTCCCTTGAAGAGCAGGAGTATTTTAGTCATATTAGTGAGATAAACCGGTTCAACAAACTGGACGACCCCAGCGACAAGTCCTTCTCCCAATAAGCTCCGACCAACACGTCATTAAACCAATAGAATCCCGCCACGTTGTCAGGTTGGTTGTTTTTAATTTTGAATTTTGAAATCTTTGACCCTCCCGACACCGCACGTGGCGGCGTTGATCCTGTGTGATCTCAGTGAGTGTATATGTACCCCCCTTTGAATTGGTGGTCGTGGCCCCCACTACTTGCATAGTAGTGTGGTCGACATCAAATTAAAAATATATATATATTTTTTTTGAAAAATGTTTTTTTTTTTCAAATTTGAACTCCCGAATCCTCCGAATCAGATAGAAGAGAAGAGAGAAAGAGAAGAAAGGGGAAGAGGAGGAAGAGAGGGAAAGAGATGGCAGCCCCTCCGCCCGCCGTTGCCTCCACCCGATCGTCGCTCCGCCGTCGCTTCGTCGCAGCTCGTCACAACTCCATCGTCGTCTCCGCCTCCGCCTCGCATCCCCCGCCTTTGCCTCCGTCTCCGCCCCCTGCCTCCGCCTCCAGCCCGATTTTGTTGGCCCTTTCAGTCCAGTTCTTCTTCTTCTTTTTCTTCCTTCTCTTCTTCTTCTTCTTTTTCTTCCTCCTTCTTCTGGAAAAAAAAAAAAAAAAAAAAATCAAAAACGACGAAAACGACGTCGTTTTTGAATTCGGGGGGATTCGGGGGCTCAAATTCGAGCTACCAATCACTTCTCTATTTTTTTAAAGAAAAATTTAAAGAGTAATATGAGAAATATATAGAGAGAAATAGAAAAAATAATTTTAAAATAATAACAATATAAATTTTTATTACATACACATGACTCTAAAAGTTTAATAAACAAAAAAAATCATAGACAAAATATAAAGGAAAATTATATTCACGCAAAAAATTTATATAAAAAACTTAACAAATATTATTATTGTAAATAAATTTATCTTTAATAGTATTTTGTTTTGAAGTGAATGACTCATAATAAATCATATCATTATATATAAAAATTAGGGAAAATTGGCCTAAGGTCCCTCCTCTACTTTTGATAGGAGGAAAGGTCCAAAATAATATATTTTAATGGCTAAGGTCCATGAAATTTATTTTAGATTATAAAGTACCTAAATTACCCTTCCTATATAACATAAATTTGTTTGAATATAATATTGTTGACTTAACTGATAGAATTTGGAAACCGAATTCGCAGGGGAGATTTCTTGGGAGTTTACGTCGGAGATTTCAGTGGAGATTTCATGGTGAGATTTCGTCGTGATTTGAGTGGAGTTTGACGAGAAAGATTGCTACGATCGTTTTGATTTCGTCGGAGTTTTGGTCGGAGATTTCAGTGGAGATTTCATGGTGAGATTTCGTCGAGATTTGAGTGGAGTTTGACGAGAAAGATTGCTACGATCGTGTTGATTTCGTCGGAGATTTCGACGGAGTTTTGATTCTTTGTTTTTTAATCAATTTCAAGGAGTGTTGACAGTGTATTGATCGCGTATGTTTTTGAGTGGAGTTGAATCAGGTTTGTTTTCGATTTTAGTTTCTGTGATTTTGATTTTGATGTTTTCGATGTTTTTGATTTTGTTTCTGAGATTGGGAATGAATTTGCTAGAGAATTAAGGGAATTGGCTTGGAAACTTAAAGATATAGCAAGCTAGGACCTTAATCAAGAGTGAGGTAAGGATTTAAGCCTTACCTTGTGTAATTGAGACATAATACATGAATTCAAAAGGAATTAACACAAGAATTAAGCTAGCGAAGGAGAATTAAGAAGATTACCATACATGCATGCAAATTCTTGCATTAGAGTTGGATTTGAAGAATTCACACATACATGCATTGATCATAGCTTGGTTTTGGAAAGTCATCAAGTTTCATACCATTTTACCTTGTTTGATCATGTTTTGAAAGGTTTGAAGTCAAGAAATTATATGCATATTATGTTCTTTAAACTTTAAGCTTGAATTTGCATAATTGACTTACTCTTGGGCCTTGATTTTGCAAAATGGTTTTGAATTCATGATGTTTTCTAAGTTTACATAAGCTTCCTTGAGTTTTTGGCCCAAGAGAGCATGTTTTTCAGCATTAAATTTAAGTTTTGAGCCTGGTAGAGCAATTTGGGAATTCTAAAATTCTGTCTCTCCGCTCGAGCGATAGATCTTGCACTCGAGCAACCACTCTAAGTTGTGCACTTCCGCTCGAGCGACCAAAAGTTGGCTCGAGCGTAACATGCATGCTCCCAAAAGTTGACACATTTTGTAGACCGCTCAAGCGACAAAAGTTGTGCTCAAGCGAGGACCTCAGTCTCACGCTCAAGCTAAAGCGACCGTCGAGTAGAAAAATCAAGCAACTAGTACTTTTGCAGAGTTTACAAACCGCTCGAGTGAAGGAAGTTCCGCTCGAGCGACCACTCACACTTTTGAACCTCCGCTCGAGTGAAAAAAGTTACGCTCGAATAAGGACTCTATTTTCAACAAATCAGACCAAGTGTTTTCAAGTGCATTCTGGCATGCTCATTGCATCTTAGGCATTCCTAGGCTTTAATTAAGACATAGTAATGAGGACAAAGACTTAGAAACACACTAAAAGCAAGGCAAATTAAGTTAAGTGTTTTCTGAGTATGTGTTTCAGTGTGCATCCATTATCTGTTAAGTTGTTTGATCTGTCTGTCTACCTTTGGAGTCAAATGTGAGTAATAACTCTGTAAAGTTATGTTTAACTTTAATTATTTTCTGATGATATGAGATAATCAGTTTTCTGAAATGCTATGCTTTGTATGAATGAATGATTGTCGAAGTTTCTAAAATGTATTTGTGGCATCCTTAGTTTCAAATAACATCGGTTATCTGTTCTGTTATGTCCCAATTATGTGCTAACTGTACGTCTCATGAGCTAACTATTATGGATCCTTCTGTATACGTCCCATTTATAGGCCAACTGTACGTCTCATGAGCCAACTGTACCATCTCCGTGCACGTAAGTCAGCTATATGCCTTCATGGCCGTCCTTTTATAGGCCAACTGTTTCTGCTAGTGTTAATAGATGTACCACATATGATTAACTACAAATTCCGATTATGAATATGATTCTGAATCTGTTTCTGTTAAGAACTCTAATTTCTAAATATGATTATGAATTCATTTCTGGCAACTTCTGAATTCTGTTTCTATAACGATTATGGACAACATTCAATAAAATCTTTACTTTGTTATTATTCACTAGGCGTGACCAAGCTCAATGATGATCACCTGGAGCTTGTTTTGTCGGCCAACCCTCGTGCCTTCCGAGGAGGTTCCGAAAGTTGCGTGGTCAAGTTTTGTGAATTATATGAATGATGTTTTTGTGTTATTTTTGTTTATCTGTATTTTGGGCTAAGTCCCTTATGACACTATCTATATCTGTATGGTGATACATGACGTATGGAAGTTTGATATTATATGTATAAGTTTTAAATCTTTTCTGTCCCATGTATGTCAACACAGTTCTATGGACATTGTATTTTGTATATTTGCTTCCGCAACCCCTTATATTTTGTAATTCTATTCAGAGGCCTTTGGTAATCCCAAGATTACTGGCCGGTTACGACGCTAAACCTATAGGGGCAGGTTTAGGTAGTAACAAATCATGTAACAAATTTATTAACAGCATGGGCCACTAAGACATCACCAACATATCATTGATTTCAAAGTATATCCTATCGACAAGAACATAATTTTTCAACACAAAGGAAACATTTACATACTATCTCAACAATAACATTCACAAAACCATATTGACCAAACACATGTAATAATTATTTTAGCAATAAGAATAATATAAATGTTCACACTAACATTCACATAAGCCATATTGTGAATAATGTTAAACTTTAAAAAAATCTAATTAAGCCATAATTATAGCAGCACAAAATCATTATGTTTAAAATAAAAATGGTCTGTATAGTGTCACTATGCACAGAAATACAATGAACAATATGAATAGTCACACAAATTACTGAGAGTACAAAAATGAGAATAAACCCTCATAATCAAACACCATATGATATGAATGTTCATAGCCATTAATTTTTTTTTTTGGGGGGGGGGTGGTCAATTTAAGTCGATTGTGAATGTTCATATCAGAATAACATACAACAACAACAACAACAACAATAACAACAGTTGAAACAAGTGAGTTGGTCCACAATTGTGTTTTCTATGTGAATGATTACTGTAATTTTTTTTCATGAAAAATATCATATAATTGGAGGTGAGGGGTTCACATTCAATCATGAATAGTATTAATAACAACAATCGCATGATTAAGCGAATAACAACAATAATATGAGCTTCCACACATTATATGAGTAGAATCAAGGGATGTGTGGAAATCCACATTGGTGCAAATTTAGGAAGAGTTTTTAGGGTTTGTATAGAAAATAGATGATGAATACTTGCGGTTGGTAACCATTTCAATGGTTTGGTTGCCACAAGTGGTTGGCAATGGTGATTCCGGCAAAGATGGAGACGACAATGGCGATTTCAACAAAGAATGGCACAGAGATGATGGGCATCTATGAGACGATGAGAGGGAAAACAGGGAATTGATGACTAGGGTTTAGGATTTTGAAAGGTTGAAAGATCTTCTCCGCGATTTTCTAAGAGAGAGAGAGAGAGAGATAGAAGAGACTGTTATTTGGTTCAAAGATAATGAACATGGATTTTGGCTTGAGGGGTTTTTGGTCTTTATATAATGAGTAGGACCTAATGGAATAATCTAAAACGTTTTGGATTGTATAGAATAAAACTCTTAAAAATAAGATTTATTAAAAAAGCTCCCATTATAATATAACATAAGAGATAAGAGTTAGATGATAGTTTACATGGAAAAATCAAAATTTTGATTTTAGGTCCACCATGTCCAACTAAGCTTACCTTATTGCATTAAGGGTACAATTGTCATACACTATAAGTATGCTTCTTATTTTACATAGTTTCACACATAAAAAATTTTATGTATTTAAAAAATTTAGGTCCACCATGCCCAACAATATTAACTTACAATTGTCATATATTATATATGTGAAACTATGTGAAATGTAACTCATATTTTATTTATATTTTACTTACCTTTTTCTTTTTTTTTCTTTTTTTTCCAAAATCTTTCAAGAAAACACAACGTTAAGGTTGTGAATTGTGTTGAGGAATTTTGATAAATTTAATAAAGGGGGAATTTTTTTACAGCTCCCTAATAATACTAATTTAGAGGCTAAAGGACATCCAAAAAAATAGTGATGTATGAGGTCCCTGAGCTACTTGGCGCGCGTTTTTAATTATTTTTCTGGACCAAAATACCCTCGCCGAAATCAACACAGAAACGATACTACTTCCGACGTCTGAGTTCATTCCAAGCATCCACCATTTCACGAACACAAGAACAGCAAATTTAGGGTTTCAACATCATCTTCACGATCGATATTGGAGCTTCGTTCTCTTCTGCACAAATCAATCCCATTCCTTCCTCAAAAATTTCTCTGACCTTCCTTAGAGCTTCGTTTTCACTGCTCATCGTCATCTCCGTCCACATTCGTGACGTCGCATCTCCATCTCAGGCCATATCAGCTCCTCATTCAAAGTTTCATCCTAACTCTGGTAAGTTTTTCTACAACTAGATTTTCTCTGGAAACACAGTTAATTGCATTTTATATTAAACTTCCATAAATTAGGGTTTCACATTCGTTTTAAAAAGCTACCTGAATTTGGAAAAAGTTATTTCTGTGTGTTTTGAACTTATTCTTGAACATGTTTGTGTGATTATTTCTCCAAAATTTCTCTGGCATTTGAATTTCTCTGATTTTTGCTTGATGTATGTTTCTTCTTTCAGTTTTCTATGCCATGTTTATTTTGAAAAAACCAATTTCCTGTGTTTTCATCTAATTTTTTAACGTGTTTCTCTAATTTTGTTTCTGTACATTTCTCTGTAACATGTATTTTGGACTGGACTGAATGTTTCTTATCTGACATATGTATTTAGGAATGAATGTATCACCCTTTCTGCCATGTTTATTTTGGACTGGAATGAATGTTTCTTCTCTGACATGTGTATTTTGAAAAAAAAGATATTTCTCTGTGTTTTTATCTTATTTTTGAACATTTTTCTGCGATTGTCTATGAATTTCTCTGCTTTGAAAATTTCTCTGGAATATGTATTTTTCTCTGGAATGTTTATTACTCTTGCTCTGTCTAAGTTTGTCTGTATTCATAATTTTCTCTGACAAAACATCATATCACTTTCCTCCCCTTGTGTATCTCTATCATGGTTAACTTCCTCTGGTTGTGTATGTAAATTTCTCTGGCATTTCAATATTATGAATTTAAATTTTCTCTGCAATGGAAATTTACTCAAGAATGTGTAATTTCCTCCGGAATGTGTATTTATCTCTGGTATGTTTATTTTCTTCAATTCTTGGTTTCAATGTGGTGTAATTTTCACTGGATTGTTTACAATACTTTATTTATTTTATCTTGCTAATTGTGGAATGGAAATTTTCTTTGCCTTGCCATGTTTACTTTTCTCTGTCATTCATTTTCTCTGGTATGTTTACTTCTATTTGTAATTTTAAGAATTATTGAAAATTTCTATCCCATGTTTATGATGCTTTGTTGATTTTCTCTGACATTTAATTTTTGATGTCCAATTTCTTCTGGCATTCCCAATTTTCTGTAATTTTCCATCATTTGTAATTTTCTCTGACATCTTACAGTTTCTTTTATCTGTGATTTTCTACCTCATCTGTAATTTTCTCTGACATCTTACACTTTCTCTTATCTGTAATTTTCTCTGACATCTTACACTTTCTCTTATCTGTAATTTTCTAATTCATCTGTAATTTTCTCTGACATCTTACACTTTCTCTTATCTGTAATTTTCTAATTCATCTGTAATTGAATAAAGATTTAATGTTGAAATCTTTATGTTTTAATCATTGTCTAGCAATGGCAAAACGTCAAAGCACCGAAACACCAGAAACACCAAGCAAGAAACAGAAACTGTCTCAGTCTTCTTATGAGAAATTTTCAATTTGTAATTATATTCAAACAAATTTATTCAAACAATAGTTTCAATTTGTAATATTGTTCAAATTTGTTTTTACTTTTCTCTGTCATTCATTTTCTCTGGTATGTTTACTTCTATTTGTAATTTTAAGAATTATTGAAAATTTCTATCCCATGTTTATGATGCTTTGTTGATTTTCTCTGACATTTAATTTTTGATGTCCAATTTCTTCTGGCATGTCCAATTTTCTGTAATTTTCCATCATTTGTAATTTTCTCTGACATCTTACAGTTTCTTTTATCTGTAATTTTCTACCTCATCTGTAATTTTCTCTGACATCTTACACTTTCTCTTATCTGTAATTTTCTCTGACATCTTACACTTTCTCTTATCTGTAATTTTCTAATTCATCTGTAATTTTCTCTGACATGTCCAATTTTCTCTGGGATGTTCACTTTTCACTGGGATTTAATGTTGAAATCTTTATGTTTTAATCATTGTCTAGCAATGGCAAAACGTCAAAGCACCGAAACACCAGAAACACCAAGCAAGAAACAGAAACTGTCTCAGTCTTCTTATGAGCTGCGATCAAACACCAGCAGCAAAGCACTGGAAACACCAACCAAGAAGGAACAGCTCTCTCAGTCTTCCTATGATCTAAGATCAAAAACTAGCAGCAAATCCCCACAAACTCCACTCCGAATCACACAAGGTGATGAGGCAACTAGCATCCACATGAGTACCCCAACTTCAACCGACTCAACCTCAAGGGGCAAAAAACCTGCTAAACTCCACAGAAAGAGAGCTCACTACACCATTCAATTCCGATCCAACCTCTCGTCTGTCGTCTCATTTTTTCAAACACTTAAATTCAATTCAAAACAACTTGTAGAGCTTCAGAAATCCCCATTCTGGTACTTGATCCAAGCTCTAACCAGTGGAAGAATGGATCCAAAGAAATGTAGGAAATCTGATGATGATGTAGTTGCCATAATCAAATGTTACAATCAGAAAACAAAAGCATTCACTGTTGGTAAGAAGAGCCTGACCTTCACAACAAACGACATGACCTTGATTTTCGGTTTGGAAGGAGGTAAACAACCCATGTCATTAAGGTACTCCAAGAAGCCAAAATCTGCATTCCTGAGGAGAAGATTCCAAAAGGACACACGGCTGACTGGTCCTGTCCTTAAAAACGCCTTGCTCAAGACAATGAAAGGGAAGCAACCAACAGACTACAAAGATGTAGCAATCATCGTTACATTGTACTTGTGTCTGACACTATTTTTTGCAACAAGTGGGAATTCGATAGGCTGGGTTTTTATACAGTATGTCGAACCTCTTGAATCCATGAAACAGTATGATTGGCCTGAGGCAATCACCTCTACATTGATTGATTCTATCATGGCATTGCACAAAACCCCAGAAAAAGTTACGGGGTGTGTCATTGCTTTGCTTGTAAGTATAATATCCATTCAAATTTGCAGTTATCATACTTACAAATTTGTGCATTTAGAAAATTTTATTTACTTTAATTTTCATCACAGTATTGGATATGTGAACATGCAACCATCATTGACTCGGAACACAGCAACACAAATGACTTCCCGAGATGTGCAAAGTGGAACCTGCAAACCTTGACAAAACAGCTGCAGAAGACACCACTACACTCTCTTGAACCTCGACAGGTTAATTCCTATTGCTCCTAAAATCTCAGTGAAATTCCAAAAATATCTCTGACAACTACTTTGTTTCCCTCCTTGTGTATTGATTGTTTAAGATCAATTTTCTCTCAATTCTCAATTTATGCTTCCATCTTTGGTACAAACTTGTTCATTTCTGCATTGTAATCAATTTTCTCTGCAATCCAAAATTCTCTGACCACAATTGTAACACATTAACTTGTATGCCCTGATTCCTTTTCTCTAATATCTGAATTCTGCTGTTCCATAATTTTCTTTGGCCCATAACTTATTTGCCCTGATTGCTTTTCTCTAATATCTGAATTATGTTGTTTCATAATTTTCTCTGGCCCATTACTTATTTGCCTTGCATCTTTGATGAACACTGTTTATTTCTGCCATTCAAATGAATTTTCTCT
This sequence comes from Camellia granthamiana, assembly GCA_036172215.1. NCBI lineage: Eukaryota > Viridiplantae > Streptophyta > Magnoliopsida > Ericales > Theaceae > Camellia > Camellia granthamiana. The sequence goes on along the minus strand of CM069910.1, from coordinate 21,179,157 downwards.
GGAATCCAAATTTCTCTGACACAATTATAGTCAAACATTAACTTATATGCCTTGATTGATTTTCTCTGATATCTAAATTATGTTGCTCATTTCATAATTTTCTCTGCCTCATAAAATTAACTCCTTGTCTGTAATTTTCTCTGGCCCATACAATTTTCTCTGAAGTTTGTTTCCCATTAGTATCATTTAGATGAATTTTATTTTCCTCATTTTAATTTTTCTGTCAGTGAATTTTGTAACATTTCTCTAATAAAAGAGCCTCCTGTTACAGATAGATAACAAGCAACTACTCAAAAACCCATCAGAGGAGTTCTGTCTTGGTAAAAAGACAAAGAAAGAATCAAAAAAAGCAATTGTCAAATTCAAAAGAAATTAGAAGATTCATCTGAATGTCAAGCAATTGTCAAATTCAATGAAGAAGCAAAACCCAGAGAAGAAAGTGAAAGCAATGGACAAGAAGCTCAAGCAAGCAGCGGAGAAGAAGAAGCCAGAGAAGAAAGTGAAAGCAGTGGAGAAGAACAAGCCGCAGAAGATAGTGAAGAAATAGAAGCAGAAGAAAAAGAACAGAATGAACAAAAAAAAGAAGACAGTGAAGAAGAAAATGAAGAAGAAGAAGATGAAGAAGAAGAAGAAGAAGATGAACAGCAAGAAGAAAACGAGCAAAGTGATCAAGAAGAACGTATTGAGCCATTGGACCAACAACAATTTGAGGAATCAAAGGACGCACAAATTGCTGATCTGCGTGAAAGATTGAAGGCACTTTCTCAATCTAAACAAGAAGAAGACAGAAATTGGATGGAAATACTTGCTCAAAAGGAAATTTCAATAAGAACCCTGACATCACTTAACTCAGAACTTCAAGAAAAAGAAAGCACAATCCAAATGAAACTAAGGATGTTGGAGCTTGAAAAGGAACATGATATGAAAACAATTCAACAGTTGAAGAATTCAAATTCAGAGCTTGAAACAGAAAATGCTAAATTGCATGAACAAGTACAAGAACTTTCAGTCCAACTAGCAACACAACCATACAGAACACCACCACAACTTCAACCACAAGGTCAGTGAAAATCTTGACCCACAAAAAGTCAAGTCCTTGAGTCAGCACAACTCAGAGAAATTTCTATTTATTATAATTTTCTGACATTGGTAATTTTCTCTGGAAGTTATATTTCTCTGAACACATTAGTTTCTGCCAATTATTTCTATTGATTTCTACTGCTCATTTCATCTTCTCTGTCTATTTTCTTATTCCATTTTTGAGATTTGTTTCATTTTCACTGTGCCTAGTTGGAATGCAAGTTGAACAACAACCAACAACCCAACAAGAAGAAATGGCACCCAAAGAACAACCAAAACAAAAAACGAAAGTCTATGGTAACTGGAAAATATTGAATCACATAAATTTACATATTGAAATATCATCTGTTACTTCAGAGAAATTTCAATTTTACTAATATTTTCACTGTCTACAGTCAAAAAAGATCCGACGTCAATGATCAAAAATTTAAAGGCAAAAGAAAGGAAGCAAAAGCAGCACGATCCAGAATTTCAATATCCAAAAGTTACGAAAGTGACTAGAGCTTCAACACAAGCTGCAAAGCAAGCTGAGCAAAGCACGAAGGACAAAGAAGTGCTTGATGCTGATGCGTACATCTTGCCTCAACCTCTAAACATCAGAAAATCTTGGGTGTTTCCACAAACTCTTCCTATTTCAAAATTGATAAAAGAGCACGTAAAAGATAGGTTGCAGCACATATCAAACGTCTCTGGACTTGAGTAAGTACAACAAACAAAATAGAAGATAACAAACAACAAATTACAAACTTATATTGCATGAACAACAATTTAATTTCCACAAACTTGTCTTGTAGGGCATTAATTTGGACAAGTGAGTTGAACCTCATTTCCTTTGAAGACATTCAAAACCTAATAAAGCAAAAAGAAATTGCCAACAATGTAAGTCTTTCCCTTTCATCAAAATTTCTCTGCCTTTATAAACCAATATTTCAATTACAAATCATATTTTTCAGGTCATTGACGGTTATGGGGAGATACTTTTGGCTGACCAAATGAGAGAAAAACAACAACCAACCTCATTTTTTTTCACATCCATGAGCTTAGTATGTTACAACTATTTTATTTGATTTTCTCTGGAATTTACTTACTACTTTCTCTTCTTAAGATACTTCTTGGATTTTCTCTGAACATAACCATTTTTGGATTTTCTCTGAACACAGAATTTCATCAGGATGACAGAAAATCAATCTTTTCGAGTGTCCTTATTTGACAAACATATTGAAACAGCTTGGAGGAACTACAGGTTCCTCCATTTCCCAATAAACACTGGAGGTAATGAGAAGTCCACAGCTGGAAATCACTGGACCTTGCTTGTCCTAGACAAACAAGACAGTTTATGGAGGTTCTACAACTCACTGAGACCAAGGAGGGATGATGCAGAAGACAAATACGTCAAAGACGCAAAACAATTGGTAACCAGTGCAAATTTCTCTGATCCATCATAATTTTTATGTGATGATAATTTTCATACAATCCCATTGGTTTGTCTGTAAATTTCTCTGTTATTTAAAAATCATTTTCTTGCAGCAAGAATATGTGGAGAATTTTTTGAAAGATTGCCTTGAAAGAGACGCTCAATCACAACCCTCTTTCAAGTTGATAAACTCACAAAACACAAGTTACGACTTTGAGTATGTCAACAATGCTCCCCAACAAGAAAGTGATTCGTAAGTTTCATACATCTATAAATAAGATACTCTGATTTGCATGTTTCTTAAAACTAACCATTCCTATAATTTGTATGCAGTCTGGATTGTGGCCTCTTTGTCTGCTATATCATGAAACAATATAGCAAGCATGAACCAATCAGCTCCAAATTGTCCACACAAGAGATCAGGTTGATGAGGGCAGAACTGATAGAGAGATTTGTCACCGATATTGGCCGATCATGGACTGAACCAATTGAAATACCTCCAGAACAACCAGACATGTAATAGTGAAACTAGTGAAAGGAAGACAATGTACATAGCCAGACAGAGAAAATTGTCTCACATATATGTATATATCCATACAGTATTAACCGTTCAGTTTTTTGTTGACACATCAAAGGAATACTGATGCTTGACTTATCCACATGCATCCTTTCTTGACTAATGTAAATTTCATTTTTTTTTTATTTCAACTAATGACAATTTCATACCTATCGATGGTTAAATATATATATATATTTTTATTGTGATTGTCAACACAATCCCACAGAGAAAATTGTCTGCACAAATTTCTCTGGTATCATATTACCAGAATTCAGAGAAATTTAACACGTAAAGTCCCAACGGGATGCCTATATGATCAGGTAATCTGTAATGCTTTGTGTTGTTACCAAACAATCATCAAACTCAACAAAACACAAAAGCGACACAGTAATTTTATCTGCTACTATGAAATTTCACTGGATGAATTTGAAATTTCTGAGTTGTGAATTTCTCTGGGTTGGTGAAGAAAATTTCTCTGGCTTTGAGCAAAATTTATGAGTTGAATTCATTCTAGATAAATTCTTCCCTGGTCCAGAGAAATTCTTAACTCAGAGAAATTTCAAAAAAGCATGATTTTGTTTTTTGGTTGTACACACTGCAATAATTTTGTGTATGCTCTGTCTGGTATGCACATTTCTTGAAATGACTGACATGAAGTTACCACAAATTCACAGAGAAATTTAACTCGTATCATGCCAGAGAAATTCACAGAGAAATCTATTATGACTGAGATTATACATTGCATTATAGATCATGCAATCTATAATGCACTGTGTTAGTATAAAGCGATTATCAAATTCAAAAAACAAAATCCACACAGTACTTTTATCTGCCATTGTCAAATTTATATGGATGAATTTGAAGCTTCAAAACACATTACACAAAATTTTCTCTTCCATACCAAATTTCTCTGCATAAATTTGACGGGTATTACAAACCCAATGCCTATACTATATATCAACAAACACAATACACACTTCAACTCATATTGCAAAAATTTCTCTGGATGAATTTCATTGATATTATTATATACACTGCCCAAAAAACACATTTCACAAAACAAAATACACAAACTAATCATCAAATGTATTATTCAATCAATAAAATGTATTATCCTCAACTATTTAACAAAGGTTCCTTGCATGTCCTCTTATTATGGTGACCAATACTCCCACAACGACTACACTTAATCACCCTTTTAAACTCTCCAGTAGAAGCAATTCTGTTCTTCTTCGGCCTCCCAGCTGGTCTCTTGCTCAATGGAGGTAAAATCATAACATCTTCAATCCTACACACAGGTTTTTCAACAGTTGGAACTGGGCCAATCGAAAACGAGTACGCTTGACGATACATATCAGCATGAAAAAATGGTTCAACAAATGAATTCAAATTCCTTCCACTCCTAAAAATTGCAGCAACAGCATGTTGACATGGATACCCATTTATTTCCCATTTTCGACACGAACAAGTTCTCAACCCAAGATCAACCATAACCGAAGGAAAACAATGCACTTCAAAGACATTATCAGACGACAAACTCACATTCCATGTCCTCCCATCCAAAAAATACTTCTCCAATACACTATCCATACGAGGACATAGAACTTTATTCCATTTACTAGAGAGCAGCCTCCTATCAGACCTCATATTCATAATTTGCAACCGTATCATGTCCACCAAATTTGTTATTGGCAAGTGCCGAGCATCTCGTATCCATGAATTGAATGACTCAGCAACATTTGAATACATCTCACCATAACGTCTCCCCGCAAAATATGCATCACTCCAATTTTCATATGGTAAACTTCTCAAGAAAGCAATCACAATGTCTCCTCCCTCACTTTTTAATTCATTTAACTTGAAATGAAATGATGCCTTTGTTGGCGCATATGCACATTCTGAAAACTTCGACACAATCGTCTCCCTAACCAAATTTGTGTTTCCCAATGACAACTTATCCCTCAGATTTCTCTTTAGATGTTCAAGACAAAATCCATGAAAGCAGTTAGGGAAAAACCTAGCAATTCCCTCCACAATACCACAATGTCGATCTGATATGAAACTTATCACCCTTTCTGATCCCAATACACCACATAAATGTTCAAGAAACCAACACCAATTGTCTTTATTCTCAGCATCAACAACAGCAAAAGCTACAGGGAAAAAACCTACAAAACAAATAGGAACAAGCATATCACATATACACATGCATAGAAAATTAGAACAATAAACAACCAGAGAAATTTGACACTGCCAACATACAGACAAAAAATCACTTAGTGCCCAACTCCAGAGAAAATTCACACATTGGCAACATCCAGAGAAAATTGACTTACTGACCAACTACAGAGAAAATTCACACAATCATAATATCCACAGCAAATTCACTCAGTGACCACCTACAGATACAATTCACACAATGACAAAATCCAGAGAAAATTCACACACTGACCAAAATCCAGTGAAAATCCACACAGGCCAAAACCAGAGAAAATTCAAACTGTCAAAGAAAAATCACATTCACTGAATTCCTACATGTATAGAAAATTCACATAGTTAGATAAAAATTACATATATTTACAATTACCTTCATTCCCATCTTTCGCCGTTGCAGCAAGCATAACTCCTTTGTATCGCCCTTTCAAAAATGTTCCATCAAGAAAAAGCAATGACCGACAATATTTGAAACCAGCTGTGCATGCATGAAAAGCCACAAACACTCTTTTGAAACGCTTGTTGTCTTCAAAATCTAACTCAAAACGACTACCTGGATTGTTCTTCAATGCCTCATCAAAATACCACCGTAATTGATCAAATGACAAACAAGAATCCCCATATGTAGTACGTTTTGCTTTTTCAACACCCAACCAACCACAGTTATAACTGATTGAGACCCCATACTTGTCTTTCATTTCTTTCACAACATCCACTGGACGAGTTAAAGATTTTGCACTTACCTCGTCAACTATCAGCCCAGAAACTAAGCTGGAAGTCATCCTCGAATGTTTACTCGTACGAACCGCCACACCACACGTATGTTCATTCTTCAAAGTCCTTATGTAGAAGAACCCATTTGTTTTTTCAACAGAAGCATGTACACGCCACATACATCCCCTTGATTCCTTATATGCACATTCTGCCGTAACCCTCAGCTTGTCATTTTTAACATATGTAAACTGAAAACCAACCTCAATAGCATACTTGCACAAAAAGCTACGGAACTCAACCACACCACCCTCAAACTTTTGTCCAACACTCGTAATATTATTCCGCCAACGAGCCGACAATAACACCTTTTCTTGGTGAGAACAAAACTTAGAGAGTGAATTCCTTTCAATATCCACCAGCCTATCACACTCACCATCCACAACATCTACCCAATTACACCCCACTTCATCATCTTCATCAGAAGTACCACATTTAGTAACTGAAACATCAACAATATCAACACCGCGTGCACAAACAACCCTCAACATATTCAAAAAATCAATATTATTTCGAACCATACAATTCGAATGGCCCAAAATAGAATATGAAATACACATACTCTCAGGTTTCAAATTCTCCCATGTTTTACACAAAATTCCAACCAATTCCTCAAAATTCAATTCACATGAAACATTAATGACAATAGTATCATTCCCATATTTACACAGCAACAACACTGCACTGTCCATTGAAACTGAAACAAAAAACAAGAAAAATAATTTAGTTAACATAGAAACACTTCACAAGAACAACATAAAAGTCCAGAGAAATTTCTAAAAATAATAATTTTCTCTGAACTTAAAATAAAAACCCACATACATCTACAAACTGATATTCACCTTCAAGATAATAAAAAACAAAATCACAGAAACATAATCATACAAAAAAATCCAAGTCCAGAGAAATTTACAATCAGAGAAATTTACAAACTGAAAGGTAACAAACTTACAATTTTCTCTAAACTACAAATCCAAGTCCAGAAAAATTTGTGAACTTACATTCACTTTCTCATATTCTATCTGCATTAGAAACTTCTAATAATATGTCCACATGCACTTATAATTTTCTCTGGACTACAAAAACAAAAATGATGAAAATGAAATTTCTCTGGTTTTAAAAAACAAAACAAAACTGATATTCACCTTCACAAAACTGGAAAAAATTGTTTAACATACAAACACTTCACAAAAACAACATAAAAGTCCAGATAAATTACTGAAAATTATAATTTTCTCTATTCATAAAATAAAAATTTGTCTGTATTCAATTGCCTCTGTCTAACGTTGTCTGCATTCATAAAATAAAAGTCCAAACACACATCTACAAACTGATATTCGCCTTCAAGGTGATAAAAAACAAAATCACAGAAACTAAAATCGAAAACAAACCTGATTCAACTCCACTCAAAAACATACGCGATCAATACACTGTCAACACTCCTTGAAATTGATTAAAAAACAAAGAATCAAAACTCCGTCGAAATCTCCGACGAAATCAACACGATCGTAGCAATCTTTCTCGTCAAACTCCACTCAAATCTCGACGAAATCTCACCATGAAATCTCCACTGAAATCTCCGACCAAAACTCCGACGAAATCAAAACGATCGTAGCAATCTTTCTCGTCAAACTCCACTCAAATCACGACGAAATCTCACCATGAAATCTCCACTGAAATCTCCGACGTAAACTCCCAAGAAATCTCCCCTGCGAATTCGGTTTCCAAATTCTATCAGTTAAGTCAACAATATTATATTCAAACAAATTTATGTTATATAGGAAGGGTAATTTAGGTACTTTATAATCTAAAATAAATTTCATGGACCTTAGCCATTAAAATATATTATTTTGGACCTTTCCTCCTATCAAAAGTAGAGGAGGGACCTTAGGCCAATTTTTCCTTTAATAAATAGTTGTTTATTAATTGTATCTATTGAAAATCATTATATTTGGATGAGTTGGCAAAATCAAAGTTGATTTACAAGCTCTTGCTCTTTATGTCTTTAAGAGAATCAAACTAGATTTCTTGCTATTTTTTCATAACTTTGTACACATTTTTGAAATCTAAGACAACTATTGGTATTTGTTTAGAAAAGAAAAATGATATATAAGTTTATTTTTTAATTTATTTTTCAGACTCAATAATATATAAATGAGATGATTGGTTGGTTAATTAGAGAATATATGAGAAACAAAAATAACATATAAAAGTGATTAGTTGATTGATCATTAAACTTGAAAAACAGATTTAGTTTTTAAATTTGAATAGCACCACTCAATTTATTGTGATAACTGTCTTTAATTCCTTCAAATAACATTTCTTGTTATGTTAGATTTCAAAGATTTGAATAGCACCCTGGACATCTTGAATTCGATTCCCACCTCCAACTGGATTATTAGAGGGTTACTGTGTCTTTACCTGGTCGATCGGCTCAGGATCCCAAGATTAATCGAGATGTGCGTCCTAAAAAATGCTAGCCCGAATACTCTGTTATCAAAAAAACATTTCTTGTCAACAAAAGAAATAAGATGTGAACAATTATTAGATTAAAGGGCAAATTACACTAATAGTTCATATAGTTTGGAACTCATATCATTTTGGTCCCTGACTTTTCAATTTTAATTGTGACGCATTTGACCATAAATTTTGAATTTTGAATCTTGTTCCAAATAAGGACAATTGACGATACCATTGCTCAATTTCAAGGGCAAATTCGTCAATTTAATAAAATATAAACTAATTTGAAAAAAATTAATGTCAAAAAAATATTTTTAAAATTTTAAAAATAATTTCTACCCACCAAAGATAACAATATGTAAAATTGATAAATCTTTTAGATTTTTTTTTTTTTACCAAATTAATTTTTATTATGCGTCTAGATAATGATCATGTAATGGGTGGTTCTTAGACTTTTAATGTGTAATCGATATACTTAATATATGAAATATTTTTAGTTTTGGATTTTTTGATTTAATGGATTGATTTAATAATTATATCAAAATTGTCGTCATATTTGACTTTTGAAAAAATAGAAACTAATTTAATGAAAATAAAAACAACCATCCATTACATGATCATCATCTAAACACATAACAAAAATTAATTTGATAAAATAAATAAATAAATAATGTGTAAAAAATTTATCAATCTTACATAATTTTATCTTTAGTGGGTAGAAATAATTTTTAAAAATTTTAAAATATTTTTTTGACATTTATTTTTGTCAAATTAGTTTATATTTTATCAAATTGATGACTTTGCTCTTAAAATTGAATAATAGTATCTTCAATTATTCTTATTTAGAATAAGATTTAAAATTCAGAATCAAATGTGCCACAATTAAAAAGCCAGAAACTAAAATAACACAAGACCCAAATTATAGAGACAATTATTTTTATTGCCCTATATTGAATGTCTATATGTAGATGCCAGTGAAGATATCATAAATGTTGAAAAGATATAGAATACTTTTGTTTGCATAAATATATATATATAAAAGATATTATATAAATTAATCAATTTTATAATATTTTTATTAATTAATGTGACACTTATTATATTATTAAAGTGAGTCATGTTTCAATTTTCAAAATCTTATTATTATATGATATATCAGGTAGTAAGACAAATTTATAAAATTTATAGTTTGTGTTAGGTCCTTTTATTGTCAAATCCTCGTACAAACTTTGTTTTGAAAAAGTTGTAATTTTTCCTTAGTTTTTGTCTTTCCCGCTCGAGCGGGTCCATGGGCGCTCGAGCGTATTTTGTGATGTCTCAGTAGTTGGTCATGTCTGTAAAGATACTGAGATGTGTGATTTCGCGCTCGAGCGTGTGTTCTAGCGCTCGAGCGGAAACATGTTTGGTGATACGCGTATTTTACTGAAGCCGCTCGAGCGGGCTTCCATGCGCTCGAGCGGAGATCGCAAACTCTGTTTTCCTATTTATATCTGTTTAGGCTAATTTTAGGATTCACTTTTCTTAATCTTGTTTAGGAGTCTTAGGGTTTTGTTTGAGGTTTTCTTCTGAAAGTTTTGTTGAGTTTTTCTTGATGATTTGAGAGAGTTCTAAATTTATGATCTAAGATACACACATCAAGGAGGTTGTTACTGATATTCAAGAGTGATATTCTTCAGTGGATTCCGAAAATTCAAACGTGGAGTTTCAAAGGAGTTTGATTCTGTGCGTAGTCGTTGATTCGACAAGTGAAGTTGTGGATTCAGCTTCAGATTGATCAGTTCCGAGACAAGGCTTGGTGAAAGAGTTACAGAAGGTTTGGAGACAAATTGACTGAGTTGGGTAATTTGTGTGTTATCTTTGTAATCTTTCTTTCTTCAGTAGTGGATTGATTAGTGGCGTTTCGCCCGTGATTTTTTATTACAATTGAAGGTTCTTCAATTGTGATTTTTTCCACGTAAAAATCGTTTGTGTCGATTTATTGTTTATTCCGAAAACAACAATCTAAATCCCTCTCGTAAGTGCTTGATGATTTAGATTGTGTATTTTGAATATTTGGGAATTGGAATATTTTAATCCTGATCTAATCACGAATCACTTAGGATTTTCAATTGGTATCAGAACGGGTCACTCTTTGTTTTTATCAAAACTATAGGAGTCTGATTTTGTATGACTAGTGATATGGATTCTATTCGTGAAGGTAACTCGACCCATAGACCTCCTTTACTCGATGGTACAAACTATTTTTATTGGAAAGCTCGTATGAAAGCATTTTTAAAATCCATCGATGAAAAAGTTTGGCACTGCGTGATCTATGGGTGGAGTAAACCTATTGTCACCATTAATGGTGTTGATATTCCTAAACCCCTTGATAAATGGGATACAACTGATTACCAAAACTCGAGTTGGAACAGTAAGGCTCTCAATTCCCTGTTTTGCTCCATCACACCTGAAGAGTTTCGTCGTATCTGCACGTGTGAGGTAGCAAAAGAGGCTTGGGACATTCTTGAAACGATTCATGAAGGTACTACTTCTGTCAAAAGGTCAAAACTTCAACGTCTCACCTCTGCTTTTGAAACCCTGTTTATGCGCGATGATGAGACGTTTGATGATTTCTATGCAAAACTTAGTGATATCGTGAATTCCTGTTTCACACTCAATGAAAAAATCCCTGAAGCTAAAGTTGTTGGAAAAATTTTGAGATTTTTACCCGAGAGGTTCCATTCAAAAGTGACAGCCATTGAGGAGGCTCAGAATGTTGATACCCTCAAGCTTGATCAGTTGGTTGGAAACTTGCAAACTTATGAAGCCCACCAGATTTCAAAGAAAAAACAAAAAGACAATGTGGCTTTCACTAGTGCTCACGAGACTGCAAAAACTCCGGAGACTGAATTTGATTTAGAGTCTGAGATGACGGCTATGTTTACTAAACAGTTTAAAAAAAAATTGAAGAAAAAGAAGCCTAATTTCAGAGACCCTATTTCAAAAGACAAGAGTAATGAAAAACCCAAAACTTTTCCACCAAAACTTGCTCAAAAAACTGAAAAGAAGATTGTAAAGGGGCAAGGGGTCAAGTGCTATGAATGTCAAGGGTTTGGTCGTATTGCCCTTGAATGCCCTTCGAAAAATAATCGAAAGAAAGTCTACACTGTGACTTGGGATGATGAAAGCGGGTCGGAGCAAGAACCCGAAGAACCTGAATCCGGTGAAGACGGGGATAGTGCTTTCATGGCATTTTGGTCCACTTTCACTTAACCTTTTCCAAAGCCATCGGAATTAGCTCGTGGTCAGAACCTGCATCATGCTCCCACCTTTGATGGAAGTAACTACCTGTATTGGAAGATCAGAATGAGGGCGTTTCTGAGAGCTTTTGACCCAGAAGGATGGCAAGCCATTGAAGAAGATACAGAAAGTGTAGACAATCCGAGCATCAGAGAGCCCTGATTACTATTTGTGGAGCAATTTCTGATGAAGAACAGCAACGGGTTGCTCATTGCACAAAGGTTAAAGATGCATGGGAAATTCTGAGCCAATTTCATGAGAGAGGAGGTTCACCTTCACCACCATCCAACAACTTTCCTGCCTTAGTTGCTAGATTGGATGAGGTCAAGGAGAATGAGGAGCGAAAAGAGGATGACGAAACATCAGAAGACAATGAGGAGAGTAATGGTGATGAACTACAGCAAGCTTACGAAAAGCTTTATAAGGAATCTCTGAATTTGTCCAAAATCAATGACAAACTCTCTCTCAAGCTCAAAGCATGTGAAAGTGAGAATGTCAAGCTAAAAGGAGAACTTGTAGCAGTAAAGCAGAATGTCATCAAGATCTCAAGTGACAGGCAAGACTTATGTGGAAAACTTCTATCCTGTGAAACTTCTGAAAGTGTACTCCACATATGAAAAGAAGCTTGAAAGCCTTGAGATGTCACAAGCTACATTGGAAGAGATAATCTGTCAGAAAGATGAAGAACTCCGTATTGCTAGAACCACAATTGCCATGTGGAACAAAGGTTCCAAATCTTTAGAAGACATCCTCGGGTCTCAACAAATGGGTTGTGACAAAAGTGGGCTAGGCTATGGTGCGACAGCTCACAAGGGACAGGCATCTACTTCACATGACCTGAAGACTCAAGCAAAGGGAAAGTTGAAGGTAAACCAGGGTGATCCCTCTCTTCATCTACCTAAGGGGGTAAGATCAACAAAAGGGAGGTAAAACCTGTTTTTATTTGTCATCACTATGGTAGGTATGGCCACATTCGTCCTTATTGCTTTGAATTGTTTGGTAAGGTGTCTCAAAAGGGTAGAAATTCGAATACTTTTTGGGTTAGGAGACAACCTTACATGTCTAGCGAAATACCAAGATTCATGAGAGTGTTCACAATGCCAAGACATTTACCAAGACCAAAAAGATTTGGGTAAGAAAAGATGATTTGACTTGTTTACTTGTTCACACTGCTTTAAAAACACGTGACTCACACATGTGGTATCTTGATAGTGGGTGCTCTCATCACATGTCCGGTAACAAATCCTACTTCACCTCCCTTGAAAAATATGAAGGAAGAATTGTTACCTTTGGAGATGACGGCACTTCTAGAGTCATTGGTAAGGGCTCTATAAGTGTTGCTGGTCTTCCCAAGCTGGAAAATGCTCTACTTGTTGATGGTCTTAAAGAAAATCTTTTGAGCATTAGTCAAATGTGTGATTCCCATCATGAAGTATTGTTTTCAAAAAATAAATGTGAAATTTTGGATAAAAAGGAAAATGCTGTCTTACATGGGGTTCGCACATCTGATAACTGCTACGGGATTGTTACTACTAATGATCTCACTTGTCATTCTGCCATCATAAGTAACATTGATTTGTGGCGTCAAAGATTAGGTCACTTGAATTTCAAAGACCTAACTAAGATAGCCAACAAAGAGCTTGTGAGAGAAGTAACTAAACTAGGTAAAAATCTGAATCATGTGTGTGGACCATGTCAACTTGGAAAGCAAACCGTGCCCCTCATAAAAAGGTGAACAGCTTTACAACCAAACGTCCTCTTGAATTGGTTCACATGGATTTAATGGGTCTTACTCGCACTGAAAGCATTTGAGGTAAAAGATATATTTTTTTAACTGTTGATGATTTTACTCGATTTTCGTGGGTAAACTTTTTAAGGGAAAAATCTGATACATTTGATGCTTTTGAGGCCTTAGTCCTTAAAATCCAAAATTAACAGGGTGTTTCCATTGGGCGTATCATAAGAATCCGAATTGATCATGGTCGTGCGCTTGAAAATAGTTCGTTTTCGGATTTTTATGATATGCATGGAATTAAGCATGAATTTTCTGCACCTATTACTCCATAACAAATGGAGTTGTTTAGAGGAAGAACATGGTTGTTCAAGAGATGGCTAGGGTCATGCTCCTTAGTAAGAAACTTCCTCCAAAGTTTTGGGCTGAAGCCCTAAATACTGCTGTTTATGTCATAAATCGCGTGTATTTAAGGCCCGGCACTTTACAAACTCCATATGAATTGTAGAAGGGATTGAAACCTAATGTAAAATACTTCAAAACTTTTAGGAGTAAGTGTTACATTTTCAAAGATAGAGAGCCTTTGGGCAAATTTGACTCCCAAAGTGATGAAGGTATTTTTCTAGGATATTCAACCACTAGTAGGGCTTTTCGAGTCTATAACCTGCGAACTTCTTCTTTAATGGAATCTATCAATGTGGTTATAGATGACACAGGTTCACCTACTCCAGCAACAAATGAGGATGACAATGGTGAGTCTCCAATCCTGGATACTGAACCATAAAGTCAAAAAGAAGCTGAAGTCCAAGCACAAGAAGTTGAGACACCACCATCCTCACAGGTAAATCAAAGTCCAAAGAGTGCACAAAGTAACATCACTCCTGATGCTTCTGTCACTGCAAGTCCTGAGTTCAAACCATCAGCAAGGGTGAAACTGAACCATCCAGCTCAATAGGTGATTGGAAGTGTATCGGATCGAATGAAAACCCGAAGACAGATTCGGGATGAGGTATCACATATGTGTTATGTTTCACTAATTGAACCTAAGAATTTTAAAGAGGCCTTGCTAGATGATAGTTGGGTCAATGCTATGCATGAAGAATTAGGTCAATTTGAACGTAACAATGTTTGGACTCTAGTTCCCAGACCTAGAGACATGAATGTGATAGGTACCAACTGGATCTTTAAAAATAAATATGAATGGTACTATGGTTAGAAATAAAGCTAGGTTGGTTGCTCAATGATACACTCAAATAGAAGGTATTGACTATGATGAGACGTTTTCCCCAGTTGCACGTCTCGAATCTATTCGTATTTTATTTGGTGTTGCTTGTTATCTTGGTTTCAAATTGTTTCAAATGGATATGAAAAGTGCCTTTCTGAATGGGTACTTGAAAGAGGAGGCATATGTTGAGCAACCAAAAGGGTTTGAGGACCCTAAATGTCCAAACCATGTCTACAAGTTGGACAAGGCTTTGTATGGGTTGAAACAAGCCCCTCGAGCTTGGTATGACAGACTTACTACCTTTCTTCTTGATAATGACTTTCAAAGGGATAGTATGGATAAGACTCTATTTGTGAAACATACTAAGTCTCATATTCTTGTTGCTCAGATTTATGTTGATGATATTGTGTTTGGATCCCCTGCTGATCATCTTGTGAAATATTTTTCGGATTGCATGACACATGAGTTTGAGATGAGCATGATGGGAGAGTTGTCTTATTTTTTGGGTCTTCAAATTAAACAGTCTCCTTCAGGTATGTTTGTTTTTCAGTCTGAGTATGCCAAAGATCTTGTGTCAAAGTTTGGTCTTGAGTCTGCCAAACATGCTCGCACTCCCATGAGCACCAGTCTTCACCTTTCCAAAGATCCCTCTGGTATTGATGTTGATCCTACCCTCTATAGGAGTATGATAGGGAGTCTTCTGTACCTCACAGCTAGTCGTCCTGATATTGCCTTCAATGTCGGTGTTTGTGCCCGTTACCAAGCTAGTCCTAAAGAGTCTCAGCTTCTTGCGATCAAAAGCATCATTAAATATGTAAATAGGACATTGGGGTATGGGGTTTGGTTTTCTACCGATAGTACAGCTGAAATTACTGGTTTTTCTGATGCCGACTGAGCAGGGTGTGCCGATGATAGGAAAAGTACGTCCGGGAGGTGTTTTTACCTTGGGAATAATCTTGTTTCCTGGCATAGTAAAAAGCAAAATGCCATCTCTCTTTCGACTGCTGAGGCTGAGTACATTACTGCAGGGAGTTGTTATGCACAAATGCTGTGGATGAAGCAAATGCTTCATGATTATGGGATAGAACAGAACACTCTCACTCTTTTCTGTGATAACACAAGTGCCATAAACATTTCAAAAAATCCTGTCCAACACTCTTGTACCAAACATATTGACATCCGTCATCATTTTATTCGAGAGTTAGTGGAAGAAGGCCTTGTTGTTCTGGAACATGTACCCACTGAGCATCAAAAAGCTGATATTTTTACAAAACCCCCTGATCTTCTATGATTTGAGTTTCTTAGAAAGACCTTGGGTGTAGTGCTCAGTAACTAGGTTGTTTCTTGTTTTTTTTAAAGTGAGTATGAGTGGTTGGCTTCTTGTACTTGGATGTGATAATCTCATTGTCTTTGAGTCCTGATATCTTTGTATTAAAAATTTATATGAACATTGCTCATGTTGCTTATAAGATCTCATTCTTCTTTGTTCATAACTCATTCTTGAATGCCCATACTCATTTATTTCATGATCTCATTCTGTGCACATCCTTGAGATAAACTATTGCAGGGGTTTCCGCACAAGTGATCAAAGTTCTCTATGGACCACTAACAGTGTGATTGTACTTTTTCAGAGGAATTGACCTATACTAGTATATCATGGGTGATGTTGAGTCTCTTAACCATCTACCATCTTTTTTCACTTCCATGGTTTCTCTCTCAGTTCATTGAAATCCGGGTATTAGGAAAAGGCTACCTCAGAGGCACCAACCAGGCCATCCTTTTTGATTTCATTCTTCTCTGGTTTGGTCTCCATACTCTTGAGCGTACATGCCACCAGTGAATGCCCACAAGAAAGAAAAGTTCAAAAAACATTAAAAAAAAAAAAAGAATCATTAATTGAGGGGGGAGCCTCCGCGTTTACTCAACAAATATCCCGTGATTCCTAGTGGTTTGACTTTTCTCTGTGATGGTCTGTTACTTTTGTCGGAGGTCCAACCATCCGATCACTACGAGGATTAACTCTAGCTTTGGGGATCTCAAGGATTGCACACACACACATTCTTTTTATGAGCTCTCATGTGTGTTTTTGAGTTATGCATTCTTATGTTGCTTATGACTTTGATTAAATTCTATCCTTTTTTTGTTCATGACCTGGTGCTTCAAATCTTTTTTGCAAGTTTTCAGGACTCATGATTGATGGACTATCTTATCCTAGTAGTACAGTCTTCCAATTGAACTCCCCGATGGTAACAGGACATCTTAGGTGTTTTTTGTTTTTATTTAAAAAAAAAAAAAAAGGATGTCTTGTCCCTGCTCGAGCGGACCTTTATACGCTCGAGCGTGTTTTTGAGCCTTGCAGCATTTTCGTCCTTACTTTACAGTTCTATGAGGGGTGTTTTTGAGCTCGCGCGTCCTTCTTAGCGCTCGAGCGGGACTCGGCATGCTTTGTCTCACGCTCGAGCGTTAACCCTTACGCTCGAGCGGATTGATTTTGTATAAAACTCCCTCCCTCGACTCTTTAGTTCATTTTTTCCCCTCTTTTTCAGTCTCTCTTTTCTAGGGCTTGGATTGCAACATCGTTGGGTTTGTCTTTGCGATTCTTCCTCTTTTTCCATCGCCGATTCCACCTTGGTAAGCTTTTCCCTCTCCTTCTCTCTTTTTTTTTCTATCATTTTGGCTCTTGTGGGGGTTATTTTTAGGTTTTTTTTTGTGTGTTCTGTCTTTCGTTTGTTTTTCCTTACCTCACACACTCTCACTGAGTTTTGGTTTTCTCTTAATGGTACGTTTCCTGCATTTTTATGTAGTTTGATGTATCATAGTTCTAGGGTTCTTTGTGTTGATCTCATGCCTTTCCTAGTGTTCTCTCATTTTTCACTTATATGTTGGTTTTTGGTGAGTTTGATTCAGATTTGCTAGATTTTGGGGACAAATTAGTGTTGTTTTTTTTTTTTGTTTGTTTTTTGTTTCCATTATCCTGTCATTCATTTTCTGGTATCTTATTCTGCTCATACTTGTGTCCATTTTTACTATCATTCATCTTATGGTCTTATATTATGTTCATACACATATTATGCAAGTCTGTCAGTGTTGTTATGCTAGGTTTTGATATCTTTATACATCTGTTACTAATGTTTGCTGTGCTCCGTTGGTTTGGTTTTTGGGTTTGTTTTAGTTTTGGGTTTTAATTGTGTCTTGTATCACCATGTCTGCTCCTAAAAGACGCAAGTCTACAGTGTCGCGTCCTTTGTTTAATCTTGATAGATTTCCCTCTGCCAAACAAGCCAAGTTATTTCATAAGTCTTTTGCGGCTCGGACTGTTCACCTCGAACTTAATGTCCAGCCTAATACCTTCGAGTCGATTCCCATCCGTCCCCTGTTTGATCCATTAGGGGGCGACTTGGTTTTGTCTTTTTCTGGACGTCAAAATCTTGATTGGGTTCATGAGTTTTTCTGCAACATTGAGAATATTGATGACAGTGGTCCTTCTTTCACTACTTGGGTTCGGTCTAAGTCCATTTCTGTCACTCTTGAGCTTATTAGAGGGCTTCTTAGTATTGACCAAGTGTTTCCAGAACATTATCCTTTTCCGGTTCGTCCTACATGTGATTTTGATGTTGTGGCTGTAGTGTTGTGTGGTGCTCCACGTAATTGGATTAAGGGCACTTTGATTAAATAGTTTGAACTCCTTCCGGAGTTTCAACTGCTTAATCTTATTGTGTGTGCTAATATTATTGTCACCACACACTCTTCTGAAATCAATCAAGAACAGGGTTTCTTTCTTTTTTGTATTGCTCATCACATGTCCATCGATCTTGCCATACTCATTATTCGCAAGATGATTGCTGTCTTTGGGAACAAACAATTAGGTCTTCCTTATGGTTGTTTGATCAACCGTCTCTTGACCCAGCTTGCCGTTCCAGTTTTAGAGGATGATGAGTTTACTTTTCCCTCTAGGCCATTCACTAAAAAGACTGTTTCCCAGAGTCATGCACACGTCAATGGGGAGTCTTCTCGGGTTGGTACTTCTGCAGGTACAGCAGCTGGCCTTACTGAAGAGGCAGAGTTTGATGCTACCACAGCTGGTGGTGAGGAGGATGCTGTTCCATCCAGGACTGTTCATGACTAGATTAGCCATTTCGAGGAGGCTATGACACAGAGGTTGGATTTTCTGGATGCTAGGTTTGATGCCTTTGATGGCCGCCTCGGACAGTTGGAGCAGTCCACCATCCAGACTACTGCTCAGCTGGTACACATTATTTCTTTGCTTTAGATTCAGCAGCCTCATCCTCCCCCTGATGCATGATTTGTTTGTTCAACTGTTTTGTTCCTTGTCTACCGGCCAAAAAGGGAAAGAATTTTTGGGTTTGACGATACAGTTATATTTGGCGGTACAGTTTTTGATGATATTTGGTATTGGTTTTTTCATTTTGGTTACTTTTGGTACATTACTCTATGATGGATATGATGGATATTGATGGATACTGTGGATACTGTGTTTGTTTTTACCATGGTACATTGATATATGATGTATAGTACATTTTTCATTTTGGATATCGTATAGTGGTTTTCTTTATATATATGTTTTGATATCTTTTTATGCAGTTCCACAGTTTTTGTTTTTCTGGTATGTTGCTTGCTGTCTCACAGGTGGATGTTTAATGGATTGTTCGAATGGCAGACTTGTTTGTTGCTTACAGAGTTGGTTTCTTTACTTATTTTCTAGATTGTCAAATTGTATAGGGCGTGTGTTTAAGGAAAATTTGTTAGAAGAGTTTTGTCCGGGAATTGACAAAGGGGGAGATTGTTAGGTCCCTTTATTGTCAAATCCTCGTACAAACTTTGTTTTGAAAAAGTTGTAATTTTTCCTTAGTTTTTGTCTTTCCTGCTCGAGTGGGTCCATGGGCGCTCGAGCGTATTTTGTGATGTCTCAATAGTTGGTCATGTCTGTAAACATACTGAGATGTGTGATTTCGCACTCGAGCGTGTGTGCTAGCGCTCGAGCGGAAACATGTTTGGTCACACGCGTATTTTACTGAAGCCGCTCGAGCGGGCTTCCATGCGCTCGAGCAGAGATCGCGAACTCTGTTTTCCTATTTATATCTGTTTAGGCTGATTTTAGGATTCACTTTTCTAGATCTTGTTTAGGAGTCTTAGGGTTTTGTTCGAGGTTTTCTTCTGAAAGTTTTGTTGAGTTTTTTTTAATGATTTGAGAGAGTTCTAAACTTATGATCTAAGATACACACATCAAGGAGGTTGTTACTTATATTCAAGAGTGATATTCTTCGGTGGATTCCGAAAATTCAAACGTGGAGTTTCAAAGGAGTTTGATTCTGTGCGTAGTCGTTGATTCGACAAGTGAAGTTGTGGATTCAACTTCAGATTGATCAATTTCGAGACAAGGCTTGGTGAAAGAGTTACAGAAGGTTTGGAGACAAATTGACTGAGTTGGGTAATTTGTGTGTTATCTTTGTAATCTTTCTTTCTTCAGTAGTGGATTGATTAGTGTCGTTTCGTCCGTGGTTTTTTATTACAATTGAAGGTTCTTCAATTGTGATTTTTTCCACGTAAAAATCGTTTGTGTCGATTTATTGTTTATTCCGAAAACAACAATCTAAATCACTCTCGTAAGTACTTGATGATTTAGATTGTGTGTTTTGAATATTTGGGAATTGGAATATTTTAATCCTGATCTAATCACGAATCACTTAGGATTTTCAGTTTGTTTATATAGTATTTTTTAAAAGAGTAACGTTATTTAAATCCAAAAATAAGGCATACTTTTCAAGCCTAATGATCAAGATTTTGAATGGAATTTTTTATCAAGATTTTGAATAGAATTTTTAATACTTTGCCCTGGTGAAAGAGATTACATTGGTTCAAATTTTATTTGTTGAGCATGAAGGGGGGTTTAAAAAATAAATAAAAAATAAAAAAGAGAAAAACAATACCATGTTGAGGACATTCTTTTTTCTTTTCTTTTTTTAAGTTAATATTGTTGTTAAACAATAGGCTAGGATCTTAATTCCAAAGGGTTAGCCATTGATAAATTCGCCCGTAAGAAGCATGATAAGACACATAAGTCAACAGATTGGATTTTATAAAATAAAAATTCCCTTCGGATCACCCCCAAAACTTAAGCATGATAATTATTCGGTATGTGTCAAGCGAAAAACAGTTATATATACCCCGCCAAAAAAAAAACAAAAAAAAAGCTACTTCTTTTCTTTTTTGTTTTGTCCCTTTTGCTACCATGACTAGTTTGTCAACAATTTTTTGAGCTTTTCTTTTCTTTGCACTTTTTTATTTTTGTCTTTACGTTTTATGGGTTTTTAGTTTATCATTTAAAAAAAAAAAAAAACCTTTAAAACACCTAAAAAGCAGCCTAAAAATTATTTTGAAGCCAAGAAAATTAGAATGATTGTGGGCTAACAAGAACATGGATTGTAATTAGCATGTGGCACGCTCTGTAGTCTTTTTTCAAGTGTAAAACCTAACCCATGTGGGAAGCAGCCATGCGCATACCTACCCACTCAATAATTGCTTTTTTTTTCTTTAGCAGTTTCACTGCACACAACACTTTAAGTAAACTAGTAGTACAATAGCTCAAATGTGACTATCACCACCAAACAAATTTTATTAATAAGGAAATTTCTGCATCAGACTGGTTTAGTTTTGTATGAGAAACAAACAAAAACCAGAAAACAACTCTCAAGGAAATTTCTTCTTCAGACTGATCCAAGAGAGGTACAGGACCCAAACAGGTATAGTTGACAGAAGCTATCCATTTCCTTTTAACAATGTCTAGGATCTTAGATTTGTAACCACAAACCCAAGTTCTAGGGCTACAAACTAACTAAGCTGAGCTCAAACTTGATTCGTCAAAGATTTGATAAACAAGCAGAGCTTGAGCTTGAGCTTGAAAAATTTTAAATTTAAATTGATATGCAAAAAAGTGAAAAATATATGAACAAAGAAATAATCTATACTTGATATGAATCTTTTTTGTCATAGATTTAGTTACTTTGCCCTTTCAACAGCCAAATTCAAACATATCTAGGGGTTTAGCACACCCATGTGAGTGTGCATATCTTCTAGTACAAATTAAAGAGAACATCTTAGATATATTATTAAAAATAAATATTAATGTACTTATATTTACTTATTTAATTAACAAATAAAATGAGCTAACTTTAAACGAGTCAAACTCAAATTATTTCAATTCGTGCAGTGCTACCAAGACCCAAACACAGAAACCAAGGTGACTTTCTCTAGCATAATCATCTAATGAACCTTTTACTTTACTGTTTAGTTGATGCAAGCTCATACAACAGTGAATATTTCTTTTTAGCCAGCTCTTTGGGCTCTATTGGAGTTGCAACACAGACCAATTTCCTATGCTTTCAGGGAGGGGCAGAGCTTTCAAAGTAAATAGTTTCAAGAGATCAGTGGCTTTGAATTATGTTGCTTTGTTGCCTTCTTGAAACAAAGCATGTGTTGTAAGTCTCAAACTCCAGAACACTGAGATTCCAGGCAGTGAACATACAATGCTCAATATGGTTCTTCCATGTCAACCATTAAAATATCATTAACCAAGCATTTATGTTTTACAGAGAAGAAAAAAAAAAGAGGAAAAAATATATATAATCCCGCCCTCGCTTCAATAGCAACTGGCAATCCAATATACAACAATTTCCCACTGGATGAGCTATAGCATACAACACATCTATAAAAGAATCTGCCTAGTCAAACCTAAGTGGCAAAATTTTCAAAATTTAAATAATTGAAGAGCAATCCGAAGCATATCATTCCTTTTCGGTTTTTCTTCCCCTTCTTTTCTCTTTCTTTAATTCTTTTTCTCATCCATCTTTCTTATCTCTGGTATTGACTGGGGAAGAGAAGATATTATTCCACTACACATTGATGGGATCGAAATGTCCCATTTGAGAGCAATTTAACAATAAGCTTTTCAAGTCTACTTGCTCCTTGACCGGGCCTCAAAATATCAGCGTCTCCCCAAACATCACAGGTGTTGTTTTTTGATTCGCCTAAACACCAGCCACCTGGCACCAACTTGCCAGGAATGCGTTTCAAAATTTCTCTGTCAATGCGGTCAAGAACTGGATCATCAGCGAGAAATGGTGAGGCAAAGGCTGCTCCACTTTGGATGAAATCATGAAAATCCTTGGATTTGAGTGGGCGGGCCTCCTGTCTGGTGTCAAAAGAAGCGTACTGCAAACCAAGGTTCATAATAGTTTTATTGAACTGTTGAGAGTTACATAGAAGGGTTGGGAAGTATACAGATGCTGATGAAGGTGTGTTTGATAAGTACATGAGCAGAGTCCTCGGGAGATTGTCTGTACCCAAGATGCAAAACTCAATAACCTCACGACTCAAAACAGAAGATGATGAACCTGCTCTAAGACAAGACATAATTGTCAGTTATTTGAACCCATTTCAACTTTTACTACAATACCAAATTATGTTATTGATCTTGCATGCTTCACCAAGGTTTTGGTATTAAAAATCAGTATTAAGTATCAATAGTAAGCTAATGACATTTAAAGGTCTCCATATGTAACAAG
The DNA here is from genome assembly GCA_036172215.1 of Camellia granthamiana. NCBI lineage: Eukaryota > Viridiplantae > Streptophyta > Magnoliopsida > Ericales > Theaceae > Camellia > Camellia granthamiana. The sequence continues at coordinate 21,155,841 of CM069910.1, read as the reverse complement.
TTCACGTTGAAAGAGCGAAATTCACAAAATTGCAACGATTCTAACTCTCTGGGTGTGCCCCCTAATTGATCATAGCACCAATTTAAGATAAGACACTTCAAAATCAGGCTTCAGTTGATGAATGGAAAGTCAGAAACCACTATAACTTGCTACGACTCCCATAGTGCATCTTAAACCAATAGGGTGTGGCTACAAGAGTGCTTGTGAGCATGCCACTTTCATGGTCTCCATGTAACCCACAAGGGCTGTAACTGTAAGTTTCTTACTCTCTACTTTACTACAACTCTTTCTTTTACAGCTTAAACTTCTCTGGGCTATTAAAGCTCAAATTATGGTGATTCCCAAAATAATCTTTCACATTGAAGCATACTTATCACATCCTAGAGAAAGAATGAATGGAAATAATTTTGCTAACAGCAACCCAATAACTTCACGTCCACGTATTGCATTTAACAAATCTGAAAATGAGTTTGGCAAAAGTGTGTCTTTATAGCTCTGCACACAAACCATACATGCATCTGTATGTCATGTTTTACAGGACGCACAACTAATTTATTTGTGGGGACCTACATATGGACCTCATATGTAAACTCTCAACTTTAAATTCTTAGGTTAAACATGCAAGTCAAAATGTATCAAAGGTAGCCAAAAAATCTACTATCTCATTCAATTAACCTACAACAAATTTAAGCCCAGAGAATCATACATGACCAAATTATCCTCAAGAAGGCTGTACCACAAATTTTTTTTTTAATTTTTTTTTATCAGCAAGGCACCACAAACTTAATAGTAGTGGATCACAATTTCACCATCCAACCACTACATTAGGATCTAGGATCATCCTCAATATACAAAGATTAAAATGCAATAAGCTGCTTCTCATAGACCTATAAAGCACCGACACTTCAAAACAAGTGCCGTATCCGTATCGGACACACAGACAATTCGGGGACACATATGGGACAACGTATCCCCTTATTTAATTAATTTATTTTCAGGGGACACGCCGAGAACACTTCAGGAACACACTAGAGACATGCCAAGTTGTCTTTTTTCCATTTTATTTAGTGTTTTTGATAAATGTTGAATGTTGAATGTTTATTATTTTTTACTTAGATTAAATACTTAATAGATCATCTATAAAAAAATATATATAAATTGTAAGTGTTAATTTAAAAGTATTTTTTAAGAAAAAAAATAAAATTAAAGTTATTTTTTATTAATATTGATTATTTGTTAATGTAATATTAATCTAGATAGCAAATAAAAATATATAAAAACATATTTTATTGTCGTATTCCCACCGTGTCTATGTCCGCATTTGTATCCGTGTCCATACTTCTTAGTCATAGACTCTCCAAAAGTGCACGATATCTGGCTCAGTCACACAATGCCAACTCATCTAAAGTATACAAGAACTATAGCTTCATCTCTGGAAATTGCCCCCATTCACTAATTCCCCAGAACCCAATATAAATGGAGTTAAAGGTCTTCCTTTCAGATAGCCTCCCCATGAGAGAAGCAGCTTTAGTATACAAGGAAAGAGAACGGACAACACCAGTTCATAAAATCAAAAAAAGAAACATTCTTTTGAATTCTTTTGAACTTGACACCCAAATTTGACTCCTCCGGTATTATCCTCAAGCAGGGAATCCTTCTCCTCAAAGATAAGTGAAATCCTCTCAAACAAATAATAGCCACATCATAGGCAGGACAAGAAATGTGATATAGTTTCAGCTCTCTTTGTCCACCAAAGTCTCCAAAAGAAATCTCAAGAAAGGTTCAAATATCTACATGAGTCTGGCTAATAACTGCTAAAAAGTTAAGTCTCCAAGGACAGAGCAATGACTGTATAGAATGTATTTTAGGAGATGAGTATAGTGTTTTTTTTTTCTTTTTTTTCTTTTTTTTTCTTAAAAAAAAATGAGGCAATTTCAAAAATGGTTTAATGTCCAAAGAATGTATATTCAGAATTCATTTCTATTTATAATTGGGCATCAGCATCAAATTTCTCATACTAATTATTAGCAATATATGCATTTGAAGATCAGACAAGCATATGGGTACTTAGCATTCAGTGTAATGTGTAACTCAAAATCTATACTACAAGAATTTGAACACCAACTAATAGAAGGACCCAAGACTCACCCATGAACAACCGGAAAGCATCTGGCAATTCGCGCTTTTGAGTAGCATAAAACATCGCGGTTCTCTCCGAAAGATAGAGCCCAGGGTCAACAATTATGGGTTTCAACTTCCGAGATCTACAACACAACAAAAAAATCACATTACTAAAATTCAACATTGATCAAATTGCACACAGAACATAAATTGGAAGAAAAAGAATTGGGAAGTCCATGTTCATACTCTCTCCAACCAATGTAACTTGAGTGGTTCACAAAATTAAGATCTTTAGGCAGGTAAGACAAAATGTGAAGAAGATCTGAAAACCCAAAAAGGAAGAGAGAGAGAAAAAATCAGAATTCAACCCAATTCAGAAAAAAATTATGCAAAACAGAGTCACCAAACAAACAAACCATCTTGAGTAACAAGTGGGTAATCAGAAGCAGAGAGATTGATGAACCAATCCCAATTCCCAGAAATTCTGAGCAAAATCGAAGCCCCGTGAAGCGTAGAAGAAAGTCCAGACGAGCCTTTGGGGTACGCAAAATCGGCCTTTCCAATCACATTGACGTTCTGGGCAGCTCTGAAAACTGGAATCGAACGAACAGTGAGAGCGAGGAAGTCACGGTCGGACTGTGAAGCGGAGAGATCGAGGTGGAGGAGATAGTGGTTTCTGGGGTGGTAGACGGAGAACAAGAGGCGGAGGATCCGACCCGAATCGCGATTGGATCCGGAGATGAGGTAGGCGAGGGAGGGAGGAGAAGGGGGAGGTGGGTCGGAGAGGTTGTTGGTGGTGTTGCGTTGGTTGCGGATGAGGAGGCGGTGGCGGTGGTTGGGATTACTCTGGGGTTGTTTGTCTGGGAAGAGATATGGGTCGAGTGGTGGAGGTGAGGATGGGGAGGAGGAGGTGGAGGAGGAGGAGAGAGAGAGGATGAAGAGGAGAGAGAAGAGGGCTGTGGCTAAGATGTAGATTGTGGTGGTTTTGGCGGCGCCGGCGGTGGCGGAGGGCGGTGGCGGAGGTGGTGTTTGCATTGTCTTTTTTGTTGGTTTTTTTAGTGTTCTTCTCTCACTTGCATTGTGTTTGTTTTATGTTATTTTTGTTGGTTTTGGTTCTTTTTGATGTGTTTAGCAGTTGGGAAGTCATGGGGATAGGGGAAAAAAATCTCTGATTCTATTTTCTAGCACTAGAATGGTGAGGAGTGTCTTCATGTCTTTGTCAGGTGTTTGCTTTTAAGGGTTAGGCAATTCGATCACTAATTAAATTAAAATAATGTTATATAAATAGAAGATTTATATAGTAAAATTATATAAAATGATGTGAAACTATTAATGATTTTATCATTTTAAAATAAGGTTCAAGTTCCTCTCTAATTCAAAATCGAAATTGGGCTTTGTGGCCTATTACGGAGTTTATATTGAAAATCTGAGTAGTCTAATATTTAGAATTCGTCAAGTACTTCATCCTCGTAAAAAATTACATTAATTAGATATCGACAATCAATTGAACAAATTAAATTTATGTCAACATTAATCATGATTTAAAAAATAAATTATTAACATAAATGTGATTTGATCGAGTAGTTATTGATAGCTAATTAATGTAATTTTTTATAATAATAAAGTATTCGACGATTTCTACACATTGCATTATTTGAATTATCGATGTTTACTCCATTGTGGGCCCTCGGAGGCCCAACATGACACTTTGTTTTGGTTAAAAGAAATAGGGGAACTTACCAGCCGGTCCCATGCAGACAAACTAATACCCAGCAAGTCCTCTCCTATTTCAGTTTCCAATTTTACCCCTAAATGTCACAAAACACACGTGAAGCAAACACCAAATCACGAGGTCTCCCTGTGTGCGTGAAACACACGCTCCTTCTCAATTGTTCTGATTTGGAAACTATTCTGAGGCAATTTGGAAACCACTGGGGATTTGCGATTTCGAAATCGAAATAAACAAAGAGATTTTCCCTGAATCTCCCATCGTTTCCAAAGAAATCAGCTCTATTTCGATCTATATTCTGATTCCGAACAGATACCCAGCAAATCCTCCACCGTTTCGATCTATATTCCTTGTTTCATTCATCTTCAAGAACCATGCGAATCAAACGTGAGTCGTATTCATCTTCCATTCTTCTTTTATAACTATAATTAAGTGATATTCAACTTCATAATAATCACATATTCATGTTCATTTGCTATACAATAACAGATTTGCTTATTTTGCCCAATTCAGTGAGAAAATTTGCTATAACCATGATAGATTTGCTTAATTTTCTTAATTGAGTCATAAAATTTGTTCCGATGATAGATTTGCTTCCTTTCTTCTTTCATAACTGTAATTGAGTTATAAAATTCGACTTGAAGCTATTTTCAATGTGTATCATACAGTATTAATTTATCATTGATATTCAACTTCATAATAATCATATCTTCATCTCCATTTACTAAACAATGATGGATTTGCTTAATTTTGCTAATTCAGTGATAAAATTTGATATACAATAACAAATTTGCTTACTTTGCCCAATTCAACGATAGGTTTGCTTAATTTTCCTAATTTAGTGATAAAATTTGTTATAATGATGGATTTGCTTCTCTTCTTATTTTATAACTATGGATTTGCTTCCCTTCTTCTTTCATAACTATAATTGAGTAATAAAATTCGACTTCAAACTATTTTGAATGTGTATCTTACAAAATTAATTTATGAGCGATACAATTTGACTTGAAGCTATTTGCAATCTGTACCATACAGTATTAATATATGAGTGATACTCAACGTCATAATAATCATACATTTATGTTCATTTGCTATACAATGATGCATTTGCTTACTTTTGCTAATTCAGTGATAAAATTTGCTATACAATTGTTTTCATCTTCATCTTCAACATCATACTTCATGTTCTTTTGCAATTTGGAATTCTAACTTTGCTATACAGTTATATATTTGCTTAATTTGCATAACAGAGAGATTTCTTCTTAGTTTGCCTAGTTCAGTGATAAAATTCTTCTTAATTTTCAATGTTCATGCTCAATGTTTTTGTACAGATGTTGCCAGTCATTCTAAAAGATTACGTCGTCAAAGAACAGGTTTCTCAAAGAAGAAAAAGATTGAAAAAGTTGACTTTGTTATAGAGCCAACAACACATGAAAGTGAAAATCAACTAAAAGTTAAACCTGAATCTAACATTGACAATGAGGATCCCAAACAGGAACAATTGAAACCAGCTACAGAGATCCACAAAGCAAGAGGGAAGAAAAAGATTGATGGAAGAAAAACTAGGACTGAACAGATACATGATAATGAATCAAAGTATGTCTACCGTTCTAACATTCAATCTCTTATCAAAATTTTCAAGACAACAAAACTCAGAGAGGAGCATTTGATACTATTGAGAAAGACCCATTTTTCACTTTTGGTTGATACATTGAATGAAAACAAGGTTAAAAGAAGAGATTCAATTAAATATGATGATGCGGTTGCAAAAATTTTGCAAACTTACCAAATGGATGGAACCACATTTGAAATTGCTGGGAAGAAGCTGAAATTGAAAAGAAATGACTTCAAGTTAATTTTTGGGATTGCATGTGGACACAAGAAGATGAATCTTGCATACGGAAGAAAAAATGAGGTAGCTATGGTGCAAAAAAGGAAAATAACCGAGAGCAGAATGACAAGTGCTTCAATCCAAAAGTTGATAACAAAACTTTTGAGAAGCACCAACAATGAAGATGTAGAAGATGTCATTAGGCTTGTGTGCCTTCTGGTTTGTTTGCTTTTTGTTGTATCCGGGTACTGGGACAACAATTGGTTGGGGGTTCATGAAATACCTCGAGAATATTGATGAAATGAAGTCTTATGATTGGTGTGGTGCAGCAAAACAACATCTTACAAAATCAATAGCATGCAACATCAACCAAATTGATAGAGTGTGCGGATGTGTGATCATCTTGTTGGTAAGTAAATACATCACTTACAACTTATAAACTACAATATTTACATTTACTAAATACTAATTTATAACATTTTTTTTGTCCTTAACAGTATTGGATATGTGAGCATGCAAATATCATCAAATCAAATGAGAAGAATCCAATACCAAGATTTGCAAAATGGAACATTACTCATCTCGGAGAACAATTGGCAAAGTCATCCTTGCATGATCTGAAACATATTGAGGTATCCATTCATATCCTTTGTTTTGTTTAAACAAATATTAAATTTTCTTATGCAGTGATAAATTTTAGCAAGACTAATAAATTCTTCTTAATCTTCATGGTGTCACATTTGTCGTAGAAAAATTATTTAGACATTTCATCTGTGCTAGGAAATTATTCAATAAACAATTTTTATCAATGTTTAACCTTTATTTCTTTACTTGAGTGATGAATTTTGCTATGCAGTAATAAATATTCATATGCACTGATAACTTTTTGCTCACAGTTATAAATTCCCTTAGTTAGCTTCATTGACTTATAAATTTTGCTTAATTTTGCTAATTCACTAATAAAACTTGTTATCATGAACCAAATTACCATTCTTATTATAAATTTGAATCACCGAATGATAAATTATTACTTAACTCTGCCTCATATCATTTTTTTAAATAATTTTCATTCATGTAGGAGAGTAATTTGAAAGACACAATTGAAGAACAGAACATATACAAACAATTGCAACCACAAACAGATGATGAGCATGAAGATGAAAAATGTAACTTTGAGGAACAACAGGAGACTGGATTATCTGAAAAGGAAGAAGAACCAATTATCAGAAAGACATTCAGTTTCAGTCCAGGAAGAAATTCATAGAATCCCAAGAATCAAACAGGTGCTCCAAAAAAGAGGAAATCAACAACACTGCAATCAAAAAAGAATACACGAAGGAAAGCCAACTTTCAGCATGAAACTCAAGAAGGTCCAGTTCATGTGCAAACAAATGAGCTTTCTTTTGACAACCTAGAAAATGATGAAGAAGAAACAATGATCAAACAGAAAGCTGGTCCAGCAACTTCCCCAGGATTGAAGCATCAAACACCGGCTGAAATGAGGAAAGCAAAAAGGAAACTTGCCTATGAAAGAAATATCTACCATGTCAAAATCAATGAACATACTTTTCAGAAACTAGAAGAGAATGTCCTGATAATCCAAAGGCTAGAAATGGAGAAGGCAAGAATCCAAGCAGAAAATGATGAGCTTAAGGACCAACTCATGAAGCTCAGTAAACAAATGGAAGAACAAAGCAAGAAAGCAAAGACACAAATGGAAGTGAAAGATGTGGAAATAGTGCTACTTAATGAGAGAATTGCAATGTTGGTTGAATCAAATCTCTACCTGGACAGTGAAGAAGAACAAATCCAAGTTGAAGTTGAAGCCACCACTACCAAAACATCACCTCTTGTCAGCTCAATGATAAAAAGGGTAAAAAATAGAGAAACAAGAAAAGAGCACAAAGATCCAGATTTTTGCTACATAATGAAAAGACAACCAAACCAGAACAAGACAGTTGATCAAGTAGAACCAATGGTTGAAGAAAATCCAAAGACCAGAAAAGAAGAGCACACACAACATCAACATCAACATCAACATCCAACAAAACAAATTAACACTTCCTATCCAGTGTTTCACAAATTGCCAAAGAAATCAAGGATGAAACTCACTAGTCTTTGGGCAACAAAAATCAGCAGGTAAGAACATGAATTGGACCTAAAATTTCCAAATTTGGAATCTAAATTTTAGTATATAGTCATGCATTTACCAATGTATAACCTTCATTTACTTCAATCAGTGATAAATTTTGATATACAGTGATAAAATTTGCTACATTATGATAAATTTTACTTAATTTGTTTGGTAGAGTGATATATTTTGCTAATCTTCATGTTGTCTCATATATGGTGTCAAATTATTTAGGCATTTGAGTTTATGTTCTGTACTTCATTTCATGGTTCATATTTGATACATGAAGTAAAATTTCATGCTCAATATGTTCCCCTAACCTTTGATTTGTTAATTGACCAATAAATTTTGGTATACAGTGATAAATTTTGTTTTCACATTTGCAGTTATCCAATCTTACAAGGAAAGGAAGTAGGCAGCTATTTGTACTTGGATGATATTGACAAAATAGTCAAATGCGAAGAACTTTCTGGAAATGTAAAATCAAATCCCTATTTGTGCATATATCAATTGTAATACCAAACTATAATTCTCTCATTAACCTTGTTTGCTTTTGTTTTTAAAATAGGCAATAAATGCATACAAGGAAATCTTAATGACAGAAGAGCAACTGAAACCAAACTTCAGCCTCAGCTCACAAGCAGGAACAACATATATATTTACTACATCATGCCATGTAAGTAAATTACATATATATATATTTCATTACAATATCATCCATTCCCCTTGTCTAAATCAAGTGCATAAGTTCTCATTCATCCAGTCTTATAGTGATAATTAATGAATTACATTGTAATCAAAACTAATATATTTGCAAAACACAGTATTTGTTCACCACAAAGGATGAGGCAGAAACAAATCAATTGTTGAACAAAATGATATTAGAAGTTGTCAAGGAAAGATATCTTCTTTTCCCAATTTTCAATGAAAAGCATTGGACATTGTTGGTACTCGACACTGAAAATGGCTCATGGAAGTTTTACAATTCAATGACACCAAGCACAGAAACAGATAACCACTTAACTGAGGCAAACAAACTGGTAAAACACCAATTACTTATGATATCATCCATTCCCCTTGTCTATATCAAATTTTCTTATGCATTTATTTGTCAAACACCAATTAATTATTAATATATTTTGCAGAGAAAGGTTATTGAAAAATACCTTCAACATCACAATCCCAAAGCCATTGAACGTAACAAGTTTCATGAAGAAACAGAAATTGCAATGAATTGTTGTAGATACCCCATTTTTGACCGTCCTCAAGACTTGGACGTCACCGTTTGAACACTCGGTGATTATCTGTGTTTGTGTTCGTTTCGAGTTCCCGGAGGCCTTGGCAGCGCGCCTCGTTTCAGGACCTCCTGACTCGACTGCTTCGTGTATGGTTTTGGCACCAAACACTTGTGTTTTTGCCTTGAAGGGCAGGGAATGGCTTGTTGGCCATCCCCACACCCCACTGGCCCTCCCCTACCATCACCGGCTGCATATGTGTACCACCGGCCATGGTTTCTTAAAAACAATGGCCGGTCGACACTATGTCTAGCCGACCGGCACTTCTCTTGGCCGGTGACCCCTTTTGGTGGCCGGCGTGCACCCTTTGCACCCCTGAGGCATGGTGCATGCCAGCTGTGCCAGCTGGAATGCACCATCACTCATCCCTGTGCATGGGAGTGACCCCTTTGCACCTTTGAACCCCCAAACCTTCTAGAAGGTTGAACCCTTTGGCCAAGCTTCTTGGAGAAGCTTGGCCAGCTGTCTTAGCTTCTCCAAGAAGCCAAGACCCCTTTGCATCTCTTGACCCTTTCTCCTTTGCTTAGCCACTAAGCTTCTTGGCTTTATCTTGCCTATATAAGCATCATATCTCTCCCTTTGTTAGGGGTTGGCCATTCTTGAACAAAAAACCAGAGCTTTGTATCTATATATCTGTCATATATCTCTTCTCTCTAGATTTTCCCTCTCTCTCCTCTTGTGTGTGTGTTTTTAGGCCTAGAAGTGTAGTTTTACCTTACTTTTGCACTAACACACACACTATCACACTTTAGCTCGAGATTGGGAGGCTTGGAGGGTTGATTCTTGAGCTTTTGGACTGGTTTTGATCAATAGAGAGTGGCTGGATCATCTGTTCTTCAAGGTTTCTTCAAGGGTGAACACTTTACTTTAGTTTCCCCATTTTTGCAACAAGTTTCTACCTGCCTTGTATACTGATTTGGGTCTTGTGTATAACATGAAAAAGTCTTATATTTTCTTGCTTTAGAACTTTCATTAAGGTCACTTTGTGGTTTGAGTGCAAACTCACCCTCTTAGGCCTTATTTTGGCCTCTTTGGTGCCTCTTCTTGAGGCTTTGTTTGCCTTGGTGTTTTGGTCTTCTCACCACTGAAAACCAGTGGGTTTTTAGTGGTGAGGAAGGTGGTTTGAAGTCTTGTATAGGGGAGGGACACCCCTCTCCCCTTTGTCCCTCTTTTGCCTTTGTTTTTGGCTTATAAGGGAGCATGCATACTTGGTTTGTTTTGGCTTCATTTCAGAGCTTATTTGGTGTTCATATGATATGTTATATCTCTGTTTTTAGTTGGATTTGTAGCCCTTAGCATGCATCTTATACTTGCTTTGAAATGCTCTACTTTGCCTAGAAATGTGCCACGTGTTTAGCCTTGTATATCCTCATGTTTTAGCTTGGCTTATTGAAGCTTTTGGTCATGATTTGTCATGTTTTAGGTCTGTTAGTCACTGATTTTGCCATGTTTGGCATGCTTGGTATGGTTGCTTTGCATTTTGACTCGTAAGCCTTGGTTGTGTAGATCATTAGCATGCTTAACTTAGCTTCTTCTCATGATTTGGCATCATTGTAGGCTATATTTCAGTCCCTAATCCATACTTACATGCTTGCATTGGTCATCACTTTCATGCCTTGGGAGGTTGTTCTTTTGTGCCTTGAAATAGGCCTTGTGCATGCTTGTATATTTAGGGTACTTTGGGGCTGCCATATCAGAGGGTTTGGGTGTATTTTCGCATGCTAGAATTCTGTTTTTGCTTGTATAATACATGCCATGAGTGGTCATGTTAGTGGTGGTAAGATGCTCTCTTTGGTGCCTTAGCTTTAGGCCCATTGGCTTGCATATTGGTTGAACACTTGTCCACCTTTTTTTGAGCACTTTTGGCCACTGTTTTGGGGTGGATTGAGGTCTGCCCCTTTATGGTTTAAGTCCACTATTACATGCTTATCTTATGTTTGTTGCATGTTTGTTTAATAAGGTCTTGTCACATGCTAATCTTTTGCATGATTATCCATGTCTAGCATTGCATGTCCAACATGATAGATTGCATTACATGTGACATGTTTGCACTTTAGTATTAGGTTGCATTGTGGAGCCATGTTTGCACAACATGCATTGCATTACTTGGTTTGGGGTGTCAAGCCAAGTGTGAGGGTTGAGAAGAGTTCATACCACAAGTGATGCAACTTGTCTCAACTCTCGGTCACCGAGGCCCTTGACCTTGACATGATAGGGTCTTGGTCTTCATTTACGTGTTGCATGCATATTCATTGAAATGCAATCTTGGTCCCTTAGGCCATCATGCATCAAAATGCATAGTTGGTGGCCCAAGGACCAAGGGCCATGCTTCCTTGAGTCCCATACATGATAAGAAACATGGCCACGCTTACATGTGCCCAAAATTCCATGCCATACACTGTCTGTCCTTGTTGCTGTCAAAAACCAGATTCTGCAGGAATTGTTTGCCGACCGGCTGTAAAGAGTGCCGACCGGGAATGTATTGGTGGCCGACAACCTCATAAGCAGCCGACAGACATTTTACATGGCCGGTGGCCATTTCATCCAGCCAATGGTGTGAAGCAGTGTGCATAGAAGGTATTCTGGGACTTTGGCAGTCTTTGGAAAGGCAGTGAAAACAGAGGCAGCAGTGGTATGGTGCGGGTTTTTCGAGCAAGACGGATCGAGCATGCATCATTTGCGCACCCCAAGGCAGGGCTGAGGCCCCCCCTTTTTTTTACATTCGATTTAATTTGATAATTAGAATTTCTGTAATAATTTATTCTGTATTTGGACTGTACTATTTGGGACTGTATATTCTTTTGGTCCCTCCGTGTGAGGGCACATTTGTAATAAGTGTGTGTGAGTGGTGTGTATGTCTTCCAACCTCCACTTCTTTCTCCCTTTTATTTACCTGCTTATAATGGTAGATTAGGGCATATTTAAATTAGCATAACAGTATGATAACATGCGTGCATCCATACATTCGTTTACATGCACCGGGCTCGGCGCATCATACTAATTGCATCGTATTTTCAATTCCGAATTGAATACATGCTACCTGTGTATTTCACATGCCATGTTTAGGATAGCCGAGCCTGTCTAGATTGCATCTTTGCCTGTGTTGCATTAGCCACTTAACATGAACTAGGATCATGCATTTGATTATTAACTGGTTTCTGTTTTGGCTTGGAGTACTAGGTGAGCTGTTATGCTTTAGCATACCGCATGCGTGTGAGTGTTGCCATAATAGCATGATTACCATGAGGCAAGCTGCTTATGTGATATAACTGCTTGAATGCCTGTGGATGGAGGTCGAATTGCTTAAATTGGGATAATGCATTAAAACTGTGAGTTTTAAGCCCACTAGTTAGTGGCAAAACCATCTTTTCTAAAAGCCCATTTGAGGGTGGCAAAACCTGCATTTTAGCCTACTTGCGAGTAGCAAACCATTTTCAAAACAAACATTAAATGTTTTGTTCCAATTTAGGCGATTTGGTCTATACTTGTTTGCTGTGCGCATAACATAGTAAATCTAGGCTAATAACCGGAATAAGAATACATAACGTTTTCAAAACAAGATATCACGGTTAGTAGAGGCCGGTCTTCGGATCGGGCGAAAGGGGGTGCTCATAGCTGACCTTCCCCGATCGTACCCAAGCTCCCGAGCCAAGACAACTTTGGTGATGACGGACACGTGGCCTTTGGCACCGAGTCAGGGTTTCCTAAATTTCCCCATTAAAAAATATTTAGGTGGCGACTCTGTATCTAGCAAAGCAGTCCATGTTTGGCACTTCTTTTCAAAATTTGTTTTTCTCAAAACGATTTGCCAGAGTTGGACTCTTTGGTTCAGATTAAGAACCGCAACAAACAAAAGGGAGTCCAAACTGTAGAGCGAGGCCCACGGGCGCGTCTATAATTGTCCCCAACAAGTTGAACATTCGTAAGTTTCTGAAAACCAAAACACCTACATTGATAAAATTATCATTGATGACTACTAACTTTGTTTTTCCAATGTCATCGTAGACTTGATTGTGGCTTCATAGTTTGTTACCTCATGAGAGAATATGTCTGTAACAAAGACATCTTTCCCAACTTAACAAAAGAGGAGTGCCACCAAATCAGAGCAGATATCATAGATGCTTTGTTGACTAACCAACACACAGACACCCAGCAAATCGTTGATGAGGCAATAGAAGCGGTGCTTGAAGACAATGAGTTTTGGGACACAATACACAATGACAACAATGCTTGAATAATTTGGGACAAAGATTATAATCATTTTAGTTCTTACTTTGCTTCAATAAATATTACAATGCTTGGTTGTTACAATGTCAAATTTGCTTCAATGAAACATTCAGTCTTTTTTAACCATATTGTTACCATATCTGGCTTTTGATATAGGTCTTGTTTTATGCAAATTTCATTCAAAAAATTAATTATGATCTGATTATTTATGTCAAACGTAAAGGTTAATAACAGGTTAGGAATCACTATATTGATAAATTTACTTTCTTATAGTGTTTTGTTTACACTGATAAATTTATCACTGTTCAAAACAAAAAAACCAGCACCTCTCTCTCTCTCTCTCTCTCTCTCTCTCATTCTTTTCTCCAAACTCAATTAAACAAAATAAAAAATTTACCTAAATTGAAAAATAAAACTCAAACCCTATTACATTGTTTTGATTATTTTGGTTCTTCATTTGCTATAACGAAACATTTAGTCTTTTTTATCCATATTGTTAAAAAATATAAGTTTTGATATCAATCTAGTTTTATGCAAATTTCAATCAAAAAATTGATTATAATCTGATTATTTGTGTCAAATTTAAACGTTAATAACAGGTTTGGAATCACTATACTGATAAAATTATTTTCTTATAGTGTTTTGTTTACACTAATAAATTTATCACTGATTCAAGAAATTTGTTTATCACTGTGAACACTGACAAATTTCTTACTGTTCAAACAAAAAAATCAGCACCTTTCTCTCTCTGTCATTCTTTTTTCCAAATTCAATTAAACAAAACACTATAAAAAAATTACAAATTTACCTAAATTGAAAATAAAAACACATACACTATTACATTATTTTGATCATTGTAAAATTTTTAAAAGGAACATACAAGTACAGTTAGAATAAATTTTTAAAACATAAATATTATATATGTAGTTACTTACACATGAGCTCAAGAATGTTGAAAAATCATATTATAATTTTACAATAAAAAATACTAATATTTAAAAATTAGCTGTTATTAAAATCCTCAAGAATGCTCAAGATTGTTCTCATGTTTATAAAATGCTCAAGAATGTTCTTATGTATTATATTTCATCTAAACATGAGAACACTGAAGCATTTCCTAGACTGAAATTTTGAACAATTTAAACTGAAAATAAATTGCAAAACTCAAAATATCTTGCTACTGCAGCAACATATATGCCACTGATAAAAACAAGTACTATTGTAAAATCTCTCTCTCTCTCTCTCTCTCTCTCTCTCTCTCTCTCTCACGTTTTTTTTTCCCAATTCAAGTAAAGAAAACACTATATATATAAAAAAAAATTACATAAATTAAAACATAAACAGTATTACATTGTTTTGATAATTTTCCTTCTTAATTTGCTGCAATGAAACATTCAATGTTTTGTACTTCATTACATTCAATGTTTAGAATACATTCATTAAAAAAAAATTAAAACAAATTATTTCTACTTAATTACACATGAGCTCAAGAATGTTAAAAGATCATAGTATAATTTTTAATTTTAAGAATGTAATTTATTAATTTTAAGTTGATAGCTAATTTAATTTTTATAATTTTTTTTTAACAAGTATTACAAGTATTTTATTTCAATCCCAAATATAATATGTTTATATTTCATCTGAATCTGAATATGAATATGAGAAAACTGAATCATTTTATAAACTGAAATGTTGAAGAATTTAAATTCAAAATGAATATGAGAAACCTGAAGCATTTTCTAAACTCAAAATATCTTCCTATTGTACAAAGATATTTGCCATTTTCTAAGCATTTTCTAAATTTATCACCGATAAAAAAAAAAAGTACTTTCTAACACAATACATTTGCCAGACAGGGGAAACAAAAGCGTGAGTCACGCGATTAAAGCCCTGTTTTTTCTCAGTCTCCACCATCGGCGAATCCCTTCCACTCTCAGGAAAAACAACCAACACAACTCAGGCGATTCGAACAAAAACTTCGAGGAAATATGCCTGTAAAGCGTAAGCAATTGAAACCCTTATTTCTCTCCCTATTCAAACACATTTTCAAAAACCCTAGATATCGTTCAACTACAACTTGCAAAATTTCAACAATATTAGGGCATTTTCGGAAAATAAAACTTGTGAATATGTAAAATGTTAGTTGATCAACTGATAAAGGTGTTGGTTTTGAAGTTCAAAATTACGTTCATTTTGAAATATATATATATATTTTTTAATTTTTTATACAAAAAAAATCAGTTAACAAAAAAACAGGGAGTCGGTTCAAGAAACTAAAATACACAGTGGGTTCAAGATATCAAAATAACTTGTTCACATATATAATACTAATTAGAACGGTGCACACACTACATGTGTGTAATTTTTTATAGATTAAATTTTGTGTGACTTTTGTTTAATATTTGATTCATAATAACTTGTATCCTCCTTTTGATATACATAATTTATTTTATTTTTTATTTGGTTATTTCACTATGCCCAATTTCTCAAAAATTGTAATTTTTTTACACCTTATGGATTATTTTTCTCTAATTTTTGTTCTAATATTTGATCGATTATAAACTACAACCTCTCTTTTGGTAAATCAATGATCTTCACCAAATTTAAATATACAATTCATGTTCTTGATGTAACCTACAAATAGAACCTTGCAATACTTTTACCTTATAATATAAGTGCATCAAATCAAGGCATCTACCCTGATAAACTTTTTTTCTGTTTCAAACCAATTTGTAGATTTGACAATTAAACCGTACTATAAAGTGTGGTTCTGTGACTGTTTGTTCCCATAGGAGAGTAACTGACATCAAGTAAAATTTGATTAGATTTTTTTTTTAAAAAAATTATGTAAATGCCACATGGCAAAAGTTTCAACAAACCAATATAGGGGCTGACATAATATACTAGTTATACATAGTATAGATAATAGTAACAATAGATACATAAATAAACATACAACTAGTAAGTTTATCACACCAACTCATAAGTTTGCTTCACATACCAAACCAAATGACAAGTTTATAACTTACACATCCATCTCTATTTCTATATAGGGATACATTTACATAAATTTAATGTAAGTAAAGATAAATGACACAGAAGTCAATAGACTCACCAACTTAAACAAATTTGATCTCTTTTGGAAAAGAATTTGACTCAGTCTATTTTTCTTCTTTTTGTTTTTTATTGCTGAATTTGCCTCAGGGATAAATTAGGTTAATTTTCATAATTCTTATTATTCTTATTTGATTGTTTGAATTATTTTGTTTGCTAACTAACAAAATGAATACACAGCAATTATGAATATATTCAAGTTTTATCAGTGTTTCTTTGCTTAATTAAATGATAATTTTCTCGTATATCCATAAATTTTGCATGCTTTGCCTAATACATTGATATACCTCTTTGACATAGATGCTGCGAGTTCTCGTAAGAGATTATCTAGGCCTGAAACAAGATCTTATACTGCAAAAAGACAAAAGCGAGAAAAGCAAGACAACAATGAGACAAAAAAACAACATGACACCAAAGAGGAAACCACAAGAACAGCAACAACAACCAAAAAGCAAAAATAAGAACCTGTAGATGAAGCCATTGAAGGTAAAAAACAATAGCAACTTATATAGATGTCATACATGAATTGCTGCCCTGAATTCCTTCACAATTATTGCCACATGCATCTGACCCAACCCAATTGACTGCTCTATTTTGCTATCATTATTACAACTCTTCACTGTATAAACTTTGTTTGCTTAATTACATAATAAATTTTGTCATAATTCTTCTTATTCTTCTTTGATTGTTTGAATTATTTTGTTTGTTAGCTAACAAAATTGATACAGACGACTTATGAATATATTCAAGTTTTATCAGTGTTTCTTTGCTTACTTAAATGATAAATTTGGTTGTATATCCATAAATTTTGCATGGTTTGCCTCCATCATTGATATCCTTCTTTCATATAGATGTTGTGAGATCTCTCATGACATTATCTATGCCAGAAAGAAGATTTTTAACAGCAAAAACCCAAAAGCAAGAAGAGAAACAAAACAAAAAGAAAAAAAACCAACAAGGCAACAAAAACGAAACTGCAAGAACAGCAACAACAACCAAAGAACAAGAAAGGGAGAAAAGACAGAGACATCAAAAACAACAACCTGCAGATGAACCTCAAAAACAAGCACAAGCAAAAGAAAGAATAAGCAAACAGCAACAATCCATTGAAGGTAAAAAACAATACCAACTTATCTATATGCCACACATGAATTGCTGCAATGAATTCCTTTTCAACTATTGCCACATGCATCTGACCCAACTCAATTGACTGGTCTATTTTGCTGATCATTATTAGAACTCTTCACTGTATAAGTTTCGTTTGCTTAATTACATAATAAATTTTGTCATAATTCTTCTTATTCTTCTTTGATTGTTTGAATTATTTTGTTTGTTAGCTAACAAAATCAATACAAATGAATTATGAATATATCTAAGTTTTATCAGTGTTTCTTTGCTTAATTAAATGATAAATTTGGTTGTATATCCGTAAATTTTGCGTGGTTGGCCTACTTCATTGATATCCTCATTTTATATAGATGTTGTGAGCTCTCTCATGACATTATCTATGCCAGAAAGAAGATCTTTCACAGCAAAAACCCAAAAGCAAGAAGAGAAGGACAACAAAGAGACAAAAAACCAACAAGACAAAAAAAAGGAAACAATAACAAGAGAAACAAGAAGCAACCAACAAGAAAGGAAGAAAAGACAGAGACAGCAAAAGGATGAACCTGCAAATCAAACAGGTTTGGAATCACTATACTGATAAAATTATTTTCTTATAGTGTTTTGTTTACACTAATAAATTTATCACTGTTTCAAGAAATTTATCACTGTGAACACTGACAAATTTCTTACTGCTCAAACAAAAAAACCAGCACCTCTCTGTCTCTGTCATTCTTTTTTCCAAATTCAATTAAACAAAACACTATAAAAAAATTACAAATTTACCTAAATTGAAAATAAAAACACATACACTATTACATTATTTTGATCATTGTAAAATTTTTAAAAGTAAGATATAAGTACAGTTAGAATAAATTTTTTAAACAGAAATATTATATTTGTATTATATTTCATCTAAACATGAGAACACTGAAGTATTTCCTAGACTGAAATTTTGAACAATGTAAACTGAAAATAAATTGCAAACCTCAAAATATCTTGCTACTGTAGCAACATATTTGCCACTGATAAAAACAAGTACTATTGTAAAATTTTCAAAACAATTGTTTCTTTGCTTAATTAAATGATAAATTTGGTTGTATATCCATAAATTTTGCGTGGTTGGCCTACTCCATCGATATCCTCCTTTTATATAGATGTTGTGAGCTCTCTCATGACATTATCTATGCCAGAAAGAAGATCTTTCACAGCAAAAACCAAAAAGCAAGAAGAGAAGGACAACAAAGAGACAAAAAAACAACAAGACAAAAAAAAGGAAACAATAACAAAAGAAACAAGAAGCAAGCAACAAGAAATGAAGAAAATACAGAGACAGCAGAAGGATGAACCTGCAAATCAAGCACAAAAACAAGGAGAACAACAAGAAAGAAAAACCAAACACCAACAACAGAAACAACCAAAAACAACAACCAAGCCCCAACAAAACAAACAAGAACCAAAGCAGCACCAACCAAAGGCAAGAAGAAAATTGAGGGAAGAAAAACAAGAAGTGATCAAATTCATGCCCATGAAGCAAAATATGTCTACCGCTCAAACATGCTATCCCTCATCAGATTCTTCAATGCCACCAAACTTGAAAAGGAGCATTTCCAAATATTGAAAAAGACTCCCTTCTTCCTTCTAGCTAACATTTTGTCAAAGAAGAACGTGCAAAAAGCAGATTCAATAAAATATGATGACGTGGTTGCAAAAATCTTGCAAACATACCAAATGGATGGAACCACATTTCAAATTGGAGGGAAGAAGCTGAAGTTGAAAAGAAATGATTTCAAGTTAATTTTTGGAATTGCATGTGGACAAAAGAAGATGCATATTGTATATGGAAGAAAAGATTAAATAGATTTGGCAAAAAGAAGGAAAATAAGAGAGAATATGATGACAAGTGCTTCAATCCAAAAGCTGATAACCAAACTTTTGAGAAGCAAGAAGAAGGAGGATAGAGAAGATGTTGTGAGGCTTGTGTGCCTCTTGATTTGCTTGCTGTTGTTATATCCTGGTACTGGAACTACAATTGGTTGGGGGTTCATGAAATATATTGAGGATATTGACAAAATGAAGTCTTATGATTGGTGTGACGCAGTAAAGGAACACCTCACAAAATCAATACAAAGAAACATCAACCAAATTGATAAAGTGTCCGGATGTGTGATGGTCCTATTGGTAAGTAAATATCTCACTTATAACGTATGAACTATAATATTTACGTTTACTAAATACTTGTTTATAACAATTTTTTTGTCTTCAACAGTATTGGATATGCGAACACACAAGCACCATCAAACCCAATGCTGAAAATGCAATCCCAAGATTTGCTAAATAAAACATCACATGTTTGGGACAGCAATTGGCAACTTCATCCTTGCAAGAGCTAAAAGATATTGTGGTATGCAATGCTAACCTTTGTTCTGTTTAAACAAATGATAGATTTTCTTATGCAGTGATAAATTTTTGTTCACATTGATAAATTTATTTACTTTGCTAATTGAGTCACAAATTTCCATTAGTATACCTAATTGAGTAATCAATTCTTTTACACAATGAATGTTTTTCTATTTGTCTACTGTGCATGAGTTTTATTTTATATTTACTTCATTTGTATTACTTTATATTCGACTAGAATTGATTAGGTTTCTGTATTGATAAATTTATCCGTACAAATAAATTGAATTAGACATTTTCTCTTATATTTACTTTATTAGCTTACTTTTGCTAATTCAGTGATACAATCCTGCTACACACCCCCACTGGGGGTTGACCCCCAGTGACGTGGGCTTCCCCCATTGGCCAGTTTTGTTTTGTTTTTTTTTTTTTTCTTTCCTTCCAATCCCACAGTGCCACATGGCACTGGGGGTGCTGGGGGTGCCTAATCACTGGGGGCAGGAAGCATTTCTATGCAGTGATAAATTTTGATATACAATGACAAATTTGCTTATTATGCCTAGTTCAGTGATAAAATTTGCTATAACAATCATAGATTTATTTAATTTTCCTAACTGACTAATAAAATTTGCTATGAGAAATTTATCTCTGAAGTTTGTATCATATTAATCATTTTTTAATTTTCATCTATACAGGAGAACAATTTGAAACACACAGATGAGGAGAAAAAAATATACCGAATGCTGCTAGGAAAAATTCAGGATAAAGATGAAGATGAAAATGAAGATGCTAGTTTTCAGCAAAAAAATCAGACTGAAATTTCTGAAAAAGAACAACAAACATTGACTGAAGACAAATCCAAACATGAAACATGGGAACCAATTCCACACAAAATATGCCCTGAAAAGAAAAAGAAAACAGTACCCGTTGAATCAGAAAATAGTGAAGGAAACAAAGTTCACAAAGAGCCTAAAGTGGATTCAAATCTCGTAGAAGTACTTGTTTTTGAGAGGATAAAAGATGACATGCTCAAAATGCAAAAGTTACAAATGGAAAGAGACATCCTTCAAACTGCAAATGATAACCTGCAGCAGCAACTCAACAAGCTAAAAAAAGAAATGCAAGATCAGCACAAAAAACAAATGCAAAGGAAAGATGAAGAAATCAAAATAGTCCATGAGAGAATTGCAACATTGGCTGAGGCAAACAAATACTTAGAAGAACAACACACAGAACAGCAGCCTGCAATGAAGAAATTGAAAACTTCAAACGAAATTTTCAACATCCTACCAGAAAAATCAAGGCAAAATCTCATTGCACATTGGGCAAATACCAAAAAAAAAAGTAACAATCTTCTCTATTGACTCCTCTACTTCACTTTTGCCAACTGTTTATCATTAACTCATATTGAATTTATAAGTATCAAATATTCCAAAAATATTAATAAATTTATTATTCAAACACTAATAACCTTTTTTTTCAAGGATCAGCCAGTGTGGCAAGGATCTCACCATGGAACCTATGTGTACTTAAACGACATTGACAAAATATTAAAGGGTTAAGATTTGACAGGTATTGTAAGTTAAATTCGTAACTCATTAAAACAACATTTTAGTGTTTCATTTATATTAATTCCTTGTTTTGTTTTTTTGTTTTCAACACAGGTAATAGATGCATATGCAAAACATTTGCTTGTACAAAAACAAGGCACAACAGCATTCCCATTCATTTCAAGTTGCCATGTAAGTAACTAGTTTGCTAAACTGAGGAACAACACTTGTTTTGTTTTTTATCAGTGTAAAACCTGTGTTTGCTAGTTTAAAACATATGACACTACCTTCCCTCTTCAATTGGCTCTGTTTCCTAATTCAAAGCTTGACATGTGAAACAAAGAGTCAAGCAAACCAAACCAGAATTTCTGACTCAGATTTTGTAATCACTGTTATATATTTTGACCTTGTTATTCTGGTGCAACAGTATGAGTAAACCCCAGACTTTGATAAAAAATTCTGGGCACTTTTTTGGGGTTTTGAAACTATTGATATGCAATGCACTGATAAATTTTGATATGCATTAACAAAACTTTGATCGCAGTGACAAAAAAGTTTCATACTCACCACATATTTAATTTAAAAAAGTTTAAAGTTAAATTAACATTATTTTTTTTATTTATATTTGTTAGCACTTGTTCACTATAAAAGATGAGGAAGCAAGAAAGAGAATGTTGAACAAAATGATGCCTAAAGCCATGAAAGCAAGATACCTTCTCTTCCCAATTCACCAAAATTTTCACTGGACAATCCTTGCCCTTGACATTCAAGAAGGTTCATGGAAATTCTATAATTCCATGAGACCAAGGGGAGCAATGCCTAAAGATCCACACTACAATGCTGCAAATGAAGTGGTAAAAATCATTTCATTATGAATCTTACCATTAATCCAATACATAAATCCTGATCCATGCTTAACTATACATTGAAAATTTATACAGTAATGTATTTATCATTCTTTAAATTCATGGTTTCTCATTAATTCTTTCAACTGACTTTCTAATACAACAATTATACAAATGTATATGTTGTAGAGAGAGGTTATTGAAAAATACATAAAGGATAAGAACCCAACTCTCATACACCCTGATAAATTTCAACAGCAGACTGAGAACGTCATCAACAGCCCACAACAAGAAGACACATCGTAAGTTTATCAACAACAAAACACTGTTATTAAAAAAAGCAACGAAACTAAATTATAGTATTTTATTTTCAAAATATTTTTGCAGGCTTGATTGTGGAATCCTTCTTTGCTATATCATGAGGCAATATGTTTCCAATAACAACATAATGCCTACTTTTTCCAAGGAAGAATGCAATCAATTGAGAGCTGATATGTTAACTATCTTCTTGACGGACCAACAAGTTGCTCAACAACAAATGCCTGATGAAAACATTGATGACTTGCATCTGTAATAATCAACAGATCTGGAATAGAAGAAAAAAAAAGGAAACACTGAATTATTTGGTTGTTAGAATGGCAATATTCATACATTTTGCTTGTATGCTTGTTACATTGCTACATGTAATTTGATGATTTTCGTTATTACTTTCCTCCAATGAATATTACAATACTTCGTTGTTACAATGTCAAAGTTATGCACAGTTCTTGGTTGTTACAATATCAAAGCTATGGACAATGCTTGTTTGTTACAATCTCAAATTTGCTTCAATGAAACATTCAGTCTTTTTTAATATCAGTCTTGTTATCCAAGTTTAATTCAAAAAATTGATTCTAATCTGAGTATTTGTGTTGAATTTCAAGGTTTGGAGCCACTGTACTAATAAATTTTATTTTTATACTGTTTTGTTTACCTTGATAAATTTATCACTATTTTAATAAATTTATCACTGTGAAAACTGATAAATTTACCAATGTTCAAACAAAAAAACCAGCAACTCTCTCTCTCTCTATTTCTCTCTCCCTCTCATTCTTTTTTCCCAATTCAAGTAAAAAAACACTATAAAAAATAATAAAAAATTTACCTAATTGAAAATTTAAACACAAGCACTATTACATTCTCCAAATTGAAAATTAAAATACTGTTACAATTTCTAGATATTCCCAACTTTGAGAATGAATGTAAGAACTTGCCATCCTTCGTGATTTCTGAATAATCAAAACCATTTGATACTTCAGTTAAACAACTCAAATATCCAAAGCTAGCTTCTGAGTGACCACAAAAGAGTACGCAGACTAAGAACTTGTTGCTAAACCAGATAAACATGGTAGTTCATCTAAATTTTTTTGATTTTTAAAGCAGTTAACACAGTAGATATACAATTATGTATTCTAGAGATTTGATCTACACCTTTGTATTGTGGAAATTTTTCCTGGGAAAACTACATAACTCCAGACAATGAAAAAAATTTCAGTGTAGAAAATAACATTTGCTTGGATATCACAGTGATAAATATATTAATCACTGACATAAATGTAATAAACTATCAACTCTTCCAACACAAAAAATGATAAATTTATCATTCTTCCAAATAACAAAATTCAAGAACCACATTAATGGTAAATTTATCATTCTTACAAAAAAATAATCCATCAACTTGTCCAAACCAACCAGTGATAAATTTATCACTTTATAAAAACCACCAAAAACACCAACTAAATTTAACCCCAATCAAATAATATAAACCTGTGAAACTTAATCCCGTAAAAATATCAGCAAAAAATATAATTTCTTATCAACAAATTCCTCAATCATTCAATAAGAGTACCAAAATGAGACATCTTTCCAAAAATACTCAATCATTCAATGCAACTAACGCCTCTCAACTCTCAAACAAAGTAATTCAATTAAAATCAATACAATTAAAGCAAAACTTCTTTACATGTCTTCCGATTATGAGTTCCCATCTTTCCACACCTACTGCATCTAATTCTCTTGATTTCGCCCTTAGAAGGTATTCTCTCCGTTCTTGGACGTCCAGCTGGTCTCTTACAAAGAGGAGGTAAAACAACATCATCATCAACAACTACATTTGGCTTCCACATACTAGGAACTGGATAGATAGAATGTGAATAAGAATCACAATAACTACAAACACGGTAGTAATCATCAAGAAAGCAATTCAGATCCTTCCCACTCCTCTTTATAGCGCAAAAACCATGTTTGCAAGGAAAAGAATCAATTTCCCACAATCGACAAGAACAACAACGTTTCCCAATATCAACCATAACTGAATGATCCAATTGGATTTCATAAATGTCATCACTACATTTCTTAACTATCCATGCTTTTGTATCATTAAAAGCCTCTTCCAACTTTTTCTCTGCAAAAGGACAAACAATACGATTCCACTTATTACCAACTTCTCTCCTTGAGAATTGCTCCATTAGTTTCACCCGTATAGCATCAACAAGACTAGTTGAAAACAAATGGCGTTCATCCCTAATCCATGAATTAAAAGATTCCGCAGCATTTGTGCACATTTCACCATACCTCTTGCCTTGAAAATAAGCGTTACACCAACACTCATTAGGCAAATCCTCAAGAAACTTCTCAACACTACGACCACAATGACCCTTAAACTCTTCAAATAGCTCATTAAACAACTCAACAGTAGGAGCATATGCACATCTACTAAAAAGAGTAAGCAAATACTCTTTAGATTCACCACTCTTCACTGACAAATAAGTCTTCAAGTTTGTCTTCAAATGCATTAGACAAAAAGAATGAGAAGAAAACGGAAAGACCTCAGCTAAAGCTTTCAGCAAACCTCCATGTCGATCAGTAACAAACACAATATCCCTCTCCGGAGTCAAAATACCGGATAACTTTGACAAGAACCAATGCCAACTGTCATAACTTTCACTATCAACAATAGCAAAACATAACGGATATAAACCTACAAACAAAATATATATACACATTAACAATAACAAATAAAAAAATTACAAAAACAAAATCAAAACACAAATTATATAACATATAGCACCAGCCATAGATAAATTTATCACTGTATAAATATAAAAATTTAACAAAAGTATACAGTATAAATTTATCACTAATAGATTGACCATACTCAATAATCAACACTCTCCATTAACAAAAATGATAGACTTATCACCGTTTCAATAATAATAAAAAAATAGACACAAAATATACCTTTGTTACCATCTTTTGCCGTAGCAGCCAATAAACAACCTTTGTGTCTCCCTTTCAAGAAAGTTCCATCAAGCATCAACACAGGCCTACAATACTTGAAACCATGAATACATGCCTCAAAAGCGAAAAACAAACATTTGAAATGTCTTCCTTTACTATCAAAATCAAATTCCATATTAAAAACACTCCCCGGATTGCAAGCATTAGCGGCATCAACATACCAACAAAGATCGTCAAATGATGATGAGTAGTCACCAAAAACAAGACCCCTTGCTTTTTCAACACCCATCCAAGCTCGCCGATAAGAAACTTCTGTTCCATAATAGTCCTTGAAATCACAAACCACCTCACTAACCGATGTCAAAGCCTTATTACGAATATCACTTGAAATTAACCCACCAATCATACTTGAAGTCATCCTAGCATGCTTAATTGTACGGAAAGAAGATCCACAAGTATGAATATCATCAAATTGTTTAATAACAAAAGCTTTACTATAATTTTCTACTCTAGCATGCACGCTCCATAAACATCCCAAATTAGCCCTTCTTTTGTAATGAACAGTGACACGATCCTTATCATTCTTAACAAAATCAAAATCAAAACCGGAATGAATAGAATACTTTGACAACGCATCTCGAAATTCAACAACTCCTTGAGCAAACCTTTGTCCCACTCATTTCATACAATTAACCCACCCATCGGACAGTAAAGGTTTCCGTTGATTTGAATAAAATGAAGGCAAAAAATCAGTTTCACAAACAACACTACTACCACTACTACTACTAGCTTCACCATCACAAACCATATAACCTTCACCCAAAGAACAACACTTTACAAAAACATCAATACAATGAATATCACAAGAAAGTGCCAGTCCAACCATAATCTCCAAATCCTCTTCACTTTGTAGACCACAGGAAGAATGTCCAGCCATTGAATATGATATATTCAAAGAACTACCAACTAACTCACTCCACTTTGCACACAATTTATATACTAAATCCTTGAAATTAAATCCATCATTATACTTGATAACCAATGTCACACCTCTAAACTTGCACATAAGAAACAAACAATTCTCCATCACTATAAATCCTGCAACAAACAATAATTACATTTCAGCAAACAACTCAAACACCCTAAAAACAAAATCAAATACAGTGATAAAATTATCAACCAACTCAAACACATCCAAAAACCAACACTCGTAACTTTAACAGTTAACACCACCAAAGACCAAGAACAGTGAATAAGGTTTACACTTATTAGACATGGTAACTCGATTTGAATCTTACCATTACATTATGCAACCTTTTCATATCCTATTCCCATACTCATTCATAAATTTATCACTGTTGAAAAAGTTAATCCAACATCACCCCCAAAATACACAGTGATAAAATAATCACTGTATAAAATAACAAACCAACACCTCTGTTCAATCAACACAATTTCTTAACCAAAAAAAATATAAATCTAAAATTCAATCAACAAATACATATCTCAAAACTTTCAATATCATGATGAAAATACAAATTCAATCACAACAGAAACAACAGAGTAACAACAATATCACCACAAAATCAAAATCACCAACTCAAATTACAAAGAAACAAAACATTGAAATTGAAATCAAAATCAAACAAACCAGTCGACCTATACACCAAACGCGAAATCGCAAATAAGAAGAATCACCAAGCACGCAATCGCAAATCGCAAAGACACACCAAGCGCGAAATCACAAATCGCAAAGACACACCAACCGCGAAATCAGAAATCACGAAGCTCCACAATAATACAGTAGCAAATCGTGAAGTTCCACAGAAATCCAAACCACAAACACAATATTTTGATGGAAAATCCAAACAGAAACGCGCCAGAACACGAGAGGGGTAAAACAGTCCAAAAAAAAAAGACTCAGGACCTGTTGGTGCACAAGATAAAAACTCACGACTAAGAGGGGAATAACTGCAAAACTCAGGATCGGCCAGTAAAAAACCCAAAGAAATAATCCATCAAATTGATTATTAAGCTGCCACATTATTTTCATAACAAATTTTTATGAGTTTTCCATAATAATATTAATATCTTTTCTCTCAACAGATTATACAACTCACAATTGGTACATGCAATGTGTGTGTAATGTAAATAAATAAAAATAAAATAAAAATTCATTATATATTATATGTGACTCAAGTGGTAAAAATTTTCTTAACTAGACTTGAGGTTTTAGGTTTGAGATCCAGTCTACTTGGCATAAAGAGAAAATTTTCAAGATAATTTTTTGAGAAAATTTTCACCTTTGCTATATGGAGTAGATTACAAATGAACAAATATCTTTTCCCTTAACATAATATAATTAAATTAATGAGAACATGAGTGTTCATTTAATTTTATTTAAAATTTTTTGTTATTCATTAATACCATGTAAAATCATGTAATCATTGTAATTTTTATTTGTCTTTTCTTTAGTGCTTTTATATATTCACTCAAAAAATTTCTCATCACTCTCGGCCACATGCTTCAATAAGCAAATTCTTTGTAATAAAAGTGTAGGTGTGATGAGTTTTATGGGTAAATTAGAAGCACTTTGAAGGGCAATTTCTTTATTTGGAGGATTGATTGAATTCTTTGTGATAAAAGTGTAGGCGTGATGAGTTTTATGCGTATATTAGAAGCACTTTGCTTTGGGTAATTTATTTACTGGGAGGATTGCTTGAAGGGTGGGAAAACAAAGTACCAAACTTGAAGGTGAATCTAAAGCTGGCTTGTAAGCACGTGTAAATGCTTTTCTGTGTTGACATTGCTAGCTGATCCTATAAATAGAGGTTTTGGTATCACTCTTTTTATTGATCACCCACCAAAATGAATAAATACTTTAATTATTTAATACAAACTTTAGTAAAAGGTCATAAATTGTACATATGTTCTTTGCCTTTAAACAATCTTTCTTTACACCAAATGTTATTTGAAAAGGTGATCAAAATCTAGCAAGATGTTGATGATAGTTCTATGTGGCATCATCTCCATTCGGACCTATGCTGTGTTTGGTTGGGAAATTTGATGAGGGATTTGGAAAGGAAAATGGAAAATGTGTGTGAAACTATGTGAAATATAGGCATGATTTATTCACATTTCACCTACATTTTCCCTTTCCAAATCTCTCCCCAAATCCCTCAACCAAATACACCATTAGGGATGCTATTATGTCTAAGTCATAGCAGCGATTTGTTGTGAATCTGTGGAGACTTTTTTCGAGCCTTTTTCGATGATTTAAACCGTCATATTGTAGGGTTCGTTGAACATATCATCCATTAAAAAAATCAAGTTAATCAGATATCCATAACCCCATGATCAAATACAAATTCTTTTATAAAAATTATCAAGATAATGTTAACCGTTTATTTTTTTAAAAATAAATGTACTCTTGTTACAAAATTATAGATTTCTAATCAATTTAATTTAATTTTTTGCATGGATGATTTATTCAACAAATCCTACAATACTAACGGTTTAGATTATAAAAAAAAACTCAAAAAAAAAAACCCCACGGGTTCATAGCAGATCGTTCCCCAAATCCCTTCGGGACCTAGACTTGTTGCACTTACCTCTTTACAATCCATCTAGCAACCATATAGCCTAGACTATACGCTGCTTTAATTAAAATAATAAATAAATAAATAAAAGTAATACCACACACCAAAGCAATATCCATCAAAACTCTCTGTTTTGATTGGAGTAATTATCCTCTACTTTTTAAATTTTTTGGATTTCTTTTATAAATTAAAAATTAATTTAACAAAAAATAAATATTATAAAATATTTTTAAAATTTTTAAAAAATAATATTGTAAAAATTTTAAAAAAATCATATACAAAAATAAATTAATCTTTTTGTTAATGTCAAGTGCATGTGTCACCCCAGACAAATGTCTAGGCCGGAGCTCACTATGAATGCTCCCATCGAGCACGCTATTACAACCAACTTCTTATTTAAATCTTCTTATGATTTTTCAATGACGCTTTTCTCATTTTTAAACATCACTAAGATAGGTGTTTCCTGAACCATTGACCCTTACTCCTTTCTTAGTAACGTGAGAAAAAAAATTATTGATTGATTCTAGGGCATTATGATTATGTTCCCATATCTCCTCATATTTTTCAATCATTCAATACAAAATCGTGACTCTACATTTTTTATCAATTACAATGAATATGAAGCGTCACATGACACTGTCCTTGGAACAATAATAACTTCTCATAATGTGAGAAGGTAAAACAGTCTAAATCAATCCATCACGCATTGTTTTTTTAAATCGTCAACTGATAAAATCATTGGCACCAAATGGATTTTTATTTTTTTCTAACATATGATAACATTTCTAATATATTCAGTAAATCCAAGTCCTATATATTCAAGAGAAGTGGTGGTCACCACTATTTTTTCAATTAAATTAAAATTTTACAGAAGTTTAGAAAATCAAAAATTAAGAACTCATAACAAAAAACCTTCTCGGTCCAATATGACTAAAGCCTCGTTTGGCATTGGTTACGATAGCCAATTTTTTTGTCAATTTCGTTACAAACCCCTAGTGAAACATGACCCCCAGAACCCCCAGTGAGCTAGTAGCTGAGGTGGAAGAAGGGTGTATACACGCACGCAACTGTGAGGGAAAAAAAAAATGGGTATAGCGGGAGCCCAAACCCAAAATCATCTTCCCTCGTATGTCCTCACCTGTCGCCGCCATAGCTCTTTGCTATCCTCCTCCTCCACCGTAGCTCTCCGCTGTCGATGACGACCATTGTAATTGCGAAGCAAACCACCAAAGCTAGCATTATCTCGACCTACAGATCCATCGATATTCAATTTTGTCCACTCAAACTCTGGCTTTTCCCATGTACACAATCGAAATGATCTTGCGACTGAGGTAGATGTAATCTTCGGCTGCATCTCTGTCTATCGCTGTCCTCAATCTTCGACTGTGTGTCTGTGTCTCGCTCTCCGTCTCTGTCTCGCACGTACTGTGGATCGGTAGTTTATGAGGTAAACCTTTTCCCCTTGCTCTCTAAGTAAGAAATCAATTGTAGTAGTTAAACAAAATATAACTTCCCATAGCAGTTTATGAGGTAAAAAAATCAGTTTCATTAACTTCCTATAAAATTTCCCAAAAAAATTAGTTCCATGTATGACTATCCCCAACCCCAAGTGACTAAATTTGGACATTTCCTAAAAATCAATTTGAACAAATATTATGTGATAAGGGGTAGGAGATAGTCACATAATCTCAAATTTGAATATGGTCATTTGGGGTTGGGGATAGTCACATAATCTCAATTTGCTGATATTTGTTCATACACTTTGGGGATCGTCACATAATATTTGTTCATATTAGTTCCATTTTTTAATACTTGTTCAAATCGGTATTTGTCCTCAATTTGGGCATTGTGTTAGGGAACTAATTCATTGTGTTTGTTTGGGCATTATGTTATATAATCATTTTGAAATCATTAAATTGTTATTTCATTATGCAAAGTGGAAGTATGGAGGTTGATTCAAATGTTGGTGACAATCCTTTAGTAAACGAGGAGTGAAGAAGTTGAAGAACCTAAGAAGAGTATGTGTTTTAGCTCAAGGGAAGAAGTATACACATTTTATGGCAAATATGCTAAGCATGTTGGATTTTCTATAGCTCACAGAGCACAACATTTTGGAGATGATGGGCAATTAAAAAACTTTGCAATTGAATGTTCTCGAGTGGGGGAGAGGAAAAAAAAAATCAGAAGTCAACCCTCTAAAGCCATCTTTGTCTACAAAAATTGGTTGCAAAGCAAGGGATACGAGGTAGTGTACAAAAGAATGGGAGATATAAACTAACCACAGTTAACCTTGAGCATAATCATGATTTGATTCCTACTGACTCACGTCATCTTGCAATGAATAAGAAAATTCTTACTCTTGTGAAGAGAAGATTAGAAATTAATGATCAAACAGGGATTGAGGTGTCTAGAAACTTTCATTCAATAGTTGTTGAAGCGGGGGAATATGAGTCTTTGACATTTGATGAGCTAGATGCAAGAAATTACATTGAGAGGGCTAGAAGATTGAGGCTTAGGGAAGGCGATGCCAAATCACTTCAAAGTTATTTTATGAGGATGCAAGCACATAGTGAGAGATTTTTTTACATGATTGATGTTGATGAGGAGTTTCGCATTAGAAACTTGTTTTGGGCTAATGCAAGGAGTCAGGCGACTTATGAAGCATTTGGAGATGTTGTTTTATTTGACACAACTTATATGACCAACAAATATGACATGCCATTTGCTCTATTTGTAGGAGTTAATCACTATGGACAGTCCATTTTTCTTGGTTATGGATTGTTATCTAGTGAAGACACTGACACATTTGTTTGGCTATTCAAGTTGTGGTTAAGTTGCATGTCAAATCATCATCCAAAAGCTATCATAACTGATCAGTGTACAGCTATACAAAATGCTATAGAAATTGTCTTTTCACAAGCTCGACATCGATGGTGCTAATGACATATCATGAAGAAAATTCCAGAGAAGTTGAAAGGATATGCTCAGTATGAAGCCACAAAGTTGGCTATGCAAAATGCAGTTTATGACTGTTTGACAAGAGTTGAATTTGAGAATAAATAGGAAGAGATGCTTGCAACATTCAATCTTTATGATAATGAGTGGTTGGGAGTACTATATGATTAGCGGCATCGATAGGTACCTGTCTATGTTAAAGACATTTTTTAGGCTGGCATGTCAACTACACAATGAAGTGAAAGTATAAATGCATTTTTTGATGGATATGTAAACCCAAAAACTACATTGAAGCAATTTGTTGAATAATATGACAATGCCTTGAAAAGTAAGGTAGAGAAAGAGAAGAAAGCAAACTTCAAGTCTCGACACAAATTGTTTGATTGCCTAACTATATATGGTTTTGAGAAGCAATTTTAGCAAGCCTACACCAATGCAAAATTCAAAAAAGTTTAAGGAGAGTTGAAGAGATTAGTTTATTGTCAGCCGTTGTTTCTGAGAGAGGAGGAATCAATTTCTACATATAATGTCCAAGAAGTGATGATAGTTTGTGAGAAGATGAAGCATGTGGACTTTGTTGTCTATTTTAATTCAACTGAATGTGAAGTTCAATGTATGCTCCGGTTATTTGAGTTTAAAGACATTATGTGTGCTCACTTACAACTTGTTGTGCTTATGAGAAGATGCATAAATGAGGTGCCAAGTGAATACATTCTGTCACGCTGGAGAAAATATTTGGATAGAGAGTACGCATGCATCAAAACCACATATACTGGCTTTGGGAATGATTTCAATGCAAGTTGCTATGAGAGAATGAACAAAAAATTGATTGTCATTGTACAACTTGCTGGTAACTCTGAAGGCAAAACTAAAATTATAGACCTTGGGTTGGATGAAATCAAGGAGAGAGTCATGAAAGAAGAATTGGGTGATGGGAGTAATTTACCATGTTCTAGAAAAAGTCCAATTCGCACCGGTTCTACACAAGGAGCTACTAGTAGAAACGTGATTAGTCCTTCGGTTGCTCGGCGAAGAGGCCGCCTAGTTACCAAACGAAAGGTTGCCAAAGTAGATCAAATAGTGAATCGGTTCAAGGCAACGACAAAAAAAACAAACAAAAGCAAAGGTAAATTGTGTATTAATTTTTTTTTTTTTTTTTACAAACTGTATTTAAGTATATAAAAGCAATTCATAAATTTCAATCTTGTTTCAGTCTTGAACAAATACAGACTGCTAAGGTGTTTCGATTTGGAGTTGAAGCTCAATCTCATGCTACAACTACAACATATACACCATAGTATCCTTATATGATTGGCACGCAAAATAGTATGTATGTATCGGTACGTGTTCGAAAGAGGAATTCATATCAATTGCTTGTTTTCACAAATTTTGTTTTTCTAACATGTACTTTTAATTGATTTATCACAGGTGGTCGATAGTATTGGAGGCACATCTCTTACTCCATTAGACTTTATAAGAGGCACACCAATAAGTTTGATGAGTGCTCCAACTTAGATTTATGGTTCTGCATCTCTAACCCCATCGGCTTCTAATGCATGCACATCGGGAAGCTTGTATATTAGGGACATGTATGACTAGTTTGTTGAAGTTGAACAGTTTGTTTTTGAGATTGCAACTTATTATGTTCCTACTTTGGATTTGTAAAACATGTTGTCTATTAATTATCAATGAAGTTGTGTTTTTATTATTATTTGTTATGTAATGAATTTGGCAATATTTACTATTGTTGTATGGTGATTGTGAATAAATATTGTTGAATAAATATTTGTTTGCTAATATTGAACAAAGCGTATTTAACAGTTTCTCTATATTGAACAATGTGTATTCGATGTGTATTCAATAGTTTCCATGTATTCAACCATGTGCATTCAACAGTTTCCCTGTATTCAAAAATGTGTATTCAATAGTTCCCATGTATTCAACCATGTGTATTCAATAGTTTCCCTGTATTCAACCATGTGTATTCAACATTTTCCCTATATTTGTCACGACCTAAACCCGCCCCCATAGGTTTAGCATCGTAACCGGCCAGTAATCCTTGGATTACCAAAGGCCTCTTGGCGTAATAGTACGTAACAGGGGCTGCGGAAGCAAATAATTAAAACATGCATAATCCATAGAGCTGTGCAGACATACATGGAACGGTTAACTTAAAACTTTTTATAACAGTGATATAAACTTCACACATCACTTCCCAACATACATTGCCAGACATCTTGGCCAAACACAACATAGTATAAACATAGCTTATCGCGTTTACAAAAACACCCATGAAACTTGACTTCAACGGAACCTCCTCGAGAGGCACAATGGTTGGCTGACAAAACTAAAACTTAGGCTGTCAATTCTGGGCCTAGTCGCGAGCTTGCTCACCTACATACATAATATAAACAGTGAGCGACAGCCCAGTGAATAATAACAAAGTAAAGACTTTAATGAATGATGTCCATAACTTGTCTCATAACAATTCAGAATCATAAACAGATAGTGAAATAGAATCATAGTCTTGTCCTTATTCAATCATGTGTGGTACATCCATTTACTTAAACAAGTCTTTTTTTTTGGTCAAGCATATCAAGTTCCATGAAGGAACCTCCGATACCGGGTAACTTATCTCATACATCGGCCACGGTATTATTTCCCCCGGGCGAGGGCCTGTGCCACAGTATTCTTTCCCCCGAGCGAGGGCCTGGGCCACGATATTCTTTCCCCCGGGCGAGGGCCTCATGACCATAAGTCACAGTATTATGTCCCCTGGGCGAGGGCCTCTGCTAAGGATACCACAATTATGTTTCAAAGAAAATTGGACAATCATTCATTCATACAAACATAGCATTTTAGAAACTCATCACCTCATATCATCAGAAAATAATTAAAGTTAAACATAACTTTACAGAGTTACTACTCACAGGTAATTGGTAGCTCCAATTAGGTGACAAAGTGGGCAATTCACTTATCTCGAGGCGCATGACCTACATAACATGATAGATACATACGTTGAATTCCCACACTCGGACTGAACATAACTTAATTCGTTGATCTTAGTGTGTTTCTAGCCTTTAACCTCATTATGGAGTCTTAATCATGACCTAGGAATACTTAGGATGAAATGAGGATGCAAAAATGTATTTGAAACACTTAGCCAAAATTTGCTGAAACAGGGGTCTCGCTCGAGCGTGGCTTTCTTTGCTCGAGCGAGCATGACAAATGTGTGTGGTCGCTCGAGCGTGGACTCCTTCGCTCGAGCGATCTGCAAAATGTGAAAAGTACTGATTGCTGAAAATCTCCGCTCGATGTTCGCTCGATGCTTGCCCGATGCTCACTCAAGCATGAGACATAGCTTCTCGCTCGAGCGTGCGTCTGCACACGCAGAAACCTGAGAGCTTGCAATTTACGCTCGAGCCAGCGTTCCGTCGCTCGAGCGAAAGTCTGAAAACAAAGGTGGTCGCTCGAGCGAGGGAGCCAAATTCTGCGTTTTCCAAATTTGCTCCCAAGCTTCAAACCATGCATCAAACATGCCAAAACTCATCCTTTTGGGCCAGATTTCTAGAAAACATTTAGAAACTCACAACACAACATGTTTTAAAGATCATTTCATAAAATTCAAGCCCAAAAGTGTGCCAATTGAACCAAATTCCAATTAAAACTTTATGAACCTTACAAGAACATGTCATGCATGAGTTCTCATGAACTCCAAAACTCCAAAGCATGATCAAAAGCAAGATTGAATTCAAAAACATGATGAATTCTAGAGTATAACCATAATATGGGCATGCATGTAAGAATTTCATGAAAACAACTTCAAAATTCCATGATATGGACATGCATGCATGAATTGATTCTTAATTCTATTCTTTAGGCTATTTCTTGACTTTAGTCTCCAATTTTTCTATGAACCATGCATGAAACAACTTAATTTCACAATTAAGAGAGTGAATTCTTACCTTAAGTCTTGAATTTTCAAGTATGGAAGCCTAATCTTCCAAATCCTCTTCAATTACTTCTAAATTCAAGCAATTCTCTTGTTGAATTCACTTTTCCTCCAACTTTCTCTCTCTCTCACGGTTTGTGCAAGAAGATGGAGGCCAAGGGTGTCAAACATATGTGAAATAGGAACAAAACAATGATCTAGAGGGAGCCCACTCAATGGCAAAAGTGTAAATAACCTAGATTCAATTAATTTAACATTATTTATTCTAATTTAATCATTCCAAATTGCATTTTAATTAAACCTACCATGAAATTCTATAATTCCTAATTAGCATAAAAATCAAATCAATTTCTGAATCGATCGTCGATAAGGCTTTCAATTCGCATACTAAAAAAATCAAAACACGAACAGATCTTCCTATATCGAACGGATAAGAATGCAATTAAAATAACATACTTATGTAATCAATTTAGGATTTCATCTTAATCAATTACTTATCATGCTTAATCATGAATTAACGCTAATCAGAGATGGGGGTTGTCACAGTCTTCCCCCCTTAAAAAGAGTTTGGTCCTCCAAATTCGAATTACCTTCATTTTAGAAAAACATTGGATTTAGGGAAAACAATTCAGGGTATCTTTTTATCATATCGTCTTCCCTTTCCCAAGTTGCGTAGACGC
Organism: Camellia granthamiana; assembly: GCA_036172215.1. NCBI lineage: Eukaryota > Viridiplantae > Streptophyta > Magnoliopsida > Ericales > Theaceae > Camellia > Camellia granthamiana. The sequence goes on along the minus strand of CM069910.1, from coordinate 21,119,029 downwards.
CACCATGATTTTGCCAATCCACTTTCACTAACGGGATTTCTTTATTTCTTAACTTCTTGATTCGTCGATTTACAACCTGAATAGGTCGTTCTTCATAAGTGTAATCATCACTCAACACCACACAGGTAGGCTCAATGACATGGAAATGATACCGAAGGTAATCCCGCAACATCGAAATGTGAAAGACATTATGCATATGTTCCATTTTAGGAGGGAGTGCTACTTGATATGCCACCGGGTTGATCTTTTCAATGATTTCATATGGCCCAACATACCTTGGTGCCAACTTACCCTTGGTTCCAAAGCATGTCTGCCCTTTCATGGGTGTTACTTTAATAAAAACATGGTTACCCACCTCATATTCCCTATCTCGCCTTCGGATGTCCGCGTAACTTTTCTGTCGGCTTTGTGCGGTTTTCAGTCTTTGTTAGATCAGTTTCACCTTTTTTGTGGTCTCGTGTACAATCTTGGGCCCAAGTAAAGGCCCATCTCCAACTCCCGCCCAACAAATGGGAGACCGACACTTTCTGCCATACAAGGCCTCGAAAGGTGCCATACCAATACTCGAGTGAAAACTGTTGTTGTAGGCAAATTCAGCTAAAGGCAAATGACTTTCCCAATTCCCTTGGAAATCAAGCACACATATACGCAGTAAGTCCTCCAGAGTCTGGATTGTTCTTTCTGATTGGCCATCTGTCTGAGGATGGTATGCACTACTCAGTCTCAATTCAGTACCCAATGCCATTTGCAGACTTTGCCAAAATCTCGACGTAAATTTCGAGTCCCTATCTGAAACAATGGACACAGGCACTCCATGCAATCTAACAATCTCATTAATATAAATGGTAGCCAACTTATCTGCATTATAAATTGTTTCGACAGGTAAGAAATGAGCAGATTTAGTCAACCGATCAACAATAACCCAAATTAAATCCATACCTCTACTGGAGTGAGGCAATCCAACAATAAAATCCATTGCAATATGTTCCCATTTCTACTCCGGTATTGGTAAGGGCTAAAGTAAACCTGCGGGTCGTTGATGTTCAACTTTGACTTGTTGGCAATGTAGGCATTTCGACACAAACTCAGCAATTTCTTTCTTCATTCCTGGCCACCATAAATTAAGTTTCAAATCTTGGTACATTTTTGTATTTCCTGGATGGATAGAAAGTTTTGAACTGTGGCCTTCTTGCAAGACCCGCTTTTTCAATTCAGGATCATTTGGTACACACAACCTTCCCTGAAATTTCAATACATTGTTTTCAAATTTAAAATCTGGCCTTGGTTTGGATTCCCGTTCATCAATGATCTTCTTCAAAAAGTCATCGTGTTGCTGTTTCTTTTTGATCTCTTCAATGAGTGCTGGTTAAGCAGAAATAACAGCCAATATCTCACCTTGTTCTTGTAGAACAATTTTAACCTCAAATTTTTCAAGGTCATGTAACAGTTCTTTCTGTCCAGTGAGTAAAAAGGCCAAATTCTCAATTGATTTCCGACTAAGTGCATCAGCAACAGTGTTAGCTTTTCCCGGATGGTACAAAATTTACAAGTCATAGTCTTTTATCAATTCTAGCCATCTCCGTTGTCTCATGTTCAACTCTTTCTGTGTAAAGAAATATTTCAAACTCTTGTGATCTGTGTACACCTCACATGTTGCCCCATATAAGTAGTGGCGCCAAATTTTCAATGCAAATACCACTGTGGCACGTTCCAAGTCATGAGTTGGGTAATTCTTTTCATGTGGCCTCAGTTGTTGGGAAGTATACGCAATAACTTTACCATTCTACATTAATACACATCCCAAACCCGTATAAGAAGCATCACTAAAAATAGTAAATCCATCCGTACCTGAGGGTAGGGTGAGAATCGGTGCAATTACTAATCTGGCTTTCAATTCTTGAAAGGCTGATTCGTGCTGACTATTCCAATCAAATTGTACATTCTTCTGTGTTAATTGTGTTAGTGGCATTGCAAGCTTTGAGAAGTCTTTCACAAATCTTCTATAATAACCAGCCAATCCCAGAAAACTTCTAACCTCTATTACATTTGTCGGTCTAGGCCAATCCACAATAGCTTCGATTTTCTGAGGGTCAACAGAGACACCATCCTTGTTGATTACATGCCCCAAAAAGGCTACGCTGTCAAGCCAAAACTCACACTTGGACAATTTAGCATATAATTTCTTTTCTCTCAAGATCTGCAAAGGTAGTTCTCAGATGATTCTCATGTTCTTCCCTGTCTTTCGAATAAATCAAAATATCATCAATAAACACAACGATAAATTCATCGAGATATTGTTTGAAAACTCTGTTCATTAGATCTATAAAAGCTGCTGGTGCATTTGTTACCCCAAAAGGCATTACCAAAAATTCATAGTGTTCATATCTAGTTCTGAATGCAGTTTTCTCTACATCTTCTGCTTTGACCTTTAACTGATGGTACCCAGACCTAAGATCAATTTTAGAGAACACTTGGGCTCCTTGGAGTTGGTCAAACAAATCGTCTATTCGGGGCAATGGGTATTTTTTCTTAATGGTCACCTTGTTCAATTCCCGATAGTCAATACATAGTCTCAAAGATCTGTCTTTCTTTTTGACAAATAACACTGGAGCACCCCAAGGTAAGGTACTCGGGCGAATGAATTTCTTGTCTAAGAGTTCTTGTAGTTGGACTTTTAATTCTTTCAATTCAGAAGTCGACATCCTATATGGAGTCTTGGAGATGGGTTGTGTTCCAGGTATTACATCAATGGTAAATTCTATCTCTCTATCGATCAAGTCCCCAGGTAGATCATTAGGAAACACATCAGGAAAATCGCAAACCACGGGGACAGTTTCCACACTAGCACTATCCGAAGATACAGTCAACACACTACACAAATAACCCTGACACCCCTTTCTTAACAGTTTTCTGGCTTTCATAAACGAAATCAAGTATGGCGGTGAAACTACCTCATTCCCAATGAAAGTAAACTCAAGCATACCGGGTGGACGAAACACAATAGATTTATTCACACAATCAATGGTGGCACAATACTTAGTCAACCAATCCATACCCAGAATACAATCGAAATAGTCGATGTTCAAGGGTAATAAATCAACATACAACATCATTTCTCCAATTATAAGATCACATGCCGGATAAACATAAGCATACATCATAGAGCCCCCAGACGGTGTAGTTACAGATAACACACAGTTCATAGGTTCTAATGGTCTAGTTAATTTCCAAGAAAAAGCATGCGATACAAATGAATGTGTAGAACCGGAGTCAATCAGTACATATGCATTCTGAGTACAGATAGAAATGATACTTGACACTACTGACTCGGTGTTTTGCACATCTCCAGGCACTAAGGCGAATACTCTCCCTTGTCTTAACGCTTCATTCCCGTTGCTGCCTCTGGCATTAGTTCTGAAGTTTGATTTGGCCACTGAAACAGACCCTGCTGAACTGGTTGTGGGGTAACTGGCATTCCCGAATCCCAACGGACAATCTTTCATCATATGGCCAACCTTGCCACACTGGTAACAGGCACCAGATGCACGTTGGCATACTCCCTTATGTCTCTTGCCACATTCCGGACAGTTTGGTATGGACCCACTACTCTGACTAGGACTACTGGAGGATCCTGTGTTTTGTTTCTTCAAAACGATCGGCGCTTTCGGAAATGAAACCCGGCCCTCTTGCCTTTCCATTCAGTTAGTGGAACTGTAGTTTGTTTCTTTGCTGCCAGAATGGCCTCTGCCATCAGTGCTTTATCCAAAACATTCACATACGTGGGTAGGTTCAGAACTCCTACCTGATCCAGTATATCTAAATCCAGCCCGCCCTCAAATTTGCGGGCCTTCTTGTAGTCTGTGTTCGCCATGTGAGGAGCAAACCTGGCTAACTAGGCAAACTTAGCCTCATACTCAGCTACAGACATTCTGCCTTATTTGAGTTCCTGGAATTCTGAAACCTTCCGGTCTCGGAAGCACTGGGGAAAGTACTTGTCATAGAAAATTGTATTGAATTGAGCCCATGTCATATTCTCATTGCCATTCCGAACTAGTAACCACCATCTTCGAGCTTCATCTTTCAGAGTGTAGGTGGCTAATAAAACTTTCTGAACCTCGGTACAGGGGAACACTTCAAATAATTTTTCTATCTCCAGTAGCCAAGTTTCTGCCTTTAGTGGTTCAATACCACCCAAGAAAGTTGGTGGCTTCATCTTCATGAATTTCTGAGTCATGTTAATTATGTCGTTATTGCCCATTTCAACTTGAGCCGGCGGGGGTGGAGGTCGTAAAGGTTGTTGCCTCTATTGTTGCGTTACTACTTCAGTTAAAGTGGCAAACATCTGTTTTATTCTGTTCATTCGGGCATCCGAGGACCCTGCTGTATCATCACTTCTTGCATTGTCCATTTGCTATAGGTAAACAAAACTTTATAAACACAGGCAAATAGTCCTTGCTACTTTATTCAAATTCACATGATTATACTTGGATTTATGCTTTCACTTTCAAACAACACACTTAGACATGCAGATGGAATGCCCCTACTTCTTACTAGGACATCCTAAGCTCATATGGACTTGTGCATGAGGTATGACTCGTGCTCTGATACCACTCTGTCACGACCCAAACCCGCCCCCATAGGTTTAGCATTGTAACCGGCTAGTAATCCTTGGATTACCAAAGGCCTCTTGGCGTAATAGTACGTAGCAGGAGCTGCGGAAGCAAATAATTAAGACATGCATAATCCATAGAGCTGTGCAGACATACATGGAACAGTTAACTTAAAACTTTTTATAACAGTGATATAAACTTCACACATCACTTCCCAACATACATTGCCAACACCTTGGCCAAACACAACATAGTATAAACATAGCTTATCATGATTACAAAAACAGCCATGAAACTTGACTTCAACGGAACCTCCTCGGGAGGCACAATGGTTGGCTGACAAAACTGAAACTTAGGCCGTTAATTCTGGGCCTAGTCGCGAGCTTGCTCACCTACATATATAATATAAACAGTGAGCGACAGCCTAGTGAATAACAACAAAGTAAAGGCTTTAATGAATGATGTCCACAACTTGTCTCATAACAATTCAAGATCATAAACAGATAGTGAAATAGAATCATAGTCTTGTCCTTATTCAATCATGTATGGTACATCCATTTACTTAAACAAGTCTTTTTTTTTTGGTCAAGCATATCAAGTTCCATGAAGGAACCTCTGGTACCGGGTAACTTATCTCATACATCGGCTACGGTATTATTTCCCCCGGGCGAGGGCCTGGGCTACGGTATTCTTTTCCCCGGGCGAGGGCCTCATGACCATAAGCCACAGTATTATGTCCCCTGGGTGAGGGCCTCTGCTAATGATACCACAATTATGTTTCAAAGAAAATTAGACAATCATTCATTCATACAAACATAGCATTTCAGAAACTCATCACCTCATATCATCAGAAAATAATTAAAGTTAAACATAACTTTACAGAGTTATTACTCACAGGTAATTGGTAGCTCCAATTAGGTGACAAAGTGGGCAATTCACTTATCTCGAGGCACATGACCTACATAACATGATAGATACATACGTTGAATTTCCACACTCGGACTGAACATAACTTAATTCATTGATCTTAGTGTGTTTCTAGCCTTTAACCTCATTATAGAGTCTTAATCATGACCTAGGAATGCTTAGGATGAAATGAGAATGCAAAAATGTATTTGAAACACTTAGCCAAAATTTGTTGAAACAGGGGTCTCGCTCGAGCGTGGCTTTCTTCGCTCGAGCGGGCATGACAAATGTGTGTGGTCGCTCGAGCGTGGATTCCTTCGCTCGAGCGATCTGCAAAATGTGAAAAGTATTGGTTGCTGAAAATCTCCGCTCGATGTTCGCTCAATGCTCGCTCGAGCATGAGACATAGCTCCTCGCTCAAGCGTAGGTCTCGTCGCTTGAGCGTGCATCTGCACACGCAGAAACCTGAGAGCTTGCAATTTACGCTCGAGCCAGCGTTCCGTCGCTCGAGCAAAAGTTTGAAAACAAAGGTGGTTGCTCGAGCGTGGAATCCTTCACTCGAGCGAGGGAGCCAAATTCTGCGTTTTCCAGATTTGCTCCCAAGCTTCAAACCATGCATCAAACATGCCAAAACTCATCCTTTTGGGCCAGATTTCTAGAAAACATTTAGAAACTCACAACACAACATGTTTTAAAGATCATTTCATAAAATTCAAGCCCAAAAGTGTGCCAATTGAACCAAATTCCAATTAAAACTTTATGAACCTTACAAGAACATGTCATGCATGAGTTCTCATGAACTCCAAAACTCCAAAACATGATCAAAAGCAAGATTGAATTCAAAAACATGATGAATTCTAGAGTACAACCATAATATGGGTATGCATGTAAGAATTTCATGAAAACAACTTCAAAATTCCATGATATGGACATGCATGCATGAATTGATTCTTAATTCTATTCTTTAGGCTATTTCTTGACTTTAGTCTCCAATTTTTCTATGAACCATGCATGAAACAACTTAATTTCACAATTAAGAGAGTGAATTCTTACCTTAAGTCTTGAATTTTCAAGTATGGAAGCCTAATCTTCCAAATCCTCTTCAATTACTTTTAAATTCAAGCAATTCTCTTGTTGAATTCACTTTTCCTCCAACTTTCTCTCTCTCTCACGGTTTGTGCAAGAAGATGGAGGCCAAGGGTGTCAAACATATGTGAAATAGGAACAAAACAATGATCTAGAGGGAGCCCACTCAATGGCAAAAGTGTAAATAACCTAGATTCAATTAATTTAACATTATTTATTCTAATTTAATCATTCCAAATTGCATTTTAATTAAACCTACCATGAAATTCTATAATTCCTAATTAGCATAAAAATCAAATCAATTTCTGAATCGATCGTCGATAAGGCTTTCAATTCGCATACTAAAAAAATCAAAACACGAACAGATCTTCCTATATCGAACGGATAAGAATGCAATTAAAATAACATACTTATGTAATCAATTTAGGATTTCATCTTAATCAATTACTTATCATGCTTAATCATGAATTAACGCTAATCAGAGATGGGGATTGTCACAGTATTCAACAATGTCTATTCAATAGTTTCCCTGTATTTAGCAATGTGTATTCAATATTTTCCCTGTATTGAACAATTTCTATTCAATGAATATTCAAAAAAGTATACAAGTTTAAACAAGTCATTTTTCATTCCACTCACAATAAAACAGATACAATAATTAGGTTTCAATACACAACAAAACATAACTTCCTCTAAAACATCACAGTACCATACAAGAGTATTCACTGTACTTCTATTTGTACATTTACGTCTACTTCTACTTATAACTTACATATATGTATATATACTATTACATCTTCATAAGTGTTAAGGCACCAATTACAAGCAACACGGACAATATATATATATCAATTTTTGCATCTTTGCACTCTAAATTCGAAATTGTTTCGTCATATCTCTTTGTTGTTCGGTCATACATCAAACTTGTTCGCTGACAGTTGGCACTTCTTCTCTTGGCGTTTCATGACCTCTACATTCTGAATTCATAGGCAAGCACCATCCAACAAAACCACCAAATCATTACAAGAGTAGAATAACTTGTTTTTGTTTCGATCGGTCTCAGAAATTCGAATAGTGGCCTTTTTATTACATCTACGACAATTTTTGTTAACATATGTCAACCGATCTGAGCTACTGCCATTAACACTTGAACTTGACATTTGCAAAAATGAAGAAATAGCAAGTTATAAAGGTTAATAAATTGCTGTAATAAGTTAATAAACTGCTGTAGTAATAAACTGCTGCAAGTTATAAAGGTTAACACTAGGCACTTTCCAAATTGAGGTTAACACTAGGCACTTTCCAAGTTATAAAGGTTAACACTAGCCATTGTTGTTAGCTGATGTAGTAAGGCCTAAACAACAACTCTTTGTCAACACTAGCCACTTTCCAAATTGAAAGTCTGGATGAAATCAGATCCAATTCCAAAAATTCAAATTCCAAAATCACTCACAAAAATTGCAGCTTGTGTGTTGTGGTCAAGTTTTTATATAAGAAAAATGATAAGGATAACAAGGATAATTTCAATCCTCAGACTTTAAGAAAGCAAAAATTCACTTGATACTGTATTAATTCAAGGAAAGATTGTGGTCTGTACTATGGGGAGCTAGAATGATAATAAAGCAACTATGGGAAGTATTGTAAGTAATGGAGGTGGAGTTAGGATAATATTTGTTAATCCAAATGATGTGACGTCTATGGAAATTTATGACATCTCTCCTTCTGTGATTACTCCCAATGAAGCAAAATGCTTCAAGAATACCTAATTTCAATCCTCTGGTTTGATGCTCAGATCAACCTTTAAGTTATATATATGTTAACTTCAATTCTAAAAATGAGGTACCTGTATATCTATGCTTACATATATGCTCAGATAACCCAAATCTATCTATGTTAACAATGAGATGAATGGATTGGTTTTTCACAACCTATCAAAAAAATTAAAATTGTAATTTCCTACAAATAATTATATCTGGAATCAATGATCATAATGTGAGAAGGAAAGAGAGATAGTCTGAGTCGGGTTAGGACTTTTTGATTTGGTTGAGGAATTTCATCGAGCAGGTGGTAGACAAGGTAAACCTTCAAATCAAAAGGCCAATCTAATAAACAAATCAAAAGCCCAAACTCAATTCCCAAATCAACAACCCTAAATCCAAACATTCAACCCAATTTCTTACTTAACATACGTAGATACATATATACACAACCCTAAATACATATACACATAGATATATATAAGCAAAATATATATATACACACAAAGATATATATATACATGTACGCAGATAGATATATATATATATATATAAGCAGCTATATGTCTTAATTGTACTTCGTTGGATAAGAGGGAAAGAGAGACACTCTGAGTCAGGAGGTTTACTTCTTAATCGTCCTTGGTCGGATGAGAGGGAAACAGAGACAGAAAGAGTCAGGAGTTCAGTGTCAGGAGTCCGGCATCGGAGTCAAGGGAAGGAGGGAGTCAGGCGTCGGAGTGAATGGAAGGAGCTGTCGCCCTCTCGATCGTCGAAGTCAAGGTTTTGGGGGAAGAGACAGAGAGATCTATCTGTGTTTGGGGAAATTTTGAATTCTCAAGTGGGGTCTATGACACACGTGCATGTCACGTGACTTTCCACATCAGCTAGGGGTGCATGGGGGTTAGCCAGGCTAGGGGTCCAGAGCATTTTTTTTTTTTTTTTGTGTTGAAACTTTTTTAGCTTCTTTTGGCTTTTGTTTTTGAGCTTGTTTGACTTTTGTAAGAGAAAAAGTATAATGATTATAGTTTGGAAGTGACATTTTGTTTTATTAGCTTATATAGCCTAGGGCAAAATACACTAATGGTCCCTATAATTTGATCCTTGTGTCACTTTGATCCCTAACTTTTTAATTTTGACACATTTTACCCCGAATTTTGAATCTTATTCCAAATAAGGACAATTGAAGATACTATAGCTCAATTTCAAGACAAAGTCGTCAATTTGATAAAATATAAACTAATTTGACAAAATTAAATGTCAAAAAAATATTTTTGAATTTTAAAAAATTATTTCTACCCACTAAAGATAAAATTATGTAAAATTGATAAAATTTTTAGATATTTATTTATTTATTTATTTTACCAAATTAATTTTTATTAGTATGTATTTGGATGATGATCATGTAATGGGTAGTTGTTTTTATTTTCATTAAATTAGTTTCTATTTTTTCAAAAGTCAAATATGACGATAACTTTGATATCATTATTAAACCAATCCATTAAATTAAAAATCTAAAACTAAAAATATTTCATACATTAAATATATCAATTACACATTAAAAGCCTAACAGTCACCCATTACATGATTATCATTCAAACACATAATAAAAATTAATTTGATAAAAAAAATGAATGTCTAAAAGATTTATTAATTTTACATAATTTTATCTTTAGTGGGTAGAAATTATTTTTAAAAATTCAAAAATATTTTTTTGACATTTATTTTTATCTAATTAGTTTATATTTTATTAAATTGACGACTTTGCCCTTAAAATTAAGTAATAGTATCTTCAATTATCCTTATTTGGAACAAGATTCAAAATTTAGAATCAAAAGTGTCACAATTAAAAAGTCAGAGACCAAAGTAACACGAATCCCAAATTATAGAGGCTGTTAGTGTAATTTGCTTTATAACTTATTTTATCTTTTTATGCTTTTTTAGTCCCAAAATATTTACAAACGAGGAGTGAAGTTTGTTTGGCAATCAAGTTTTTGATTAAAAAAAGTTTTAAAAAATTAAAATATAAAATTATATATATTAATTAAAAAATTATTTAAACATATTAGTAATTTTCTTTTATCTCATAAAAGAATTAAAAAAAATAGAGTTACCCAACGAGACAAAGGGCTTGCTCAACGCGTTCTGGAGAGATATCTTGATCTTGTGTGTGTGTGGCAATGGTAGACAACACAGGCGAAGCGCAAGAACATCAACACTCCACCGAGTGGGGACCAATAGTCTGGACCCACCTATCAACTCTGAGGCAACGATCACCGCTCATCCAATGCATCACCAACTTCGTCTCCATGGATCTCATGGCCAACGCTCTTCTCTCCGCCGGCGCATCTCCGGCTATGATACACTCGCTCCCGGAGATCCCTGAATTCACCCCACGCGCCGACGCTCTCTGCGTCAACGTCGGTACTCTCACCGCCGACTGGATCCCGGCGATGAAATCGGCGGCGCAGGTGGCCGCGCAGTCGGGTAAACCCTGGGTTCTCGACCCGGTCGCCGCCGGGGCTTCCGGGTTCCGGTTGAAGGCTTGTCTTGAGCTTGTTGGGTTGAGACCTACTGTTATTAGAGGAAATGGGTCTGAGATTATTGCTCTTTCCAAGGCTTCAGTGGGACACACTAAGGTAATATATGTATATATATATACACACATGAATTTCATATATGGTGATTGGTGCTATTGTGAATTTGATGATTAATATATGTGATGTTGAAAGGACAGGGATGATGGATTTGGGCAATTTAGGGGTTTTTTTTTTTTTTTTTTTTTTAATTTTGTTACTTTGGTTGATTCAATGTTGAAATGTTTCATTGTGCTCTGTATTCGAAGGTAATATCTTTATTGCATCTGTGGCAATTGGTGCTATTGTGAATCTGAGATTTGTTGCTGTTAAAAACATAGTTAGGTGGATAGGAGTGATAGGTTTGGGTAATTGTTGTACATTAATTTGAGGTTTTTGTGACTACGGATTGAAACTGAGAATTCCATCAATATGTTAGCAACACTAGAATAATGTACTCCGTAACTCAGTTGAAATGCTAATGAAAAACTTGCTGAGACAAACGGCTAGAATTAAAAATTGTTTATCAAGATGCTAATGAACTTAAACAATGGATACTGAGACTTGAATTAAGTTGTTTATCAAAATGTTGTTAAACAACTCAAGTAATGCAGTTTACAAATGGGATTATGGAATGAAAATATTTAGTATCTATAAGATTAATTTAGATAACGACTTGAACAATTTACAAGTTTATTGAGGACTGGAAAACAAGGACTTCATAGTTAGACTATTTGTTTTTGTTTTTAATATGATTTTTTTTTTTTTTTTTTGAGGGGGCCGATGATGGGGTGGAGTTGCGCAAAGATAGGAAAAGAAAGTGTGTATAATGCAAAAGTCTGAGAGCCTGAAATGTGATGTAAATTAAATTTTAAAATTTGTACATGTGTTATCTTGGCATGGGTTTCTATTAATCTTTTGTTAGTTAAACGATTTGGAACTCATATGTGAAAGATTCACATTTGAGCATGCTCAGCATACTCTCAATCGTGCTTGAATATGCTTGTGTTTTTAATCTGCCAATTCCCTTTTCTTTTTACACCCATTTCAACTCCATGAACTAGAATTGTTTGGTTTCAAGGGTGTAGATAGCTCTTACGAATCAACCGATGCTGTGGAACCAGCAAGGTCCTTGGCTCAAACTAGTGGCTCTATAGTCGCAGTTTCTGGAGCTGTTGACTTTATTACAGATGGGCAACGAGTTGTTGGTGCACGAAATGGTGTGGCCATGATGCAGAAGATCACAGCCACAGGATGCTCTGTCACTGCCCTCATTGCTGCCTTTGTTGCAATTGACCCATTACATGCTTTTGTAGCAACGGCCTCTGCACTGTCCATATTTGGCATTGCTGGTGAGATTGGGATGGAATTGGCTAAGGGTCCAGCTTCACTACGGATGCATTTGATTGATTCACTTCATGGGCTTGATCAAGCTACTGTTATTCGTCGAGTTAACATCATCAGCGTGTCGTGACACATTACAAGCTATGTAAATGGTATGTAAATAAACCAGTTGACTTGTTTGAGTTATGTAAAATGCTTGTATGTTCATTAGAAGATGACTGAATCGACAAGTTGGCTTGTTAAGCCCCATAAGTCTTTTATTATAGGCAATATCTGATTGCTAACTTATTCTTTTGAAAATTATAATGACCTCGCTACTTTCTACAATTCAACAATTGTTCTCTATGTGGTATCTTGTTTTTCTCTTGCATGTTCATTGTAGCTACTTAACGTAATTTAGGAAATTTCGTCTGGTTTTTCTTGTTGGATGATGATCTGTGTAATCATGACTCTGCTTCTTTTTTCTTTTTTTTTTCCCTTTTCTTCTTCTTTTTTAGTTTTGGGCAGGTGTTCACTTTTCTTCATTATGGATATTCACATGTTTGTTTTATGGTAAAATAATATTAGCAGTAGTGTTTTAAAACATTTTATTGTCCGATTTTGTTTTGCACCAATTGAATTTGTGAGGCATTGCTCGAGATCTTACCTCTGATGCATATCACATTTAGGCTTATCTATATTTTGATTGCTAAGATTGGCTGCTAGTATACTGCAAGTCCTTTACCAACAAAAGTTGAAATTTAGATGAAACATAAAAAATATTCATTCATTCATTTCCACATTGACATAGAGAAACCACATCACAAGAGCACATTCATTTTTCACACAGACAAGCACACATTTGTTTTTCACTCCTCACTTCCTCAGTCACCAAAGCAATCTCAGTAACTCAGATGGACAGTGATCCTCAACAATGTCTCTGCACCATCAGTAACATGCTGACCAGCCGGTATGAGCGAGCGCATCTCAGCAAACCCGCAAGCATTCTTAAACTTACCGGTCCCACCAGTTATCGATAGGCGCGACATAGTGCTCCCAATCTTATACACACCGAAGAAATTTAGGCTATCACCGTATTCCCCACCTTCCATCATAGCAGTAAATGCCATCATTTGGGTAGTTCCGTCAGCAGAGCTTGCGACATAAACCCCTTGGGCTTTCCCCAATGACTGCGATCCCAACTCGGGAGCCAAAGTTAAGATATCGTCGATGACGGTTATTGTTCCAAACCCCAGTCCAAGTCCATCGGGTCCCAGTTGGGTGGACAAAGTGTTGCCATTATTGTTAGGGTTTCCGGCAAAACTCGTACCAGCTAAGCCAGTTCCCAAAGGAATGCCATTGGCGTTGAGGGTTGGGATGGCACCATTGGCATTGGGGATGACTACGCCGCCTTTTGGAGGAAGAAACCCAACCGGCCTAGCAAAGGGCACTTGGCCGCTGTAGATGTTGCCAAGTAAGCCAGTGACTGGCCTCGCTGTAGGGCTGCTTCCGCCTAGAATGTCGTGCAGGTACAGCTCGAAAACCGGTTCTCCACCCGCTGTTGCAGGTTCAATTGCAGCAACAATGTTCACCACATGAATAGCTGCAATTAGGATTGCAATGAAAAGGGTTGGTGTTGATTGTTTGGACATTTTGAAATGCTTGTGTACGAGAGAGAGATTGGTGAGTTTTTGTTTGCACTGAAATATGAAGGTTTCTTGGATGAGTATGCAAATGGGGTTTGGGCTTGCTCTTTATATAGATTGGGAATTGGAATTGTTAAGAGCTTTGGATGGAGTTGTTGTGAGAGTGGCGAAGTTGTTGGAGTTGCTTGTGTTATTTCTGTCATTGTGTTTTAGGTAATGCTATGTCAGCTGTTCATTCTTTTTAAGGACACGTGTCATGGAGGGGTTGGCTTGGATGATGGGCTCCACTCTAGATAGAGATCATCTGGAATTCCAGATATCTGATGGGTATCATCACAAGCATCCAGATATATTCATTTTGTGTAATATTTACTAGCTGGAGATGGTTAAGTGTTTCGGGTATAACAAAACCACAAAAAATATAGCATTAGAATCCATAAAAAAGCCCTTGAATTGTTTCAACAGAGTAAGAGATGGGAATGGGTTTTTCATGTTTTCCTAGCAAGATTTGGACTTTTGCCAATGGAATTGGTTGGGTCAGCACGACATTAGAATCCATATAGCATTACTCAGAAGTGAAAATTTTATAATTCAATTCACAGATTATTAAAAAAATTGAAATCCTTTTTTATCTTTTACATTTGCCAGAGGCTTAGGACTCTGGAGGATCTTCCAGTAACAAATGGAGAAAATATAATAACAATAATAAAAAAAAATAAAATAAGAGCTACTCTACAGTTTACATGGAGAAATGAAATCACGATAACACGGAATTGCCTGCCTGCTGCACAGGCTCTTCTTGATCCATGACTTTGGTTTGTTTTACAACTGGGTATATCAATTTCCAAACTGCATTTAGAGAAGGAAAAAAAAAAAAAAAAAGTAGTAGTTAGTAATTACCTGAGATGGAGGCACTTGAAGGCTTTACCGGTGGACAAACAAAAAAATTATTTATACAATTAATTTAAAGATGAACATTAATAAACACTTACTATATATGGTGGCTGCAAACCACTCATTTACAATTTTAACCCACGTACTGGCCCAGCCAACATCGATGCTCCATCTGTTGTAGAAAGCAAAGATAAATAATGCAAGATACTTATAATATGATACTTTTTGAGATAAATGATTTGGAAGGAACGAAGTGAATCTCTGCAATCAATCTTACTTCCTAGTTGAGTTGTCTAGGTTCCAACTGATGAATAACATGGCAAAATACATGGCTCCCAAGGAGAAGATCAGGTGGAAGAACCCGTACTTGTATGGGATATCATCCTCGTGTTGGACTTCATCTTTGCGGAACTGGACAACAAAATCGAAAAATTTCGTCATTTCTCAAGAAGCAAAGAAGAAGTCCTAAAATTACACACTTGTGACCTTAATTTGACCTCTTCATTGACTTATGCCGGGCAGAACTGTAATTTTTGGACGAGCTCAAAATCCCTTAAAATTTAATAGTCTGATTAAACAAAGTCAACTTGCCCAAAATTTGCGGTTTTCAAAGCAGGAATTTAAAAAAAAAAAAAAAAAAAAAAAAAAAAAAAAAAAAAAAAAAACCTTAATTAGCATTATCAGCTGGAAAGCTCTGTTCCTTTATGTTTTCATTTTCTTTAGTTATTGTGGTTGAAAGGATTCACCTGAAATGTTTGTGAATCAATCCCTGTTGAAAAAGTGGCAATGACAATTGCAAATATAGCAATGAGGAAGCCCTGGAAGCAACATGAAGGAAATAATATATTAAAAAAAAGGGAAGGAAATTGAGATGATTTCGTGAAAAGTCCCCGCATGATTATTATTGACTAAGGGAAGAGTTCAATCTAAAATAATGATAATAGAAAGCCTGCTAACTCTTACAAGTACAGTGGTCCAATCGTCATGTTCGTTCTCATGTTTCTGTGGACTGCATTTCTTAGCAGCCGGCTCACTGAAAAAAAACAAAAAATAAGTGTTAAAGCAACTAGAATCAAATGTTCATGTCTTGATGTAAATTCTCAATTGCTAATAGTGCATGTGTTTGAAAAGTACGAAACTTAGAAACACACAACCAAAGAAATACTCTGTAATCAAGATTCCTAAAGAAAGAAAAAACGACATTTCTAACCTTCTGATAGCAGACCAACAGAGAAAAACAATGTAAGAAGCCATAATCCCTGAGGATAAAAGGCCTCTATTCACCTGCTCTAAGCATATGAAGAACATATTAGTGGTTCAGATAACTTCAGGAATTTATAATACTAGTAATGTTAACCAATTTGATTTATGTGACTTGTAAATTTGTAAAATATGTGCTAAAATATCCCTCTTACATTATTGAAGCAGAAATTAAAGTGTGAAATTAATTAAGAAACAGAAAAAAGAGTATCTAAACACACTTTCAGTATCTGACCTATCAAAAAAAATATGTGATTTGAGGAATTCCACTAAAAATACTGTCCAATCTTGACAAAATGTGAAAGGCATACCTTTGAATGTAAGGATATGGCAAGCATCACTAAAAGCAAAACTGCAGTCCATGTGATGAAAAATATGTTAAGAGTGCATGAAGGTTTGGGGACATAGAGTGAATACATCATCCCAATTCCACATACAGAAGCAATGTAAAATAGTGTTGAAGTAAATAATCCAAGGAAGCAACTGTGATCACAAACAAAATGAAATGTCAGCAATTTCATAGTTGAAAGTTAAAATCAGTATTGAGAACTATAAGTTGATGCAATTATGATTATAATTTATACTCATAGACCTCAAGATTGATGAAATAGGAAGTATGGTTAACATGAAGTACAAACCTTTGCTTCCCTGTTGCATCAGGCATCCAGCAATTATTCCACCATGTGATGAACTGAATGACACTTATCAGTTGGAGAATAAGAAAAACCCTGCACCAACAACAGAGAAGCTGTTTCACTTAGTCATATTTACAATATTGTTACTATTTTTGAAAATCAAGAAATCTATTTCCAACTGTGATAAAAAAAAATTTCTCAATGTTGGATGAGAGAAACTTCACACTACAAAACTTAATCCAAAATTTCAAGTTTATGCAATAGGTACCACTCAGTGCACTTTTTTATTGGACTGAAATTATGGAATAGGTACCACTCAGTGCACTTCAAACTGTTTTATAATCATCAAATATATTAAAGACCTATGTTTATATCGAAAAATTTATAGACACTATTTATGCTGGAAGCATTGGAGTAAATGAGCTAAGAGATTACCCTGCACCAACACGCGCAAACTCACCTGCAAGAAAACAAAATTAACAATTCATTTTTTATCATATTTAAGAATCATTAAATTCGATTGACATTAGGCTTACCATATAGTTGAATTAAATTCGAGGGAAGAAAGAATGGAATGGTTAGTGAGACAATCAACATAATAAACTTCAATGGCCACCATCTTGAATGCCATGTGTTGCGAGTTTCATACAGCTTGCTTGTGTTACATGTTGTAAGAAACATTGTAAAGAAAAATATCTGAAATCAATGTCAAGGATGCAATATATAATAGAGGAAAGCTGTAAGTAAAGCTCCAAGATCTCGTGTTTCTTTTATTAATTTTATTTTTTAGCGAAACAAGAATGCAAAGCTCCAAGATCTAGAACCTAAAGAAAATGCCTAAAATTGAACTACAGTTGTTGGCATGTAAAACAATCAGCCAGTCCATGAGAGATTTAAACTATAAATACCAAAATTCCAGAATTATACTTTCAAGCATTTAAGAATTGTTTATTAAAAAATCAGAACTTGCTATACTGTTAGAAAAAATAAAAATAACATAAGATACAAAACATCCTAAACTAACACGAAGAACTCCCATTGTATGAAAACACTCGAGTCCCCCAATTCCACAAGATTTTAGATCTGCAAAACAAATTCAGATAAAGAAAATGCAAATGCAAAGATTAGAGCAGCATAACGAGATTACCCTAGTTTTTTTTTTTTAATAAATAAAAAATAAATAAATAAATAAATAAACACCCTACCAAGTCTGTGATTTTGTCAATATATAGAATGAATAGACGGGCAAGCATACAAAAACTGAAAAAATTTGCATATTTGTTTGCATACTATTTTGAGGACATTATTAGCCTAAATAAAACGTAGTATCATACAATTTGTTGAAAGTTATCTTTAACTTACAATGGAGCTGAGGGGTAACCTTTTGTCCATAGTCACGAACACACCAAGCAACAAGGTTTGCAAACAGAAAGACAATGCCATACAAATAACGGGCTCGTAAAGACTTCTTCTTCTGTACCGAGCGTTCGAAACTTCTCTGCTCCAAAGCCCCAGGTAATCCTTCCCATGGACCAACCTCAGAATTCCTTTGTTTGGTTTCCACTACCTTAACCTCAACTGCTTCAGCAGGCTCACCCATTCTACAATTTCATGAGCAAAACATTTGTGTAAAAAAAAAAAAAAATGAAAAAAGAAAATCGCAGAATACCCAATTCTCAGTAGAGCAAACAGAGCACCCACATCAATAAGTACAATGTAGATTTCCCCAAATAAGAAATTTACATCTTAAAGGTACTTTGCATCAAGCAATGGAACACCCAAGAAAATTTCAACCAAATCATAACTGGTGAAGAAAATGTTCATCGCAGTGATTTTAAAAATAAAAAAAAAGGAGAAGAAGAAGAAGCAAGTAGTCAAAATGGAGAGCCGCCATTGGAAGTATGAAATTTCTGCACCTACCCACCAACTAAAATAGAATTTTATCCACTAAACGAACCAAGATTTTATCAAGTACAAGCAAGAAGTTAACTCCATTCACACCTTCTCCAGCAGAGAATTCTTTCAAGTAAACACCTTTGATTTTCTAGAATTGAATATGACTAAAAATTGGATCTTTTCAGCATATCTGACAAATCCTTGCATTGATCTCCAAGTAAAAAATAAAATAAAATCACTTCATAAAGAAAATGAAGATCTCCAAATAAACCCCTTTCATGAGCAATAATGTCCAAAACAGTAATATTTGCAGCGTATGGAAAAGAGTGAAGTGTATTCAGAATACCGACAGTGGTGGCAATGGAAGACCAGTGAGTGAGTGAGTGAGTGAGTGAAGGGAAAACTAACCTTTGTTTCTTGGTTTGTTGTATGGGTTGAGACTTGAGACTTTTTCACACTCCTGAGCAAAAAGAAAGTGAGTGAAGCTCTTTGGGCAAAAAAAAAAAAAACACTGATGAAGTAACATGTTAATTTAGCTGCTACTGAGCTCATAGCTGTTGGATTATACATCTATTTGTTGATCTCCCCATTCATTATGTCATGATACTCCTATGCTCCAAGCCTCAAGGCTCCAACCAACTCATTATGTCATGGTGCTCTCCAACCAATATGGTTTTGATTTATTTATGATACATTTAATACAAAAATGATTTCTTTTGAACCCAATAAATAGTAGTAATGCTATGCTACTACACAATCCATTTTTTTGTATTGGCATCACATTAAGAATTATAAAGAACTCTTTAATTTTTTTTTATAGTAAAGTTAATTTAGCCAAGACTTGCAAGTAAGAGCGTGAACATTCATTCACTGTTATTATAAATAAATTAAAAAAAATCCTTCTTATTTGTGTTAAAGAGAGAGGGGGGTAGTTAGGTATGTGTAATATTTTATGGTAATAAATAAACATTGTCACATACACTTATTATTGATATTTTTTAAACAGTATGTAACGTAATGGGGCTTGAACTTGCCCATATGGCCCAAAGTCCTTTGCCAAACTCAGCTTTATTTTCTGTCAAACAATTCATTGAAAACCTGTCGAATGCATTTTCAATCTCCTAAACCATCCAAGCAATTCTTTATAAAGATAGAAATCTTGAATTACCATGGACCTGAGGGGTCACTGTTAATATACAATTTCTCGTGGCACCATTGACTGCCCATTGATGTTTTGTTAGTAATTGGTTTAGGATTGTCTAATGCAACAAGCATTCTTGAACCAAACAAGTAATTGATAATGGGGAAAGAGAAAACACAAGTTAAAACAACTGTGAAGCACACAAGTCAGGGGTAATGTGGGGGAAAAGAGAAAGAGTGTGGGAAATCAGAACAAAATAGAGATGGGTTTGTTTGATTGATTGATGATGAAGATTGAAGAAGAAGAGCTGAGAGACAAACACAGAAAGACAAAACAAGTAGTAGATTGGAGCCCACAAAGGCGCTGACCCAATGCTCCGGACGCTGCTGCTGCTGCTGCTGCTGCTGCTTTCTAGAAGGACGCGTTTGTTGGAATTTTAGTGACCGTTGGAATAGAGGGGCGGTGCTCGAGGCTTTTATTTTATTTGGAAAAAAATAATGTATCAATGGAGAATTGGGCAAAAATTAACAAATTAGTATAAACTTTTTTTTTTTCCTTATTCCATTTTCTTACCTCTATTATTTCGATCACTACATGCGGCTGTCAATCACTTATCGACACATAATTCTAATATAGTTTTTTTAAAAAAAAATTATTTAAGTGAAATAACAATAAAGAAATTAAAAAAATGTCAATGTGTTTAGATCAACCAAGTACCCTTTGAGTAAAGTCACCATAAGCATCAAATATGAAATGGGCATATTAGGTTGGCTCTTTAGATTGTGTATCAATTTTGAATTTATGTAAGAAACAAATAAATGAAGTTTTCTTTCTTTTTTTTTTCGCCACAAATCAATATCCAAATATAGGCTAAAGATTTGATCAATTGATTAAGTTGAATTATGATCATAAAATTATGTGCATCGCATACTAATTTCCGTACATATTTAGTTATTGATACTGTATTTTTGGAATTTATTGTTACTTTTTTTTTTAAACAAGAATTTGTTGTTACTTAACCTTCTCTCTTCTGGCTACTTTTGTTTTCACATAAGTTTCTTTTTATAAAGGCAACTGGTTTCAGTGACATTCTTGAATCATGATGTGTTGCTTGTTAGGTGTGTTATGATTGAGTTTAGCTGTGTGTGTTTTAGAGTAAGTGAGTGAACCTTGTGGGGGCTTGCGAGCTTGAAATGGAGGGGGGAAATGGATTTGGTGAAATTTGGCAAGAATTGGGGACCCCTCTCTCTCACCTCCTTCCACAAGATTTCAAATTCAGTAATACCACATTCTTAGAAATAATGTCTAAAATATGACTCAGAACCGAAATTATATGGACCAGATTAAATATAGTATTGGCTCACAACAACACATCAAATTTTATTTACACACTCATTTTCTGAGTAAATTTTACGATAAAATTTATGAATTTGCATCTTTTATCTATCAAATTACCGTTTCCTTGGGTTATGGACTGAGTTCCCGGTAAAGAATGCCTTGTAAACATTATTGGTCCACAATAACAACAACAACTACAATAATAATAATGAATTTATGATGGTGATATAGTGATTAAAGGGATTTATTAATATGAGAATTTTATTATGAGATAATTTTTAAAATTTTCATGTTCGATTCATAGGAATACAAAAATACTAGGACTTAATCAATAGCGATGGTTTGCAAATAATTATATATATTCAAATTTTGTTCGTGAGCCCATCAAACATTAAGCCTCATTTGGCGAGGGATAGTTTTTGCCTAAAAGTCAAAAAGTCACCAAAAAATTCAAAAAATTTACAATTTTTATCCTACAAACTTATGCAGTGTGGCCTACAAACCTATACACAGTAGCTCTATCAAAGATAGTATACTAGACAGCCGTCATTGGAAATTGGTTTTTCGTTTTCATCACTTTGCTTGTTTTTTGATTTTCCAAAAACATATTTCAGAAAATTTTACTTTCTTATTTTTTGTGTTTTTTTTATTTTTATTGAATTTTTTAATATTTTAAGGAGTTTTTTTAATTTTTAGACACACCTAACATAAATATACATAAAAAGTATAATTTTTGTGAAAAAAATCTTTTAAAAATTCACTAAATACCAAAAATTCAACCAAAAAAAAATACAAGAATTCAGTATATATTTTCATATTTTTATGTATTTATTAATTTTCTTAAATATTTTTTCATAAATTTTTTACTTTTTAGATACATTTAAGTAAGATGCATTTAAAAAAGTATTAAAAAAAAAACTTAAAATTTTAAAAATATTCACTAAAAACAAAAAAACACGAAAAACAAAAAACTCAATTTTAAAAAAAAAACTTAATCAAAAAAACTCAAACCAAATACACACATTGTTTTTTTGTTTGTAATATATTACATATTTGAAGCAAATTTTGAACTTATGCACCTTCTTGTACATGTATGGAAA
Source organism: Camellia granthamiana (assembly GCA_036172215.1). Taxonomy (NCBI): domain Eukaryota; kingdom Viridiplantae; phylum Streptophyta; class Magnoliopsida; order Ericales; family Theaceae; genus Camellia; species Camellia granthamiana. The sequence goes on along the minus strand of CM069910.1, from coordinate 21,096,864 downwards.
AAGTAAAATATGTGTACACAAATATTTACAAAAATTAATAAAATACAAAAAAAAAAATTGTACTTTTCTTATGTTAATATTTTAAAGATTTTAAAAATATTTTTAAACCTTTATTGTATTTATGTTAGATTTTTAAAAATATTTTTATATACAAAAAAAAAAAAAAAAATTTGTACGTATGCACCTTCTTGATAAATTTGTCGACAATCCCCATGTTTCCCCCAAGGCACAGGTCATTCCATGCTACAAAATTGTCCTTGGCATTACTTCACTTGACAGCAGGTCAAGTGAAATCTCACGAGTTGAACTCAATTTTTCCACTTCTAATTATTTATATTATTTTATTACAAATTTTTTCATATAAAGTTAAAAATTTCTTCCCAAATATACCAAAAAAAAATTACATTATATTTTAACAAAAAAAACTATAAAAATACTATAAAAAACTTATTCCCAAGGGAGGCTTAAAGTAAACAAATATGAGATATGCATGAGGACATGAGAGATTATGGGTTCATTAAGTGTTCAGAAGTAAACCGTACATGAAGTAAAAGGATTAAATTTTGCTTCTAAAAAAGGTGAAGAAAATAAATGTAATTTGCACCCAAAAAATTATTGGAGAGGCTTCTCTCCAACTGAAAAATCAATTGGAGGGTTCTATTAAATCTCTGTGGTCCATTACGGAACTCACATCAATAATTTAAATTGCGCAACATGTAGAGCTTATCAAGTATTTTATTCTTACAAAAAATTACGTTGATCGAATATCAATAGTCATTTGATCATATCACACTTATCAATAATTTATTTTTAAAATATGTAATATGATCAAGTAACTATTAATATCCGATCAACTTGATTTTTTGTGAAAATAAAATACCTGATGAGTCTTATATATTAAACGGTTTGAATTTTTGATTTAGGTTTTATGATAGACCCACGAAAGTCCCATAACACCCTCTAATCTAATATGAACTGAGGAGCAAATCTATGTAGAAGAATACTTTAACATTTTTGCTTTAGCTATTAAAACATTTTGAAAAGATAGTTAAAAATGACTTTTTAATTATTTTTTTATTTTTATTTTTTTTATAAGAGAAGAAGGGAATTAAAAAATAAGCCTAAAAGTTTGACTGAAGGTATAATTTAAATCACAAATAACCCAAAAAAAAAAAAAAAAAAGAAAAAAAAGGCAGTAGATTCGATTTGGTAGAATATGGGGTAGATTTGGCTCTCGCTTCGCTTTGGACAAAACCGAAATAAGGTAATCTATCTGTGGCGGGAACACCCGGCAACACTACAACGACTGAGATTGTGCACCGAATCAGAAAGATCCCCAATTTGTTAGAAAATGTCGTTTCTCGAAGATTTTCAAGCCAGTAACTCCCTATCTCTCTATATATACCCGCATCTATAAACATGTATATGTTAATTTACTTCTTGTTTTGAATTTTCTGATGCTTACATTTCAGATTCATATGAAACCCTAGCCAAATCTCAACTTGCTCACTGCATAATTTGTTAATCAACGCAACGTTCTGGGTTCTGAGCTGTCAATCAGTTGTGATTTTCGTTACAAAATTGTGTTTTTATGCTTCTTCACACTTACGCTGAAATTAGAGTTTGGGGTTATTGGTGATATTTTAACATGAATTCCTAATATATTGGGTTTATGATGCACTTGTACGATTGGGTCCTCATTCAGAGTTTTTGTATACGGAATTTAAATTGAAATACTAGAGCTTTGTGTGGCATTTGTAGAGTACCTGTTAGTTCATTGGTGTATTTGGAATTACACTGGTTAGTTTTGTGATAAAAATGGAATTAGCTGGGAGGGTTTTTGGGTCGAAACTCTAGTATAAGACAACGAAAATTGCAAGGGATCATGGGATGATGAAAAACTAAACATTTAATGGCAGCTATTTTTCTTTGAGGCTCGATGGATGTTTACTCTATTGAACTGAAAATTCAATTTGGCCCACTCTAGAATGGTTGTGATGGATCAATCATGATACAAGAAGGCACTTCAAAGCAGTGATCGGTTGTCGCTGGTGGGTTAGACTAGTTATCAAATGTATTGTTGAAGCTCCAAGATATTTATTTATTTGGTAAACAAAGTTCCTGATGTCAAAGCCCCTTCTCTCAATTTCTCGCTCTCTTTTTTTCTTTTTTCTTTTTTGTCTTCTTGTTTGATATTATCCCATTTTTGGTAGTTTTAAAGCTAGATATTTTCTTTTGGTCGTGTGGCAACTTAATTGACTAATTTGGACCATGAAAAATTAAAAGTGACTTGTCAGCTTGTGAAACATACAGCTGTTTTGACCAAGTGGTCCATTTTCATCATCACTTTTAGTCTCTAGAAGTTTAGATTAGGTTTGCAACCCCTTTTGACAAAACCTAGTTGATTTGTAATTGTTAATTGAAGTTGTAAATTGTAATTGTTTAAGATTTGGACTTCTCTTTGCTGAGAATTGGACAAAACCTAGTTGTTATTAGAATTGGACTTTAAGTGTTCTTGGAAGCAACTTGGAGTGCAAGCAGTCACGGAAACACAGACTACAAGTTCATGAAGCTGGAATTTGAGCCAATTGTAGGCCACCACCTGTCAAGGACGGCTTGAGTGGTCCAAAGTTCGCTCAAGCAATCTGCACGCACCCAAACTCTATGGATTTTCATGGCTTGAGCAGTCTTCTATTTTTTTGATCGGCAATAACAAGAAATTTATTGAGACATAAAAAGAGATACAAAAAAAAGGACAAGTAGTACTCCACAAGGTAAGGAAACTCTTACTAAATAAATCAAAGAAAACACCTATACATCACAAACTGCTCTCCCAATCTTTAGAAATAAAAAAGAAAGGAACCCCTTTAAATGAGTGGGGGTGGGGAGTGGAAACAAATGCCCAAAAAGACAGCAAGTGACATACTTTGTCCCACAGCAAATCCACATCATCAAACTTGTCACCAAAGATCCTTTCTTTTCTTTCCAACCAAGTGGCCCAAAAAATTGCAGAAACCACACACAACCACAACACGCTCTTTTCTTGCCTCAAAACCCTGAAAATCAGTGAGTGGTCTTCTCTTGGCTCGAGTGAAAGGCGACGATTTTGCAAATTCTAAGGCAGTTTGAACTTGGGATTTAGATGAGATTGGTATTCAAGCAACCCTAGAATGCTGAACCAGTGTTGTTAAAGGCGCGCGCCTAGGCACAAGGCGTAGCGAGGCTCAACCTGTGCGCCTGAACTGGTCCCAGGCGAGGCGCGTTGAAGAAGTCGCGCGCCTTAGGCGCGACTGGAAGCAGGCGATAGAGGCGCAAAGCTCGCGCCTAGGCGCGACTGATGTTTACGCCCTAATCTTTGACTGAAACGACTGAAACGAAGCCCTAATCTGCGTCGTCTCTTCTTCTCTCCATCTCTCGACTTTGATTCGACTTCGACTTGGACTGGGGGGCTACAACTTCGACTGCGACTTCAACTTACAGGTGCGCTACACTCTCTCTCTCTCCCCTTCTGCCTTCTTCGACTTCGATCATCTGTCTCTCGCCCTCCTTCGACTTCGATCGTCGATCAGTCTTCATTTTTTTTTTCTTTTCTCCTTCTTCTTCGCTGATCATCTGCTCTGCTCTGTTTTTTTTTTTTTTTTCCAATTATTTATGCTTTTGAGTCTTTGTTAAAACAAAAAAAATAAATACAAAACATTTATGCCTTTGTCAATTAAATATTTTAACAAAATAAATATTTTTTAAAATAAAAACAAAAAAATAAATACAAAATAAATATTTTTTAAAATAAATACAAAATAAATACAAAATAAATATTTTTTTAAATAAATACAAAAAAATAAATACAAAATAAATATTTTTTTTCTCAATTATTTATGCCTTTGGACTCTGTTAAAGAAATACAAAATAATTGACACATTACATTACATTAATTATTTTTAAATTGTATTAGTTAATTTTCCATTACATTATGCCTTTGTACTCTGTTACATTACATTATTTTCTAAATTGTATTAATTATTTTTTTTCTCAATTATTTATGCCTTTGTACTTTGTTACATTACATTAGTTTCCATTACATTGTATTAATTAATTTTTCATTAATTAATACACTATGCATTACACAATTGTGTTAATTAATTTTCCATTACATTACACAATTAATTAATACACTATGCACTACACAATTGTATTAATTAATTTTCCATTACATTACACAATTAATTAATACACTATGCACTACACAATTGTATTAATTAATTTTCCATTACATTACACAATTAATTAATACACTATGATTAGTCTATGTTAATTTTTCTATTTTTTACTAAGACTGTGCGCCTTACTTCAATAAAGTCCGTGCCTCGCCTTGCGCATTGCGCCTAGGCCCCGAGAGACCTTCAGCGCCTTAGTGCGCCTTGAGCCTTTAAAAACACTGTGTTGAACACCTCAACTATAAATACATGACTAGGGGAAGACCAAAGTAAGTTGGAGAATTGAAGGCTTATGCCCCTGCTCTGAAGATTGATCAAGTATCCATGCATTCAAGTCATCGGTTCATCATTGTTGAAGACTTCGGTGGATTCCAAAGCCATTCTTGAAGTATAAATGAGTTTATACTTGGTTGATCAAGCACGGGGAACAGTGAATGAGGATTTGACAAGGACGCTAAAGTCCGTATGTTGTTGAGTTTTAATACATAGATTTTGTAGTGCCTTTTAAATTGAATCTCTGATATGGAATTATGAATTTGAATCAATTCCAAAATTGGTCATTTCTATCAATGATATGTATGTGCTCTCTCTTGTTAATGTTATATGTGATCTATATTTATATTGGTGATAGATATTTATTATATTGAGTTACCTGGGGGGATTCTATATTGGATGATGTCCTCGTCTAGATTTTATATGATCTTGAATTTACATGTGGATAGATTTTACATCAATGGCCACTTGAGTAATGTTGGATTCACTAAGTTAATTGCTTTTATTCAGATTTGGAATCACTGCCAAATATGCTTCAAAGGAAGTATGCATTGTTGCGTGATTTAGATAAAAGCTTACAAGGTATGCTTTAGTTGATAAGGACTGCTGAAAGCATGCTTTTGTTATGTCTTCTATATTCTTTCTTAATATTAAAAATATTTTTCTGCGCCACTCCTGTGAAACCTTTTTTTTTTTTTTTTTGTAGATAAGTCCCTTCTTAAATTTGTTTCTTCTCCTTGATGTTGGAGCTAAATCAATTTATTTTCTTCTCTGGTGCTGGCTTGCTCCTGTATGTTTCCCACTGTCTTGGACTACATGGTATTGTTGGGTGGAAGCCAGATTAATACCATGGTTGCCATCAATAAATTGGACTTTATGACTTGTCATTTCAAAATATATATATATGTATATGTTGAGTTTCAGCTAAATCAATGGACAGAGCCATTTGGGCCTGAGTGCCGACAAAGAGAATTTGGGCTTCGGGCTATTCAGTTAAATTTGAACAATCTTTTTCTTGCCATTTTTAATCATCAAACTGCATTTCTTATTGTCAGGTTCTAAACTGATTTGGTGAGGAAATTTGTGAGAATAAAACTGATGCAGGAGTTTTCAAGATTACTGCTTATAACATACGAAACATGTAGTTGGATTTGGTGTACATTTTATTGTAATCAATAGTTTTCTCTTTCTTCCATCCATTCATTCTGATCTCTAGGTTCTCTAGGTTTACGCTGTGATGGATGAACTCCACCTGTCCCAAAAAATAAATAAATAAATAAATAAATAAATAATTAAAAAAGAAAAAAGCGGGGAACAAATAAATGCATAAATAAGTAAATAAAGAGAATAAAACTTTTAGGAGTGTAATATGGGGAGCCAATATTGGTTATAATAATTGCATATGTGAAATTATAATTCTGTCAATTGTCTGTATTTCTCTCTTTCTCATGCTGCTAGGCAAGATTATTTAAGCCTAGGGCAGTAATCAATCTGTACCCCACCTGTTGATGACCTGAGCCAAGACCTTAGAGCTGTATTTTTCTCTGTTCTATGTATATCAGTGTATGCAGCTCGTTTTGTTTTATTTTTATTTGGACAATGCATGTGATCATATTGTCTCCCCCCACAAAACTCTTAAACAAGCTTTTACTGACTTTGCTTATAAACAGATATCCAGCAACAAAATGAACAACACTGTGAACAGGAAATAGAGGAAATTAAGAGGGGAATCAAGTCTGGTAACATTACACCAGATGCTTCAAATATCAGGTTCTCAGATGAGGTACTTGATGAGCAAAAGCATGCCATCAGGATTGCTGATGAGAAGGTTGCCTTGGCTGTTCAAGCATATGATTTGGTACAAAACATGGCATTCTGTCATTTCGTCTCTGCTAAATGACCACATTTGTTATACTGATGATTAGCATATGTGGTGGTTCCATAATTCTTAGCTCATTTTTTTTTTATAGTTCATTGATTGTTAGAGGCTAAAATATCTTAGTGGATATCTTATTCCTGAATTTCCTTTCCACTCAACTCAACAAGCCTTAGCCCCATTTTCTTTGGGTTGGCTACATGGATTGGTCATTAGTTGGCATTATTCAAAACCACATCCCAACAACTTGAGTTGAGCTTCTTAGTTTTTTGACTGGACAGTGGTTTTGAAGCCTAGCTGGTATTTGGGTGGCATCTCAATTAACCTAGGGGTAAGTGTTTTTGAATTTGAGGTACATGAGGGAGAGTGAGCTTTAGACTTGTTTTAAGTTGTAGTCAAGTATTTTATTATTTGTAACCTATTCTGCAAGTAATAGTCAACTGTTTATAACCTGCCCCTTGTTTATTGAATATAACTTGAGTCATGTCCTTTTTGAGGAATGTATTTATTTTCTGCACTATACAATTCTACAAGTAGGGCCCTTTAAGGATTTCATCGCTCCTTGTTTAATGATTATGTCTGATTTCTACAATGAAGCTCTTAATTAAATTTGTTCTTGAGTATAGCTTCTTGGTCTTTATTGGATTGAGTCTCACATAGACTCTCCATTCCAGACATCCATCCATCATGATTCTATTTGAAAATAGATTGAATTCTTGGGAAAGACTACAGCATACACCCTTTATTATGCACCTTATAATTAAAGAAGAAAATAGCATAAATTAATGCTTTCTGAGTTATAACTTAAAAAAAAAAAAAAAATTAAAAAAAAAATCATAACAAAACAACACATAAGGCATAACTATAGATCTCATGAGTTATAACTAAAATAAGATCATAACTAAAGAAGTTAATTGGTCACAACTAAAGAAGAAAATCGCATAACTTAGGGGTGGCATATGGTAAGGGGGGTGTATAGTAGAATTTCCTTGAATTCTTTTACCCATATATCATTTTCTGCACGTGTAAGGACATCTATATTCATTATGGTCATTGTGGGATTCTGATGAATGAATTTTTCCTAGAACGTATGTATTCATTGAATTTTTATGCAGCAGTGGAACATGTCATAGATCTTGTTTTTGCATCAGTTGTAAGTATATCATGGATTGAGTTGAAAATTTCCCCTTTTCGTTTTTTGGTTAGAGTGTATGTTGTGATTATGAAACAGGTAGATGCTCACGTTCAACAACTTGATCAATATCTTAAAAAATTTGATGAAGAGCTTCGGCGTGGTATGTTTCTTTTAGCTTCTGCATCCTCTTCTATGTTTTCCATATAATGGTGGCGTTATTTGAAATGTTGCTTTTCAACTTGTGGCAGAAAGAGAAAGTGCTGCTACAAATGGGTCAGCTGCTCAAAACCTCGACAATAATGTTAAATCTACCAGTGGCAGAGGAGGGCGTAAGAAGTAACTACCTTTCCTACACCTGGATTTTCGAAGTCCCTGTTAGATTTATTTAGACCTCACATTTAGGCTATTGAAGCTTTTGATCCTGATTGCTTTTTTGCTTTTTGGGAGCTGGATTTGAAACTCGATAATTACTATGGTTATTGTTACTACTTTTAACATTCCTAATTTTATATGCATATATATATATATATAGAGAGAGAGAGAGAGAGAGAGAGATTAGATATGAAGATTTAATTAGATAATTGAAAACACACGAGAAGATAAGGAGTTGGCATAGTAGGAGCTATGGGGGAACAGTAGTCCTAATAGAACACTGACAAAGAAACTCTTCCCTACGGTTTTGCCTTAGCTGATATCAGGAATCAGAGTATATGGGCCAATTGTTGCTGAATGGTCAATGAACCATAATTGAGTGATTGATGTTTAAAGTAAATTATACTAACTAAAATTTGAACGAGAAGAATGAAAAACTCAAAAGTCCCAACATAATTCTAAAGTTCATTGGTGGCCTGTAAGTAGCAATGAAACTTGATAACAGGCACCATTTATTTGTATATGTCTGCATATTATGCTTAATTACTAATTTGTAAATTTTGGTGTTACTTTAATGTTTTTTTGTTGAAAATACCAATTAAGTCCTATCAAAATTTTCTGGTCAAACTGTTTTGAGTTTCTGATTGCTAGTTGCATCTCATTTTGGGTTTCTAATTAATATCCAACTTTGAGTTGTGGTTAAATAGAAGCTACAATAGGTAAAATTCTATCTATGATCATGTAATAATTATTTTCCTTTTCTTCTTTTTCTTTTATTTTCCCCTCTTTCTTGGTAAGGAACCATGTTGCCTTGTTTTAAATAAATTACTTTAATATGTTGTTGTTGATCTATATTATCACTTTTCTCTTGGATTCATCCTAAATCTTAGAATCATCTTTCATCGTCAAAATCTGAAATATTTTATGGTCAATGGTTATTTAGCTGAGTTTGCTACCATATGGGTTTAAGAAACACAGTAGCTGATTGAACATTTTGTTAGCTTGCTTTTATAAATAACCTGACAACTTTTAAATCATAAGATCTATTTTTGTTGGCATCAACTAGGCCGCTTTCACTTGGTAACTCCTTCCTGTGTTTTGCACCATATAGTTCGGAAAGGCATTTTTAATCACAATTTTATCAATTTAATAATTTAGTAAGTGCCTATTTGTACAGGACTCGCCTGGCTGCCACAACAACAGCATCAGCAACTGCAAATCCAACCAGTATGGATTTGGATCTACCGGTGGATCCCAACGAACCCACCTACTGTTTCTGCAACCAAGTGAGCTATGGAGAGATGGTTGCATGTGACAATCCTGATGTATGTATTAAAAAAAAAACAAAAATTCCTTCTTGTGTGATCACATATTTCTAAGCCTGTGATCTGATGAAATGGACTTGCTTTGTTTCGACAGTGTAAGATAGAGTGGTTCCATTTTGGCTGTGTTGGTCTGAAAGAACAACCGAAGGGAAAGTGGTATTGCTCAGAATGTGTCGGAATGCAGAAGCGTAGGAAAGGCAAATGAAGAGAAACATTGGTTTCATGAACCTGTGTATCGTGGATGCTTTGGTCTGATATTAGTATTTAGTTATGTTGAGAAATAATTTGAATTTTTTGTAGTTGATAAAATCTCTTGAAGCTTTGTTCATAAATTCAACTGAATATATTATATATATATACCCTTTGGCAACATATTGAAGAGAGTTTTGGGGAAAGATTGAGCCCCTCAACCGAACTCAAAGCCATGAGAAAAACCGTTTATGGTATTCTTTCTTCTGCTATAAGAATGTAACCGCTTTTTAAAGATTAATCCGTGCGGTTGGAACATTGCAAGTTGTTTATCCCTTCAAACAAACACAACCCATATAGCTCGGCCAATTCTGATTCTTATGTTTAAATATGAAAGTGGACGCTGAATTGATAGTCTCTTGCATATATGGAGAATTAATTGAGGCCCAGCCCATGTGGGAGTGGATACAAAATGAGGGGGGATGAAAGGATCCAGATGAGGGGATTTGAAAATGATCATTACATCACATGGCTTATATTTAAAGATTTCAAACAAATATGGGATTATGGGTTGTTTGGATGTCCTAAATAAGTGTATTTTTTGACTTTTTGAATTAAAAGGTTGAGAAAAAAAGATGATTGTTTGGATTAACTTTTTTACCTTTTATGAAAAAATGTGTGTTAAAAAATTGTATAAATTAGTGTGTAAGAGAAGTTAGGGAGAATAGGCAATATTATCAAAAATTACTTTATCAGGGTTTGGTTCAGAACTAGATTCAGATTCCAAACTGGATTTATTAGATTGTTTAAAATTCTGGAGACTTTTATTAATTCTTAATATGGTAATTTCTTCTTCTAATGATTTGTCTTTCTCTTTTAATTCTTTAATAGTTTTACTTTGATTTGATTAATTTCATTGCGTAAATCTTGTAAAGTGACATCTTTATGTTTTTCTTTTTTAAGCCTTTCTAAAGTTTTATTTGGGCTGATAATTGGTTTTTCATTACTAGGTTTTTTATCTTTATTGATGAGTATACATTTTAACTTATTAGTATATTGTCTTTTGAGTTCAGGATTTTCTAATTTACTAATTAGGTCAATTAAAGACTCTTCTTCTTGTTGAGATTTAGTGAGAACAGTGACTTGTTTACAGCAAGTATCATTACATCCTAATTCAATATCATTATCGGTATGATCAATAGGAGAATAATAGGTAGACATATCACTAGAGGGAGTATCATCACTAGATGAGTGACTAGAATGTAAATATTTGATTTTGGTGTTCATCAGTAATTTGTAACTGATTAAACTTTTCTTTGATTTTGCATTTATTAGAATAATGACCTTTCTTACAACAATTGTAGCATGTAATATTGGTGGTAGATTTTGACTTAGGAATTTTATTGGATTTCTTATGATATTTCTTTTTGGGTTTAGTATAGAATCTATTAGGTAATTTAGCAGGTGAATATTTATTTTTACATTTAGTATAAGGTTTAGAGAAAGATTTCTTTTTATTATATTTGCGGCGTGAGGGAGTAACAGGAGGTAATCCATATTGTTCACAAAAATTACCTAATTCATATTTAGCTTTGTTCTTATCTTTAGCAGCTTTTTGACTAAGTTTCATATCTATACACATTTCTAATCCTTCTTTTTGAATTATACTAATTATATCACCATATGTTAAATTATCATATTCGATGATACCAGTAGGTTGACTAAGGATATCACGAATTTTATGAGCAAAAAGACTAGGTAATCCATTAATAAATTTTTCTTTCCAAAATGACTTAGTGCAATCATCACGAAGCATGACTCTAGAAGTAAAAACATCTTTGTACCATCTAAAATCACTTAAAATAGGGCACGTTAGATTACTAAGTTGATCATGGATTCGAGAATGAATATTGATAGGTGTACCAATAAAATGTTTGACTATAGTATATATTAAAGTGTTAATACCATCAAGTTTACTTGATCATATGTCTTCATCAAATACAGGGACATCATTGTCATCTAATTGAATTGCATATTAGATGGATTCACGTAGATTTGTTGTGAGATAATTATCCCACCATGATTTAAGCATACTGTGTTTAAACCCAGTCAACAACAAAAACAATTTCCCTGGTTACTCATTTTTATGTCCAAGTACAAAGTTCTTTTGATATTTAAATGGCAATATGGAATTTCTGATAACATAGTCATCCGCTAGCATTTTGTCAAATGGTGGGATAATTTTAAAACCCCACGCTTAATTGATTAAGTCCAGAATGACTTCCTAGCCAATATTCATGCTCCAACTCCTGCTATGGTTAAAGCTCAGCAGAACCCAACTGCTTCAATTATACAAGGAAGCTTACTTCCTCTAGTCAATCTTGGAAGCCCAACAACTAGTTCTTCCAAGCCCAAGTCGTCCAAATCTAAGTCAGCTCAGTCAAAGCCCAAAGTTAAGCCCAAGTCATCTAGTGATGAATTGATCCAGATGGCCAAGTTATTGATGGCCCAAGCCAAGTCACAGATTGAAGATGAAACCTTTAAAGAATCTAGTTCCTCTGAGGCTTCAACCAATAATGATTCTTACGGGCCCCAGTTTCAAGATGCTCATGACCCATATGCTTAAACAACCAGTCATTGAATTCTCTATATATGCAGAACAGCTTCACTCACTACTCTCTTTTGAGAAAAACTGTTGTTTTGTATTTATATTGGTTTCCCATCAGTCACATGCCTCCACCGAAAGCAATGAATAGTGAAAAAAGTCAAATTTACTGTTCACTATTCATCAAACAGACAATTCTCCATAATCAAAAAAGCAATCAACTTTAGTCACTCACCGAAAGCAGCAGACAGCACCCATGTGCCTCCATGTGCTTCTTTTAGTCAGATTCCTTCACATAGTTCACAACCATCTTTTTTCCTTATAAAAGAGCTACTCCAGTCATTCGAAAATCAGAGTTAGAATTGAGAGTTTCAATACCTCAAAAAATAGCTATCTCTGTAATTATCATTTTTGCAAATTGATTTACAAGTTATGTATTTTGAAGAACTGTTATCCAGTTTTCAGTAAACAATTGTAAGTTCTTATTTAAGTTATATTTAAATTATATTAAGTTGTTTCTTATTTAATTCTTATTTAAGTTATATGTGTTGCTTCCGCTCTCCTTTGAATAGCTATCTCTATAATTATCATTTTTGCAAATTGATTTACAAGTTATGTATTTTGAAGAACTGTTATCCAGTTTTCAGTAAAGAATTGTAAGTTCTTATTTAAGTTATATTAAGTTGTTTCTTATTTAATTTTTATTTAAGTTATATGTGCTGCTTCCACCCTCATTTGGTATCAAAGCCACGTTGTTGATACATAGTAAGCTAAAAGGAATTGATAATTCTACTTTCCAAATTAGTAAATCAGTTTATTCAACTCACACACATCTTCAAGACGAAGATACTATATCTCAGGATTCACCCACTCAAACTGATTTTGAAGTCGTTCCTCCTGTTAACCCACAATTATTACTCTAAGTAAACCTTTTACTCCAAACCTTAATAAACTTCATGCTTAAGGTCAAATTTACTGAAGATAACGGCTTGACTAAGTCTTTTAATTAAATCTTTTTTATTAGGGATCATATAGCGTATCCATTCTAAAACTTTGTTTAATGGTTTATAATTAATGACCAATCATGGGACACCACATTCAAGTTCAGCATTTTTATTTACATAAAAAGTAGGGCAAGACCAAGGTGACTTACTTTTACTAATGATATTATTTTTAAGTAATTCATTAATTTCAATTTTGCACATTTCGACTAATTCATTATTCATTTGGATGGGTCGAGATTTAAGTAAGAAATCGTTTTTCATTAAAACTTTTAATATAAGGTAATGTGACAACATGTTTTTTCTTATGCCAGAATGCACTAGGTAAAGTAGAACAAACTGTGTTTTCTAATTGTTTTTAAAATTTTTCAATTTGAGTAATAAGAACATGATTAGTTAATTGAGTTTCAATTCTTTTATATTTGACTTCTTCTTTGAGAAATTTAAGTTGTTTGGTTAATCGATGAATAGAGTGAGAAATGGAACATTCTTTGAGTTGATTCAATTCTCGGAGTTCAGGAGGAGATAAGAATTTAAAAGTTACAGTGTGACCAAAAGCTTGAGTTGTTATTCAATAAATATTGTTTGACTAGGTCAAGAACATTATGGATGTTTTTGTGAACAGGTTCTTTGAAGAATAAATTGGTTGATTGAAATTTAACATAATCAGTTTTGGATGTTCTGATTGGATTAGGTGGATAAGGAGTAAGTGACTAAGAAGAAGAAGCAAATGGGTCTATGGCAAGTGCAGACGTATAACTAGGTTCAGGGATATTACCAAGAACTTAGTAACAACTGACTAAATCAGTAGGAGGAAGGGCAACAGGTTGACTGGCTGGAACAATGGCCTTGCTGGGAGGTTTCTGAGGTTTTTAACTAGACATCTAAAAGAGAATAGACAAAATTTAGCATCCACTGAGGATATCCAATTTGTTCATATGGTAATTAAGGCAATTATTATAATGAATAAGTAAATTGCAGCGACTAGTAATTTGGTGAAATTGAATGTATTGTGCACGACGAGTAGTTTTGCGAGCTGACTTAAGGCAAGCAATACGATAAGCAGTTTGGTAAATAAGGTTTTTGTAATAGGTGGCTTTTGATTTATGATATGAAATAAAAGGAGTGGCTGCCATCCCTATCCTCCCTGTAAAAATTCTAGAGTAAGGAAATCAGGAATGGAATTTTGACTACCACGAATATATTCAATATCAAAATAAAAAATACTTAAAATAGATTGCCAGCGAGTAAAAATATATTTAGTAACAATTTTGAACATCTTTTTTCGAAAGATATTTGGCACTATTGCAATCAACACGTAATAAAATTTTTTGATTTAAAATATCATCTTGAAATTTACTAATACATAAAACAATAAATAAAATTTCTTTTTTAATCGTACTATATATATATATTTTGTGCTTTATTCCAAACACCGGAATGAAAACGAACAATTTGTTCAGAGGATTTGGGAGTGACTTACTAAAGAAGGATGCCACCGTAACCAACATTAAAGGCATCATTTTGAATGAATTTTCAGTAGGAATACCAAGACAAGACAAAGTCTTGACATATTTTTTGACTTGTTGGACAATAGCAGTATGAATAGAAGACCAAGGATAAGGATTATCTTTTAATCAATCAAAAAGGGGTTGACAAGTTTTCTGAAGGTCTTTGTAAAATTTAGCAATGTAATTTAAGGATCCTAAGAACCCTTGTAGCTGGGTTTTGTCTAAGATTTCATCAGGAAACTTGTAAGCAAACTCAATAGATCGACTAATGGGAAGAATAGTACTTTGATAAATATCATATTCTAAAAATTTGACTTTGGTTTGGAATAATTTAATCTTAGGGGCAGAAATGACTAGACCATTATATTTAATGATAAGAAAGAAAGAATTGAGGTGTTTCCAGTGTTCTTCAATGGACTTGGAAAAAATGAGGATGTCATCAATGTAAACTATGGAAAAATGACTAAAGGGATTGAATATTTCATTCATGATGTTCTGAAATTCACTAGGAGCATTTTTTAATCCAAAAAGCATGACATTCCATTTGTAATGACCAAAAGGTATAGTAAAAGTAGTTTTGTAACGGTCTTTAGGGTGTATCTGGATTTGCCAAAATCCACTTTTAAGTTGGAAAGGAAGTCCCCATTCATGGAGAGAAACAAAATTGTGAATATAAAGAGAATGATAAATAATTTTACCAGGACAGACTCGATTATGAATTGGTTTAATAATAATTGATTGGTGATGGAAGAGAATATCTTTATAAAAAGATATTGTCTTATCAACATGGAGAGGAACAAAGTGCCATCCTGGAGGGAAATATTGTTTGACTAGGTCAAGAACATTATGGGGCCCGTATCGTCTTGGCAGAGTGATTTGATATAAGAAATGGTTGCCTCATTTTCGGGTATTACATTGGACGGTGCTGTTTGGCTCGTGAGGGCTCACTACGGTCCCGTTTTGCTAATCGGAACCGTTCAATGTGTAGAACTTGTCGAGTACTATATATTTGTGAAATATCACATTGATCGGATATCGATATCTATTAAATCGGATTAGTTTTTTTTCAATCGTTAACTATAGCACCATCCATTTTTTTATGCAAAACTGATTTGATCATGTAGTTAGCGATATCGGATCAACGTGATTTTTTACAAGCATATAGTACTCGACAAGTTCTACATATTTAATGGTTTAGATTATCAAAACAAGACCCGTGATGGGCCCTAACGGGCCCGAACAACACCGTGTTGTTTGTACACCCCACCTATGCAATTTTTTCAAAAAATCAGCAATAGTCTGTGGGACGTCAGGCTGAGTTGTAATAATTTTTGTGTAAAATTAATTTTTTTTTATTTTTTGGGTGAATAGTGTAACTTTTTAACTTTTTTAGTAACTTTTTGGCTTTTTGGATTATTTGGGATATGCCAAACCAGCCCTTAATACATAGACCTTTTAAACGTAAAATATAATCCGTAATTTTAAGAAATTGATAATTTATGATTGCTTGTGAAACGCAAAAGAGAGGGGAAATGTAACGCCCTCAAAATAATACATAAAACCCATCATTCTTGACATGCAACAATATAAGAGAAATAAACATCTTTCTATTTATCAGAGTAGTTCTTACAACAGTATTACATGTTGACAACAAAAGTAAACGCCCTATGGGCTTACAACTTTCCAAGTCAACACTTGGTTACAAGAAATGAGTGCTAACTCATATACATATTAAGCCCTTGGCTTGAATTTACATGTAATACATCAAAAGAAAACAAAACAACAAAAAGTCTGTCTGCCTCTAGCCTCCCAAGCTATGTCCTTGGAGGCGGCATACTACTTGTACCTGAAAATGATGTCCCATATAGGGTGAGCCACAGCCCAGTAGAAATATACTAAACCAGCTATAAACAATGACTAAAAGATTAACAGTTGATATATGGTCAACACTTATACATCCATTTATATCACATTACAGTTCCATGACAATCATGTCCATATTACATTTCATTTTCCTTTACTTATCAATTCATTTCATAAACGTGGCTCAGAACTTGGCCAGATAACTCGACAGAGATTACATCTCTTATTAACAATACTTCTAATTCAAGTGAGATATCAACTCATAATAAACTGTTCATACTTCATATTAGATACACATTTTGGTGCTGTATCAACCTCAAACAAAGCACTTCCATACTTCACAAATGATACACATTTTAGTGTTGTATCAATAACATGTAAAAACACTTCCACATTTCATAAATGATACACATTTTAGTGCTGTATCAATGTCAACAAAATCCGGTTTAGAGGTTCATCCCCCATCTTCCCCTAAACCGTGGAGTACATCCCCTATCTCCTCTCACACAACACAATGTATATAAACATAGATCATATACATAATCAATCAATACATAAGGTTAATGTATTATTCCAACCGTCATATTCGATGACACATTCAATTGATTAGTTTTAGTTTGCCTAATCATCATGCATTGTCTACAACAATTAAGACTATCCTCCACCGATAGCCCAAAGCAGTTATTTCTAAACAGAAAATAAATGCACCAAATGGATATATTATCAACATTTCAACTAGGTGAGCGGTAAATGAATCCAACTACACCCTTTAATCCCAGACATTTCCAATTTCAACATTCTCAATTCAATTTCTCATTTCTCAAAATTAATTATACAAATTAATTTATCAATGTAATTAGGGCATTTCCCATAATTAACCAAACAACCCTAAGGTTCCATTTTCATCCATAATCCATCATTAATCTCATTTTTCTATGTCAAACATGCATATAGGTTTATATATATAAAAACCCTATCTTTTGTAAATTACACAAAGACCCAAACTTTCTCAAAATTACCCAACAAACCCCAACATATCAAAATGCCAAAATTTAAAGACAAAGCTCATAAGAAGGAGTAGGATATCCCTACCTCGAAGTTAGAGCTCAAACGGAGATGAAGACCAAAAACCAACGTACTCCAAATCCAAAGTTTTTCAGATTAAACAAAGCCCAAGACAACCTCTATCTTTTTAACAAAGGACTAAGGGTAGATACTCACTCTAGATAGATCAAACCTTAGAGAGAAGACAAGTATAGAGAGAGAGAGTCGGATCTAGGGTTTTGAAAATGAAGAGGATGAAAAAATGAAGTTATTCCCGCTGCTTGCCTACTGATATACAATAGGCTCGCTCGAGCGAAGAGTTGGTCGCTCGAGTGACCAGACACAAGAAACTCTCGCTTGAGCGAAGAAAGCCTCGCTCGAGCCAATAACTCGAAGCTTCAGGTCTGCAAACCCAGAAGTACGCTCGAGCGAAGAACAACCAGCTCGCTCGAGCGAAGAAAAGCTCGCTCGAACCAAGAAATGCAACTCTCAGGTCTAAACCCAAACGCAGTCGCTCGCTCGAGCGAAGAAACCCTGGCTCGAGCGAAGAACCAAAAACAAAGAGCTCGCTCGAGCGAAGGACCAAAATTCTGGGCAGCAACCATTTGCTCCCAAACACAACCAACCTGTAACAAACCTGCCAAACACATCCTATAACTCAAATACAAAGTATGAAAGGACGTAAACAAGATATAAACAACTGCTAACATCCACGGAATCAAGTCCGGATCACTGTACAATAAGGGGTAAAACCCGGGATCGCTATAGGAAAAAAAAGAGAATAAAAAAAAGGGCAAAGCAGTGAGAATTAGAAATCCACAATTTTAAATCCAAAATTTATTTTCAATGATGTGATAATAAAGTAAATTTTTTATGTGGGAGCCTAATGGGTGTTCATCCCCATATCGCTCTGTGAGGAAATCACACTCCACTACATAAGTTGACTAACTCTTTTAATCAAATTAGCACAAGGCATTTTTCTAAGTGAAGAACAAAATTGTGAGGGTTCGTCCAAAGCAGACAATATTGTGCTAATGGGGGGTTGGCTGCTTCATTTGGCACAATCTGTAAGAACTCTCTTCCTAGTAAGCCAATCAACTAGGGACCTATGTGGGTCTGTGGGAACTCCCTTCTCAGGAAGCTAATCAACTAGGGACACACTCCACATTTCAACTGGGGACCTATGTGGGAGCTCAATGGGTGTCCATCCCACATCACTTTATGAGGAAACCACACTCTATTACATAAGTTGATTAACTCCTTCAAAGTGGGAGCCTAATGGGTGTCCATCCCACATCGCTCCGTGGGGAAACCACATTTTACTACATAAGTTGACTAACTCCTTCAAATTAGCGTAAGGCCTACACCCAAAGTGAATAATATTTCAAATTAGCACAAGGTTTTTTCCTAAGAGAAGAAGGAAGCCGCATTTTTCTAAGGGAAGAAGGAAGTTGTGAGGGTATGCCCAAAGCAGACAATAATATTCCACTACATAAGTTGACTAACTCCTTCAAATTAGCACAAGGCTTTTTCCTAAGAGAATAAGGAAGTCGCCTTTTTCTAAAGGAAGAACGAAGTTGTCAGGGTACGCCCAAAGCGGATAATAATATTGTGCTAATGGGTACGCCCAAAGCGGACAATAATATTGTGCTAATGAGGAATTGATTGTTCCTTGTCCTAATTTGGCTAATGGGTACACCCAAAGCGTACAATAATATTGTGCTAATTAGGGGTTGGCTGCTTCTTGTCCTAATTTGGCGGCTCCTTGTGCTAATTGTCCTAATTTAAAGGAGTTAGTCAACAAAGTTGTACACCTAAAGCAGACAATATTGTGCTAATGTGGGGTTAGCTGTTCCTTGTCCTAATTTGGAGTTAGTCAACTTACGTAGTAAAGTGTGTAGTTAGTCAACAATGCCGTACGCTCAAAGCGGACAATATTATGCTAATGTGGGGTTAGCTCCTCCTTATCCTAATTTGAAGGAGTTAGTCAACTAATGTAGTAGAGTGTGTAGTTAGTCAACAAAGCTGCGAGGGTCCTATTTGAAGGAGTTAGTGAATAAAGCTGTGAAGGCATACAAAAAACAGATAATATTATGCTAATGGGGGGTTGGCTGCTCCTTATGCTAATTTGAAAGAGTTAATCAACTTATGTAGTGAAGTATAGTTTTCTCACGGAGTAATGTGAGATGGACACCTATTAAGCTTCTAGATTTTATAATTAAATTTATGACAAATTAAAAGTTAAAACGGTAGATGGTATTGGGCATTTTGTAATTCTGAATGTATTTTCGGGTGATTGAATTGAATTCCCATATGGGCCGTTCCCACAATTAGGATTGTGTTCCATTTTTTTATTTATTTATTACCACCGAAAACAATTATTGTTGGCAAGTGTCACCACTCTCCACTCTTCTTTGAAAACAATTAATTAATAGAGGCTGCGCGGGGAATGTAATAAGAGTAATGTTAGAAATTTTATTAAAAATTTTATCAAAAGTTTTATATGGGCGTGGGATCTATATAATGTGAGTCTTATATGCTTTTTATACCCATGTGAGACATTTGATAAAATTTTTAGTAGAATTTTTAGACTCTTTAGCATTTTTGATGCAACAAAAGTCAGCCGTGGATCCATAACTTGTAATTTTATTTATTTATTTATATTTAAATGATAGTAAAACCATCACTAACGTTGAATCAAAAAATTTATTAAATTTGAATAAAAATTTAATTTGATACCGTTCACTCCAATGTTAAAACTAAAATTTTTATCAGATTCTTTTAGATTTCTAGTTGTTCAGAAGGACATTCGTGCTGATGTCTTAAAGGTCGTCCGAACATGAACAAAAAAGTTGTCAAAGTTACTCTTGGGTGGACATCTGAGAGGATGTCCGATCTAACATTAACAATTTAAATTTGATAAAAGATAAAAGATTCCCTTCATTTGATAAAAGTTTTAGTTTTCTCTCTATCTGATATAAATCTGGTGAAAGGGTTAGAACATCAAAACGAGACACTTTTTATCAAATTCAAATTTGAAGAAACATTTGGATTGGAAAATGCTCTAATATCAATCTAATCTTTACTTGGGGAGAAACTTGTTTTCGTCACATCACCTCCTTATTTTTACATTTTTTTTGTTCTTGTTGTTGTAATCAATCACTTGCCGAAACTTATAAGGGAAATTCTATTTTCACACACTTAATTACCTCAGTACACATTTTCTCTCAATACACACTTATTAATTTGATTATTAATTAATTTTTTCAATCCACACACTAAAAGTTACAATTATATCCTTCACTCATAAACATTATACACACACCACTCAACCCTCTTTTTCACACTATTTTTTATTTTATTTTATTTTATTTTATTTTTTGGGGTCTGAAGCTTTTGTTTGGTCTTTTGGTTTTAGGATTTTTATGTTTACATAGTGAAAAACTACCCATTCACTGTGTGGAACTGTATTGCTTGGCCGAGGAGGTTCTTGAGGTCTAATACAACATGGTCTATCAAATTGGTTTATATAGAGGTACGAAACAATATATAGAAATTTTGAATTTTTGCTTGTGATTGGTTATAACCCAATTTAATCTCAATGTCAATACTGATCTTCATTTTTTTTCCCATTAACATCGGTAATATGGAGAATCGGTACCATTTGGAACATTTGAGGAGGCATTGAAAAATGAAAACATTCGAGGGTTGTAGTTGAGAGACATTAAAATGAAAGCATTTGAGGAGGCATTAAAATTTGATAGACCAATTTGAACCAATTTGATAGTGACAGACTGTGTTTAATTTTATAGGACAAGTGAACCAATTTGATACTATTTTTTCAAAAAAAAAAAAAAAATTGATATTATAATAAGTATATTTTTCTAATCCAAATTTAATGAAACATGGAAAGGGACAATTAAAGCACTATGATATGTTTTGAGAGTATTACTTAGTAAACAATAATGAAAAAATTAGAATTTAATTTTTTTAACTCAAAAAATGGACATTGAAATTGTCATTAAATTAATATTCTATTAAGTATGTGTCTTAAACTAATTAAGTGTGTGGAAGTATAAGTGAATTTACAAACCACATGCCGAAACAACCCTCGGTATTTGTGGTACAAATACAATGAAAACAAATTAAAATAAATTAATGGTGGACATGGACATTACAGCGCCCAGTCAAACAAGTATGTCATGTAGTAGTAGTACATCATGTGATATTTTTGAGGACGTACATCATGTGATATATATAATGTACATTATCAAAACTAAAATTCCTCAATTTGGAATCCAAACGAAAACCCTCCATTCAATCCATCCAAGAATCTTTAATAATATACAAACAAAAGCCTTCCTTCTCTTCAAAGACACTAGCCAAACTTTTTATTACAAACTCTCTCCTGCGATGCTAAAATCACCATAAACAACAAAATTGCAAAGGAGCGATAGTCTGAGACACAGATTTTGAGAAGAGAGAGAGAGAGAGAGAGAGACAGAGAGAGAGAGAGAGAGAGAGAATGGAGATTAAGAAGATGAAGAAAGATGTGATTCGATTGGAGAGAGAGTCCGTAATTCCAATTCTGAAGCGCAAACTCATCACCACCTTGTCCAACCTCATTCGTATTATTTCCTCCTCCGTTTTGCTCTCTTTGAAGAATTATGGCATTGTGTGTATATGGCATTGTGTATATATGGCATTGTGTATATATTGAATAGGTAAGAATAAGGCAAGGTTGTGGTGTAAGTAAACAGGAAACTTTTTTGTATTCCCTTTTTCAATCATAGATTTATTTAGGTATGTCCAATGGGTAACAATATTTGAGGAGCCCCTGTACTCATTGTACTTATTTTGCATATTGAATCAGAGTCCAACTTTTGAAAGTCCTAGCGTGTACTGCAGAAAGAACAAGGCATGGCCTTTGCACATGCAGTAGCTGCTGTTTTTGCAACACTGGTGTCATTTGCTGAATGCCTTGGAGCCTCGCGTTTAATGTAAGCAGCAATTCCTTGTTTGCAAATGTTGATTGCCATCCCCCACCTCCTCACCCCCTTTCTTACTGATTTTCTTCTTCTTTTTTCTTTTTTAATTCATGTTTGTGCTCATAGAGCCCACTTCGATATTGCATTGAATGGAGCTTTTTATTCCCTCTTTTCCACAATTGTCAAAAAAGGTTTTCTTTGTAGATACCATTTTTTTGTATGATGTTAGATTTGCCCATGCTACAGGGATGCATGCTCGTGGTTCATAGATCGGAAGTCAAAAGTTGCTCCAGATGCTTTAGATAAGAAGACTGTGGGACCAATAAGAAAAGGGAAAACTTCAAAAATGAGTCCTTGGGATGATGCACGAGCTCGTGCTGAAAAAGTAAGAGCTTTCAAAGCTGATATCCAGAAAATGAAGAAAAAGAAGGTACATTCTTATTATACTTCAACACTCTACAACACACTGAGAAGATTAGCAGCAAAACTCCTTGTGATACTTGCGATATCACATCATGGGTTTGAAAAAGAGAAACAGCCTCCCCACATGCAGGGGTAAGGTTGTTTAACCCTTCGCAAACCCCGCAGTGGCAGGAGCCCCATTCACTGGGCTGCCCTTTGGCTTTAGCTTCATGTTCTTATAGTTACAGTGCAATTTTTCTTTTGCCAGCTTAGCATGTTTGGCATTCCAATGGACTTCTTATATCTTCAAGTTGTTTCTTTTACAGGAAGAGGAATATCGCAAGCGACTGGAAGCTTTGAAGATGGAGAGGGAAAAGAGAATTGCAGCAAAAACTGCTCAGTTGGCATCCTCACAGAAAACCCGAAAACAATTGCCAACAAAACTTACGCTAAGCTCTGTCAAAGGAACAAAGTTCAGTGATTCAGAGCCAGGATCATCATGTCCTCCACAGAGATCTAAGATAAGAACTGCTTCAACTGGATCCAGTGAATCTCATAAAGCCTCTAAAAGCAACAAATCAAGTAATGGAAGCCACTTGCCAGGGAATAGGTTGACTAGACCAGTTTCATCATTACCAGAGCCATGGAAACAGAACAGTGATGTCACTCCAGATCCAAAGGTTCCCATGGCCCTTTGGCTTTAGCTTCATGTTCTTATAGTTACAGTGCAATTTTTCTTTTGCCAGCTTAGCATGTTTGGCATTCCAATGGACTTCTTATATCTTCAAGTTGTTTCTTTTACAGGAAGAGGAATATCGCAAGCGACTGGAAGCTTTGAAGATGGAGAGGGAAAAGAGAATTGCAGCAAAAACTGCTCAGTTGGCATCCTCACAGAAAACCCGAAAACAATTGCCAACAAAACTTGCGCTAAGCTCTGTCAAAGGAACAAAGTTCAGTGATTCAGAGCCAGGATCATCATGTCCTCCACAGAGATCTAAGATAAGAGCTGCTTCAACTGGATCCAGTGAATCTCATAAAGCCTCTAAAAGCAACAAATCAAGTAATGGAAGCCACTTGCCAGGGAATAGGTTGACTAGACCAGTTTCAACATTACCAGAGCCAAGGAAAGAGAACAGTGATGTCACTCCAGATCCAAAGGTTCCCATGGCGCGAATCCAAAGACTATCTGAGCCTAAAACAGTTAGCAGCCCTTATGTTGCTCCAGTGAAGTCACGACGTGCTGAATTAGGGTCACTCTCTCTTGTTAATGTTATAGGTGATCTATATTTATATTGGTGATAGATATTTATTAAATTGAGTTACCTGGGGGGATTCTATATTTGATGATATCCTCTTCTAGATTTCATATGATCTTGAATTTACATGTGGATAGATTTTACATCAATGGCCACTTGAGTAACGTTGGATTCACTAAGTTAATTGCTTTTATTCAGATTTGGAACCACTGCCAAATATGCTTCAATGGAAGTATGCATTGTTGCGTGATTTAGATAAAAGCTTACAAGGTATGCTTTAGTTGATAAGGACTGCTGAAAGCATGTTTTTGTTATGTCTTTTATATCCTTTCTTAATATTAAAAATATTTTTCTGCGCCACTCCTGTGAAACCTTATTTATTTATTTATTTTATAAGTCCCTTCTGAAATTTGTTTCTTCTCCTTGATGTTGGAGCTAAATCAATTTATTTTCTTCTCTGGTGCTGGCTTGCTCCTGTATGTTTCCCACTGCCTTGGACTCCATGGTTTTGTTGGGTGGGAGCCAGATTAATACCATGGTTGCCATCAATAAATTGGACTTTATGACTTGTCATTTAAAAATATATATATATATATGTTGAGTTTCAGCTAAATCGATGGACAGAGCCATTTGGGCCTGAGTGCTGACAGAGAGAATTTGGGCTTCGGGCTATTCAGTTAAATTTGAACAATCTTTTTCTTGCCATTTTTAATCATCAAACTGCATTTCTTATTGTGAGGTTCTAAACTGATTTGGTGAGGAAATTTGTGAGAATAAAACTGATGCAGGAGGTTTCAAGATTACTGCTTATAACATAAGAAACATGTAGTTGGATTTTGTGTACATTTTATTGTAATCAATAGTTTCTTTTTTTTCCATTCATTCATTCTGATCTCTTGGTTCTCTAGGTTTACGCTGTGATGGATGAACCCCACCTGTCCCCAACACAACCCCCCCCCCCCCCCCCCCCCCCCCCAAAAAAAAAAAAAAAAAAAGCGGAGAACAAATGAATGCATAAATAAGTAAATAAAGAGAATGAAACTTTGTAGGAGTGTAATATGGGGAGGCGATATTGGTTATAATAATTGCATATGTGAAGTTATAATTCTGTCAATTGTTGGTATTTCTCTCTTTCTCATGCTGCTAGGCAAGATTTAAGCCTAGGGCCGTAATCAATCTGTATGCCACCGGTTGATGACCTGAGCCAAGACCTTAAAGCTGTATTTTTCTCTGTTCTATGTATATCAGTGTATGCAGCTCGTTTTGTTTTATTTTTATTTGGACAATGCATGTGATCATATTGTCTCCCCCCACAAAACTCTTAAACAAGCTTTTACTGACTTTGTTTATAAACAGATATCCAGCAGCAAAATGAACAGCACTGTGAACAGGAAATAGAGGAAATTAAGAGGGGAATCAAGTCTGGTAACATTACACCAGATGCTTCAAATATCAGGTTCTCAGATGAGGTATTTGATGATCAAAAGCATGCCATCAGGATTGCTGATGAGAAGGTTGCTTTGGCTGTTCAAGCATATGATTTGGTACAAAACATGGCACTCTGTCATTCCGTCTCTGCTAAATGACCACATTTGTTATACTGATGGTTAGCATATGTGGTGGTTCCATAATTCTTAGCTCAAATTTTTTTTTTTTTTTTTTTTTAATTCATTGATTGTTAGAGGCTAAAATATCTTAGTGGATATCTTGTTCCTGAATTTCCTTTCCACTCAACTCAACAAGCCTTAACCCCATTTTCTTTGGGTTGGCTACATGGATTGATCATTAGTTGGCATTATTCAAAACCACATCCCAACTACTTGAGTTCAGCTTCTTATTTTTTTGACTGGACAGTGGTTTTGAAGCCTAGCTGGTATTTGGGTGGCATCCCAATTAACCTAGGGGTAAGTGTTTTTAAATTTGAGGTATGTGAGGAAAGTGACCTTTAGACATGTTTTAAGTTGTAGTCAAGTATTTTATTATTTGTAACCTATTCTGCAAGTAATAGTCAACTGTTTATAACCTGCCCATTGTTTGTTGAATATAACTTGAGTCATGTCCTTTTTGAGGAATGTATTTATTTTCTGCACCATACAATTCTACAAGTAGGGCCCTTTAAGGATTTCATCGCTCCTTGTTTAATGATTATGTCTGATTTCTACAATGAAGCTCTTAAATTAAATTTGTTCTTGAGTATATCTTCTTGGTCTTTATTGGATTGAGTCTCACATGGACTCTCCATTCTAGACATCCACCCATCCTGATTCTATTTGAAAATAGATTGAATTCTTGGGAATGTGTACCATATGCACCTTATAAGTAAAGAAGAAAATAGCTTAAATTATTACTTTCTAAGTCATAACAAATAAAAAAATCATAACAAAACAACACATGAGGAAAATGACATAACTTAGGAGTGCATATGGTAGGGGGTGTGTATAGTAGAATTTCCCTGAATTCTTTTACCCATCTATCATTTTCTGCATGTGTAAGGACATCTATATTTCATTATGGTCATTGTGGGATTCTGATGAATGAATTTTTGCTAGAACGCATTTGTTCATTGAATTTTTTTCGGCAATGGAACATGTCACAGATCTTGTTTTTGCATCAGTTGTAAGTATATCATGGATTGAGTTGAAAATTTCCCCTTTTTGTTTTTTGATTAGAGTGTATATTGTGATTATGAAACAGGTAGATGCTCACGTTCAACAACTTGATCAATATCTGAAAAAATTTGATGAAGAGCTTCGGCGTGGTATGTTTCTTTTAGCTTCTGCATCCTTTTCTATGTTTTCCATATAATGGTGGCCTTGTTTGAAATGTTGCTTTTCGACTTGTGGCAGAAAGAGAAAGTGCTGCTACAACTGGGTCAGCTGCTCAAAACCTCGAAAATAATGTTAAATCTACCAGTGGCAGAGGAGGACGTAAGAAGTAACTACATTTCCTATACCTGGATTTTTGAAGTCCCTGTTAGATTTATTTAGACCTCACATTTAGGCTATTGAAGCTTTTGATCCTGATTGCTTTTTTGCTTTTTGGGAGCTGGATTTGAAACTTGATAATTACTATGGTTATTGTTACTACTTTTAAAGTTCCTAATATATATATATAGAGAGAGAGAGAGAGAGAGAGAGAGAGAGAGAGATTAGATATGAAGATTTAATTAGATAATGGAAAACATACGAGAAGATAAGGAGTTGGCATAGTAGGAGCTATCGGGGAAGAGTAGTCCTACGGTTTTGCCTTAGCCTAATATCAGGAATCAGAGTATATGGGCCAATTGTTGCTGAATGGTCAATGAACCATAATTGAGTGATTGATGTTTAAAGTAAATTATACTAACTAAAATTTGAACGAGAAGAATGAAAAACTCAAAAGTCCCAACATAATTCTAAAGTTCATTGGTGGCCTGTAAGTAGTAATGAAACTTGATAACAGGCACCATTTATTTGTATAGTCTGCATATTATGCTTAATTACTAATTTGTAAATATTGGTGTTACTTTAATGTTTTTTGTTGAAAATACCAATGTCATATCAAATTTTTCTGGTCAAACTGTTTTGAGTTTCTGATTGCTAGTTACATCTCATTTTGGGTTTCTAATTAATATCCAACTTTGAGTTGTGGTTAAATAGAAGCTACAATAGGTAAAATTCTATCTATGATCATGTAATAATTATTTTCCTTTTCTTCTTTTTCTTTTATTTTCCTCTCTTTCTTGGTAAAGAACCATGTTGCTATTGTTTTAAATAAATTACTTTAATATGTTGTTGTTGATCTATATTATCACTTTTCTCTTGGATTCATCCTAAATCTTAGAATCATCTTTCATCGTCAAAATCTGAAATATTTTATGGTCAATGGTTATTTAGCTGAGTTTGCTACCATATGGGTTTAAGAAACACAGTAGCTGATTGAACATTTTGTTAGCTTGCTTTTATAAATAACCTGACAACTTTTAAAACATAAGATCTATTTTTGTTGGCATCAACTAGGCCGCTTTCACTTGATAACTCCTTCCTGTGTTTTGCACCATATAGTTCGGAAAGGCATTTTTAATCACAATTTTATCAATTTAATAATTTAGTAAGTGCCTATTTGTGCAGGACTCGCCTGGCTGCCACAACAACAGCATCAGCAACTGCAAATCCAACCAGTATGGATTTGGATCTACCGGTGGATCCCAACGAACCCACCTACTGTTTCTGCAACCAAGTGAGCTATGGAGAGATGGTTGCACGTGACAATCCTGATCTGATGAAATGGACTTGCTTTGTTTCGACAGTGTAAGATAGAGTGGTTCCATTTTGGCTGTGTTGGTCTGAAAGAACAACCGAAGGGAAAGTTGTATTGCTCAGAATGTGTCGGAATGCAAAAGCGTAGGAAAGGCAAATGAAGAGAAACATTGGTTTCATGAACCTGTGTATCGTCGATGCTTTGGTCTGATATTAGTATTTAGTTATGTTGAGAAACAATTTGAATTTTTTGTAGTTGATAAAATCTCTTGAAGCTTTGTTCATAAATTCAACTGAATATATTATATATATATACCCTTTGGCAACATATTGAAGAGAGTTTTGGGGAAAGATTGAGCCCCTCAACCGAACTCAAAGGCATGAGAAAAACCGTTTATGGTATTCTTTCTTCTGCTATAAGAATGTAACCGCTTTTTAAAGATTAATACGTGTGGTTGGAACATTGCAAGTTGTTTATCCCTTCAAACAAACACAACCCATATAGCTCGGCCAATTCTGATTCTTATGTTTAAATATGAAAGTGGACACTGAATTGATAGTCTCTTGCATATATGGAGAATTAATTGAGGCCCATGTGGGAGTGGATACAAAATGAGGGGGGATGAAAGGGTCCAGATGAGGGGATTTAGAAATCAAAATACCCTCTAGCTATGATCATTACATCACATAGCTTATATTTAAAGATTTCAAACAAATATGGGATAATCTACTAATTTTCTTCTTATACATAGACCTTTTAAACGTAAAATATAATCCGTAATTTTAAGAAATTGATCATTTTATGGTTCCTTGTGAGACTCAAAAGAGAGAAATAAAAAAAAAAAAAAAAGGCAAAGCAATGAGAATATTAGAAATTCACAATTTTAAATTCAAAATTTATTCACAATGATGTGATAATAAAGTAAATTTTTTTTTATGTGAGAACCTAATGGGTGTCCATTTCATATCACTCTGTGAGGAAATCATACTTCATTATATAAGTTGACTAACTCCTTCAATCAAATTAGCACAAGGCTTTTTCCTAAGGAAAGAACAAAGTTGTGAGGGTAGGCTCAAAGCGGACAATATTGTATTAATGGGGGGTTTGCTACTTCATTTGGTGCCGTCTGTGGGAACTCCCTTCTCAAGAAACCAATCAACTAGGGACCTATGTGGCGAATCAACTGGGGACCTATGTGGGAGCCCAATGACAGTCAACTGGGGACCTATGTAAAAGCCTAATAGGTGTCCATCCCACATCGCTCACCGTGAGAAAACCACACTCCACTATATAAGTTGACTAACTCCTTCAAATTAGCACAAGGCCTACATCTAATCAACTAGGGACCTATGTGGGAGCCCAACGGGTTTCTATCTCACATCGCTCAGTGAGGAAACCAGACTCCACTACATAAGTTAACTAACTCCTTCAAATTAGCATAAGGCCTACGCCCAATCAACTGGGGACCTATGTGAGAGTCCAATGAGTGTCCATCCCATATCGCTCCGTGAGGAAACCACACTCTTCATTTCAATTGGGAACCTATGTGGGAGCCCAATGGCAGTCCGTGAGGAAATCACATTGCACATTTCAGCTGGGGATCTATGTGGGAGCCCAATGGGTGTCCATCCCACATTGCTCCGTGAGGAAACCGTACTCCACTACATAAGTTGACTAACTCTTTCAAATTAGTACAAGGCTTTTTCCTAAGAGAAGAAGGAAGCCGTGAGAGTACGCCCAAAGCGGTTAATATAAAAAATTAGCACAAGGCCTTTTTTTAAAGGAAGAAAAAAGCCATGAAGGTACGCCCAAAGTGGACAATATTTCAAATTAGCACAAGGCTTTTTCCTAAAAGAAGAAGGAAGCTGTGAAAGTACGTCCAAAGTGAACAATATCAAAAATCAGCACAAGGCCTTTTTCTAAGGGAAGAAGGAAGCCGTGAGGGTACACCCAAAGTGGACAATGATATTGTGCTAAGGGGGAGTTGGTTGCTCTTTGGTTGCTCCTTGTCCTAATTTGAAGGAGTTAATCAACAAAGCTGTACGCGCCAAAGCGGACCATATTGTGCTAATATGGGGTTAGCTACTCCTTGTGCTAATTGTTCTAATTTGATGGAGTTAGTCAACAAAGTCGTACGCCCAAAGCGAATAATATTGTTCTAATGTGAGGTTGGCTGCTCCTTGTGTTAATTTGAAGAAGTTAGTCAACTTATATAGTAAAGTGCCGTGAGGGTCCTAATTTGAAGGAATTAGTCAATAAAGCCGTGGGGATACGCCCAAAACGGATAATATTATACTAATGGGGGGGATTGGCTGCTCCTTGTGCTAATTTGCAAGAGTTAGTCAACCTATGTAATGAAGCGTGCTAATGGGGGATTGGCTACTCCTTGTACTAATTTAAAGGAATTAGTCAACTTATATAATAAAGTATGATTTTTTTATGGAGCAATATGAGATGACACCCATTAAGCTTTCACATTTTATAATTAAATTAATGAGAAATCAAAAGTTAAAACGGTAGATGGTATTGGGCATTTTATGATTCTGAATATATTTTCGGGTGATTGAATTGAATTCCCATATGGGCTGTTCCTACAATTAGAATTGTGTTCTTTTTTTTTTTTTATCACCGAAAACCGTTATTGTTGGGTCACCACTCTCCACTCTTCTTTGAAAACAATTAATTAATAGAGCCTGCGCGTGGAATGCAATAAGTTAGCCATTGATCCATAACTTGTAATTTTATTTATTTATATTTAAATGATAATAGCAAAACGTTGAATCAAAAATTTTATTAAATTTGAATAAAAATTTGATTTGATATCGTTCACTTCAATGTTGAAACTAAAATTTTTATCAAATTCTTTTATATTATCAATTGTTCGGAAGGATGTCCATGCTGATGTCCTAAAGGTCATCCGAATATGAACAAAAAAGTTGTCAAAGTTACTCTTAAGTGGACATCGGGATAAATGTCCGATCTAACCATAATAATTTAAATTTGATAAAACATAAAAGATTTCCTTTATTTGATGAACGTTTTAGTTTTCTCTCCATTTGATATAAATTTGGTGAAAAGTTGAAACATCAAAATGAGACACTTTTTATCAAATTTCAATGTGATAAAACATTTGAATTGGAGATGCTCTATCATCAATCTAGATCTCTAGTTAGGAAGAAATTTATAAGTCAACTTATTCTGGTCATATCACATTTATTTATATATATATATATATGTAATGAATCAAAAAAACCAATTTACAAACCACTTGCCGAAACAAACCTCAGTATTTGTGGTACAAACACAATGAAAACAAATTAAAATTAATGGTGGACATGGACATTACACCACCTAGTCAAACATGAATAGGAAATTTTATTTCCACATATTCTTTTATTTCTATATATATAATTTCTTGATGTATATCTTATGAAATTGATTTTATATTTTTATTCTCAGTGTACACCTCACATGTTTCAATTATAGCTTAAACTAACATCCTTGTAAATACACTACTTAAGCCATTTGTTCTATAGAGAATCAATAGTGTAGACCTATTTTTTATTCCACCCACCTTGAAAATAAAACATCTTTCACAAGAAATCTCTCAACAAATCGCTTCATGAATCTTTAGATTATACGACAAACTACCTCCTTTGATTTCCAGTTACATCATCAAACTAATTCCTTGAATCAACAATCTAGTCAACATAAAAAAAGTCATTAATTGGTATCGACTTGTATCAACATAGATCTTGAAACAGTATCGTTTTGTATCAAACTCCATTGAAGACATACAACTCCACCTATCTCTTATTTTTCATAAACTCTCGTTTTTTTTCTGGAAGTAATTCGATTTTGTTTATTCGGTACTGGTTATTCGAATGAAAAATGTTTATTTGATTTTTAACTTTCGAAACATGTAAAAAAATTCGGAACTTGGTTTCCGAAATAAATTCTTAAATTCGAAAATTGAGTTCCGAATCCAAATTCGGAACTTGATTTTCAAATAGAATTAATAATTTCGACAGTTGATATTCAAAAAAAGCAACATGTTTCGGCACTGATTTATCAAATTAAAATCATGAAAAAAAAAACTTACATTTTTATAATTGTTTTTCATCACAAAAATCAAGAATTATGGTAAATTCTAATGACAAAATGATATAATTAATGCAATATAAACTTAAAGAGTAAAGCAAACAATGAAAAAACTAAGATTTATTTTTTTGTAACTCAAAATGTATATATTGAGATTTTTTTATTCTTAAAAAAATATGTACAAATTTTTTTTTTACATAATATTATAAATGTTGTTAGATATGTATTATATGTATTTTTATTTAAAATATAATTAAATATATGTCCTAAGCTAATTAGGTGTATTTCCTCAACATATATGTCATGCAGTAGTAGTACATCATGTGATATTTTTGAGGGATATTTTTGAGGACGTACATCATGTGATACGTATCAAAACTAAAATTCCTCAATTTGGAATCCAAACCAAAACCCTCCCTTCAATCCATCCAAGAATCTTTAATAATATACAAACAAAAGCCTTCCTTCTCTTCAAAGACATTATCCAAACTTATTACGGACACTCTCCTGCGATTCTAAAATCACCATAAACAACAAAATTGCAAGAGAGCGATAGTCTGAGACTGAGATTTTGAGATTTATTGAGAGAGAGAGAGAGACAGAGAATGGAGACTAAGAAGATGAAGAAAGATGTGATTCGACTGGAGAGAGAGTCCGTAATTCCAATTCTGAAGCCCAAACTCATCACCACCTTGTCCAACCTCATTCGTATTATTTCCTCCTCCGTTTTTCTCTCTTTCATTTTTTTTATTATTTATTTTAATTTTGTTTTTTAATATTTGTTATAAATGCGTAACGATTGTTTAATGTGATGTATGTCAGTGTTCTGAACTGTTTATTATATTGATTCAAACTCTACTACGTTCTATTTTTATGTTGTTACATACTTTTTTACTATTTTCGAAGAAAATAAAACTAGAGTTGTCGTTTACCCATTTCCCTGGATTTATTATGTTCATGGTTTTGATATGTAGAGATCCCTTGCAGATTTTTACCCCTTTTTATTTTTTGCCCAGTTCATGAATTTTGATTATCTAAATATCTAACATCCATTCATTTCAATCAGTAAATATAATTACAGCTTATGTCAGCTATGTTATTTGGACTGAGCTACAAGTATTGGGTGTGCTCTGTCTTCAAATGTCACATCTTTCTAAATCTAAAATTTAAGATATTTGTATATGCATCCAAAACGTTTTGTGTGGTTACCACAACATTGTGTCAAACAATTATACATATATACATATATATTGTATAATATTTTTAAATTTAAATAATATGTTGTTGTAAACTATTTGCAAATGCACTTCAAATTAAATTGGATTTAGAACAATATGAATTTATCTCTAATAGCTTGAAATGTTTCTTTTGTTTTTTTTGGTGACAAAAAAAAGGGGTGATGCAGGCTCCTCCAGACCCCAGCCCCAGACTAAGACATTGCTTGAGGCAACGTTTAAGGGCACCACACCGAGGGACGACGGAGAGTTGAACCCGGGTTGAAAGCATTTTTGGGCTGACCCTTTCTGCTGAACCCAGCCCTCAGGGGCAGCTTGAAATGTTTCTTACTAGCAAATATGAATAAATTCTTCTTCGAACAGTATATAAAATTGAAGTATCTAAGTGTCTAAATTGAATACAGTTGTTGGATGCATAACCCACTCTCTTATCGTTGTCATATTCAGTATACACGGGTAAATAGAAGAGTCTATGGAATGCAGTGTGTCAATTAGTGTTCTAACACATATCTTCTTTCATTCCCCATAATAAAAAGATCATATCTAAAATGTAATGACTGACTGTTCGTGTAAACAAATAATATCTTTTTCGTTCTCTCTATCTATCAAAGGTTAATTGTTTGGTTCGCAATTGTGATTTCTGACAAAGTTATGAAATGATCTTAATGCTGAGTTTTCTAAAAAAAATTTGCAGAAAATAGTTCTGACCGGGCTGAATTTTATAAGCTATGCAAGAGAGTTGAATACACAATTCGTGCTTGGTATAATCTGCAATTTGAGGATATGATGGTATTGTCCTGTCTCAATTCTGTATCAAAATGAAATCTTCAATCCCCACAAACTCATTTGTAGTCTGAATTTGCTATTTTTTATTGTTTCAAATTTTCATTCATTGCCTGCTGTGCTTGCAGCAATTGTACTCCCTACTTGATCCTGTCCATGGGAATCGCAGATTGGAGCAGCAGAGCCTAACTCCTGAAGAGATTGACAATTTTGAACAGAAATTCCTGACAAACTTATTTGAGGTATCTTGGCTTTTCCGTCTTAAATTAACATGTTTTCTCGTGTTGTTGCCCATTTAGATTAGATTTCAATAGCTTTGTTAGTTATGTGGGATAATGGACTTCAGGAAAAGGCATTTAAAAAAAAAAAAAAAAAAAAAAGATTGCATAAACATTTTGAGAAATAACAACCCTATTTCATAATTTTTTTTTTCTTCAAATATTAGGCCCTTTCTTGGACGTATTTTTTTCTCCCTTGGTTGAATTTCATTCTGTAATATTATTAGTCTAGCCCCAAGTAAAAGTTCTGGCTCTACCTCTTCATGCATGCGCATGTGAATGATGGGTTGTATTTTCAAATTCTACATAAAAGACAATAGAACCTATTAGTTCTCTTGGGACCGTATCACTGGTTTGTGGTTCCTATTTCTGTAACAACTCTCAACTGCTCGAAAATCCTCTTTTTTTCTTCTTTTTTTTTTTTTTTTCACTTAAAATTTGATATTATGGTTTTCACAATCCCACCTTTTTGTTCTCATTGGCCATGTGTCTTGGTTTTTTGTGGTTCTGCATCTGTGTGTATGTCTCTGTTTTAAATAATTTTCTAAAGAACCATGATGCAATCTATGAGAGGCTCCATGGAGTCTATGATACACTCTTGTGTTTTCACTTTGCTTTCTGGTTGTTGACAACTGATTTCAGGAATAGTATAATTAAATACCTCATTTTCTCTGCAGCTGGAAGGGAGTGTTTTTGTCATCTTTGAAGTTTATTTCTTTGACTTACTTTATTTTTCTTGGACTGATTTCTGCTAAATATTTTCAATTTTTGTTCTATTTCTCTTATTTTCATGCAGGTCATGGAAAAGAGTAATTTCAAGATAGCTACTAATGATGAGATCAATGTTGCACTATCGGGGCAGTATCTTCTAAATCTTCCTATAACAGTTGATGAATCTAAGGTTTGTAATTGCTCATGTGCGTTAAAAGTGAAAAACTGGTATCTGCATTCCCTGGATATTCTTGTTTGCATACATACATACATGTATATTTTTTTCATGTTTAGTCTCATTTTTGTTTTTGTAAAATGCAGCTTGACAAGAAGCTTTTGAAGAGGTATTTTGAGGAGCATCCTCATGCAAATCTTCCAGACTTTGCTGATAAGGTATTGCTGTAAATGTAGCTTAAAAAGAGTCAAGAGTTGATTGGCAGTCCTTATAAGAGTAAATCTAACTGCCAGTGTAGGTTTTGCTTATGCCTTTTTTGTGGTTCTCTGACAAAATCGCACAATTTCATGTGCGCTGCTGAAATCTCCTCTCATTTATAGTTATAGGAGAAACAGCAGAATTCTCCTAGTGGAATGGAACCCTAAAACTTGAGGCCTGGTTGAAGCTGAGTTAGATGGAATTAACAAACCATTCAAAAAATTTCCATTGGCTGATTGGAAAATAAACTTCTCAACTTTTCCAATCACTAACCAACTTGTCTTCCATATTCTAAATGAAGGCCCACCTTTTGAGGAGTCTATAATCCTACTGAGCTATAAAAGTTCCTTTTCATTTTATTTTTCATTCTTGTCTCCCATCCTCCCCCTTCCATTGTATATTTCTCATTATGGAGAGAATAACATTAAAAGGTAATTGTATAGTTGTCGTTTTTTTAAGTTTTACAAGTAGATTAGGATATCCAGGATATATAATTTGGTTGTTTCAAAAGAGATGCCTTAAATTTGCAGTTAGAAATTAGAGATAATTTGATCATCTTAATTATTATCTTAGCTTAAGAGATTATTTTATTTTCAAGTTAAAAGTCAGAATCTCAACTGTAGAATAATGTCCAAATTACTTCGATGATGTGACTTAACAAGGTCTGGATTATGACTAGTATCTGATTGTAATAACTTTGACATTAGTCACACGGTTACTGTGTCAGAATGGCAGAGCAAGATGTGTATTGCTGATCCCAATTAAGTGGGATAAAGTGCTTGTTTTATGTTGAGAAATATAAGAAATGAGAAATTTTCCTTTTCTATTGAATCCATGTATTTGTTTGTAGTACATAATATTCCGACGTGGCATTGGAATTGACCGGACAACTAATTACTTCTTCATGGAGAAAGTGGACATGCTCATTGCACGCTTGTGGGCATGGCTTTTGAGAAAGACTAGGTGAGCTAACTGTTGGGACACAACAGCAGTGTTAAGCCAGTATTTTGACCCTTGTGCAAGTTACTTCTACATTTTTGCTACCAATGAAAAAATGAAATAAAATAAAAATTCATATATTGTTTATGAACTGCAATCAGGTGTCAGAGAGTTCAAAGTTGTCTGTAAATTCCCTTCAATGAATCTCACCCTGTTGGACTAAGCTGCTGTGTGCATTTTCTATTTTTAACTTTCTGGGGTTATGGTGCTTGCAGGCTAGAAAGAGTTTTTTCCAGAAAATTGAGTGCACCACGCGATATAGATCCGAAAAATGATGATGAAATGCGTGCTAAGACAGAGCAAGATTACTTAAAAGTTGAGCGGATTCTTCTTGAAAATATGGAACTCCGGTTTGAAATAGCATCCATCATCTTACTTATCAAAAAAAAAAAAAAAAAATAGCATCCGTCATCTTGGTCTTGCAGTTTGATAGCTAATGATCTTTGCTTAAAATATTCTTACCCCCACTGTTCTCTTGGACCACCTAGAAGCCGATCTATGGATTATTTTTGTTGTCCTACTTGAATTCTTGATGTTTATTGAAATTTTATGACCTGTTCCCCCCCCCCTTCTTCCAGTTTTTCCAGTCTGCTGCGCAAGGTCACCATCCAAGAACCTACCTTTGATAGGATAATTGTTGTTTACAGGTACTAGCTTCTGTTTTCCAACTCAAAATGTTGTGATCAATTTTTTGGATGATTTTGTTGAAACAGTTCTTATATTCACTACAAATTTGAAGTTATTTTTTCCCATGAAGTTGAGCACATGACAGTTTGTAAGAGAGTATATGGAAAGCTCGTCCAGATTCTAAATTTCACTGTTACTAAGGGCTCTTGGGAAGGGTTTTATGGTGTTTGTCATTGAATTTGTTGATTTCTAACAACCATGATGATTATGCAGGCGGGCAACTACCGATACAAAAACAGAACGAGGAGTATTTGTAAAACATTTCAGAAACATCCCAATGGCTGATATGGAAATTGTCCTTGTAAGTTTTTGGCTGTGCCCTGAATATCTCTTGCTCTATTAGTGGTAATTTAACTTTTCTAAAGCCTTTTACTCCCTTATTAAACGATGACGTGGTGAACTTCAACCCTTAAACAGCCAGAAAAGAAAAATCCAAGTTTAACACCAATGGATTGGGTCACATTTCTGGGTTCTGCTATTGTTGGGCTGGTCAGTACCTGATATCCATGAAATGTTTTTACTACTTGTCTTTTAGCCATTTTTTTAAAATACACATATCATGTTTTTTTACAGGTTGCGGTAGTGGGTTCACTGGACATGCCTAAAGCTGATCTTTGGGTCATATTCGCCATCCTTTCGACTGTAATTGGTTATTGTGCTAAGACATACTTCACGTAAAGCCTTTTTATTATTCAAATTTAATTCATGTGGATATGTATTGTTCAATCGAGCAATGCGCACTTTTGTGTCCGTGTCTGAGTCAGTTGATCTCATAGTTATTAATTTACCAAATGCTTCCTACTGCCTGCAGGTTTCAGCAAAATATGGCTGCATACCAGAACTTAATTACTCAGTCCATGTATGACAAACAACTTGATAGTGGAAAGGGCACTCTTCTTCACTTGTGTGATGATGTGATTCAGCAAGAAGTAATTTTCCAGCTTTCAATTTTTATTTTTTTTCCAACCAACTTTTTTTTAATCGATATTAAATCATTCTTATACTGGTGGTAGATTATAGGCCTTGCATTCTCAGCTGTCTAAGGGTTATCTGTGAGTTCCAAGCTATAGTGTGAACAGACCAAAAGTTAATTTGTATCATGTGGCCTATTTTATTTAGTGTTTCATGAATAATTAACCAAAAGTTATAAGTAGCTCCAATAAGCCACACCAAAGAGGGCCATAGTCAACTAGAAACTATATGAAACTTTCTTAAGCTGGCTCATAAATATGCAGTGGTTGAATTTTGGGTTAAAAGGATTTTTGATCTATGTTTCATATTTTATGAAAGTGTTATTGAATCTTTAAATTGTAAGGATCATTGGGATGAATTTCTTGAATCTGACTCACAAGGCTCACTAGTCAATCAAGAGCTTCTCAACCTTGATGGAAGTGATTGCACAAAGCCAGGTGCTTATAAAATCCCTTAATTTGAATGTGCAGGTAAAAGAGGTAATTGTTTCATTTTTCATATTGATGGAACAGGGGAAAGTTACTCGACAGGTATGCATGACTTGCTGACTTTTTTATTTTAACAATGTTCTTTATATTGATTGTGATTCTCCAAAGCTATTGATGCATGAGTTTGTGTGATAATGTGAAATAGGAACTTGACCTGCGGTGTGAAAAACTAATTGAGGAAGAATTTGGTGTGAACTGCAATTTTGATGTGGATGATGCACTTCAGAAGCTAGAGAAGATGGGCATTGTTGTTCGGGTGAGTATATCACCTTCTTCTTTTCTCAAGTAACAAGTTTATTCTTTCTTCAATTCAAACGAAATTTTTGTTGGTTGAACACTAGTAAGGGGGAATATTTGATAACATTCTTTTACGCTTTTGCTTGTTTTGATGAGAGTGAAATCTTTGAATACAGGATATGAAT
Organism: Camellia granthamiana; assembly: GCA_036172215.1. Lineage (NCBI taxonomy): Eukaryota > Viridiplantae > Streptophyta > Magnoliopsida > Ericales > Theaceae > Camellia > Camellia granthamiana. Next base: position 21,057,462 of record CM069910.1, on the reverse strand, counting down.
GGATACAGCTGTGTAGGTCTTAAGCGTGCGAATGAGATCATTGGACCCACCACAGAGGAGCTTGTGCTTAAGGCTAGAAAGTGCACACTTAGTCCTCCTTGATGTTATTGTATGAAGCTAAGCTGGCTAAGTTCCAGCGTGCACAAACAATCCTCTGCTCTCAAATCACCCTCCTTAATAAGGACACTTTGCTGGCATTTGTTTCCTTCTTCACCATCCCATTAACATGTGTAATGTTTGCCTGTGGAGTAAACTCTTCTTCCCATTTTTTAATTAATTAATTTGTTTGTTTAATTTTTATTAATTTATCTGCTTGTAATGCTACATGGGTCAGCTTTAATGACCCCTTTCAATGCAATATTTTGTGAGTAGTGTTTCCTAATACTCTATGGATCAGTGTGGCAGAAATTTGTGAGCAATAAAATGCAATATATTTTCCTACTTTATATTTTGCAAAGGAAAGAAAAGTTGCACAGATAGGCCATTTTGAGGAGGCAAAAAACAAGAAGCAACATGCACCAAATTAGCCAAGTTAAGAGCATCTCCAACGGTGACTCAGATTTTTTACCAAATCTGAGTCAAAAATAACCCATTTCACCAAATTTGATAACAGATGCTCCAACGGTTCACTTTGCACCAAAATTGTTCCGGGACAACCGGGTGGTCGACCGGCCGGTCGACCGGTTAGGCCAAAATTTTTTTTTTTTTTTTTTTTTTTTTTTTGAATTTTCTGAACCTTTTTTTTTGAACTTTTTGAACTTTTTCCGGGACGACCGGGTGGTCAACCGGCCGGTCGACCGGTTAGGCAAAAAAAAAAATTTTTTTTTTTTTTTTGAATTTTTGCTGAACTGTTTGAACCTTTTACGGGTTGACCGGTTGGTCAACCGGCCGGGCAACCGGTTGGTCGACCGGGTCCTCCTCTCCAACGGTCCGCAACAGTGTTTTGGTGAATTCATTATTTTGTCCTCAATCTGATGAAACATTTGCTGAAAACTCAATTTGATATCACTTTTGGTGAACCGTTGGAGCTGTGAACAGTAGTCTTTTCATCAAAATTTAAATTTGATATCAGTTTTGATGAACCATTGGAGATGGTCTAAGTGAAGATGAATATTGATTATACAAACTAATTATTACAACTGCATCCAATCTTCCCTGGTTGGACAAGGTTTACAAGAAATTTTGCAGCAACAGAACTAAAAATGAAGCATAGATCCTTCAGAGTGAAGATTGATGAAAATATATTCTCTAGTATATACTTTGCACTTGATACATATAACAAGTGCCGAAAAAGAAACCAGGTTTAATCTAAAACTACCGTGATTGGCTTGAAAACAAAAAATCTGGTGGCATAATCAGCTGTTCGGCGGACAACTGTTTCTAGTGATTGACCATAACCTGGTTGTTAAAAGAGGCACACCCAACAGGTGATAAGCTCGATGCTTTATTGCTGCAGTCTGCGACTTTTCTTCTCCTCAATGCCGGATTGTGAAAATCTCCGTCTAAGGACTTGCAAGACCTCTTCCATTTTAACACCTCTTAGTGCCAACAGCACCATGGCATGATAAAGAACATCTGCCATTTCTGAGGCTGTCCTTGATTTGTCTTCACTCTCCTCAAGCGTTTGGCATAATTCGTGCGCCTCCTCCCTGCAAAGCAAGCAAGTTTCAGATTTGTGTAAATCTCGGGTTGAAATACTTATCTGCCTCTTGCTCCATACATAAGTCACTAAGTTTACTAGAACACACAGCCTCCATTAGTTTCAGAGGAAAACATTTTCTAAAAAAATGTTTTCAAATTTTCTACCTCTGGTATGATGGAAAATGACAGTCAACAGAAAAAACGGTTATTTGAGTGGAAAATGTCTCACTTTTGAAAAGTGAAAAAGTTAACCACATTAAAATCTTACTAACGCCACCCCACCACCAGCACCACCTCGATCACACCAGCAGCAGCACCATCACATTGGTTTCACAGTCCCAACCAAATATAGGAATATGTTTTCTACACACAACATTTTCTGAAAAAAGCTTTTCATTGGAAAACGTTTTCGGCTGAAACAAACTAAGCATAAACTATGATAATTTAACCAGCCAGAAACCATATTTGTTTTAATAACCATTTTATTTCCTTGACACAGAGGAGGATGGCTCTTAAGTAGAAAAACAAGCATCACTCACGAAAAAGAAAGAGCAAGAAAAAACATATCTAACAACAAATCCAACATAGCACTCATGATACCGGATTTTCGAGCACAACTTGTCATCAAGCAATAATCGTTTTGACCACGAGGGTTTCTCATTTTGTGGTCCTGACAGTTCTGCTTTCCGTTGGGAGATTGTTGATTCTAACGAGTACAATGTTGTCAAAGCCATCTTGCTTCCCTCAACCTATTACAACAAACCAATATCAAATTTTATTCCCCAAAAAAAAGAAGATACAAATAGCTTGAAATAACAAAATGCTGGCAAAAGAAGTCGTATCAGAGAAAAGAAATGAACCTGTGGATTTTCCAACAGATCAAAAACTGACGTATAGTAGCAAGTTTCTGCCCCCGTGTGGCAAGTAGGGCCGTCAGGCTTCCCAAGGTATATTATCTGACAAATAGTTCCAACTTCCAAATCAATTTCAACAATAAGGTAAACTAGACGAATAAGCATAACCATGGACAGTTAGTGAAAGTCATCAGAACTTACAGAGTCACGGTCACAATCAAGAAAAATGTCATGAACATCAATGAAATTCATAGAAGTCTCCCCCTCTGTCCATAACTTGGACTGCGACCGGCTGTAGAACGTTGCCTTCCGAGAGGAAATCGTTGTTGTTAGTGCATCCCTGTTCACAAAGCCTTGCATTAAGATGGCTCCAGTGTCAACATTTTGGGCTATTGCAACCGCCAAACCTTTGTCATCCCATTTCACATTGTCCAACAACTTATCAACCTAGACTTAAATTTGTTAGATACTTCCGCAGTTTAAATAGGCAAAAAGCCTCATCATAAAAGCAAAAGAAAGCAACTACAGCCCCCTCCCTAGCAAAGTGGGATGGCTTCTGGTTCTGGATGAAGCAACACAACACTACCGAAGAGGCTTAGAAGTAACCATCAGCACTAAACTATTGAAGGTGGGTTTAAGCACTCAACCAAAAAAATAAAGACATGCGTCCTTATCAGTTTCTAACTTCATCAAACAACCACAAAAAGCAAATATATTGTTTGAAATGAAATATATTTATGTGACAGTATGCCAAACTACTAGAAGTTTTGTTTTTTTCATATCATGATCTATATAGTTTGTAGTCTCCAGATGTAGTTCACATAATCAATTAATGGTTAATTAGTGAACAACGATGGAGACCTTCAAGAGGGATGAAACAGGGTGCTAGACAACTAATTTCAATCTCTTTCCTTTCTTTTCCAGACATTCAACGGTCCCCACAATCATGCATGTGGTAGACACCTGCCATTTGTCTGGTCAAATTCTAACAATGATAGACCACAAAAGGAAAAAAATGATAAAAGGTATACACCCAGCCACATATAAATCATGTATGAACAAATCAAAAGGCAAAATGTTCAGTAAACTACATTAACACAATATATTTATGTGCATAAACAAGGCTAACCACATTTGCTTGCTATAAATGACGAAGCTGCCAACTTTGAAACATGAGGTGAATTTTAAATCGGAAATAGGCATAAAACACATGAATGCAAGCTCCAATTCCGTGAAGTATTTATCTGATTATCGCCTGGCTAGTAACAGACCAATAAAATTACATAGAGATGTAGGGTCCAGATGTAGCTCGAATAATTATCAATTGTATATTATTGGGCAACGATGGACTCCGTCAAGAGATTTCTAAATGATTGATGAGAAGCTCATCCATCAATTTTCCATCTCTCCTCTTCCTTTTCCAGAGTTGTAACAGTTTCGACCACAAGAACAAAGGTAGGAACTTGACTACGTCTGGCAATTGAGCCTTCAGCACTTGATGAGTAAGAACTTTCCAGGGATTCAAACTTCTATGGAACAGTTCTAGAAAATAAAAAATAAAAAGAACATGAAAACACAAGGACAAACTAAAAAAGAAATTGAAGTTAGCTTTCAAATTTTCAAAATTAGGAAGTAGTACTTTTTTTGTTTTTCCCTATACACATTGGACAACATGTTAGCATCAAAAAAAGGTGTCTTCCAATAAAACAAAAACATGAAATACGTTCGGTAATGATGAGTTCTAAAACTAGTGTAAGGTGCACTTATTGCAAAAACAAAATCTTCTAGCGAGAAGATTTTGTTTACCAAATCCATGTACCAAAGAAAAAATTAAGCAATGATAGGACTACCAACCAGTAGCCCAATCCAAAAAATAAAAAGATAAATAAATAATAAAACTTTGAATGGTTATGGTGTCACCCCAAAAATTGGTAAACTTCAAACAAGTAATGGTGATCGAAACACACAGAACCAATCCTTTGATGATTGGGTATTATGTAACATTATGCCAAACTAATTTTAAAAAAAATTCCGTATCACACTATATATAGTTGTAGTGTCCAGATGTAGTTCACATAATCAATTAATGACAAATTAGTGAACATCGATGGACACCCTCAAGAGAAATGAAACAGAGTGCTGAGCACCTAATTTCAATCTCTTTCATTTCTTTTCCAGACATTCAACGGTCCCCACAATCATGCCTGTGGTGACACCTGCCATTTGTCTGGTCAAATTCTAACAGTGAGAGACCACAGAAGGGGAAAAAAATGGTAAATGGCATGCATCCAGCCACTCAAAAATCATGTACAGACAAATCTAAAGGAAAAAAGTTCAGTAAACCACATTAACATATTATATTTATGTGCACCACATTTGCTTGCTAAAATATGATGAAGCTGTGAACTTTGAAACATGAAATGAATTTTTAATTGAAAATAGGCATAAAACACATGAATTGTTGGTGACACTTATAGAACTAACCCAACGTTAATATTACAAAGGGGGAAATGCAAGCTCTAATTTCATGAAGCATTATCTGATTATCTCCTAGTTAGTAACTAACATATAAAAGCACATAGAGATGTAGGGCCCATATGTAGCTCGACTAATTATTGTTGCATATTATCGGGCAACGATGGACTCCGTGACGAGATTTCTGAATGATTGATGAGAAACCCATCCATCAATTTTCCATCTCTCCTTTTCCTTTTCCAAACTTGTAACAGTTCAAACCACAAGGTTTAAGGTAGGAACAAGACTTTTGGGGACTTACCTTTTTAGCCAATTAGCCAAAAAGTTACTAAATTAGCCAAAAAGCCAACAACCCATACCAAAAAGTCAAAGATTCTCTTTTCTCTCTACTTTTTGCACATCTTTTCGTAATTAGCCAAAAAATCATCCCAAACATACAAGTTTTTTTTAGCAACCTTTTTAGCTAAATAGCCAAAAAATTACTAAATTAGCCTGTTCCCAAACGAGGCCTAAGTCTGGCATTTGAGCCTTTGGCCCTTGATGAGTAAGAAATTTCCAGACATTGAAAATTACACAGAATAGTTTTAGAAAATTAAAAAATAAAAAGAAAAAGGAAGGATAAATCAAGAACCAAATTGAAGTTAGATTTCCAATTTTCAATTTTTAAAATTAAAAAGGAAGAATGATTTTTGGACGACATGCTAATACAAAAATGTGTAATTCAATAAAACAAAAACATGAAAGATGTTCAGTTATGATGAGTTCTACAACTACGTTCAAATGTACTCAACAATTTTGTTCGACAAATACATGTACCAAAACAAAAATTAAGCAATAATTGGACTAGCAACCAGCAGCCCAATCCCCCCCAAAAAACAAAAAATAAAGAAAAAAAAAAGAGTAAGAAAAAAAGATAAATAAATAATAAAACTTTGTATGGTTATGGTGTCACCCCAAAACATTGGTAAAACTCAAACCAAAATTATTTTAAACGCACACAGACAAGTAATGGTGATTGAAATGCATAGAATCAATCCTTTGATGATTGGGTTTTATGTGACATTATGCCAAACTACTAAAAGTTTTGTTTCTTCCTATGAAGATATATATAGTTGTAGTGTCCAGATGTAGCCCACATAATCAATTAACGGTAATTAGTGAACAATGATGGACACCCTCAAGAGATCTCTTTCATTTCTTTTCCAGACATTCAACGGTCCCCACAATCATGCCTGTGGTAGACACCTGCCATAGTCTGGTCAAATTCCAACGGTGAGAGGCCACGAAAGGAAAAAAGAAACGAAAAATGCCATACATCTAGCTACACATAAATCATGCATGAACAAATCAAATGGCAAAAAGTTCAGTAAACCACATTAACAAATTATGTTTATGTGCATGAACAAGGCCAACCACATTTGCTTGCCACACTGCCAACTTTGAAACATAAGGTGAATTTTTAATTGGAAAATAGGAATTAAACACACGAATTGCTAGAGTCGGTTATATAACTAACCCAAAATTAACATTACAAAGAGGAAATATGCAAGCTCTAATTCCATGTAGGGCCCAGATGTAGCTCGAATAATTATCAATTGCAAATTATCAGGCAACGATGGACTCCATGAAAAGAGAGGCTATAGTCGTTTATATAAGGTCGACAAGGGATGCTAGGGTTTCATGGGGGTAAGGGAGTAATTTAGCAGTTTATATTTAAGATTACACGGGGGCTTCTATTTGCACACACCCAATTCACTCCATGCACACATTTAATGATATTTATTTTTATTATAATTTTGTTCTTAAGTAAAATTACTATTTTAGACATCATACACAATTCAAATAAACAAACATTCTCATTGCACATCTAGACTTCACATCTATCACGTTGGAGTTGTTGAAACCGTTGAAGTTCCAAGTTCATTGTAGCTACTCATTCTTCCATTGAAGCTGTTGAAGCTATTGAAGCTCCAAGTCCATTGAAGCTGTTGAAGCTCCAAGTCTATTCGTAGCTTCCCATTTCCATTAGTTTACACATTAACCCCATCCTCATTCATTATTGTTATGGACGATTTCTCTTCTAAAAATTCAGATTTTCAGAAATAAATAAATGTTTATGAGAAAGATAGCCAAGGAAATGTGAGTTTTGCAATGTAAAAGTCTTCTTTCTTTTTTTTTCAGCGTCTTTTGGATAACCAGAGTCGAAATATATCTATTTGTTTGGCATTCTATTACCGAAATAATTATATAATTTTGGAAGTTGTCGTCCGAAATAATTTAAATTTTACGACATTCAACTTCCGAAATTGTAAAATTAATTCGGACAACTACATTCGAAAATTAACATTTTGTTCGACACTGTACTTTCCGAATGGGAGTAAAAAAAAAAAATTCCAATTTTATATTCCAAATTTGTAAACTGCATATTAAATTTATAGTTTCGAATTGCAAATTAATCTTTATAATGTCATTTCAAATTTGTAATGTTATACAAAACATGTAAGAATATGTGTCAACTCAAGGAAGTCAAGTTTGCGCGGATAGTGTGTTGAATTACACTACTCAATTCACAACTGAACAGGTTCACTCTACGAAATTATAATGATTATGTTTTGAATTGCTCAACAAATGTAAATATTTGATAATATTTATTTGACTTTGTAGGTATTCAAAAGTAAGGATGAATTGCTCAACTGGGTACGTGAAATTGGAAAGAGAAATGGTTTGGTCATTGTAATCAAAACATCAAACTATGGTGGAGGGAAAAAAAAGACCCAGGATGTATCTTGCTTGTGAGAGGAATGGCCAATATAGAGCAACAAAGAAGTTAAAACATGATGGTAACAATACACCAAGAATAACCGGTACGAAGAAGTATGGTTATCCTTTTGATATGAGATCTCACAGGTTTACCACACATGATGAATGAACATTGACAATAGTATGCGGATTGCATAACCATCCATTTGCGAAGCACTTAGAGGGACATTCATATAGCGATCCCGGTTTTCCCTTCATTGTTTAATTGTATTCTGGACTCGGTTCCGTGGATGTTAGCCATTGTCTTATTCTCATTTCTATCATTTACTCTTTGTGTTTGAGTCTTGGGTTGTGTTGGGAACAGGTTGGTTGTGTTTAGAAACCAAAAGTTGATGCCTAGATTTTGACCTTCACGCTCAAGCAGGCCTTTTGACGCTCGAGCGGGCCCTTTGTTTTTGCTTTTCCGCTAGAGCGGGCATTTTAATACTCGAGCGTGATTATTCATTTTCCAGCATTTTGTTCTGCAGGTCATCGGACGCTCGAGCATCCACATTCACGCTCGAGCGGGGACCATCGACTGCAAAACTTCTGGAAGTGTGCATCCGGCGCTCGAGCGGAGCTTTTGACGCTCGAGTGTAAATCTGTGTCTGACGCTCGAGCGTACCTGTTTGTATATCAGTCCGTGAAATCACTTTTTGGATCACTTTTTCGACTTTCTCTCTCTCTTTCTCTCTCTCTCTTACTTTTCAAAACCCTCATTTGAGAGCTCATCTCTCTAGAATACAACTTCTCTCTAAGAAATCATCTAGCTTGAGTGACCTTCTCCCTTAGTTCCTTTACAAAAAGTGTAAAGCTTGGCTTGGGCTACATTTCAATTCGAAAATCTTTGGTTTTGGAGCATTTCGAATTTCTTCATCATCACCTTTGGGCCTCTCCATTTGAGGTAGGGATAACTACTCATATTTATGGTCTTTGACATAAACTTGTAGTCATTTTGATGTAATGTTGAAGTTGGGTAATTTTGGGGGTTAGGATTTCAAAATATATAAAGAGGGGTTTTGTTCTTTTAACTCATACATGTATATTTTGGGTCTTAAAATGAGGTTATTGATGTTTAATGAAAATATTTGAGCTTTTGGGTCAAAGTTGAGAAAAAAGGGGAGAAAGCCCTAATTTGTTGTTATGAATTAATTTGGAAAGTTATGAAAATATGAAATTGAGTTAGAAATAATGAAATTGAGGAATTATGAGAATGAATGGTGGAGTTGGATAAGTTAATCACTCACATTTGGAAATATTGATAATTCATCTGTTGATACATTTATTTTCTGTTTATAAATAACTGTTTTGGGCTATCGGTGGAGGATAGTCTTAATTGTGTAGACACTGTATGTTGATTAGGGAAAACTGAAACTAATCACGTTGAATATGTCATTGAATATGACGGTTGGAATAATACATCGAATATGCGTATTCATTGATCTTGTATATGATAAGTGTTTATATACATTGTATTGTATGAGAGGAGATAGGGGATGTACTTCACGGTTTGGGAGGAGATAGGGGATGGACTCCTAAACTGGATGTTATTTGGGAGGAGATAGGGGATGGACTCCATTGATACAGCAAATCTGTGTATCATTTGTGAAGTATGGAAGTGTTTTATTATGAGTTGTTATCTCATTTGAAATTGAAGTATTGTTGATATGAGTTGTTAACTCATTTGAAAATGAAGTGTTTTGATATGAGTGGTAGTCTCATTAAATTGTTTGGCCAGGTTCTGGGCCATGTTCATAAATTGAAAATTGGTTAAGTAAAGGAAAGTGAAATGAAACATGAACATATTTGTCATGGAACTGGGTAATGTTGAAAGTTGATTTACAAGTGGTAACATTTATCAAATGCTAATGTTTTAGTTATTACTCATGTTATGTTTAGCATATCTCTACTGGGCATTGGCTCACCCTATATGGGACATCATTTTTCAGGTGCAGGTGATATGCCGCCTCCAAGAATGTAGCTTGGAAGGTTGTAGAAGCTGAAGGCTTCCTTTTTGTGATTATTTTATGTATTACATGTAAATCAAACCAAGGGCTTATTTTGTGCTTTGAGTTAGTACTCTCTTTTTGTAACTAAGTGTTGGCTTGGAAAGTTGTAAGCCCGTAGGGCATTTACTTTTGATGTCAACGTGTAATACTTTGGTAATGAATACTCTGATAAATAGAATTATGATTTGTTCTCTTAAGTTTATGGATGTCTTGAATGTATGATTTATGGGTTTATTTTGAGGGCATTACAATTCATATGTGGGGAGGCTATCAAAGGATGAGAAAGCATTGTTAATGGATATGTCAAAGAGCATGGTTAGGCCAAAAGGAATCCTAGAAACCTTGAAACAGCGAGATGCCCTCAATGTAAGCACACTTAAAACCATTTACAATGTACGCCATCGAAACAGGGTGGTATAGAGAGATGGAAGATCATAGATGCAACACTTATTTGGTGAATTGGCCAAGTATAATTACATTGAGCGTCATCGATGTGAAGAGTCCATGATGACTGTGACAGACTTGTTTTGGGCACATCCGACCAGTTTGGACTTATTTCAGTATTTCCCACGTATATTAATTATGGATTGCACATATAAAATCAACAGATATCGTCTTCCTCTTCTTGAAATTGTGGGAGTGATATCAACTGAAATGACTTTCTTTATAGCTTTCGCATACTTACAATATGAGAGGGCCGATAACTATGTGTGGGTGTTAGCTACATTGCATGATGTCATGGATGGTTTTGTTTTGCCAGTGATTATTATTACTGACAGAGAGCTAGCCTTAATGAATGTCATACAGAAGATATTCTCGACTGGCAGACATTTATTATGTCGTTGGCATATCAGTAAGAATGTATTGACCAAATGCAAGAAAATGTTTGAGACACGGCAGAAATGGGAGAAGTTCAGCTATGAGTGGAACTCTTTAGTGTATTCATCTTCTGAAATTCAATATGATGAGCGTCTTAAATCGTTACTTAAGGAATTCAGTAGTTATCCTGATGCATTCAACTACGTCATGGATACTTGGTTGGTTCCTTACAAGGAGAAAATTGTGGTGGCATGGATAGACACGTGTATGCATTGTGACAATGTTACAACCAACCGATAAGATTACTTTTGTTCAATAAGTTATTAATAAGTGCCATGTTCTTGATTTTTATTTGACTTACATTGAATTGAACAGAGCTGAGAGTGCACATGCAAAACTTAAAAGACAATTGGGTTCATGTCAAGTCTTATTTCAGGCATCATTTGAGAAAATACACAGTCTGCTTGAGTTGCAACACATTGATATCAAGGCTTCATTTGAGAAAAGTCTAACTATTGCGCAACGTCAATTTAAACCTTCTCAGTTCAGGGAGCTACGGTGTAATGTGTTTATCTCTGCATTAGAGTATTTGCTTATAGAGAGTAAGAGAGCCAATTCCATTGGTATTGATGCTGAAGCTTGTGGATGCATCCTTGCCACACTCGTGGTTTACCTTGTGCCCATGAGATTGTTGATTACATCAGACAAGATCGTCCTATACCACTTGCTACCATACACTCACAGTGGAGGCAACTTCATATCTCCATATGCAACAAAGAAGACGAAACAGAGGTGACTTGTCATGCAGAAGTAGAGTTGTTTGTGAAAAAGTTCAACGAAAATGATAGAACCATGCGATTGGAGCTTTTGAAGAAATTAAAAGAGATTGTATGCCAGACATGGGGCATTTTGTTACATTGTGCTACAATCTTGTGTTATACCACTTGTCATTACAGCAATGTCTCACATTTTTACCTCTTAGAACAGCGTCAGTACCTCAATTTGATAGACGTGAGATTGTCATTAGGTTTGTCAATGGAAATCATTTCGTCTAGGTATAAGAGAAACTTGTCAATTTGTGCATGTACATGAAGTTATGAGGTATGACCACTAACTCAATTGACATTTGGTGCAGTTTTTTTGCAGCCAGGCCATCCAATTCCTCCTATAGCCATTAATTGGTGAAAATACCGTCACCCTTCTGCTGTCGACTAGGATAATGCATATGTGCGCCGCATTCAGCATTTCAAGGACATTATTCATGATACTGTAGCTACTCGAGAGACATTTGATGTTGTTAATGTCGAATGACACATGTATGCATTTGACAATGTTAGAATTATGGAAGAAATTAATGTCATCAACCATTGTTGCCATTCCATTCTAATAAGAAAATATCAACCATTGTTACCATTACAGCAATGTCATCTTACAAAAAACACCACAAAAAATTCATCAACTAACAAATAACATGTCACGAATCAGCTGTATGCCTACGATTAGGCCTACGACTATATGTTAATGTCAGAGATGAAAAGTGACCTCCAGTACAACTAAGTCCAACAAAACTAGGTCCAACTTCGTCAATGTACTGACCTTCAAGGATATGAGCCATAGCCTCGATAGCCTGGTAGAGTCGATGAGGATGTCGAATCCGGGCCTCATAAGCAGCCTGAATGATAGGATGTGCAATCTCAGTGCATGTGTAATACGGTGCATTTGAAAAGAATATCACATTTTAGGAAACATATCAGAAAAGAAAAATTAAGTTACAAATGCATAAAATAGGATAATATATTACATCGGCATGTTAGCTGAAATCTTGATGTTCGTGGACACATGGTTCATCAGTGTGCTCAACATATATGTGTGTGATATTCTCATACCAATCCATGTAACCCGGTATGCATTCCCAAGTCTGACGAACTGGTGTGCTCCTCCGTTGCTCAGATAACACATAGTTATCCAAAGCCTCCCAGATCCTATCCAAGTATCTATACATGACTATATATCGTGCAAATATGTTGTGCACCTCCAACAAACAAACCGTTGTCCCATATGCGTAATACCATTTGCCCAAGGGGCTAACAACAACAAACTTATGGTGGCAAAATCTCCGTAGTGCATCAATATCTTCCTCAACCCCCACACGCAGCGATCCCAAGCTACTTGACTGACCAATATCACTTTTCAACTCAACCACAACTTCTACATATTGTACCCCTATTGATTTAGCAAGTAGTAACATGTTCTGAAATTCTTCCTCATTGTCCAAATCATACCTATTAATCCCATGTAACCGACAGAACAATGAAATAGAACCAGCAGACAACTCCCCCCATTTTTTACACAAACAGTCCACCAAACGCGAATAACACAATGCGTGGGCAACATTTATTACAGTTGTACTGCAACCATATGTACACACCAACATCATAAAGGTATCCATCTCCTGTAAAAACACAACAATACAACAATCAACAATAATCCAAACCGATATGAAAATTCACATTGTGCAAAAATTAGATGACTACGTGTACAGTTCAAGTGTTAAATCCATAATTCACATTAACAAGATGTGAATATTCACATTGATACATATCCTCTGAATTATATCACCCACACAGAGCCTCATTAAGCAAACATCAAAGTAAAGTGAGAACATCCACATTCTTTCATTAATATTAACACGATGTAAACATTTACATTGACACATATACTCTGAATTATATCACCCACATAGAGCCTTATTAAGCAAACATCAAAGTAAAATGCAAACATCCACATTCTTCACGTAATACTAACACGATGTAAACATTCATATTGTTCCACATACTCTGAATTATAGACGATCCACATTCATCACTAATCTGATGACCTCCCCTCCACAGGACCACGATGTAAACATTCACATTAATCCATATATTCTGAATTATATTACTCACACAGAGCCTCATTAAGCAAACATCAAAATAAAATGCAAACATCTACATTCTTCACATAATACTAACACGATGTAAACATTCACATTGTTCCACATACTCTGAATTATAGAACATCCATATTCATCACTAATCTGATGACCTCCCCTCCACAGCACTACAATGTAAACATTCACATTGATCCATATACTCTGAATTATATCACGTATGATGCATATAATTGAAAAAACAGAGCATCCGATCCATATCAATCAAAAAATAGAGCATCTGATCCATCATACAAATTAAAACATAAAGTGAACATGTATTCATAACCAAAATAATACTAACCTTAATCATGCAATCCTACAATCGTTCAGAAACTCGAAAACAACTGCTTTGAAGTAGTTATACTCCAGAAAATCTGATAACCGAGCACCTTCAAATTCGTCATCTTCACTTGAAAATCACCAAACTAGACTACAACATCAATAATGAAACCCCAGCACATGAAAGCCTTAGAACGAGTATGCAAGATAGAAACGTATCCATTTGAATTAGAATGATAGAAACTGCCAAAATTGAATCCACGAAATCACAGGGAACGTGTTATGTATTAACACAGTATATATATATATAAGGACATAATAGTCCAGGTAAAAATATAAAATTAGAAAAATGGACTTTATGGAATAAAAAGAAAAGTATATGGGATTAATCAGGTTATAATATTCCTTTGTGGACTTAATGGGTTATAACAACTCTAAGATGGATTTATCAATAAAAATCCCAAAAAAGTATTGAGTTTTATTGTTTTATTTAAATAATATCAAATTGGACGCTATACGTGTATGTAAATCACTTTTAGAAATATGATATCTGACATAAAATCAAAAAGGAGTTAATTTTAATTAATGTAATGATAGTTTATAATATGATATGTGTTAAAAAAAATAATATTAATTTTAATTTAAAATAAAATTTAAATTTAAATTATTTATTTTAATAATTTTAGTCTTATCGTTCTATAAAATAATTACTTGAATACTTATATATAATAAATTTGGTTAAATTATTTGTTTATTTTGATCATTTTAGTTCTATTGTTCTATAAAAGTGAAATTATCACATAATGATTTTATATGATATATATTAAATTATAAGATAGTGAAATAAACACTCATTTTAATATTAAAAATAATAATTAAATTAGAAAGAGAAATAATAATATAAAACTACGAGTGATTCTAATTATTTATTTTTATTTTTATTTTTATTTGTATTTATATATTTATTTAGAAAATAAAAATATGTAGAAATGAAACTATACACAATTTATTTAAAAGATTAAATATAAATATGCTGTGATTAGATTAAGAAAAAAATACATAAATTAAATAGGTAGAGTATTGATTTTTTTTATTTAATATTCTGTTTGAATTATTCATACATATTGTATATATGTATATAAAATTTAAATTAAATATAAATATTTTGTAATAAATAATTTCATGTTAAATAAAAAATTAAATATAAATTAATATTAATAAATCAATAAAATAGATAAAAAAAAATATAAGATATAAAAAAAATATTAATTTCATCCGTGCGATGCACAGAATTAAGCACATTCTATCTTATTTATTTATTTGTATATTGAAATAATTTTTTTTCAAATATCATAATAATTAAATTAAGATATGGGTAAATTACATTGACACCCCTTGAGGTTTATGTTTATTACAGTTCCCCCTCTCACCTTTTGGAAATTACATCTCCCCCCCTGAGGTTTAAAGTTTCGTTACAGATTCCCCCCTCAGCCCTTTTAAATTTTTTAAATACCAATTTTACCCTCATTGGGTAAATTACATTGACACCCCTCACATTTTAGAAATTACAATCCCCTCCCTAAGGTTTAAAGTAACATTACCAATTGCCCCCTCGGTTAGTATTAGTTGGAAAAAAAATTCACTGAAAAAAAAAATTAATTAAAAAAAAATTTGTTAGTAAAATTTTAAATTTTTGTTTAAAAACCAACATAAACTCATTTTTGAATTTACATTTTCTCCTCAAATTTACAAACTGAGATAACCATTTATAAACCAAAAAAATTATCAAAAAAGTTTTATGACAGTTTTTAAAATTTTTGTAAATATAAATTGAAAACTGAAAACGAAATGGTTACCAAACAGGTCTTAGATGGTAAAAATGTCGTAAAATTAACAAATAATTAAATAAGTTACCAACGTAAGAAATGACTTATCAAAAGATTATTAGGCTATGTATGGTTTGATTTTTAGAATTTTTTTTAAAAAATTAAAAATTAATTTGGTTAAGAAATAAAAAATAAAAAAAATAATTTTTTAAACGAAATTATTTTTTAAAAATTATTTTTTTATTTTTTATTTCTTAACCGAATTAATTTTTAATTTTTACAAAAAATTTCTAAAAACCAAACCATGCATAGCCTTAGAATCTTTTGATAAACCATTTCTTATGTTGGTAGCTTATTTAATTATTTGTTAATTTTACGACATTTTTACCATCTAAAGCCTGTTTGGTAACTATTTCGTTTTTAGTTTTCAATTTATATTTACAAAAATTTAAAAAACTGTCATAAAAACTTGTTTGATAATTTTTTGGTTTATAAATAATTGTCTTAATTTGTAAATTTGAGGAAAAAACATAAATTCAAAAAATGAGTTTACGTTGGTTTTTAAACAAAAATTTAAAAATTTTACTAACAATTTTTTTTTTCAATTAATTTTTTTCCAATGAATTTTTTTCCAATGAATTTTTTTTCTAACTAATACTAACCGAGGGGGCAATTGGTATTATTACTTTAAACCTTAGGGAGGGGATTGTAATTTCTAAAATGTGAGGGGTGTCAATGTAATTTACCCAATGAGGGTAAAATTGGTATTTAAAAAAATTAAAAGGGCTGAGGGTGGAATCTGTAATGAAACTTGAAACCTCAGGGGGGAGATGTAATTTTCAAAAGGTGAGGGGGAGAACTGTAATAAACATAAACCTCATGGGGTGTCAGTGCAATTTACCCTTAAGATATCAACTATATAAAAGAAATTTGATAACAACAAAACTAAATAGAAAAATATATGGAAAATAAGTATTTCTCAAATAGAGTCTACATAAAATTGGTTATTATAATTGAAATTGAGTTTATTAAGAACTTTATATATAAATGAAAAGGGTATGTTGGTGTGGCTATTTTTTTTTTAAAAGTAAACCTTTAAAATGTGCCACCTAAGTAAAGGAAAAACATTACTCTTATATATACTAATAGGTGACCCGTGCGATGTACGAGAATTTATTTTTAAAATGAAAAATTGATTTTGATTCTTAATACTTTATGTTTAGAAAATTGTAACAATTGAAAGCCAAATACAAACAGATTTTCTAATGGTTAATGAAAATTTTTGTCATTGTCTATGTGATTTTATGTAAAAGGCTTATAATAACAATTTCTTTCAAAGTGTAAAAAAAAGAAAAGAAAAAAGTGTATTCTCAACCTGAAATCAAATCCTTATTTGTGGTAATCAAATTTATCAAAAATCATAAATTTCACTTTTAGGTAATCAAATTTATCAAAAATCATAAATTTCACTTTTATCAAAATATTTTTTTTTGACAAAAAAAAAAAAGGAAAATCCTATAATATACAAATTATGACTTAGTTATAACTCGTGGTGTATTTTTTGGTTATTAATCGAAAAGCTCTTTGCTAATTTCTTATATTTTTTATTATATCTAAAGTGGTGCATCGTGTCTTTAATTATACTTCAAGTGGTGTTTGATTATGATCTATTATAATACTTTCATATGATAATATTTAAATATTTTATTATACGAAAAAAGTGCCTAGAGTGGATTGACTCAAAGGCCTTTCCAAAAGGATTTCAATGATTGCAATGGACATAAGTCGTGTCCTGAGAGTTTAACTCCATACTTCACACGACCAGAGGAATAGACACACAAAACAATCTGCTATTCTCCCTCATCTAATGTGACAATCCTATGCGGCAAGGCTGCTTTCCACGAGCTTTAGGTATTCGACGCAGTTAGCTCCGATACCAATTTGTCACATCCAGAAAAATTCAACTCACGCAACCATACTACCAGCATTTTTGCCAACACACATACATTAAACAAATAGAACAATAGAATCGATTACACAAGATTTTCTTTCCTCTTGAACTGTTCCCCCCCCCCCCCAAAAAAAAAAAAAAAGAGTCTTACATAAGTATTCAATTACACTCCTCCAAATAGGAACACAAAACAAAAGAAAAACAGTTCAAAAGAAAATAGGGAGATATCAACACAACAGACTCATAAGAGCGTCTTTCTTATCACGAAGCTCCATCAAAGTAATGAATCTCTTTTGAGTTTTTATTGATATATTCCTCTTATCTCATGGAGTTGTGGCTGTCGTAAAAACTTCCACTCATTGTTATTGTCAGAGAAGTGTATGTAATCAAATAATTGCCACCGTCGCCTCTGGAATATTGTCACCAAAGGGTTTTCAAGGTTTTGAGGGTGTGTAGGTTTTCAATGTGAGATTTGGGGGAAGCTGGATGGGTGGTGATGGAAGTGGGTGCTTTCATAAACCCTAACTCATGATATAGTGGGTGTGTGTGCTTAATTGTGAGATGGGATATTTCCAAATTATTGATGTCCTTTTTAGTAATTTCATTTGAGGTTATTATTGTGATAAAAAAAAAAGAGCTATAAAATAAGGGTCTAAAATAATTGATGGAGTGCTAATAGCAGCACTCTAAATTATTTGTTGATTTGGATAATTTAGTTCAATAGCGTTGTAAAAGTGTAATTATCATATAATGATTTTATATGATATATATGAAATTATAAGATATAAAATAAACACTTATTTTGATATTATTAAATTGGAAGGAGAATTAGTAATATAAAATTAAAAGTGATTCAAATTATTTATTTTTATTTTTATTTGGATAATAAAAATATGTAGAAATAGAACTACACAAAATTTATTTAAAAGATTAAATATAAATATGTTGTGATCAGATTAAGGAGAAAATACATAAATAATTATGTAAAGTAATGATTTTTTCTTTAACATTCTTTTTGAATTATTCATACATATTGTATATAGGTATATAAAATTTAAATTAAATTATATATATCATAATGATTAAATTATAATTATATATATGAAAAATAAGTATTTCTCAAATAGAATCTATATAAAATTGATTATTATAATTGAAATTGAATTTATGTAGAATTTTATAAATATTGATGTTACTTTTTTAGAAAAAAGTAAGCCTTTAAAATGTGGCACCTAAGTAAAGGAAAAACACTACTTATATATATATACTAGTAGTTGACTCGTGCAATGCACGTAATATTTTTTTAAAAAAAAAATATCTGATGGTACAATGTGTTTTGCAAGAATAATTTTAATTTTAATTTAAAATTAAATTATAATTTTAATTATTTATTTTGATTTTATTGGCGCTATCGTTCTATAAAATTATTTCTTAAATACTTATATATATATATATTAATTTTAGTTAAATTATTTGTATATTTTGATAATTTTAATTCTATCGTATTATGAAAGTGTAATTATCATATAATAACTTTGTATGATATATATTAAATTATAAAATAGTAAAATAAATACTCATTTTTATCTTAAAAATAATAGTTAAATTAGAAGAAGAATTAGTAACATAAAATTAAAGGTAATTCTAACTATTTTATTTTCTTTTATATTCATTTGAAAAACAAAAATATGTGGACATAGAAATTATATAAAATTATTTAAAAAATTAAATATAAATATGTTGTAGTTGGATTATCATATAATGATTCTTTAATATATATATATATAATAACAAAAATGCTTGGTGCCTCGAGAGATAGAGACGTGAATGGCTCAAATGGTCCTCTATCTTCATAAAACGTGTATGGCCTCTCTCTCTACTCTCATCCCTCTCCCTCTCTCCTCTATTCAAACCAAAAACTAAAGTAGCTCTTCTCTCATCCCTCTCGAAGCAGCTCAGGCTCTTTGTCACGACCCAAACTCGCCCCTATAGGTTTAGCATCGTAATCAGTCAGTAATCCTAGAATTACCGAAGGCCTCTGAGACAGATTAACATAATATTAGGGGCTAACAGAAGTAAATAACTAATATAGAACGTCCTTTGAGTTGTGCAAACTTATATGAGACATAATTTTTTTTTAAAAAAATTATATATATATTTACATATCATCCTTACGTCATCATATGTATATATATACACAGATTAGACAAAAAGAGACTTAGCCATATTTACAAAATAAACAAAGACTTGTTTAAACAAACAAGAAAACAAAACTTAAACTTTAATCACATAGTCATAATCACTTGACATCTCAGGAATCTCCACGGGAGGCACATAGGTTGGCTGACAAAACAAAGTCCAGGTAGAAGCTCTAGGCCTGGTCACGCGCGTGATCATCTACATACATAAATAATACAGTAAGTTGGAGCCCAGTGAATAATAACTGAGTAAAGGGGTTTAAATGAACGATATCCCATATCAGCTTCAAAAAACATATTCATATTTATTTCAAAAACAAAAGCAGATCCATATTCATAATCTTGTTCAAATCATATATAGAAATCAAAGTTCATACTTAATCATACGTGGTACATCCATTAGCGCTAACTGAACAAATACAGAACAGATGTAGAACAAATAGTGATTATGAGTAACCAATTCTATAAAGAAACCTTCGGATCCAGGTAACAAATAATAGATATACTGAGCTCCATGATAGAGCCTCCGGTACGGGTAACAGATAATAAATATATTCCATAATGGAACCTCCAATACCGGGTAACAAATAACAGATATGTTGAGCTCCATTATGTAGCTTCCGATATGGGTAACAGATAACAAATATAATAAGTTCCATAATGGAACCTCCGATACCAGGTAACAGCTAATAGATATCACATGGTGGTAAGGATGCCACGAATATATGTCAGAAATTGGACAATCATTCATTATACAGAACATAACATTTCAGAAAACAGATCTTATTTCATCATACATAAAATAAATAAAGTTGAACATAGCTTTACTAAGTTATTACGCACAGATAGCTACAGAAGCAGATCAGACAGATTAGACAGATCAGACAGATCAAGCAAACAATAGCGCGTGACCTATACAAATACATAACATATACACATTGAAACACAATATTGCTTCATTAATCAACCTTGACTTTTCTTGTCTTTTTCTGTCTAAGTAGTCCGAAATTCTACTACGCGTATTCTTGTTTTATTCAAATGAATCGGATTCTCATCTTATATATTCTTTTATTACTAAGTCCTTTTCCAATAGATTGATTTCTTACTTGGCATCATAATCAATTATTATTAAATCAATGACTCATTCCTTAACCAACTAAGTTATGTTGATTGTTAGCTTATTAATCTTTATTGAGTCATAAATCATGTCTAGAATGCTTTGGGAGGAGATGAGATGAAAACATAAACAAAGTGTGATTTTTCAAAACATGTAAGAAATAGTCTGGCCGCTCGAGCCACCACTTGATCGCTCAAGTGGACTATACTGTTTGTAAAAATACTGGAAGCTCGAAATGTTCGCTCGAGCCACCAATTGGTCGCTCGAGCGACCTGTAAATTTTCTGAGTTCCAAAACTGAAGATTCAATTTCCAAATTTCATTGCAAAACTTAGATTCATGCATGGCCGTTTGAAAACATGAAAATACTTTGGAAAATACTATGACATGGTCCCTTAGAAATCAATTTCCCAAAATTTAACAATTTTGTCAAAACTTGAGTTATTTATTCATTCATACAGAGATTTCAAATTCTTTTTCTCTTGATTTGCAAAGCATGACAGTAAAGTTATAAATCTCTTAGAAAAATAATTGCATGTATGTAATTTAAATCAAATCAACCAATTCTTGATTCTCAAGGTAAAATTCTAATTCATTTCTCAATTTGTCCAAACTCAGATTTAATTCATTTTATTTATAGCAAAATCAATTTCTTAGAGTTTGAACTTAACTGTATCTTTAACCAAATATTTAATTTATGATCATAGATGTTCCAAAATATTTAAATTGAATAACACTTTTAAATTAGATTACATGCATGGATTAGAATTCACAATTAAACCAATTCCTATCTTTCATAATAAAAATCAAAACCTTGTCTAACTTTAGGATTAACCCCAAATTTTCATAAACTTGATGTTTATAACATTCTTCATTCTTCCCTTCAAAATATGAAATTGCATGGCTCAATTCTCAAAAACTTCATTGTGCATGTAAATATACATCTCATATATATCAAGGTTTCCAAACCCAAACTCAATTGAAGAGTTCTTACAATTATTTCTATTTTTATTAACCTTAACCATGCCCATGAATTAAATCTTTTTTTTCTCCAAATTACATGCATGTAAAAATAAGACTCAAATTCATACAAGATATTCAAAATCAAACCCAAAATAATTAGCTTCCAATTCCTTATTTTCTTGTCAATTTCTTTTTAATTACATAAAATTGACTTCAAACTCTTTTCCATTTTCTTTTCAAAATATGAAATTAAAGTTGTAAACTCCTTAGAAAACATTTGCATGTATGAAACATTTATCAAAATCTAACCAATTTGACATTATCAAGCTCAAACCATAATTTGACTTCTTAAGTTCTATCAAATCTCAATCCAAAACTCATCATCCTTAAAATATGAATTAAAGTTCTAAAATCTTAAAAATCTACAATGCATGTTAGACTTCAAATTTATGAAGGATGACAAGAAACCCTAACCCAAATAATAACTTTCATTATCAATTTCTTAATTATCAAATTTAACCCAATTTTCCTTAATTTCCTTCTAATTTTATGAAATTAAACCCAATTACTACTTACTTTTAGTTGCTAGATTATTAATTTACAAGAATTTGAGCTTAAACTTTCTTACCAAAAGCTTTAATTGTTGAAATTCCTTGAGCTCCTTTTCTTCACTTTTCCTTTTCTTTCTTAATTGTTTGCCTTGAATCCTCACTTTCCAGCAAGCTTCTCTTCCAACAACAAAGATGAGGTGAGTTCTCTCTCTCTCTCTCTCGTTCTTCTTTCTTTTCTTTTCTTTTTTTTCCTTCTTTTTTGAGTTCCTACTCTCTGCTTTCTGCACGCACATATTGATACATATATATCATTTGTTGCCTCAACACCACACGTGTACAACTTGTCAACACACACCCACAGAATTACTATAATCCCACACCCACGTACACCCTTGATTCTAGATTCTTCCATAATTTATGGCATTGTGTATATTAGGAATATGTAAGAATAAGGCAAGGTTGTGGTGTAAGTAAACAGGAAACTTTTTTGTATTCCCTTTTTCAATCATAGATTTATTTAGGTATGTCCAATGGGTAACAATATTTGAGAACATTTTGAGGAGCCTGTACTCATTGTACTTATTTTGCATATTGAATCAGAGTCCAACTTTTGAAAGTCCTAGACGCACGGAAAAGTGTACTGCAGAAAGAACAAGGCATGGCCTTTGCACATGCAATAGGTATGTCCAATGGGTAACAATATTTGAGAACATTTTGAGGAGCCTGTACTCATTGTACTTATTTTGCATATTGAATCAGAGTCCAACTTTTGAAAGTCCTAGACGCACGGAAAAGTGTACTGCAGAAAGAACAAGGCATGGCCTTTGCACATGCAGTAGCTGCTGTTTTTGCAACACTGGTGTCATTTGCTGAATGCCTTGGAGCCTCGCGTTTAATGTAAGCAGCAATTCCTTGTTTGCAGATGTTGATTGCCATCCCCCACCTCCTCACCCCCTTTCTTACTGATTTTCTTCTTCTTTTTTCTTTTTTTATTCATGTTTGTGCTCATAGAGCCCACTTCGATATTGCATTGAATGGAGCTTTTTATTCTCTCTTTTCCACAATTGTCACACCAGTTTTTCTCTGTAGATACCATTTTTTTGTATGATGTTAGATTTGCCCATGCTACAGGGATGCATGCTCGTGGTTCATAGATCTGTGGAAGGGAAAGCATAAGACTGGACAGTGGCTTGAAATTGAAGCAGCAGAAGCAATGTCCAACAGATCAGACTTCTCTGCCATGAATGCATCAGGCATTATGCTTTCTAGCATGGCCAACAAACAGAATGAATCACATGGTGACTTGGCTTCAGAGGACAATGGAAAAGCAGCCATTGATGCAAGTGCAGGTATGTACACCAAGTCATAAATGACTGGTCCTACCAACAAAAGATGTTATCCTTTCTTTCTTCTGATCTTATCATAGATTTCACTGGACTCCCCCTATTCCATTTACACCGTTTCTTCAAATTTCACACCGGTTTGGTAGATTTTAGGGCTTTAAAGGATTAAGCGATGAACATGAAGTTTCCATACTTGGACGTGTTAAAAGAGCACAAAACCTTTTTAATTGATTTATCTCCCAGAATGATAAATATCAAGGGCCAAAGATAACTTCAGTACTTTTTCTCTCTTCTTCTTCTTCTTCTTTTTCTTTTCTATGAGGTCTTTATTTTCTTCTTTCACTTTTTGCATTTTGAAATTTGAAAATAAGTTTCACTTGCTTTTTTCTGGTTAACTGTATACACTTGTGCCCAGAAGAAACGCGTCCCATGGATCACCAAGTTCCAGTAGGCCAACAAGGATATTTTCAAGGTCCATTTCCGCATCCACTGTTTCCTCCCTGGCCTGTACAATCCCTACCTGGTGCGCTGCCAGTCTTCCAACCATATCCTGTGCAAGGAATGCCCCACCTGTGCAATGAATCCCAATCAGCTTCTGACTCTGAAACTGACAAGGAAGCTGGAGATCTTCAGGTCAGTGCTCCAGATAGGATGCACAAGAACTCTTATTTCTTGCCTGAACGCGGGACAGAAAAAATGACTACTGGATGCGACCCTGCTTTGGACTATGAAATGCAGGATCATGTTGAAGATGCTGCTTCACTGGATAACAGAAATAAGGAAGTTGTAGTAGATGTCAAGCAAGGGTCCAAGAAGTCAGACAAGGATCTGAAGTCAAAAGTTGCTCCAGATGCTTTAGATAAGAAGACTGTGGGACCAATAAGAAAAGGGAAAACTTCAAAAATGAGTCCTTGGGATGATGCACGAGCTTGTGCTGAAAAAGTAAGAGCTTTCAAAGCTGATCTCCAGAAAATGAAGAAAAAGAAGGTACATTGCTTATTATACTTCAACACTCTACAACACAGTGAGAAGATTAGCAGCAAAACTCCTTGTGATACTTGCGATATCACATCATGGGTTTGAAAAAGAGAAACAGCCTCCCCACATGCAGGGGTAAGGTTGTTTAACCCTTCGCAAACCCCGCAGTGGCAGGAGCCCCATTCACTGGGCTGCCCTTTGGCTTTAGCTTCATGTTCTTATAGTTACAGTGCAAGAACAGTGATGTCACTCCAGATCCAAAGGTTCCCATGGCCCTTTGGCTTTAGCTTCATGTTCTTATAGTTACAGTGCAATTTTTCTTTTGCCAGCTTAGCATGTTTGGCATTCCAATGGACTTCTTATATCTTCAAGTTGTTTCTTTTACAGGAACAGGAATATCGCAAGCGACTAGAAGCTTTGAAGATGGAGAGGGAAAAGAGAATTGCAGCAAAAACTGCTCAGTTGGCATCCTCACAGAAAACCAGAAAACAATTGCCAACAAAACTTGCGCTAAGCTCTGTCAAAGGAACAAAGTTCAGTGATTCAGAGCCAGGATCATCATGTCCTCCACAGAGATCTAAGATAAGAACTGCTTCATCTGGATCCAGTGAATCTCATAAAGCCTCTAAAAGCAACAAATCAAGTAATGGAAGCCACTTGCCAGGGAATAGGTTGACTAGACCAGTTTCATCATTACCAGAGCCATGGAAAGAGAACAGTGATGTCACTCCAGATCCAAAGGTTCCCATGGCCCTTTGGCTTTAGCTTCATGTTCTTATAGTTACAGTGCAATTTTTCTTTTGCCAGCTTAGCATGTTTGGCATTCCAATGGACTTCTTATATCTTCAAGTTGTTTCTTTTACAGGAACAGGAATATCGCAAGCGACTGGAAGCTTTGAAGATGGAGAGGGAAAAGAGAATTGCAGCAAAAACTGCTCAGTTGGCATCCTCACAGAAAACCCGAAAACAATTGCCAACAAAACTTGCGCTAAGCTCTGTCAAAGGAACAAAGTTCAGTGATTCAGAGCCAGGATCATCATGTCCTCCACAGAGATCTAAGATAAGAGCTGCTTCAACTGGATCCAGTGAATCTCATAAAGCCTCTAAAAGCAACAAATCAAGTAATGGAAGCCACTTGCCAGGGAATAGGTTGACTAGACCAGTTTCATCATTACCAGAGCCAAGGAAAGAGAACAGTGATGTCACTCCAGATCCAAAGGTTCCCATGGCGCGAATCCAAAGACTATCTGAGCCTAAAACAGTTAGCAGCCCTTATGTTGCTCCAGTGAAGTCACGACGTGCTGAATTAGGGTCACTCTCTCTTGTTAATGTTATAGGTGATCTATATTTATATTGGTGATAGATATTTATTAAATTGAGTTACCTGGGGGGATTCTATATTTGATGATATCCTCTTCTAGATTTCATATGATCTTGAATTTACATGTGGATAGATTTTACATCAATGGCCACTTGAGTAACGTTGGATTCACTAAGTTAATTGCTTTTATTCAGATTTGGAACCACTGCCAAATATGCTTCAATGGAAGTATGCATTGTTGCGTGATTTAGATAAAAGCTTACAAGGTATGCTTTAGTTGATAAGGACTGCTGAAAGCATGTTTTTGTTATGTCTTTTATATCCTTTCTTAATATTAAAAATATTTTTCTGCGCCACTCCTGTGAAACCTTATTTATTTATTTATTTTATAAGTCCCTTCTGAAATTTGTTTCTTCTCCTTGATGTTGGAGCTAAATCAATTTATTTTCTTCTCTGGTGCTGGCTTGCTCCTGTATGTTTCCCACTGTCTTGGACTCCATGGTTTTGTTGGGTGGGAGCCAGATTAATACCATGGTTGCCATCAATAAATTGGACTTTATGACTTGTCATTTAAAAAAATATATATATATATGTTGAGTTTCAGCTAAATCGATGGACAGAGCCATTTGGGCCTGAGTGCTGACAGAGAGAATTTGGGCTTCGGGCTATTCAGTTAAATTTGAACAATCTTTTTCTTGCCATTTTTAATCATCAAACTGCATTTCTTATTGTGAGGTTCTAAACTGATTTGGTGAGGCAATTTGTGAGAATAAAACTGATGCAGGAGGTTTCAAGATTACTGCTTATAACATAAGAAACATGTAGTTGGATTTTGTGTACATTTTATTGTAATCAATAGTTTCTTTTTCTTCCATTCATTCATTCTGATCTCTTGGTTCTCTAGGTTTACGCTGTGATGGATGAACCCCACCTGTCCCCAACCCCCGCGCCCCCCCCCCCCCCCCCCCCCCAAAAAAAAAAAAAAAAAAAAAAGCGGAGAACAAATAAATGCATAAATAAGTAAATAAAGAGAATGAAACTTTGTAGGAGTGTAATATGGGGAGGCGATATTGGTTATAATAATTGCATATGTGAAGTTATAATTCTGTCAATTGTTGGTATTTCTCTCTTTCTCATGCTGCTAGGCAAGATTTAAGCCTAGGGCCGTAATCAATCTGTATGCCACCGGTTGATGACCTGAGCCAAGACCTTAAAGCTGTATTTTTCTCTGTTCTATGTATATCAGTGTATGCAGCTCGTTTTGTTTTATTTTTATTTGGACAATGCATGTGATCATATTGTCTCCCCCCACAAAACTCTTAAACAAGCTTTTACTGACTTTGTTTATAAACAGATATCCAGCAGCAAAATGAACAGCACTGTGAACAGGAAATAGAGGAAATTAAGAGGGGAATCAAGTCTGGTAACATTACACCAGATGCTTCAAATATCAGGTTCTCAGATGAGGTATTTGATGATCAAAAGCATGCCATCAGGATTGCTGATGAGAAGGTTGCTTTGGCTGTTCAAGCATATGATTTGGTACAAAACATGGCACTCTGTCATTCCGTCTCTGCTAAATGACCACATTTGTTATACTGATGGTTAGCATATGTGGTGGTTCCATAATTCTTAGCTCATTTTTTTTTTTTTTTTTAATTCATTGATTGTTAGAGGCTAAAATATCTTAGTGGATATCTTGTTCCTGAATTTCCTTTCCACTCAACTCAACAAGCCTTAACCCCATTTTCTTTGGGTTGGCTACATGGATTGATCATTAGTTGGCATTATTCAAAACCACATCCCAACTACTTGAGTTCTGCTTCTTATTTTTTTGACTGGACAGTGGTTTTGAAGCCTAGCTGGTTTTTGGGTGGCATCCCAATTAACCTAGGGGTAAGTGTTTTTAAATTTGAGGTATGTGAGGAAAGTGACCTTTAGACATGTTTTAAGTTGTAGTCAAGTATTTTATTATTTGTAACCTATTCTGCAAGTAATAGTCAACTGTTTATAACCTGCCCATTGTTTATTGAATATAACTTGAGTCATGTCCTTTTTGAGGAATGTATTTATTTTCTGCACCATACAATTCTACAAGTAGGGCCCTTTAAGGATTTCATCGCTCCTTGTTTAATGATTATGTTTGATTTCTACAATGAAGCTCTTAAATTAAATTTGTTCTTGAGTATATCTTCTTGGTCTTTATTGGATTGAGTCTCACATGGACTCTCCATTCTAGACATCGACCCATCCTGATTCTATTTGAAAATAGATCGAATTCTTGGGAATGTGTACCGTATGCACCTTATAACTAAAGAAGAAAATAGCTTAAATTAATACTTTCTGAGTCATAACAAATAAAAAAATCATAACAAAACAACACGAGGCATAACTATAGATCTCATGAGTCATAACTAAAATAAGATCATAACTAAAGAAGTTAATTGGTCACAACTAAAGAAGAAAATGACATAACTTAGGAGTGCATATGGTAGGGAGTGTGTATAGTAGAATTTCCCTGAATTCTTTTACCCACATATCATTTTCTGCATGTGTAAGGACATCTATATTTCATTATGGTCATTGTGGGATTCTGATGAATGAATTTTTGCTAGAACGTATGTGTTCATTGAATTTTTATGCAGCAATGGAACATGTCACAGATCTTGTTTTTGCATCAGTTGTAAGTATATCATGGATTGAGTTGAAAATTTCCCCTTTTTGTTTTTTGGTTAGAGTGTATATTGTGATTATGAAACAGGTAGATGCTCACGTTCAACAACTTGATCAATATCTGAAAAAATTTGATGAAGAGCTTCGGCGTGGTATGTTTCTTTTAGCTTCTGCATCCTCTTCTATGTTTTCCATATAATGGTGGCCTTGTTTGAAATGTTGCTTTTCGACTTGTGGCAGAAAGAGAAAGTGCTGCTACAACTGGGTCAGCTGCTCAAAACCTCGAAAATAATGTTAAATCTACCAGTGGCAGAGGAGGACGTAAGAAGTAACTACATTTCCTATACCTGGATTTTTGAAGTCCCTGTTAGATTTATTTAGACCTCACATTTAGGCTATTGAAGCTTTTGATCCTGATTGCTTTTTTGCTTTTTGGGAGCTGGATTTGAAACTTGATAATTACTATGGTTATTGTTACTACTTTTAAAGTTCCTAATTTAATATGCATAAATATATATATATATATAGAGAGAGAGAGAGAGAGATTAGATATGAAGATTTAATTAGATAATGGAAAACATACGAGAAGATAAGGAGTTGGCATAGTAGGAGCTATGGGGGAAGAGTAGTCCTAATAGAACACTGACAAAGAAACTCTTCCCTACGGTTTTGCCTTAGCTGATATCAGGAATCAGAGTATATGGGCCAATTGTTGCTGAATGGTCAATGAACCATAATTGAGTGATTGATGTTTAAAGTAAATTATACTAACTAAAATTTGAACGAGAAGAATGAAAAACTCGAAAGTCCCAACATAATTCTAAAGTTCATTGGTGGCCTGTAAGTAGTAATGAAACTTGATAACAGGCACCATTTATTTGTATTTGTCTGCATATTATGCTTAATTACTAATTTGCAAATTTTGGTGTTACTTTAATGTTTTTTGTTGAAAATACCAATTAAGTCATATCAAATTTTTCTGGTCAAACTGTTTTGGGTTTCTAATTAATATCCAACTTTGAGTTATAGTTAAATAGAAGCTCCGATAGGTAAAATCCTATTTATGATCATGTAATACTTGTTTTCCTTTTCTTCTTTTTCTTTTATTCTCCCCTCTTTCTTGATAAGGAACCATGTTGCCATTGTTTTAAATAAATTACTTTAATATGTTGTTGATCTATATTATCACTTTTCTCTTGGATTCATCCTAAATCTTAGATTCTTCTTTCATCGTCAAAATCTGAAATATTTTATGGTCAATGGCTATTTAGCCGAGTTTGCTACCATATGGGTTTAAGAAACACAGTAGCTGATTGAACATTTTGTTAGCTTGCTTTTATAAATAACCTGAGAACTTTTAAATCATAAGATATATTTTTGTTGGCATCAACTAGGCCACTTTCACTAGATAACTCCTTCCTGTGTTTTGCACCATATGGTTCGGAAAGGCATTTTTAATCACAATTTTATCAATTTAATAATTTATTAAGTGCCTATTTGTGCAGGACTCGCCTGGCTGCCACAACAACAGCATCAGCAACTGCAAATCCAACCAGTATGGATTTGGATCTACCGGTGGATCCCAACGAACCCACCTACTGTTTCTGCAACCAAGTGAGCTATGGAGGTTGCATGTGACAATCCTGATGTATGTATTCAAAAAAAAAAAAAATTCCTTCTTGTGTGATCACATATTTCTAAGCCTGTGATCTGATGAAATGGACTTGCTTTGTTTTGACAGTGTAAGATAGAGTGGTTCCATTTTGGCTGTGTTGGTCTGAAAGAACAACCGAAGGGAAAGCGGTATTGCTCAGAATGTGTCGGAATGCAAAAGCGTAGGAGAGGCAAATGAAGAGAAACATTGGTTTCATGAACCTGTGTATCGTGGATGCTTTGGTCTGATATTAGTATTTAGTTATGTTGAGAAATAATTTGAATTTTTTGTAGTTGATAAAATCTCTTGAAGCTTTGTTCATAAATTCAACTGAATATATTATATATATACCCTTTGGCAACATATTGAAGAGAGTTTTGGGGAAAGATTGAGCCCCTCAACCGAACTCAAAGCCATGAGAAAAACCGTTTATGGTATTCTTTCTTCTGCTATAAGAATGTAACCGCTTTTTAAAGATTAATCCGTGCGGTTGGAACATTGCAAGTTGTTTATCCCTTCAAACAAACACAACCCATATAGCTCGGCCAATTCTGATTCTTATGTTTAAATATGAAAGTGGACGCTGAATTGATAGTCTCTTGCATATATGGAGAATTAATTGAGGCCCAGCCCATGTGGGAGTGGATACAAAATGAGGGGGGATGAAAGGATCCAGATGAGGGGATTTGAAAATGATCATTACATCACAGGGCTTATATTTAAAGATTTCAAACAAATATGGGATTATGGGTTGTTTGGATGTCCTAAATAAGTGTATTTTTTGACTTTTTGAATTAAAAGGTTGAGAAAAAAAGATGATTGTTTGGATTAACTTTTTTACCTTTTATGAAAAAATGTGTGTTAAAAAATTGTATAAATTAGTGTGTAAGAGAAGTTAGGGAGAATAGGCAATATTATCAAAAATTACTTTATCAGGGTTTGGTTCAGAACTAGATTCAGATTCCAAACTGGATTTATTAGATTGTTTAAAATTCTGGAGACTTTTATTAATTCTTAATATGGTAATTTCTTCTTCTAATGATTTGTCTTTCTCTTTTAATTCTTTAATAGTTTTACTTTGATTTGATTAATTTCATTGCGTAAATCTTGTAAAGTGACATCTTTATGTTTTTCTTTTTTAAGCCTTTCTAAAGTTTTATTTGGGCTGATAATTGGTTTTTCATTACTAGGTTTTTTATCTTTATTGATGAGTATACATTTTAACTTATTAGTATATTGTCTTTTGAGTTCAGGATTTTCTAATTTACTAATTAGGTCAATTAAAGACTCTTCTTCTTGTTGAGATTTAGTGAGAACAGTGACTTGTTTACAGCAAGTATCATTACATCCTAATTCAATATCATTATCGGTATGATCAGTAGGAGAATAATAGGTAGACATATCACTAGAGGGAGTATCATCACTAGATGAGTGACTAGAATGTAAATATTTGATTTTGGTGTTCATCAGTAATTTGTAACTGATTAAACTTTTCTTTGATTTTGCATTTATTAGAATAATGACCTTTCTTACAACAATTGTAGCATGTAATATTGGTGGTAGATTTTGACTTGGGAATTTTATTGGATTTTTTATGATATTTCTTTTTGGGTTTAGTATGGAATCTATTAGGTGATTTAGCAGGTGAATATTTATTTTTACATTTAGTATAAGGTTTAGAGAAAGATTTCTTTTCATTATATTTGCGGCGTGAGGGAGTAACAGGAGGTAATCCATATTGTTCACAAAAATTACCTAATTCATATTTAGCTTTGTTCTTATCTTTAGCAGCTTTTTGACTAAGTTTCATATCTATACACATTTCTAATCCTTCTTTTTGAATTATACTAATTATATCACCATATGTTAAATTATCATATTCGATGATACCAGTAGGTTGACTAAGGATATCACGAATTTTATGAGCAAAAAGACTAGGTAATCCATTAATAAATTTTTCTTTCCAAAATGACTTAGTGCAATCATCACGAAGCATGACTCTAGAAGTAAAAACATCTTTGTACCATCTAAAATCACTTAAAATAGGGCACGTTAAATTACTAAGTTGATCATGGATTCGAGAATGAATATTGATAGGTGTACCAATAAAATGTTTGACTATAGTATATATTAAAGTGTTAATACCATCAAGTTTACTTGATCATATGTCTTCATCAAATACAGGGACATCATTGTCATCTAATTGAATTGCATATTAGATGGATTCACGTAGATTTGTTGTGAGATAATTATCCCACCATGATTTAAGCATACTGTGTTTAAAACCAGTCAACAACAAAAACAATTTCCCTGGTTACTCATTTTTATGTCCAAGTACAAAGTTCTTTTGATATTTAAATGGCAATATGGAATTTCTGATAACATAGTCATTCGCTAGCATTTTGTCAAATGGTGGGATAATTTTAAAACCCCACGCTTAATTGATTAAGTCCAGAATGAATTCCTAGCCAATATTCATGCTCCAACTCCTACTATGGTTAAAGCTCAGCAGAACCCAACTGCTTCAATTATACAAGGAAGCTTACTTCCTCTAGTCAATCTTGGAGGCCCAACAACTAGTTCTTCCAAGCCCAAGTCGTCCAAATCTAAGTCAGCTCAGTCAAAGCCCAAAGTTAAGCCCAAGTCATCCAGTGATGAATTGATCCAGATGGCCAAGTTATTGATGGCCCAAGCCAAGTCACAGATTGAAGATGAAACCTCTAAAGAATCTAGTTCCTCTGAGGCTTCAACCAATAATGATTCTTACGGGCCCCAGTTTCAAGATGCTCATGACCCATATGCTTAAACAACCAGTCATTGAATTCTCTATATATGCAGAACAGCTTCACTCACTACTCTCTTTTGAGAAAAACTGCTGTTTTGTATTTATATTGGTTTCCCATCAGTCACATGCCTCCACCGAAAGCAATGAATAGTGAAAAAAAGTCAAATTTACTGTTCACTATTCATCAAACAGACAATTCTCCATAATCAAAAAAGCAATCAACTTTAGTCACTCACCGAAAGCAGCAGACAGCACCCATGTGCCTCCATGTGCTTCTTTTAGTCAGATTCCTTCACATAGTTCACAGCCATCTTTTTTCCTTATAAAAGAGCTACTCCAGTCATTCGAAAATCAGAGTTAGAATTGAGAGTTTCAATACCTCAAAAAATAGCTATCTCTGTAATTATCATTTTTGCAAATTGATTTACAAGTTATGTATTTTGAAGAACTGTTATCCAGTTTTCAGTAAACAATTGTAAGTTCTTATTTAAGTTATATTTAAATTATATTAAGTTGTTTCTTATTTAATTCTTATTTAAGTTATATGTGCTTCTTCCGCTCTCCTTTGAATAGCTATCTCTATAATTATCATTTTTGCAAATTGATTTACAAGTTATGTATTTTGAAGAACTGTTATCCAGTTTTCAGTAAAGAATTGTAAGTTCTTATTTAAGTTATATTAAGTTGTTTCTTATTTAATTTTTATTTAAGTTATATGTGCTGCTTCTACCCTCATTTGGTATCAAAGCCACGTTGTTGATACATAGTAAGCTAAAAGGAATTGATAATTCTACTTTCCAAATTAGTAAATCAGTTTATTCAACTCACACACATCTTCAAGACGAAGATACTATATCTCAGGATTCACCCACTCAAACTGATTTTGAAGTCGTTCCTCCTGTTAACCCACAATTATTACTCTAAGTAAACCTTTTACTCCAAACCTTAATAAACTTCATGCTTAAGGTCAAATTTACTGAAGATAACGGCTTGACTAAGTCTTTTAATTAAATCTTTTTTATTAGGGATCATATAGCGTATCCATTCTAAAACTTTGTTTAATGGTTTATAATTAATGACCAATCATGGGACACCACATTCAAGTTCAGCATTTTTATTTACATAAAAAGTAGGGCAAGACCAAGGTGACTTACTTTTACTAATGATATTATTTTAAGTAATTCATTAATTTCAATTTTGCACATTTCGACTAATTCATTATTCATTTGGATGGGTCGAGATTTAAGTAAGAAATCGTTTTTCATTAAAACTTTTAATATAAGGTAATGTGACAACATGTTTTTTCTTATGCCAGAATGCACTAGGTAAAGTAGAACAAACTTGTTTTCTAATTGTTTTTAAAATTTTTCAATTTGAGTAATAAGAACATGATTAGTTAATTGAGTTTCAATTCTTTTATATTTGACTTCTTCTTTGAGAAATTTAAGTTGTTTGGTTAATCGATGAATAGAGTGAGAAATGGAACATTCTTTGAGTTGATTCAATTCTCGGAGTTCAGGAGGAGATAAGAATTTAAAAGTTACAGTGTGACCAAAAGCTTGAGTTGTTATTCAATAAATATTGTTTGACTAGGTCAAGAACATTATGGATGTTTTTGTGAACAGGTTCTTTGAAGAATAAATTGGTTAATTGAAATTTAACATAATCAGTTTTGGATGTTCTGATTGGATTAGGTGGATAAAGAGTAAGTGACTAAGAAGAAGAAGCAAATGGGTCTATGGCAAGTGCAGACGTATAACTAGGTTCAGGGATATTACCAAGAACTTAGTAACAACTGACTAAATCAGTAGGAGGAAGGGCAATAGGTTGACTGGCTGGAACAATGGCCTTGCTAGGAGGTTTCTGAGGTTTTTAACTAGACATCTAAAAGAGAATAGACAAAATTTAGCATCCACTGAGGATATCCAATTTGTTCATATGGTAATTAAGGCAATTATTATAATGAATAAGTAAATTGCGGCGACTAGTAATTTGGTGAAACTGAATGTATTGTGCACGACGAGTAGTTTTGCGAGCTGACTTAAGGCAAGCAATACGATAAGCAGTTTGGTAAATAAGGTTTTTGTAATAGGTGGCTTTTGATTTATGATATGAAATAAAAGGAGTGGCTGCCATCCCTATCCTCCCTGTAAAAATTCTAGAGTAAGGAAATCAGGAATGGAATTTTGACTACCACGAATATATTCAATATCAAAATAAAAAATACTTAAAATAGATTGCCAGCGAGTAAAAATATATTTAGTAACAATTTTGAACATCTTTTTCCGAAACATATTTGGCACTTTTGCAATCAACACGTAATAAAATTTTTTGATTTAAAATATCATCTTGAAATTTACTAATACATAAAACAATAAATAAAATTTCTTTTTTAATCGTACTATATATATATATTGTGCTTTATTCCAAACACCGGAATGAAAACGAACAATTTGTTCAGAGGATTTGGGAGTGACTTACTAAAGAAGGATGCCACCGTAACCAACATTAAAGGCATTATTTTGAATGAATTTTCAGTAGGAATACCAAGACAAGACAAAGTCTTGACATATTTTTTGACTTGTTGGACAATAGCAGTATGAATAGAAGACCAAGGATAAGGATTATCTTTTAATCAATCAAAAAGGGGTTGACAAGTTTTCTGAAGGTCTTTGTAAAATTTAGCAATGTAATTTAAGGATCCTAAGAACCCTTGTAGCTGGGTTTTGTCTAAGATTTCATCAGGAAACTTGTAAGCAAACTCAATAGATCGACTAATGGGAAGAATAGTACTTTGATAAATATCATATCCTAAAAATTTGACTTTGGTTTGGAATAATTTAATCTTAGGGGCAGAAATGACTAAACCATTATATTTAATGATAAGAAAGAAAGAAAGAATTGAGGTGTTTCCAGTGTTCTTCAATGGACTTGGAAAAAATGAGGATGTCATCAATGTAAACTATGGAAAAATGACTAAAGGGATTGAATATTTCATTCATGATGTTCTGAAATTCACTAGGAGCATTTTTTAATCCAAAAAGCATGACATTCCATTTGTAATGACCAAAAGGTATAGTAAAAGTAGTTTTGTAACGGTCTTTAGGGTGTATCTGGATTTGCCAAAATCCACTTTTAAGTTGGAAAGGAAGTCCCCATTCATGGAGAGAAACAAAATTGTGAATATAAAGAGAATGATAAATAATTTTACCAGGACAGACTCGATCATGAATTGGTTTAATAATAATTGATTGGTGATGGAAGAGAATATCTTTATAAAAAGATATTGTCTTATCAACATGGAGAGGAACAAATTGCCATCCTGGAGGGAAATATTGTTTGACTAGGTCAAGAACATTATGGGGCCCGTATCGTCTTGGCAGAGTGATTTGATATAAGAAATGGTTGCCTCATTTTCGGGTATTACATTGGACGGTGCTGTTTGGCTCGTGAGGGCTCACTACGGTCCCGTTTTGCTAATCGGAACCGTTCAATGTGTAGAACTTGTCGAGTACTATATATTTGTGAAATATCACATTGATCGGATATCGATAGCTATTAAATCGGATTAGTTTTTTTTCAACCGTTAACTATAACACCATCCATTTTTTTATGCAAAACTGATTTGATCATGTAGTTAGCGATATCGGATCAACGTGATTTTTTACAAGCATATAGTACTCGACAAGTTCTACATATTCAATGGTTTAGATTATCAAAACAAGACCCGTGATGGGCCTCAACGGGCCGAACAACACCGTGTTGTTTGTGCACCCCGCCTATGCAATTTTTTCAAAAAATCAGCAACAGTCTGTGGGACGTCAGGCTGAGTTGTAATAATTTTTGTGTAAAATTAATTTTTTTTTATTTTTTGGGTGAATAGTGTAACTTTTTAACTTTTTTAGTAACTTTTTGGCTTTTTGGATTATTTGGGATATGCCAAACCAGCCCTTAATACATAGACCTTTTAAACGTAAAATATAATCCGTAATTTTAAGAAATTGATAATTTATGATTGCTTGTGAAACGCAAAAGAGAGGGGAAATGTAACGCCCTCAAAATAATACATAAAACCCATCATTCTTGACATGCAACAATATAAGAGAAATAAACATCTTTCTATTTATCAGAGTAGTTCTTACAACAGTATTACATGTTGACAACAAAAGTAAATGCCCTATGGGCTTACAACTTTCCAAGCCAACACTTGGTTACAAGAAATGAGTGCTAACTCATATACATATTAAGCCCTTGGCTTGAATTTACATGTAATACATCAAAAGAAAACAAAACAACAAAAAGTCTGTCTGCCTCTAGCCTCCTAAGCTATGTCCTTGGAGGCGGCATACTACTTGTACCTGAAAATGATGTCCCATATAGGGTGAGCCACAGCCCAGTAGAAATATACTAAACCAGCTATAAACAATGACTAAAAGATTAACAGTTGATATATGGTCAACACTTATACATCCATTTATATCACATTACAGTTCCATGACAATCATGTCCATATTACATTTCATTTTCCTTTACTTATCAATTCATTTCATAAACGTGGCTCAGAACCTGGCCAGATAACTCGACAGAGATTACATCTCTTATTAACAATACTTCTAATTCAAGTGAGATATCAACTCATAATAAACTGTTCATACTTCATATTAGATACACATTTTGGTGCTGTATCAACCTCAAACAAAGCACTTCCATACTTCACAAATGATACACATTTTAGTGTTGTATCAATAACATGTAAAAACACTTCCACATTTCACAAATGATACACATTTTAGTGCTGTATCAATGTCAACAAAATCCGGTTTAGAGGTTCATCCCCCATCTTCCCCTAAACCGTGGAGTACATCCCCTATCTCCTCCCACACAACACAAACATAGATCATATACATAATCAATCAATACATAAGGTTAATGTATTATTCCAACCGTCATATTCGATGACACATTCAATTGATTAGTTTTAGTTTGCCTAATCATCATGCATTGTCTACAACAATTAAGACTATCCTCCACCGATAGCCCAAAGCAGTTATTTCTAAACAGAAAATAAATGCACCAAATGGATATATTATCAACATTTCAACTAGGTGAGCGGTAAATGAATCCAACTACACCCTTTAATCCCAGACATTTCCAATTTCAACATTCTCAATTCAATTTCTCATTTCTCAAAATTAATTATACAAATTTTAATTTATCAATGTAATTAGGGCATTTCCCATAATTAACCAAACAACCCTAAGGTTCCATTTTCATCAATAATCCATCATTAATCTCATTTTTCTATGTCAAACATGCATATAGGTTTATATATATAAAACCCCTATCTTTTGTAAATTACACAAAGACCCAAACTTTTTCAAAATTACCCAACAAACCCCAACATATCAAAATGCCAAAATTTAAAGACAAAGCTCATAAGAAGGAGTAGGATATCCCTACCTCGAAGTTAGAGCTCAAACGGAGATGGAGACCAAAAACCAACGTGCTCCAAATCCAAAGTTTTTCAGATTAAAACAAAGCCCAAGACACCTTCTATCTTTTTAACAAAGGACTAAGGGTAGATACTCACTCTAGATAGATCAAACCTTAGAGAGAAGACAAGTATAGAGAGAGAGAGTCGGATCTAGGGTTTTGAAAATGAAGAGGATGAAAAAATGAAGTTATTCCCGCTGCTGCCTACTGATATACAACAGGCTCGCTCGAGCGAAGAGTTGGTCGCTCGAGCGACCAGACACAAGAAACTCTTGCTCGAGCGAAGAAAGCCTCGCTCGAGCCAACAACTCGAAGCTTCAGGTCTGCAACCCAGAAGCACGCTCGAGCGACAGAATGCTCGCTCGAGCGAAAAAAAGCTCGCTCGAGCCAAGAAATGCAACTCTCAGGTCTAAACCCAGACGCAGTCGCTCGCTCGAGCAAAGAAACCCTGGCTCGAGCAAAGGACCAAAAACAAAGAGCTCGCTCGAGCGACAAAGTGCTCGCTCGAGCGATAGGACCAAAATTCTGGGCAGCAACCATTTGCTTCTTCCAAACACAACCAACCTGTAACAAACCTACCCAACACATCCTATAACTCAAATACAAAGTATGAAATGACGTAAACAAGATATAAACATCTGCTAACATCCACGGAATCAAGTCCGGATCACTGTACAACAAGGGGTAAAACCCGGGATCATTATAACCTCCCCCCCCTTAAAGAATTTCGTCCCCGAAGCACGAATAGCAAGTTTTCAAAAACAGGTTTTTCTTCATTTTAAACAATGTTACATTTCAACATTCAATAACTTGACCCATTACCGGTCATTTCATCTCTTATCAAGAGGCATTTCACAACATTTTCCACAATATGCATTATAAATATGCATTCCCTGAAATTCCACAAATTTCAATACCACATTCCACAATTCTATATCATATTCAATATTCATGATATATTTCCATTTCTACAATACATTCAATATATGCAATGTTACATTAAACTTCCATTTCGAGGCAAGTTTCAAAATACTTCCTTTAAACCAAAACATATACCATGTTTTTACAACTGAAGACATATATAATGCTCTTAAAGTTCGATAATATTACAAAATTTCAATACATGATTACACATCAACAAACATGTCCGGATGTTTCTCACGGACTTCCAACTCACGTTCCCAAGTGGCTTCCTCCACTCCGTGATGCTTCCACAAAACTTTTACCAAGGAAATGGTCTTACCTCGCAAGACTTGATCCCGCCTATCCAAGACCCGAACCGGTCTCTCCTCATACGAGGCATCCTCGTCAACCTCTAAGTCGGTCCAATCCAACACATGCGATGGATCCGGCTCATACTTTCGAAGCATACTCACATGAAACACGTCATGAACTCCGGACAACTGCGGCAGCAAAGCTAAACGATAGGCAACCTTGTCAATCCTCTCAAGGATCTCAAAAGGGCTAATAAACCGAGGGGACAACTTCTCACTCTTCCCAAATCTCATCAATCCCCGCCTAGGTAATATCTTTAGAAAGACATGATCACCCACCTCAAATACCAAAGGTCTCCTCCTACGGTCGGCATAAGATTTCTGACGACTCTAGGCTGTAACAAGCCTCATACGGATAAGCTCAACTTTCTCCATCGTTTCCCTCACCAACTCCGGACCCAACAAAGGTGCATCACCCACCTCGGCCCAACAAACTGGAGACCTACACGGTCGGCCATACAAGGCCTCAAACGGTGCCATACCGATACTAGACTGGAAATTGTTGTTGTAGGCAAACTCCACCAAGGGCAAGTGCCTCTCCCACGTCCCACTAAAGTCAAGGACACAACCCCGAAGCATATCCTCAAGGATCTAAATAGTACGCTCGGACTGCCCATCAGTCTAAGGATGATAAGCCGTACTAAAGGTCAACTTAGTACCCAAGGCACTCTGCAAACTCTGCCACAACTTAGCGGTAAAACGAGGATCTCTATCTGAGACGATTGTCACTGGGACCCCCGTGCAACCTCACTATGTCCCGAATATACAAGTCGGCAAGATGATCTACCAAATCTCTCATGCGCATAGGAATGAAGTGCGTCGACTTAGTCAACCGGTCTACAATCACCCAAATAGCATCACTATCCCGCTGAGTCCTCGGGAGACCTATAATTAAGTCCATAGTGACATGCTCCCACTTTCACTCGGCAATAGGCAAGGGTTGTAACAAACCCGCTGGCCTCTGATGTTCGGCCTTCACTTGCTGACAAGTAAGGCACTTAGACACGAAAACTGTCATATCTATCTTCATACCCTGCCACCAAAACTGGCGCCCCAAATCCCGATACATCTTAGTGCCTCCCGGATGCACTGCAAGGCGTGAATGGTGAAACTCTCGGAGTACCTCCTCTTGGCAAGACTCCGGCACAAACAAATGGTCCTAGTATCTCACACTCCAGTTGGGATACACCGTCAAACCCTTCTCAACCTTCTCACTGGAGATCTTCTCTCTGAGGGATTCTACCTCTAGGTCACCTCTCTGTGCCTCTAACACTCGAGTCACAAGTGTAGGCTGTGTAACAACAGAAAACAAGGCTACAGTCTCAACGGATTCGCCCAGAAGCAAATCAAACTCGCCAAGTGCCCCCAACATCTGCCACTCCCGGATGGCTATACAAGCTACATCACTAATGGATTTCCTGCTAAGGGCATCGGCCACAACATTGGCCTTCCCCGGATGATAATGCAATTCGAAGTCGTAATCCTCAATAAACTCCATCCACCTCCTCTGCCTCAAGTTCAAGTCTTTCTGTGTAAACAGATATTTCAGACTCTTATGATCTGAGAACACCTCGAATCTCTCACCATAAAGGTAGTGCCTCTAGATTTTCAAGGCAAAGATCACTACTACTAACTCTAGGTCATGTGTAGGGTAATTCTTCTCGTGTATTTTCATCTGACGTGAGCCATAGGCCACCACTTTCCCCTCTTGCATCAACACACAACCCAAATCCTCTCGTGAGGCATCACAATAAACCGCATAACCAAACCCTCTCTCTCCGGAATAATCAAAACCGGAGCGGTGGTCAATCTAACCTTCAACTCTTGGAATGACTTTTCACAAGTCTCACTCCATACAAATTTGACTCCCTTCCGAGTCAGTCTAGTCAACGGCGAAGCTAGCCTAGAGAAATCCTTCAACAACCGGCGGTAATACCCAGCTAATCCCAGAAAACTGTAGATCTCAAACACACTCTTAGGCTGTGCCCAATCTTGCACTGC
Organism: Camellia granthamiana; assembly: GCA_036172215.1. Classification (NCBI taxonomy): domain Eukaryota; kingdom Viridiplantae; phylum Streptophyta; class Magnoliopsida; order Ericales; family Theaceae; genus Camellia; species Camellia granthamiana. The sequence goes on along the minus strand of CM069910.1, from coordinate 21,015,488 downwards.
CTCAATCTTGGATGTATCAACAGACACCCCTTCTCCAGAAACCACATGGCCTAAGAATATGACTTCTCCTAGCCAGAACTCACACTTCCCAAACTTGGTGTACAGCCTATGGGCTCTAAGCAACTCAAGCACCACTCTCAAGTGTTCCTCGTGCTCCTCCTCTAAAGGTGAATAGATGAGAATGTCGTCCACGAAAACGACCATAAAGCAATCTAAGAATTCCCGGATTATCCGGTTCATCAAGTCCATAAAGACTGTCGGTGCCTTGGTGAGCCCAAATGGCATCACCAGAAACTCATAGTGGCCATACCGCGTACGGAATGCCGTCTTCGGAATATCCTCCTCCCTAACCCTTAACTGGTGGTAACCCGATCTCAAGTCTATCTTAGAGAAACAACGGGAACCCTTCAACTAGTCAAACAGATCATCTATACGGGGCATAGGGTACTATTCTTAACTGTAGCCCGATTCAACTTCCGGTAGTCGATACAAAGTCTCAAGGCACCATCTTTCTTTTTAGCAAAGAGGGCCGGTACTACTCCCCACGACAAAACACTAGGACGAATAAAGCCCTTATCCAGCAATTCTTGGAGCTAGATCTTCAACTCAACCAACTCGGCTGGGGCAAAACAATAAGATGCCATAGAAATCGGCGCCGTGCCGGGTACTAAATCAATGGAGAACTCAATCTCTCGGTGAGGTGGCAAACTGACAAGATCCTCGGGAAAGACGTCCGAGTACTCACAAACCACTCTCGACAATACAATCTGGGTCTCATCACACTCACTACTCAAAAGGCTAGCAAGTAGACAACTAAGCTCACTCCGCCCTCGCGGATCATACACGGGTGGCAAAACACTACCAACCCGGTCCCCCAAGAAATGGAAACACTCTCCGCCCAAGGTACATACAGTGATCCTCTGGCGGTAGCAATCAATAACTGCCCGGTATGACGATAACCAATCCATACCCAAAATAACATCAAATCCCGACATGGGCATAACTACAAAAGGAAACGGAAGCCGGCGATTGGCGACCTCTATATCACAACCTCTACATCCTTGTTTCAAAATCAACTCATCCCCAACAGGTGATACTACACAAATAGGAGATGCTAACTGTGCCAACTCCAAGCCCAAAACAGATGCAAATACAGTAGATATAAAAGAATGGGATGCACACGTATCAATGAACACATTGGCAACCGAGTTGCAAAACAAGAAGGTACTAGGTCCTGCGCGGTAACAGCATACACGCGCCCTGTAGGCCCCTGATCCACCTGCTCACCCCTCGGAGCAAACGACTGCTGCACAGACTAGGACGACGAAGCTCCCGGATTGGCCCTCGAGGCCTGCACAGACTGAGCTGGTTGAAAACTCTGCGTCTGTCTAGAACCAAACGCACCCGATGTGGCACTCAACTGTGGGCAAAACCTCTTCAGGTGCCCCGACTGACCACACTGATAACAAGACAAAGGCTGGCCTCTGCCCTGACTCTGGCTCTGAGGTCGAGCCGAAGAAGAAGCAGCTCGCTGACCTCCTCCCGTCTGTGGGCAAACTGAAGACTTGTGGCCTAGCTGACCACACTTGAAACAGGTGATATCTCTCTGATTGCCTCTCCCTGAGCCCGCACTCGGCACTGGAAAGGTCGATCTAGCAAAACCACCCTGAAACTACTAAGGGTTAGAACCCCTTTGTCTCCTGCCATCACCCTGACTATCCTGGCTCCTCTTGGAGCCTCTCTGTCCCTCCTCCTCCTCCTCCTGCATCATGATCTCCATATGGGCTGCAGCATCAACCAAGCGCCCATAGTCTCGGATCATAGAACCCCCAACTCTCATCTTGAGGCCGTTCCTCAACCTCTTCTCAAACTCGATACAACGGCATTCCTCGGACGCCACAAGCTCAGGTGCAAACCTGGACAAGCTAGTAAAAGCAGCCTCAAACTCGGCCACTGAAGAACTCAACTACAAAAGCTAGCAGAACTGGTCTCTTAGCTTCTCCCTGACTGCTGGAGATAAGTACTTCTCCTGGAAAGCATCCACAAAAGCTTCCCACGTGCCACCAATACGGCCCCTCATGAACTTTTACCACTGACCCGCATTCCCCTTAAGCTGGAAAGATGCCAAGGTCACTTTTAATACTCCGTCCTCGATGCCTAGCATCTCGAACGTCTTCGTCATCTGTTCCAACCACTCGTCAGCCTTGAGTGGCTCCTTCGGATCCCCAATAAACTCGTCCGAATTAGACCGGAAGAACTCCCTCTTCAAGAAGGAAGGCCCTGCATCAACAACCTGGGCCTGCACTTGAGCCTGAACAGGATTCTCAGCTCTGAGAATACCCATAGACTCCCTCAAAGCATCGGCTATCCCTCGGGCTAAGTTGCCCATAGCCTGTTGACCTGCTGGCTCGGCCACATTGGCCTGACCAACCCCCTCCTGCTGTGCCGGAACATCATCTGGTAAAGGCATCTCCTGCCTACCTCACCTACCACGCCTACCACCACGTCCTCTTCCTCGTCCTGACATCCTAATAAAGGTAACAAGGAACGTTAGCATGTTCATAAATGTGCCGAAGCTAAACACTTGTGTCCTAATACATGGACAACTGTAATTCATTCCACGTAAGCACGTAATCATATAAGCACTTACGAATTTCATTTCTGGATAATGATAGTCCCGAGGCGTTGCTAAAGTTCTAGTTAGAAACAGCATTGATCAAGTGCTTTTCCAACAAGACTCATAGAAATCCAAGGATCCAATCAACATCCTAGAAACTAAATCCCATACCCAAGTAGTCACATAAACATGTTATCACATAAGCACATAACATTACATCTAAGTCTCTAACAAGCGAGACAAACCCATTGTGATCCTAATCACTTCCCACGTACTCAAAGTATTCGAACTCGGTACGTTCTGATACCAAGTTGTAACGCCCTCAAAATAATACATAAAAACCATCATTCTTGACATGCAACAATATAAGAGAAATAAACATCTTTCTATTTATCAGAGTAGTTCTTACAACAGTATTACATGTTGACAACAAAAGTAAACGCCCTATGGGCTTACAACTTTCCAAGCCAACACTTGGTTACAAGAAATGAGTGTTAACTCATATACGTATTAAGCCTTTGGCTTGAATTTATATGTAATACATCAAAAGAAAGCAAAACAACAAAAAGTCTGTCTGCCTCTAGCCTCCCAAGCTATGTCCTTGGAGGTGGCATACTACTTGTACCTGAAAATGATGTCCCATATAGGGTGAGCCACAGCCCAGTAGAAATATACTAAACCAGCTATAAACAATGACTAAAAGATTAACAGTTGATATATGGTCAACACTTATACATCCATTTATATCACATTACAGTTCCATGACAATCATGTCCATATTACATTTCATTTTCCTTTACTTATCAATTCATTTCATAAACGTGGCTCAGAACCTGGCCAGATAACTCGACAGAGATTACATCTCTTATTAACAATACTTCTAATTCAAGTGAGATATCAACTCATAATAAACTGTTCATACTTCATATTAGATACACATTTTGGTGCTGTATCAACCTCAAACAAAGCACTTCCATACTTCACAAATGATATACATTTTAGTGTTGTATCAATAACATGTAAAAACACTTCCACATTTCACAAATGATACACATTTTAGTACTGTATCAATGTCAACAAAATCTGGTTTAGAGGTTCATCCCCCATCTTCCCCTAAACCGTGGAGTACATCCCCTATCTCCTCTCACACAACACAATGTATATAAACATAGATCATATACATAATCAATCAATACATAAGGTTAATGTATTATTCCAACCGTCATATTCGATGACACATTCAATTGATTAGTTTTAGTTTGCCTAATCATCATGCATTGTCTACAACAATTAAGACTATCCTCCACCGATAGCCCAAAGCAGTTATTTCTAAACAGAAAATAAATGCACCAAATGGATATATTATCAACATTTCAACTAGGTGAGCGGTAAATGAATCCAACTACACCCTTTAATCCCAGACATTTCCAATTTCAACATTCTCAATTCAATTTCTCATTTCTCAAAATTAATTATACAAATTAATTTATCAATGTAATTAGGGCATTTCCCATAATTAACCAAACAACCCTAAGGTTCCATTTTCATCCATAATCCATCATTAATCTCATTTTTCTATGTCAAACATGCATATAGGTTTATATATATAAAAACCCTATCTTTTGTAAATTACACAAAGACCCAAACTTTCTCAAAATTACCCAACAAACCCCAACATATCAAAATGCCGAAATTTAAAGACAAAGCTCATAAGAAGGAGTAGGATATCCCTACCTCGAAGTTAGAGCTCAAACGGAGATGAAGACCAAAAACCAACGTACTCCAAATCCAAAGTTTTTCAGATTAAACAAAGCCCAAGACAACCTCTATTTTTTTAACAAAGGATTAAGGGTAGATACTCACTCTAGATAGATCAAACCTTAGAGAGAAGACAAGTATAGAGAGAGAGAGTCGAATCTAGGGTTTTGAAAATGAAGAGGATGAAAAAATGAAGTTATTCCCGCTGCTGCCTACTGATATACAACAGGCTCGCTCGAGCGAAGAGTTGGTCGCTCGAGTGACCAGACACAAGAAACTCTCGCTTGAGCGAAGAAAGCCTCGCTCGAGCCAATAACTCGAAGCTTCAGGTCTGCAAACCCAGAAGTACGCTCGAGCGAAGAACAACCAGCTCGCTCGAGCGAAGAAAAGCTCGTTCGAACCAAGAAATGCAACTCTCAGGTCTAAACCCAAACGCAGTCGCTCGCTCGAGCGAAGAAACCCTGGCTCGAGCGAAGAACCAAAAACAAAGAGCTCGCTCGAGCGAAGGACCAAAATTCTGGGCAGCAACCATTTGCTCCCAAACACAACCAACCTGTAACAAACCTGCCAAACATATCCTATAACTCAAATACAAAGTATGAAAGGACGTAAACAAGATATAAACAACTGCTAACATCCACGGAATCAAGTCCGGATCACTGTACAACAAGGGGTCAAACCCGGGATCGCTATAGGAAAAAAAAGAGAATAAAAAAAAGGGCAAAGCAGTGAGAATTAGAAATCCACAATTTTAAATCCAAAATTTATTTTCAATGATGTGATAATAAAGTAAATTTTTTATGTGGGAGCCTAATGGGTGTTCATCCCATATCGCTCTGTGAGGAAATCACACTCCACTACATAAGTTGACTAACTCTTTTAATCAAATTAGCACAAGGCATTTTTCTAAGTGAAGAACAAAATTGTGAGGGTTCGTCCAAAGCAGACAATATTGTGCTAATGGGGGGTTAGCTGCTTCATTTGGCACCATCTGTAAGAACTCTCTTCCTAGTAAGCCAATCAACTAGGGACCTATGTGGGTCTGTGGGAACTCCCTTCTCAGGAAGCTAATCAACTAGGGACACACTCCACATTTCAACTGGGGACCTATGTGGGAGCTCAATGGGTGTCCATCCCACATCACTTTATGAGGAAACCACACTCTATTACATAAGTTGATTAACTCCTTCAAAGTGGGAGCCTAATGGGTGTCCATCCCACATCGCTCCGTGGGGAAACCACATTTTACTACATAAGTTGACTAACTCCTTCAAATTAGCGTAAGGCCTACACCCAAAGTGAATAATATTTCAAATTAGCACAAGGTTTTTTCCTAAGAGAAGAAGGAAGCCGCATTTTTCTAAGGGAAGAAGGAAGTTGTGAGGGTATGCCCAAAGCAGACAATAATATTCCACTACATAAGTTGACTAACTCCTTCAAATTAGCACAAGGCTTTTTCCTAAGAGAATAAGGAAGTCGCCTTTTTCTAAAGGAAGAACGAAGTTGTCAGGGTACGCCCAAAGCGGATAATAATATTGTGCTAATGGGTACGCCCAAAGCGGACAATAATATTGTGCTAATGAGGAATTGATTGTTCCTTGTCCTAATTTGGCTAATGGGTACACCCAAAGCGTACAATAATATTGTGCTAATTAGGGGTTGGCTGCTTCTTGTCCTAATTTGGCGGCTCCTTGTGCTAATTGTCCTAATTTAAAGGAGTTAGTCAACAAAGTTGTACACCTAAAGCAGACAATATTGTGCTAATGTGGGGTTAGCTGTTCCTTGTCCTAATTTGGAGTTAGTCAACTTACGTAGTAAAGTGTGTAGTTAGTCAACAATGCCGTACGCTCAAAGCGGACAATATTATGCTAATGTGGGGTTAGCTCCTCCTTATCCTAATTTGAAGGAGTTAGTCAACTAATGTAGTAGAGTGTGTAGTTAGTCAACAAAGCTGCGAGGGTCCTATTTTGAAGGAGTTAGTGAATAAAGCTGTGAAGGCATACAAAAAACAGATAATATTATGCTAATGGGGGGTTGGCTGCTCCTTATGCTAATTTGAAAGAGTTAATCAACTTATGTAGTGAAGTATAGTTTTCTCACGGAGTAATGTGAGATGGACACCTATTAAGCTTCTAGATTTTATAATTAAATTTATGACAAATTAAAAGTTAAAACGGTAGATGGTATTGGGCATTTTGTAATTCTGAATGTATTTTCGGGTGATTGAATTGAATTCCCATATGGGCCGTTCCCACAATTAGGATTGTGTTCCATTTTTTTATTTATTTATTACCACCGAAAACAATTATTGTTGGGTCACCACTCTCCACTCTTCTTTGAAAACAATTAATTAATAGAGGCTGCGCGGGGAATGTAATAAGAGTAATGTTAGAAATTTTATTAAAAATTTTATCAAAAGTTTTATATGGGCGTGGGATCTATATAATGTGAGTCTTATATGCTTTTTATACCCATGTGAGACATTTGATAAAATTTTTAGTAGAATTTTTAGACTCTTTAGCATTTTTGATGCAACAAAAGTCAGCCGTGGATCCATAACTTGTAATTTTATTTATTTATTTATATTTAAATGATAGTAAAACCATCACTAACGTTGAATCAAAAAATTTATTAAATTTGAATAAAAATTTAATTTGATACCGTTCACTCCAATGTTAAAACTAAAATTTTTATCAGATTCTTTTAGATTTCTAGTTGTTCAGAAGGACATTCGTGCTGATGTCTTAAAGGTCGTCCGAACATGAACAAAAAAGTTGTCAAAGTTACTCTTGGGTGGACATCTGAGAGGATGTCCGATCTAACATTAACAATTTAAATTTGATAAAAGATAAAAGATTCCCTTCATTTGATAAAAGTTTTAGTTTTCTCTCTATCTGATATAAATCTGGTGAAAGGGTTAGAACATCAAAACGAGACACTTTTTATCAAATTCAAATTTGAAGAAACATTTGGATTGGAAAATGCTCTAATATCAATCTAATCTTTACTTGGGGAGAAACTTGTTTTCGTCACATCACCTCCTTATTTTTACATTTTTTTTGTTCTTGTTGTTGTAATCAATCACTTGCCGAAACTTATAAGGGAAATTCTATTTTCACACACTTAATTACCTCAGTACACATTTTCTCTCAATACACACTTATTAATTTGATTATTAATTAATTTTTTCAATCCACACACTAAAAGTTACAATTATATCCTTCACTCATAAACATTATACACACACCACTCAACCCTCTTTTTCACACTATTTTTTATTTTATTTTATTTTATTTTATTTTTTGGGGTCTGAAGCTTTTGTTTGGTCTTTTGGTTTTAGGATTTTTATGTTTACATAGTGAAAAACTACCCATTCACTGTGTGGAACTGTATTGCTTGGCCGAGGAGGTTCTTGAGAGGTCTAATACAACATGGTCTATCAAATTGGTTTATATAGAGGTACGAAACAATATATAGAAATTTTGAATTTTTGCTTGTGATTGGTTATAACCCAATTTAATCTCAATGTCAATACTGATCTTCATTTTTTTTCCCATTAACATCGGTAATATGGAGAATCGGTACCATTTGGAACATTTGAGGAGGCATTGAAAAATGAAAACATTCGAGGGTTGTAGTTGAGAGACATTAAAATGAAAGCATTTGAGGAGGCATTAAAATTTGATAGACCAATTTGAACCAATTTGATAGTGACAGACTGTGTTTAATTTTATAGGACAAGTGAACCAATTTGATACTATTTTTTCAAAAAAAAAAAAAAAATTGATATTATAATAAGTATATTTTTCTAATCCAAATTTAATGAAACATGGAAAGGGACAATTAAAGCACTATGATATGTTTTGAGAGTATTACTTAGTAAACAATAATGAAAAAATTAGAATTTAATTTTTTTAACTCAAAAAATGGACATTGAAATTGTCATTAAATTAATATTCTATTAAGTATGTGTCTTAAACTAATTAAGTGTGTGGAAGTATAAGTGAATTTACAAACCACATGCCGAAACAACCCTCGGTATTTGTGGTACAAATACAATGAAAACAAATTAAAATAAATTAATGGTGGACATGGACATTACAGCGCCCAGTCAAACAAGTATGTCATGTAGTAGTAGTACATCATGTGATATTTTTGAGGACGTACATCATGTGATATATATAATGTACATTATCAAAACTAAAATTCCTCAATTTGGAATCCAAACGAAAACCCTCCATTCAATCCATCCAAGAATCTTTAATAATATACAAACAAAAGCCTTCCTTCTCTTCAAAGACACTAGCCAAACTTTTTATTACAAACTCTCTCCTGCGATGCTAAAATCACCATAAACAACAAAATTGCAAAGGAGCGATAGTCTGAGACACAGATTTTGAGAAGAGAGAGAGAGAGAGAGAGAGACAGAGAGAGAGAGAGAGAGAGAGAATGGAGATTAAGAAGATGAAGAAAGATGTGATTCGATTGGAGAGAGAGTCCGTAATTCCAATTCTGAAGCGCAAACTCATCACCACCTTGTCCAACCTCATTCGTATTATTTCCTCCTCCGTTTTGCTCTCTTTGAAGAATTATGGCATTGTGTGTATATGGCATTGTGTATATATGGCATTGTGTATATATTGAATAGGTAAGAATAAGGCAAGGTTGTGGTGTAAGTAAACAGGAAACTTTTTTGTATTCCCTTTTTCAATCATAGATTTATTTAGGTATGTCCAATGGGTAACAATATTTGAGGAGCCCCTGTACTCATTGTACTTATTTTGCATATTGAATCAGAGTCCAACTTTTGAAAGTCCTAGCGTGTACTGCAGAAAGAACAAGGCATGGCCTTTGCACATGCAGTAGCTGCTGTTTTTGCAACACTGGTGTCATTTGCTGAATGCCTTGGAGCCTCGCGTTTAATGTAAGCAGCAATTCCTTGTTTGCAAATGTTGATTGCCATCCCCCACCTCCTCACCCCCTTTCTTACTGATTTTCTTCTTCTTTTTTCTTTTTTAATTCATGTTTGTGCTCATAGAGCCCACTTCGATATTGCATTGAATGGAGCTTTTTATTCCCTCTTTTCCACAATTGTCAAAAAAGGTTTTCTTTGTAGATACCATTTTTTTGTATGATGTTAGATTTGCCCATGCTACAGGGATGCATGCTCGTGGTTCATAGATCGGAAGTCAAAAGTTGCTCCAGATGCTTTAGATAAGAAGACTGTGGGACCAATAAGAAAAGGGAAAACTTCAAAAATGAGTCCTTGGGATGATGCACGAGCTCGTGCTGAAAAAGTAAGAGCTTTCAAAGCTGATATCCAGAAAATGAAGAAAAAGAAGGTACATTCTTATTATACTTCAACACTCTACAACACACTGAGAAGATTAGCAGCAAAACTCCTTGTGATACTTGCGATATCACATCATGGGTTTGAAAAAGAGAAACAGCCTCCCCACATGCAGGGGTAAGGTTGTTTAACCCTTCGCAAACCCCGCAGTGGCAGGAGCCCCATTCACTGGGCTGCCCTTTGGCTTTAGCTTCATGTTCTTATAGTTACAGTGCAATTTTTCTTTTGCCAGCTTAGCATGTTTGGCATTCCAATGGACTTCTTATATCTTCAAGTTGTTTCTTTTACAGGAAGAGGAATATCGCAAGCGACTGGAAGCTTTGAAGATGGAGAGGGAAAAGAGAATTGCAGCAAAAACTGCTCAGTTGGCATCCTCACAGAAAACCCGAAAACAATTGCCAACAAAACTTACGCTAAGCTCTGTCAAAGGAACAAAGTTCAGTGATTCAGAGCCAGGATCATCATGTCCTCCACAGAGATCTAAGATAAGAACTGCTTCAACTGGATCCAGTGAATCTCATAAAGCCTCTAAAAGCAACAAATCAAGTAATGGAAGCCACTTGCCAGGGAATAGGTTGACTAGACCAGTTTCATCATTACCAGAGCCATGGAAACAGAACAGTGATGTCACTCCAGATCCAAAGGTTCCCATGGCCCTTTGGCTTTAGCTTAATGTTCTTATAGTTACAGTGCAATTTTTCTTTTGCCAGCTTAGCATGTTTGGCATTCCAATGGACTTCTTATATCTTCAAGTTGTTTCTTTTACAGGAAGAGGAATATCGCAAGCGACTGGAAGCTTTGAAGATGGAGAGGGAAAAGAGAATTGCAGCAAAAACTGCTCAGTTGGCATCCTCACAGAAAACCCGAAAACAATTGCCAACAAAACTTGCGCTAAGCTCTGTCAAAGGAACAAAGTTCAGTGATTCAGAGCCAGGATCATCATGTCCTCCACAGAGATCTAAGATAAGAACTGCTTCAACTGGATCCAGTGAATCTCATAAAGCCTCTAAAAGCAACAAATCAAGTAATGGAAGCCACTTGCCAGGGAATAGGTTGACTAGACCAGTTTCAACATTACCAGAGCCAAGGAAAGAGAACAGTGATGTCACTCCAGATCCAAAGGTTCCCATGGCGCGAATCCAAAGACTATCTGAGCCTAAAACAGTTAGCAGCCCTTATGTTGCTCCAGTGAAGTCACGACGTGCTGAATTAGGGTCACTCTCTCTTGTTAATGTTATAGGTGATCTATATTTATATTGGTGATAGATATTTATTAAATTGAGTTACCTGGGGGGATTCTATATTTGATGATATCCTCTTCTAGATTTCATATGATCTTGAATTTACATGTGGATAGATTTTACATCAATGGCCACTTGAGTAACGTTGGATTCACTAAGTTAATTGCTTTTATTCAGATTTGGAACCACTGCCAAATATGCTTCAATGGAAGTATGCATTGTTGCGTGATTTAGATAAAAGCTTACAAGGTATGCTTTAGTTGATAAGGACTGCTGAAAGCATGTTTTTGTTATGTCTTTTATATCCTTTCTTAATATTAAAAATATTTTTCTGCGCCACTCCTGTGAAACCTTATTTATTTATTTATTTTATAAGTCCCTTCTGAAATTTGTTTCTTCTCCTTGATGTTGGAGCTAAATCAATTTATTTTCTTCTCTGGTGCTGGCTTGCTCCTGTATGTTTCCCACTGCCTTGGACTCCATGGTTTTGTTGGGTGGGAGCCAGATTAATACCATGGTTGCCATCAATAAATTGGACTTTATGACTTGTCATTTAAAAATATATATATATATATGTTGAGTTTCAGCTAAATCGATGGACAGAGCCATTTGGGCCTGAGTGCTGACAGAGAGAATTTGGGCTTCGGGCTATTCAGTTAAATTTGAACAATCTTTTTCTTGCCATTTTTAATCATCAAACTGCATTTCTTATTGTGAGGTTCTAAACTGATTTGGTGAGGAAATTTGTGAGAATAAAACTGATGCAGGAGGTTTCAAGATTACTGCTTATAACATAAGAAACATGTAGTTGGATTTTGTGTACATTTTATTGTAATCAATAGTTTCTTTTTTTTCCATTCATTCATTCTGATCTCTTGGTTCTCTAGGTTTACGCTGTGATGGATGAACCCCACCTGTCCCCAACACAACCCCCCCCCCCCCCCCCCCCCCCCCCCAAAAAAAAAAAAAAAAAGCGGAGAACAAATGAATGCATAAATAAGTAAATAAAGAGAATGAAACTTTGTAGGAGTGTAATATGGGGAGGCGATATTGGTTATAATAATTGCATATGTGAAGTTATAATTCTGTCAATTGTTGGTATTTCTCTCTTTCTCATGCTGCTAGGCAAGATTTAAGCCTAGGGCCGTAATCAATCTGTATGCCACCGGTTGATGACCTGAGCCAAGACCTTAAAGCTGTATTTTTCTCTGTTCTATGTATATCAGTGTATGCAGCTCGTTTTGTTTTATTTTTATTTGGACAATGCATGTGATCATATTGTCTCCCCCCACAAAACTCTTAAACAAGCTTTTACTGACTTTGTTTATAAACAGATATCCAGCAGCAAAATGAACAGCACTGTGAACAGGAAATAGAGGAAATTAAGAGGGGAATCAAGTCTGGTAACATTACACCAGATGCTTCAAATATCAGGTTCTCAGATGAGGTATTTGATGATCAAAAGCATGCCATCAGGATTGCTGATGAGAAGGTTGCTTTGGCTGTTCAAGCATATGATTTGGTACAAAACATGGCACT
>CM069910.1:20603683-21002783 GCA_036172215.1 Camellia granthamiana | reverse complement strand
CCCCGTCTAGGTGATATCTTCAGAAAGACATGATCACCCACCTCAAACACCAAGGGTCTCCTCCTACGGTCAGCGTAAGATTTCTGACGACTCTGGGCTGTAACAAGCCTCCTACGGATCAGCTCAACTTTCTCCGTCGTCTCCCTAACCAACTCCGGACCCAACAAAGGTGCGTCACCCACCTCGGCCCAACAAACCGGAGACCTACAAGGTCGGCCATACAAGGCCTCAAAACGGTGCCATACCGATACTAGACTGATAGCTGTTATTGTAGGCGAACTCCACCAATGGTAAGTGCCTCTCCCACGTCCCACTGAAATCAAGGACACAACCCCGAAGCATATCCTCAAGGATCTGAATAGTACGCTCGGACTGCCCGTCAGTCTGAGGATGATAAGCCGTACTGAAGGTCAACCTAGTGCCCAAGGCACTCTGCAAACTCTGCCACAACCTAGCAGTAAAACGAGGATCTCTATCTGAGACGATCGTCACTGGGACCCCGTGCAACCTCACTATGTCCCGAACATACAAGTCGGCAAGATGATCTACCGAATCTTTCACGCGCATAGGAATGAAGTGCGCCCGACTTAGTCAACCGGTCTACCACCACCCAAATGGCATCACTACCCCGCTGAGTCCTCGGAAGACCTACAACGAAGTCCATAGTGACATGCTCCCACTTCCACTCGGCAAATAGGCAAGGGTTGCAACAAACCCGCTGGCCTCTGATGCTCGGCCTTCACTTGCTGACAAGTAAGGCACTTCGACACGAAGACTGCCACATCTCTCTTCATGCCCTGCCACCAAACTGGCGACCCAAATCCCGGTACATCTTCGTACCTCCCCGGATGCACCGCAAGGCGCGAATGATGAAACTCTCGGAGTACTTCCTCTCGGCAAGACTCCGGCACAAACAAACGGTCTCTGTATCTCACACTCAAGTCGGGATACACCGTCAAACCCTTCTCAACCTTCCCACTGGAGATCTTCTCTCGGAGGGAATCTACCTCAAGGTCACCTCTCTGTGCCTCTAACACTCGAGTCACAAGTGCAGGCTGCGCAACAACAGAAAACAAGGCTGCAGCCTCAATGGATTCGCCCAGAAGCAAATCAAACTCGCCAAGTGCTCTTAACATCTCCCACTCTCGGATGGCTACACAAGCTACATCACTAATGGATTTTTCTGCTAAGGGCGTCGGCCACCACATTGGCCTTCCCCGGATGATAATGCAACTCAAAATCATAGTCCTCAATGAACTCCATCCACCTCCTCTGCCTCAAGTTCAAGTCTCTCTGTGTAAACAGATACTTCAAACTCTTGTGGTCCGAGAACACCTCGAACTTCTCACCATAAAGGTAATGCCTCCAGATTTTTAAGGCAAAGATCATAGCTGCTAACTCTAAATCATGCGTAGGGTAATTCTTCTCATGAATTTTCAACTGACGTGAGCCATAAGCTACCACTTTTCCCCTCTTGCATCAACACACAACCCAGACCCTCTCGTGAGGCGTCACAATATACAGCATAACCCAACCCTCTCTCCGGAATAATCAAGACCGGAGCGGTGGTCAATCTAACCTTCAACTCCTGGAACGACTTTTCACAAGTCTCACTCCATACAAATTTGACTCCCTTCCGAGTCAATCTAGTCAACGGTGAAGCTAACCTAGAGAAGTCCTTCACAAACCGATGGTAATACCCAGCCAATCCCAGAAAACTGCGGATCTCAAATACACTCTTAGGCTGTGTCCAATCTTGCACTGCCTCAGTCTTTGATGTATCAACAGACACCCCCTTCCCGGATACCACATGGCCTAAGACTTGACTTCTTCAAGCCAGAACTCACACTTCCCAAACTTGGCATAAAGCCTATGGGTTCTAAGCAACTCAAGCACCACTCTCAAGTGTGCCTCATGCTCCTCCTCTGAAGGTGAATAGACAAGAATGTCGTCCACAAAAACGACTACAAAGCGATCCAAGAATTCCCGAAAGATCCGGTTCATCAAGTCCATAAAGACTGCCGGTGCGTTGGTAAGCCCAAATGGCATCACCAGGAAACTCATAATGGCCATACCGCGTATGGAATGCCGTCTTCGGAATATCCTCCTCCCTGACCCTCAACTGGTGGTAACCCGATCTCAAGTCTATCTTAGAAAAACAACGAGAACCCTTCAACTGGTCAAACAAATCATCTATACGGGGCATAGGATACTTATTCTTAACCGTAGCCCGATTCAACTTTCGGTAGTCGATACACAATCTCAAGGCACCATCTTTCTTTTTAGCAAAGAGGGCCGGTGCTCCCCACGGTGAAACACTAGGGCGAACAAAGCCCTTATCTAGCAATTCCTGGAGCTGAACTTTCAACTCAACCAACTCTGCTGGAGCAAAACGGTAAGGTGCCATAGAAATCGGCGCCGTGTCGGGCACCAAATCAATGGAGAACTCAATCTCCCGGTGAGGTGGCAGACTAACAAGATCCTCGGGAAAGACATCCGAGTACTCACAAACCACTCTCGGCAACACAGTCTGGGTCTCATCACACTCACCACTCTCAAAGATAGCAAGTAGACCACTAAACTCACTCCGCCCTCGCGGATCATACCCCGGTGGCACAACACTACCAACCCGGTCTCCCAAGAAATGGAAACACTCCCCGCCCACTGTACAACAAGTGACCCTCTGGTGGTAGCAATCAATAACAGCCCGGTATGACGATAGCAAGTCCATACCTAAGATAACATCAAAGCCCTTCATGGGCATAACCACAAAAGGAAAAGGAAGTCTATAATCGTCGACCTCTATATCACAACCTCTAACACCCTGCCTCAGAATCAATTCACCCCCAATAGGTGACACAACACAATAGGAGATGCTAAAAGTGCTAACTCCAACTCCAACACAGATGCAAATGCAAATGCAGCAGATACAAAAGAATGAGATGCACCAGTATCAATCAACACTCTAGCAACCGAGTTGCAAAACAGAAAGGTACCTCTCACCACTGATGGAGCCGGTACAAGATCCTGCGCGGGTAACAGCATACACGCGCCCCTGTAGGCCCCTGATCCGCCTGCTCACCTCTAGGAGCATAAGACTGCTGCACTAACTGGGACGTAGAAGCCCCCGGATTGGCCCTCGAGGCCTGCACAGACTGAGCTGGCTGAAAACCCTGCGTCTGTCTAGAACCAGACGCCCCAGAAGTGGCACTCAACTATGGGCAAAACCTCTTCAAGTGCCCAGGCTGTCCACACTGATAACAAGACAAGGGCTGCCCCCTGCCCAAACTCTAACTCTGCGGTCTAGCTGAAGAAGAAGTAGCTCTCTGACCTCCGCCCTTCTGCGGCAGAACTGAAGCCTTGTGACCCGGCTGGCCACACTTGTAACAGATGAACTCTCCCTGATTGCCCCTCCCGAAGCCTGCACTCGGTACTGGGTAAGTCGACCTAGCCAAACCACCCTGAGACGGCTGAGGGTTATAACCCCTCTGTCTCCTGCCATCACCCTGGCCCTCTTGGCCCCTCTTGGAGCCTTTGTGTTTCTCCTCATCCTCCTCCTGCATCATCAGCTCCCTATGAGCCGCAGCATCTACTAAGTGCCTATACTCCAGGATATAGGGACCACCAACCCTCAACTTGAGGCCACGCCTCAACTTCGCTCAAACTCATAACAACGGCGCTCCTCAGTCGCCACAAGCTCAGGTGCAAACCTGGACAAGCTAGTAAACGTAGCCTCAAACTCAGCCACAGACAAACCCTCCTGCCTCAACCAGCTAAACTGATCCCTCAGCTTCTCCCTAGCCACAGCAGATAAAAACCTCTCCTGGAAAGCATTTACAAACGCCTCCCATGTACCACCAACTCTAGCCTTCTCATACTTCCACCATTGACCCACATCTCCCTTCAGCTGGAAGGATGCCAAGGTCACCTTCAATGCTCCGTCCTCAATGCCAAGCATCTCGAATGTCTTAGCCATTTGCTCTAGCCACTCATCAGCCTTCAGTGGCTCTTTCGGATCCCAATAAACTCGTCCGGATTTAGACCGGAAGAACTCCCTCTTCAAGAAGGAAGGCCCTGCCTCAACTGCCTGATTCCCGGCTCTGAGAATACCCAAAGCCCCTGCTATCTCCCTGGCCAAGGCACTCATAGCCTGCTGGCCTGCTGGCTCGCCACATTGGCCTGGCCAACTCCCTCCTGCACTGTCGGAATCTCCTCCGGTAAAGGCATCTCCTGCCTGCCACGCCTACCACCTCTACCTCGTCCTGACATCCTAATAAAGGTAACACAGAACGTTAGCACATTCATAAATGTGCCGAAACTAAACACTCGCGTCCTAATGCATGGACAACTGTAATTCACTCCACGTAAGCACATAGACACATAAGCACTTACGAATTTCATTTCCGGATAATGATAGTCCCGAGGCATTACTAGAGTTCCGGTTAGAAAGAGTATTGATCAAGTGCTTTTCCAACAAGACTCCCAGAAACCCAAGGATCCAATCAACATCCTAGAAATTTAAATCCCATACCCACATAATCACGTAAACATGTTATCACATAAGCACATAGCATGTTACACTACATTTACGTCTCTATCAAGCGAGACAAACCCATTGTGATCCTAATCACTTCCCACGTACCCAAAGTATTCGAACCCGGTACGCTCTGATACCAAGTTGTCACGCCCTCAAAAATAACGTTAAACCCATCAATTAGACATGCATTGATACAAAATATAATCCACATTCTTCTATTTAACTGAACAGTTCATTACAAAAGTATTACATGTTAACAACAAAAGCAAGTGCCTTAAAGGCTTACAGCTTTCCAAGCTAACACTTGGTTACAAAAAGAGAGTTCTAACTCAATTACACATTAAGCCCTTGGCTTGAATATACATGTAATACACACAAAAAAAAATAGATATGACAACGAAGTGTGTCCGCCACTAGCCTCCCAAGCTATGTCCTTGGAGGTGGCATGCTACATGTACCTGAAAATGATGTTCCCATATAGGGTGAGCCACAGCCCAGTAGAAATATACTAAACCAGTTATGAAAAAATGACTAAAGATTAACAGTTGATAGATGGTTAACACTTTTACATTCTTTCACAACATACTACAATCCCAAGACATTCATGTCTATGTTTCCTCTCATTTTCCATTTCTTTCCCTTTTTATTAACAATACATAATCCTGGCTCAGAACCTGGCCAACAACTCATATGAGATAAGAACTCATACTAAACACTTTCCATTCCAACATAGATAAACATATTAGTTGTGTCTATACAACCACAGATCAGCATACAAGCCACTTCACATTTCCAAGACAAGCATATGAGCTGTATCTATATTTTCCAAGACAAGCATATGAGCTATATCTATATTTTCCAAGACAAGCATATGAGCTATATCTATATTTCTCTAGACAAGCATATGAGCTGTGTCTACGGAGTTCATCCCCATCTCTCCCAACACTAACGGTTTAGAGGTACATCCCCCATCTTCCCTTAAACCGTGGAGTACATCCCCCATCTCCTCCTCTACACAAAATGCATATAAACACATTGGTTCTATATACAATCAATCAATACATACAGTTAATGTATTCTACCAATCGTCAAGTTCCATGACACATTCCACAGATTAGTTTCAGTTTGCCTAATCCTCATGCATTGTCTACAACAATCAAGACTATCTTTCACCGATAGCCCAAAGCAGTTATTTCTATACAGAAAATAAATGCACAAATGGATATATAATCAACATTTCAATTCGGTGAGTGATAAAATAATCTACTACACCCTTTAATCCAACACATTCTCAATTCCATTCTTCTCGTTCCAATTCCTCATTTTTTTCCAAATTAATTTCATAAATTAATTCAACAATGTAATTAGGGCATATTTCGAAATTCACATTTTCAACCCTTAAGGTTCCATTTCTCATTAATGTTCTACATTAACCTTGTTTCCCACTACGAACATGCTATTGGGCTTAAATTAATAAAACCCCATCTTTTGAATAATTACACAAAAGACCCAACTTTCTCAAAATTACACAACTACCCCCAACTCATCAAAATGTCAAACTTTAAAGACAAAACTCATAGAAAGGAGTAGGATAATCCTACCTCAATTTCGTAGCTCAAGGAGAGAAGATGAAGAAACCAAAAATGCTCCAAACACCAACTTTTTCGGATCAAAACGACGCCCTCGACAATCCACAACTTTTTTGTAAAGGCCAAAGGCAAGGAACACCCTCTAACTAGATCAAACCCTAGAGAGAATGGGGTTTCTAGAGAGAGGTGCTCTGAAAATAGCTTTTTAGAAAGTAAGAGAGAGAAGAGAATGCAAAAAGTGATTTGAAATGCCTAATTCCCCTCAGATATACGACATCTCCGCTCGAGCGTAGAACAGAGTGCTCGAGCACAAAGAAACAAAAAACTGGGTCCGCTCGAGCGTAGAACTTCCTGCTCGAGCGCCAAGA
Source organism: Camellia granthamiana (assembly GCA_036172215.1). Taxonomy (NCBI): domain Eukaryota; kingdom Viridiplantae; phylum Streptophyta; class Magnoliopsida; order Ericales; family Theaceae; genus Camellia; species Camellia granthamiana. The sequence goes on along the minus strand of CM069910.1, from coordinate 20,996,289 downwards.
CACAAGACCAAAAACATCCGCTCGAGCGTGAAAAACCAGTCCGCTCGAGCGCCTTTTTCCCTCTCCCAGAACTCGCACCAAAAATGCACTGTCCACTCGAGCGCCAAAACCCCGCTCGAGCGCAGACCGCTCGAGCGCATAAAACCCGCTCGAGCACAGAAAACACACCTGCAGAAGTTTTGCAGGACCACGAAATACTGGAGGTGTGAAAAACCCCGCTCGAGCGTAGAATTGTCCGCTCGAGCGTAAAGCCAAAAACCAAACTCCGCTCGAGCGCAAGAAGGTCCGCTCGAGCGTAACACTGAAAACCTGGGCAACTAGATTTGAGACAAAGACTCAACCAACCCTGCAACCCACCTGCCCAAAACATCCTAAAACTCACATATGCGGAATCAAAGGATAACAACAAGGTGTACAAACCCCAACTCCACGGAACTAACGTCCGGGATACAACAATTACAGGAAGGAAATACCCGGATCACTATATCAGCTGACCGACAAAAGCGAGACGAGTCAATTAGTCAATCAGTTGCCTCGGCTCTCTCTGCCTGTTGTCGTCTTCTCCTCCGTCTTCTTCTTAATCACTCTCTTCGCCTTCTTCTTTCTCATTCGCTTCGTGAGAGAGAGAGAATAGAGAGACTGAGCAGAGCAGAAAGGTTGTCAAAAACTACTCTCCTTTCGATTACATCTCTCTCTCCTACTACATGGCCTCATCCCATCCCCTTACTCTCTTTCCGGACTTGAATGATCCCATAAGCCACTGCTGGGCCAAGTGCCCCACCTTACACTCTTCCTAACCTTCCTATGATGTCGATTGAGCAAATAATGGCAGCTCAATCAGACATTGAAGCCAATCATGTCACACTAACATCCTGTATGGAGATGGTGACTGCAGTCACAAAAATTGGCTCACCGACTGCAGAACAGGACAAGTGAGCTCCATCAAGTCAACGCTCAACTCGCTCTACTCCAATGCATGTACAAGGATGCGCGAGCAGAAATAGGCGCACTGAAGGCTGAAAATAAAGAGCTTAAACAAAAGACCACCTCCATGGCCCGATTTGGAGCAATGTCGTTCTTGGCTTTTGATTGTCAGCGAGGAGTCGTCGCTCTTGACGAAAGCACAGAGGCAGGGACGGCAAGGGTCGCCCAAGGTGATAAAAAGAAGAAGAAAACGATGGAAGTGTCACGCCCTCAAAATAAACCCATAATATATATAACATTAACATGCATTGATAAAAGAAGACTAATCATTTGCTCATTCATCAGAGTGTATTAGTTATTGAAATCACAGAGTCTCTATGTAACATCAAAATAAATGCCCTACGGGCTTACATCTTTCCAAGCTAACACTTGGACACAAAAACGTGAGTACTAACTCAACTACAAATTCAGCCTTGGCTTGAGTTTACATTTAATATCAAATAAAACGAAATAACAACTAATCTAAACAGAGTCTTCAACTCCAAGTCCTTCCAAGCTAATTCCATAGAGGTAGCAAATCACCTGAACCTGAAATGATGTTCTCGTATAGGGTGAGCCACAGCCCAGTAGAAATATACTAAACCAAATATAAGCATTGAATAAAGCAATAGCATTCAATAGAAGGTTAACACAAACATCCATTTCATTAACATGTAGTTTCATGACATGTTTCACTTTCCATTTATACCAATATGGCTCAGAACCTGGCCAAACTATAACAGTGAACTATATATCACATCAACATTACTTCCAATATCAACAAAAACAAATGAGACTAAGGCTCATACCAAAACACTTCCATACTTCCCGTTTGATACATATTTTAGTGTTGTATCAACATGTAAAAACACTTCCATAAATCAATAAGCACACATATTAGTGGTGCTAATGGAGTCCATCCCCTATCTCCTCCCAAACAATATCCGGTTTAGAGGTCCATCCCCTATCTTTCCCTAAACCGTGGAGTACATCCCCTATCTCCTCCCAAACAAAATGCATATACAATGTATTAAACACTTGTCATATACAATACACAATCAATACACGTATTTTCTGTATTAATTCAACAGTCAAAATCAATGACTTAACCAATGCGATTAGTTTCAGTTTTTCCTAATCCACATGCAATGTCTACAACAATCACGACTATCTTCCACCGATAGCCTAAAATAGTTATTTCTAAATAGGAAATAAATGTATCAACTAATATAATTCCAACATTTTCATAGGTGGGTGATTAAACTAACCAACTACATCATTTAATCAATAAATTCCTCAATTCCATGAATTCAACTAAATTCCCCAATTTTTCCTAAATTAATTATACAAATTAATTTATTACAACAACTAGGATTTTTTCCAAAATTACCAAACAACCCCCAACATATCAAAATACCACAACTTAGAACAAAACCTATAATATGGAGTAGGAAATCCCTACCTCGAAGTAAATAACCCGAATGGAGAAGATCGAGATGATGACCCAAAATCCAAAGTGCTCCAAACCGCCAAACTCTCAGATTAAAACGAAGCTCTCGACTCACTCTATCTTTTTAATAAAGAACCTAGGGTAGAAACACCCTAAAAAGAGATGATACCTAAGAGAGAAGGTGAGTGGAGGGAGAGAAAAGTCGGACCTAGGGTTTTGGATCAAAAAGAATATTAAAAAACTGAATTTTCCCCGCTGCTGCCTATTTAAACCTGACAGGATCGCTCGAGCAAAGTATTGGTCGCTCGAGGGACCAGATACAAGAAACCTCGCTCGAGCGAAGAAAAGCTCGCTCGAGCCAAAAACTCGATGCCTCAGGTCTGCAACCCAGAAGCTTGCTCGAGCGGCAAAATGCTCGCTCGAGTGAAGAACTTGAAAACATACACCTCGCTCGCTCGAGCGAAGGAAAGCTCACTCGAGCCAAGAAACACTGCTCTCAGGTCTTATGCCCAGACGCAGTCAGTCGCTCGAGTGAAGAAACTCTGGCTCGAGCGAGGGACCAAAAACAAGAGCTCGCTCAAGCGACCAACTCCTTGCTCGAGCGAAGGTCCAAAAATCTGGACAGCAACACTTGGTTTCCAAACCCAACCAACCTGTAATAAACCTGCCCAATACATCCTATAACTCAAGAATAAGGAATTTAAAGGACAACAACAACAATTATATAACAACGGGATCTACGGAACATAAGTCCAAATACAACAACCGAATGGGAAAAAGACCGGGGTTGTTATAGGAAGAGGCGAGTAAGTAAGATCGACGTATGGCTAGAAAAAAATGAAGGGTTTTTTTTTATGATTATTTTGATCGGCGTGTGGCCATAAAAAAAATAAAGGATTTTTTTTTTGGCTTTTTTTTTATGTAAATATTTGTATTTTGATTTGTTGTTGTGTTTATGTTTAAGGACTGAAAAATGAAATTAAAAACCAGAAAAAATAAGAAAATTAAGCCCAAACAAAAAATAATAATGAGAAAAAAATAAAAATAAAAGAAATTATGCCTAATAGCAAAATTAAAAAATTAAAATAAAATAATACCAGCAGAAATTAAACTTAATGGGACGTTGGTGTTGCTGGAATGGTAATTAAAAAAAAATACCATGAGGGTTTAAAAAAAATCAATGTATGCAAAGTTAATTTTACCTTAAGATGCAGAACCCAAAAAAAATTACTCAGTTGAGAATAGCAAACTGCTAATGAGAATAAATGTATGAAGGACTTGAGAGTATTCAACTGATATAAATGTTTCTATATCAATGTGGCAATACACATATATCATTTTAACAAAAATTCAAGTTTCACAGTCATAACAAAACTTTTTAAGTAGAAATTGACATTCCAAGCATGCCACGAATAAAATTGAAGCGATCCTCACTTAGGGGTTTTGTGAAAATATCCGCCATTTGCTTGTCAGTATTTACAAATTCAAGTACAATTACCCCTTTTTGAACATGATCTCTTAAAAAATGATGTCAAATTTCAATATGTTTTGTTCGTGAGTGTTGAACCGGATTTTTGCTTAAATTGATGGCATTAGTATTATCACATTTAATAGGGATATGATCATAATGAAAATCAAAGTCCTCAAATTGTTGTTTCATCCAAAGTATTTGAGCACAACAACTTTTGGAAGCTATATATTCAGCTTCAACCGTTGATAAAGCAACAAAATTTTCCTTTTTGCTAAACCAAGATACTAATGAGTTACCAAGAAAATGACAAATGCCACTGGTGCTTTTTCTATCAAGTTTGCAACTGGCAAAGTCAGCATCCGAGTAACTAATTAAATCAAATGCAATACCTCTAGGATAAAACAGTCCCAAATTTTGAGTGTCAACAAGATGTCTAAAAATTCTTTTAACAGCACTGAGATGTGATTCCTCATGATTTGATTAATATCTAGTACACATACAAACACTAAACATAATATCGGGTCTATTTGCAGTTAAATAAAGAAGTGAGCCGATCATACCTCGATATTTTGTTTAATCAATGGACTTACATTTTTCATCCTTGTCTAGCTTAATGGATGTGCTCATAGGCGTTCCAGCTATTTTTGAGTCATACATACCAAACTTTTTGAGTAGTTCTTTTGTGTACTTAGCTTGGTTGATAAAAATTCCTTCTTTACATTGTTTGATTTGAAGTCTAAGGAAATAATTTAGCTCCCCCATCATGCTTATCTCAAAACAATTAAAATTTCTCATTTTCAAGTTCTCTACCATGGTCGGTTTGAATATTAGTAATAAGACAACCTTTTTCATTTTGAATTCTACGACAGAGTTTGGTGAAAGAAGAAAATGTTTCATCTTTGAGTGCTAAAAACATAACCATGTAAATCTTGAATAATCATCAACTATAACAAGACAATAATGTTTACCACCTAGACTAGATGTCCTCTAGGGACCAAATAAATCCATATGCAATAGTTGTAAAGGTCTAGTTGTGGAAATATGAGATTTTGATTTAAATGATGTTTTAGTTTGTTTTCCTTGTTGACAAGCACTACAAAGATGATCTTTTTCAAATTTAATTTTTGGAAGTCCAAGACCAAATCCTTTCTTAAAAGTTTAGCAATTAAATCCATATGAGCATGACTAAGTCTTCTATGCCATAACCAACTATTTTCATTATTAACATATAAACATTTAACATCACTAGCATAGAGATCATTAAGATGAAAAACATAAACATTATCATGGTGATTACCAATGAATAAAGCTTTATGATCATTTGTGCTTTCAATTGTGCAATGTGATTTATCAAAAATAACTCGATTACCTTTATCACATAATTGACTAATACTAAGTAGGTTATGCTTAAGTCCATCAACAAGTAAAACATTTTCAATAGAAGGGTTAGGAGAAATACCGATGCTACCAATATTGATGATTTTTCTTTTCTTGGTGTCTCCAAAAATAACAAGGCCTCCATCTTTGGATGACAGTGCAGTAAAGAAGGATTTACCTCCGGTCATGTGTCTGGAACATCCACTATCAAGGTACCACTTCCCTTTTTTAGCTTTGGACTTAAGGCAAACCTACAAGATGACAATCAAGTGTTGGCTTTTGGTACCCATAGTTTCTTGGGTCCTTCTTGGTTAGTTTTGTTAGATCCCTCAATAATCCAAATCTTTTTAATTCCCATGTTCATATTCTTTTCGAATGGACAATAAGATATATAATGGCCTTTCTTTCTACAATAATGACAAGTAATATGAGGGTGTGTCATGAGAGGTGCCTTTTCAAAAATTGTATTGAGATTCTTTTGTTTCTTAATAGGGTCATATCCAATGCCCGCTTTATCGAAAACACATCTTTGATTTCCAAGAAGAATGTTGAGATTATTTCTACCTTTTACAAAATTTTCAAGTGTTTTTGTTAAATCATCAACATTATTTTTTAAAGCAGTTTTCTCATTAGAAATGGTGTCAAAATCATTTTTCAAAACAATTTTTTCTTTCTTTAATTCTTCTACATTACTAGATAAAGATGCAACAGATTTTTTTAACATATTATTTTTGGCACAAACTTTTCTAAATTTATCTTTTAGTTCATGGAATGCACTTTCAAGTTCTTCATAAAGAGTAGTTACCTCATCTTAAGTAGAGTCTTCATCTTCAAGAGCCATGAGACACAAGTTGGCTACTTCATTTTCAATGTCATCACTTGAGCTTTCATCTTCACTTTCTCCCCATGCTACTACCATGGCCTTCTTGTTTCTTTTGTAGTCTTTTCCATGATTTTTCAATTTTGGACAATCCATCTTTATATGTCCAGGATTTTTGCACTCATAGCAAATAATAGGTTCTTTCTTGTTATCTTTGTTGTACTCCTTTTTGAAAGGTCTTCTTTCTCCATAATTGTTTTTCTTGAAGCGCTTTTTGAGATTTCTACTAAACATAGCATAACTTTCATCCTCACTAGAGTTTTCATGTTCTTCGTCATTTGATGATGCTTTGAATGCAATTCCACTTTTCTTTTTGTCTTCAACATCCTCATGCCCTTTCATGGTGATCTCATGAGTCATAAGGGAACCCATAAACTCATCTAATCTAAGTGTGGAGAGATCTTTGGCTTCTATAATGGCGGTAACCTTTGCTTCCCAATTCTTTGGTAGACACCTAAGAATTTTTCTTACCAACTCACTGTTAGTACAAGTTTTGCCAAGAGATTTCAAAGAGTTTACAATTTCAGTAAATCTAGTAAACATACTTAAAATAGATTCATCAAGGTTCATTTTAAACAATTCATAACTATGAACAAGCATATCAATACGAGATTCCCTTACTTGGTTTGTACCTTCATAAGTTACCTCAAGTTTGTCTCAAATTTGTTTTGCCGAATCACAACTTGAAATTCTATTATACTCCTTAGAGTCTAATCCACAAACAAAGGTGAGTTTGGCTTTAGCATTGGCTTGCAATAATTTGTGATCCCTCTCATCACATTCATCTTCAGTTTTAGGTACACTAATATTGTCTACTAATTTGGTAGGAATTTTTAGACCTTTGGTGACAATAATCCACATAGCATAATCAGTGGCTTGTAGGTATAGGGTCATCTTATCTTTCCAATGACTATAGTTGTTTCCGTCAAATAATGGTGGCCTATTGGTGGCTTGTCCTTTAGTAGTGCTAGTGCTAGCTAAGGTTGCCATGGATCGAAACTTTGAGATGGTTAAATCTAAAGTAAGAGCCTAGGCTCTGATACCAATTGTTACCCAAAAGACAACCTAAGAGGGGGGTGAATTAGGTTTTTACAATTAAAATTAATAATACCCTAATAAAAATTATGACTAGCACAATAGATAAATATAATTAATGAAATAAAAATAATTAAAACAAGTGTCTTAACAACTATGTTAGTTAATGATTTTAGCACAGTAAAAATGTGAAATATAACTATGGCAATTTAAAATAAAATAAAGAGATAAGAGAGAGAGAGGCAAATAAATTTATAGTGGTTCGGCTTCAACTCGACCTATGTCTACTCCTTAAACTTCACTTGAGATTTTTCACTATCTTCTAGCTTCACAGGGGTGCTAGCATCCTTTTTGCAAATGGAGCAATCATCCACGGATTTTACACAGACTTCAAAAGCCCGAACCCTTGCAAATCTCAAGTGATTCACAATCACTCTCAAGATTTCAAGAACACAATGTTTGCAACACTTTTACAAGATGAAATGGTATTTTTGCTTTCAAAGAAAGCTTACAATAAATATCTCTCAAAGATAAATATATAAAATGGAGCTTTGATTTTTCTATAAATCTCACATAGGAAAGATGAGCTTAATGCTATAAGGCTCAGTGTATAATTTCTGAAAATAGATGTGAGTGATTATAGATCAAAGAATATTTTCAGGTTTTTTGTAACTTGTTTACATTAGAGGCTTTGGTATATATAATGAAAATTATAGCCGTTTATAACCATTGTATTCATTTGAATTTATAGCCGTTCATAGTCGTTGTAGTCATTTGAATTTATAGCCATTTATAGTCATTGTACTTCCATCATTACCAATTTGAATATCTTCCACTCCATCATTACAAATTTGAATATCTTCCACTTGAACCTTTTGACCTTTTGAACCTTTATAGCCATTGTACTTCCATCATTACCAATTTGAATATCTTCCACTCCATTATTACAAATTTGAATATCTTCCACTTGAACCTTTTGAACCTTTATAGCCGTTTATAGCCATTGTACTTCCATCATTACTAATTTGAATATCTTCCACTTGAACCTTTGTTTTGGGCTATTTGAACTCCTGATTTAATCAAATATTAAATACATTCTAACAACATTTAGGATAAAGGTTTAGGTGAAAAATAATTGGACAAAATAAATTTTGATTCTATTTTTCTCTTTCAAATAAATCATCAACATAAATTTTGATTAAAATATAATTAAATAAATTATCAAAATAAATTTTAGATTCTATTTTTCTCTTTCAAATAAATTAAAACATAATTAAATAAATCATCAAAATAAATAAGTCTAACAAAGAGGATGGATTTGGTTTTGGCTTTGTAAAATGACAAGAATGAATTTTTAGAAAATGATTGGAGTCGTGTGGAATGTAAAATAAAGAAAAGTGGTATTTTTTAAAGAAAATGAAATCATCACCCTTTGTAAATGGATAATGAACTTGAGATCGGATTTTGGAACTTTTACATATTATCATTGTTATTGAACTGAAAGTCTTGCAAGAATTGGATTTTTGTTTTCCTTTTGTATTAGATGTAGAAATGGATAGGTATGAATGTAAATGGTGAAGTTGGATATTTGTTTCCTCTCACCTATAAAAATATGGATAGTTTATCTATTTTGGAGATTGTATAGCTATCTTGGGCTATCGGTAGAGGATAGCTATGACTGTTGTAGAAATTGCATAAGGATTAGGTGAATTGAAATTAATCTCTTGCTGGTTGTCATTGAACATGACCATGTTTTAAATACATTGTATATGTATGATGTTTGGGAGGAGATAGGGGATGGACTCCATTGAAATTAAGTTGGCTGGAGTGTCCAGGGTGAAAGTCCCAAAACCGCGTGTGTGTATATATATACATGGGTGCCGATTCCCACGGATGACATTTTCGCAAAATGACAAATTGAAGTGTTTGTGTAATAATTGTGTTGATTGAGAACCACTGAGTTGTAGCCTCAGTTGGTTGTCTAAAATGTAATGAATTGGCTCATGAATTGGGATGAAATAAATTAACTTGAAATGAATTATCATGAAATAAAGTAAGACTGAAATGGCTTTAGGTGTATCCTTGGCCTGGCATTTCGTTATGGAAAGGTGTATCCTTGGTTTACCGTACTTAAAGCAGGTAGAGCTGATCTTATTTATCATTATTGTCTCAATGTATCTGGGTATATAATGGGTTGTGATGGTTATGGTTCTGGAACACCGAGTTGTCTCATTTGTTGAGTAGATAGTTATTGGTTGCTTGTTATTTTCCTTTTGTACTAAAGGAATATATGTATAGATATGAATGTGTTGGAAACAGACGTCAGTACTGTATTGAGAGGGTGAATAATGTGAAGGAATTTGGATACTTATGAACATGTTTCAAAAAGGTAAATCAAGTGTGAGTCTAGAAAGTGGGAGAAAGCGTAATGGGCTCGGTGAAATTGTTTTCAAGAATTTGTTACTGTCATATGAGTTTTGGCAAAAGGTAACAAGAAGGAAGAAAAGGTAAATTACTTAAATTGTTGAACAAAATGAATGATTTTGAGAAAAATTCTTATATAAGTGTGTTTCTGTGTAAACCATCACATTATGTATATGTTATGATTTAAAGCATTCATGATCATACCTATCTGTATGTTGTTATTATTTGGGATCCCTACTGGACTTTATGTTCATCCCATGTTGCTAATCCTTTTTCAGGTGAATGTGAAGAAAGGTTTCAAGATCGAGGATCTTCTTTATGTGTTGGCCACGGGGCCTTTTATTTGGAGGCGGAATGCCATTGATGTAAAAAGGGTTAGACCCTTTCTTTTAATTCAAAAGATGTAAGCCTATGGGTATAGCTCGACTTTCTTCATGCCCCCTTTCGGAGAGCTTGAATTGGTCCTACAGTTCGGACTCCTGTCACGGTTCTAAATCTAATTTTACAAAGTGCAATGTGAAATTGATAAACACCAAATAATCTAATCCGGAAAATCATTTTGGAAAATCGATTTTGAATCAAATAATGCCAAAACTGGACTGCTTTGCCAGATTACAGAGTCGGCACCTAAATATTTTATTTTGGGGAAATTTAGGAAACCCTGACTTATGCCAAAGACCACGTGTCCGTCATCACCAAAGTTGCCTCGGATCGAGAACTTGGGTACGATGAGGGAAGGTTATGAAATGAGCACCCTCGCTCGCTCGATCAAAGGATCGGCCTCTACTAAGCATGATATGTTGTTTTTATAAGTACATGTGCTCTTATTTCGATTATTAGCTAACTTCACTATGTGACTCGCGCGCAAGCAAGAATAGACTAAATCGCAAGAATTGGAACGAATTTAATTCATGTTTGTTTTCGAAAATGGTTTGAAGTTGCCACCCTCAAGTGGGCCAAAACGCAGATTTTCCACCTCAAGTGAGCTTAAAACATGATTTTGCCACTTCGCAAAGCGGGCTTAAAACTCACATTTATCGAATTATTTCAATTCAAGTAATAAAGCCTTCATCCACAGGCATTCATGCAGTTAATCACTTAAGCAAATAGGCTCATGGAAAGCATACTATTATGGCAATACTCACACTCATGCAAGTATGCTGAAGCGTAAAAGCTTACCGAGTACTCCAAGCCAAGAAAGAAAACAAAGTTAGAAAACTGCATGATTCCTAACTATGTTAAAATGCCTAATGCAACACATGCAATGATGCGACTGAATAGGCTCGGCTACCTAATCATGGAATTTGCAACACTTTGATAACATGCTTTTAAACACGTATTCAAATAAGTTTATTGAAATTGCGATGCAATTTGAATGATTCGCCGAGCCTCAGTGCGTGCAAGACAAATTAATGATGCAAACATGCAAGCATAAGGTATGCTAATCAAAACGTGTCCTTAATCTAACCATTGAAAGTGGGTAAATAAAAGGGAAAAAGATGTGGTGTTAGAAGACATGCACACACGCACGCACATTTATTACAACATTGTGCCCTCTTGAAGGAGGGTCTGAATGAATAACCTAAGCTACACTAAGCTAAGCAAATTATTACAAAACGAACTAATTAATTATTCTAGCTGTTTAATTATTACAAATCAATTGAATAACTAGCTATGCTAAGCAAATTAAAATATTACAAAACGAATTGAATGATTAGCTACGCTAACTAACTAGTAAAACAATTTAAATGGCCTCGAGGGACGAGGGATGCATGCATGCTCAATTGCTTCCTCCCGAAAATGCTCTTGCCTTGCCATTGGATGCCTCTGTTTTCACTCATTTGATCTTGGAAAATTGCACCAACTTCCAGATTGCCTCTGCTCCAACACAAGAGCACATTTGCACAAAAATTCACCGGTGGCCAATCAGCTACTATAAGTGGCTGTCGGCCACCTTAACTGGCCGGTTGGCTACTTCAAGTGGCCGGTCGGCCACCCCCATTTTTGGGACTTCTGCTTTTGCTGCAACAGAGGCAAAACAAAGCATTTTCAAGGAATGTGTGTACTGTTACACTCCTTATCATTCCTCAAGCTCAAAGGAGTGTAGCTCTTGGCTCTCAAGCTATCAACCAAGCATTTTCAATGCATGATGGCTAGAAAACCAAGCTTGTACAAGCTTAATAAATGCACAAATAAGACTCGAAGGACCACCACCCAATCACGCATGATCAAGGGTGACGGTGACCAAGAAACCAAGAAAAATGACATGTTTCATCACTTTGAGTATGAAACGTCCGATCCAAACACATGCAATGCAATACAACATGCTTATCTTGCTCAAGTTTTACTTGGTTTATTTTGTTTACATATTTTAGATTACCGATTAGTCCTTTAACCGATTAAGTCCAAAGTGAGAGTCCTCTAATTGGAAAGAGGGCATAAGCCACAAGTACCTTGAGCATGAAAGAGGCCTCATGCTGTTGGTTAGTAGAAACCCTCGCGAGAGGATTAAAACCATTAGGCATGAGAGCCTCGATTCCACACTCAAGCCAACAAGGGGCTCAAAGCCACTTTCAAAACAAAGTAAAAAGTGAAGAATAAAGGGAGGTTGCAGACTTTTCAGTGCTGATATGGCATGCGAAAAGACACTAAATCATGCAAGCAACACGTGCAAGTGATGCTTAAGAGCCTAAAGCATCAAACTAGTGAAGATCACAACACTATAAGCATGTAACACAAAGCTCAATTGACCAAACCAGCTCTAGACAGAGTTAAAACATGCCAAAACAGTGGCTAAAACATGCTAAGATTGAGGCACAAAAGGTTAGAAAAATATGCTCACATGTTAGTTTGCAAACAAGACTCAAAACACAACTCTCAAAAGTAATGAAAGCATGAAATAAGTGAGAGTGTGATAGAGCTATATACACTGAAATCATATGTAAAATGATGCTACAACATGCAAACACCTCAAACACTTCATGCTTAAAGCCTCAAAACAATGAGCTAGTGAAGACCATTGCACTATAGCCATGCAATACAAGCCTCGAAGGACTTAACCAACCCAAAACAGAGTTAAAGTAGGCCAAAATAAGCTAACACAAGCTACAAAAATAGGCTAAACCATTAGGCATGCTAGACTAGTAAGCACAATTGCACTACAAGTACAAAAAGCAAGCAACAAATGCTCCAACCAACCCAAAACAGAGTTGAAACATGTAAAAATAGAGCCTAAAACATGCTTGAACTAAGCTAACACAAGCTACAAAATCAAGCTACCATGCGAAGCTAACTAGGCATGCAAGAGAGACACGAGGAGGAGATGCTAACCCCTCAATTTTTGGACTTCAAAACATACTTTTTACCACTAAAATAACTCTGAATTTCAGTGGTTTAAAGGCCCAAAAAGTTTGATTTAAAGGTGGAAAGAAATGGCACAAAAGGCTTTACAAGCCAAAGAGCAAAAAGAGTGGACAACCCCCTAACTCACCAAGACTTAAACCACCATTTTGAAACCTTAAAAACAGAGTTTTTTATGGTTGAAAAACTAGGTCAAAATAGTGTAGAATGATAGCCAAGCAATTGACTAAAACAAAGCTTAAACAAGGTAAGCCTTATACCTTTGAAGCATAGCACTAAATAGCCACAATTCTGAGCTAAAACCAGCTTTAGGAGCTCAAACCAAGCCTGAAAAACCTCAGCTCCAAGATAAAGATGTTTGGTTAAGGGTCTTAGTACAAAAGTGTAGAGAATTCTCATTTTCAAGCATAAAACAAGAAGAGAGAGAGAGAGAGAGGGAGAGAGAGAGAGAGAGAGAGAGAGAGAGAGAGAGAGAGAGAATTCTAGAAAGAGAGGGAAAATTTTGCTCCAAATTGTGTAACCTCTCAAAATGGGGAAGAGATCCCCTCTTATATAGAAAATCAAGCCAAAGGCTTGTATTCATCCCTCCATACACGTGTATGGAGATGAGCATCAGTGGACAACAGCTGGCACAACTGGCAAATAAATATCTAAAAAAGGAAAAAAATGGTCGTCGGCCACTTTAGGTGGCCGACCGGCCATCAACATAGCTGACCGGCCACCACTGGTGGCCGGCAGGCACAAGTCATGACTGGTAGGCTAAGGAGATGGCCGACAAGCCACCCTCTTCTCCAGAAGTGAAACAACAAGCTCTTGGCCCACAACCAAGCACAAAACAGACAAGATTAGAGGCTCCAAGGCAAGGCGCTCAGCCGAGACCTTCAGGGACTCAAAACAAACACAAGCGAGCACAATCATCGGGTGTTCAAACGATAACGTCTAAGTTTTGAGGATGGTCAAAAATAGGGTGTCTACAATGGACAATTTATTTATTTTTATCTCTTGTTGCATTTATTTTATATTTGAATGAGAGAATCTTTAATCGTGGTACTCATTATTGTATTGAACTTTCGAGCATGATCTCTGAAATGTGTTATAATAATGGATTTGGTAATGGTATCTATTGGCATAAAAAGCGGGGCATGATAACTTGGTATCAGAGCGAGCCGGGTTTGAATACTTTGGGCTCGTGGGGAGTGGTTTTTACCACATTGGGTTCACTATGCTTGGTAAGGATGTTGCATATAGTTAGGATAAGTGTTCGGATTTATATGTTGCATTTTTGTGAGCATGGGATTAAGTTTCTTGGATGGTACCTATGACCGGTGAACTTGCTTTGAGATCTTATCAGAAACATGCCTGATCAACGTGGTTTCTGATAGAAATTTCTTGGGAGTTACAGGATGAGTGTCTATCCTTGAGGACTTGATTCGATTATGAGTTTAGGTGTTTAATTGCTTATGCGCAATAGAAATTGTATGTTTTGGGAGGCAAGCATGTCTTGTAGCCTAGAGATGGAGAGTATGTGCCTTAGGAAAGGTCGTTGTGTTGAGTATTAAGCTTGGTTTTGTTTTTGGATTATATAAGATGTCTACATGAGAAAATAGAGGCCGAGTTGGGAATAGAAGTGCTAGTAGGGGCACAACGGTTCCTTTAGCACCTGTCGTTGCAGCATCGGCTGTCAGTGAGGAAGTTACACGCAAGATTGTAAGAGTAGTGCAAGAGGCTCTAGCTTGCAATGAGGGTGACAACAGGCATGCCCTCAAACTTACTATAGAGTTTCTTTACTCCAGTCCGCCAGAGTTTTTAGCAAGGCTAAACCATTAGAGGCGAAGGATTGGTTAGAACAGAATACCAAAACTTTTGATATGCTTAAAGTTGAAGATGAAGGATTGAGGGCCTCTTTGGTGATTTTTCAATTGAGAGGAAATGTGAGTTATTGGTAGAAGAATTACTATGCTCCAGTTGAAGCGATGGCCCATGTGGAGGTCGTGTGTCACAACCCAAACCCACCCCTATAGGTTTAGCGTCGTAACCAGCCAGTAATCATTGGATTACCGAAGGCCTCTTAACAATTAGACTTGTAATTAGGGGCCGCGGAAGCAATAAAAGAAATATATATATATATATGCATAGTCCATCAAGCTGTGCAGACATACATAGGACTGATAATCTTAACTTTTATAAACATATGAGTGACATCATAGGTAAAGTATTTACACGTCACTTCATGTACATATAAAAGGTAAACTTGTTCTTGCAGCAAAAAGGAACAGTCTTATACATTCATATTAATACAACCACAAAACATAACTTGATTTGGAACCACCTCGTTAGGCGCAAAAGGTGGCTGACAACACAAAAACGCTTCATGCGTCATCTTAGGCCTGATCATGAGCCTGCTCACCTACATACACAATAAATAACTAGTGAGCAGAGGCCCAGTGAATAATAACAGAGTAAAGGGGTAAATGAATGATGTCCCATGACCATGTCTAAAACCGAAGTTCACATTCATATTCTTATTCTGAACATGTGTACAAAAATCAAGATTCATGCTTAATGTTACATAGTGCATCCGCTAGCACAGATAAAACATATACAGAGAATCTTAAATCGTGCTTGTCAGTTCTATAGGAGAACCTCCAACCGGGAAGATTAACTTGTCAGTTACATAAAGAAACCTCCGGACTAGGAACTTGTAAACTTGTCAGTTCCACCTAGGAACCTCCAGCCGGGTACATATAGCTTGTCAGTTCCATAAGGAACTTCCGGTACCGGGAACTTGTATCATACTTGAATCATAGCATAATGTCACTTGTAACATACTTGAATTATAGCATAACATCATAAATGCTTGTTATTGATGGACAATCATTTATAGTATAAAACATGGCATTTCATTCAACAAATCTTATTTCATATGATAGATCTTATTTCATTTGCAGAAAATAATTTAACTTGAACATAGCTTTACTAAATTATTACTCACAGATAACAGATGCTGCAAGTAGACAATTCAACTTCCTTGTGGTGCGTGACCTACACAGATACAGGATGAACGTATACTGAATCACACACTTGGAAATGATAACTTAATCCCTTCTTGTTTTGGTGTGTTTCTACTTCATTAACCTCATTATGGTGTCTTAATCTTGGCCTAGGAATGCCTAGGATGAAATGAGGATGCAAAATTGCACTTGGAAACAATTTTTCAAAACTTGCTGACAACAGGGTCCACGCTCGAGCGTGGCTTTCCTCGCTTGAGCGGACATGCAAAATGTGAGGGTCCGCTCGAGCGCAACTTCCTTCGCTCGAGCGGCCTGCAACCTTTGAAAAAGTACTGGCTGCTTGTTTTTTACGCTCAATGGACGCTCGATCCCCACTCAAGCGTGAGACTCAGACCCTCGCTCGAGCGTGCTGCAAAACTTAAGAACTTCTGAGAGCTTGCATCTCACGCTCGAGCGTACTTCAGGTCACTCGAGCAGAAGTGCACCCACTCAGAGTGGTCACTCGAGTGTGAACTCCTACGCTCGAACATAGATGCAAATTTTGGAATTTCTAGATTTGATCTCCAACCTTTAAATTCGAACTAAACACTTCAAAGCTTAACATTTTGGGCCAAAAACTTGAGGAATCACATGTGAACTTGGAAAACATTGAAAATTAAAGATCATTTCATGAAATCAAGGCCCACAAGCTTGACAATTGAGCAAATTCAAACTTGAATTGTGAAACATGACATGAATTTGACATGCATGGAGTGATTGAACTTCAAGTTTCCAAATCATGAGCAAATGAGATGTATGGGTCAAAAACATGTTGAGTTCCTTGAACAAAACCCAAGTATAGACATGCATGTGGAGATTCATGAAAATCAACTTACCAAATTATGAAAATTATGCATGCATGCATGATACACTCTCAAGGTCAATGATCTAAGCTTAACTCTTGCTTCCCAATAGGATTTCCTTTGAATTCATGAGTTGGTTAACTTAATTATACTATCAAAAGCTTGAGTTCTCACCTAAACTTCTCAATTGAACTTCAAGTAGACCAATTCTTGAGTGATCAAGCTAATCCTCTTTAGTTCTCTTCAATTCTCTAGTAAGTCCCTTTTGGTTGAACTCAAGTCTACCTTCCTCTTACACTTTCTCACATTGGTGTGTGTGTGAGTGAGCTCAAAATGTGATGAAATGAAGAAAAAGCAATAGTGAAGGCACATAAAAAGCCTTATAAAGGCTTACATAAAGATAAGTAATTAAGGCTAAGTATGTGGCATCAAATTAATCCAATTTAATCGTTCCGAATCGAATTTTAATTGGACCCACCATAAAATTCTAAAAATTCCAATCAATACATAAATCAAGTCAATTTCTGAATCAGATGTCGATAAAGCCTTCAGTTCGCAAATCGAAACAAAAACACAAACAGATCTTTCTATGTTAAACAGATATAATCACAAATAATGCAATGCACATGTAATTAACTCAGGATTTCTTCTTAATTACTTGTTAAGCATAATTAGGCATGGATTAACGTTAATCATAGGTTGGGATTGTTACACCATGGTTATGAGTGTTGGTCAGGTTAGGGAGGAGGCCACTTTGGCGACTCATATGATTCATAAGCACTCTAGGCTCAGTAAGAGGTGGAGACGAGCGCATGCTTAATCGCAGGCTCAGTCCTTGTCTTCGTCAGGGGTTTTGGACTTGTCAGTTGAGAGGCCTAGTGAGATTCAGGCTTCAAGTTAGTTGTAGAGTAGGAAGTCTCCTGTTTGTTTTGATTATGGTCATCTGGTCCATGTTAGATGTTTCTACCCTTTGCGTGTGAATGCTTCGGGTGTTTCAAAGCCTAGTCGGACTCAGTTCAGTCCAGACGAGGATGACACCGATACCAGACCCGTGTAGGCCAAGCTTCGAGAGCTTCGTGAGGGTCTACTTTTCAGCTAACACAATGATATTACCCTAGAGAGGGACTTTTGTATTAGAGGACAGTGATTCAATGTGTGAACCTTTTGTTGTTGACCGGTGTACTGTTGGGTGTTGATTCACTGCGATTATATGTTGTATATGCATATGTATTGTTGTTTGTTTACTCTCATGTATTGGGGGCACTCAATGAATCTTAAACTCTATTTTATATGTGTAACGAGAAATGGTTCATGGATTGATAATCTTAACAATGTGGTATACATGTTATTGTCTTATGAGATGGTTATGTGATGGCCTATGAGCCTTGTATCGTTTGGGAGTTAACTATTGAGAACAGGTAACCTGTGGATTGGTGTAGTTAATGGTGTTGTGCGAAGAGATTGAATTATAAGGCTTGAATGTGTTGAGTATAGAGGAATGTGAGATTTGGATTTTGAGGTAGTGAGGATGGTACTTGTGAGTATGGTTTAGTGTTTTGGTTTGTTGGTCAATGAGTTTGTTGTGATCCTATAGATCTTGTTAGGGGTAATGTTTGTGTTGTGGGTGTTATGAGTTGGTTTGGGTTTGCGGTGTTATTAGATATTGGATGGAGCTTATGAATGTGAGGAGAATTTAGTGGTTAGATGGCAGAGATATTCTTTGGAAAGAAGTAAGGTTGTGTTTTCGGGTAACGAGTATGGCATTGGTGAAAATTATTTTGTGTCCAAAATTAGGTATTTTCCATTGACCATATCGGTCTTATGTTTGAGAGGTGAAGGAGTATTTGCCATGTAGGCATATGAGTGGTGGTCTCCTGAAACAATGGTGGTTTGGCCAAATCTTGAGGAATCCGGTGAGATTCCATGGAATATGAGGACTTGTGTGTGGAATTCCATCTTGGAGTAAATGGTGTTAGGTATCATGTCGGTGTTTGGTACCGAGTGCAAAGTTTTATCGAGCTGGTTAGTCAGTTGGTTGATATCAGGGTTTGGTTAACACGTGGTCACCTTGGAAATGGCTTGGGTTGGTGTGCGAGGTTGTAACGTTGCGGGTGCATTAGAGTGGCTTGGCAAACAGTAAGTATCGTGTAAGTGGTTATGAAGCTTGCATGTAGATTGTCTTGAAATTGTGAAAATTCTCTGGTTGGGGTAATGTATTGTGAACTCTTCGTTTTGTGTGTGCTATATGCCTCGTGTGGCTGAAAACTTATGATGATGATATGCAGGAATGGAATTGCAAGATTGTGGATTCCTTTGTTTTGTATTTGCGCCATATTGTGTTGAAAGCACAATTGTAATTTCCATTAATTGCTATTATAGAAATGTTATGTTTATGTTGGTTGTGGAATCACTATAAGGGTGATGGGAGTTGTTGGGTGACGGTGGAGGTTCACCAATTGTCTTATGTTGAGAAACGAACTCAGAAGATGAATTTTTCCTTGGGTTGTAGCCTCGGATGGCCATGTTGAACTATAATGTCTTGGATTTAATCTAAGTGTTAATAAAGGATTTCGATGCGTAGTTTATTTGATTTAATAAATGCTGAATTTAACAAAGTATGATAATGTGAAGGATTCAGTGTTTTTATTTTATTGTTAGAAGATGGTTGCAAAAATTTTAAGAATTTACTTGGAAATCGAGAACGTATTTTGGTTGAGGAAACCTTCAAAGAAAAGGAGAAAATGTGGAATTTTTTTTTACATGGTTGTGTTGTAAATAATGTCACCTTTTTGTGGTTGGTTCACCTCATGTTGCGTGGTGTTCTTAATTTCGGGGACGAAATTTCTTATGGTGGGGAGGTTGTAGTACTCGTACCCTTTTAAAACTTTTGGAAAATGTATTTGAACCCTTTATTTTATTTTAGGAATCTTTGGTGTTGTTGTATCTTGGTTTTAAAGGAGTACAAATTGATTTAAAGTTGTTGGGATTGTTCGTTCACACTTGTTTACGTTGAAAAGTTGTTTGGGAACTTGGAGATCTTGTTCGGGGGTCGACACCAATCTTGGTGGTGTCGACAGTTGCCTTTTGTTGTTGGCCTTAAGGGTCGCCACCAGTCTGGAAGGGTCGACCCTTGTATGTTGCTAAATCTGGAAGTTGTTTGTTGTTTTTTGGTGTCGACACCAGTCTGGGAAGGGTCGACACCTTGCCTGTTGCACTCTTTGCTTTTCTGCCTGAAGGGTTGACACCTCTGCTGCAAAGGTCGACACCTGCGACTTTTTTCCAAATTTTTTAGTCGGTTTGGAGCCTACTTTTTGGGAATTTTGACCAGATATTTTGGGTTGACTTAAGGGCTTCCTTTTGGTTCGAATAGTTCGTGGTTTCATCGGTGGTGAATTTTGGGTTGTCATCTCTTTGCTTCAAGAGGTAGGGATTTCTTAGCTCCTTTCTAATACCTCGTCTATAGATAGATGTGTGGTGGATCTTATTGCATAGAAACCATATTCATTATGGATTTTCTTGAGTACCATGAAAGGGGATCTAGGGTTTGATACTTGTGATTGAGGTTGTTAAGTTATTTGTTGTTGGGTTACTTGGGAAATTATTTATTATGTTTGTAAAGAGAGGGAAGAAAGCCCTAATTTAATATTATTGATATAATGAATTTAAAAGGGAGGAAGTTGAATAATCTTTATATTTTGTTAATATAGGTTGTATAATTGTGTTTATATCAAAAGAAAATAAAAAGAGAAGTAACTACGTTGTTGGTATTGTTTTAGACTAATCACGTGAAGTTGAGTTAAGTTATGGTTTTGATACCAATGGAATTGGTTTTGTAAAATAAAGAGGTTGGATTTGGTTTTGGCTTTGTAAAATGACGAGAATGAATTTTTAGAAAATGATTGCAGTTGTGTGGATTGTAAAATAAAGAAAAGTGGTATTTTTGAAAGAAAATGAAATCATCTCCCTTTGTAAATTGATAATGAACTTGAGGTCAGATTTTGAAAATTTTACATATTATCATTGTTATTGGACTGAAAGTCTTACGAGAATTGGATTTTGTTTTCCTTTCGTATTAGATGTAGAAATGGATAGGTATGAATGTAAATGGTGAAGTTAGATATTTGTATCTCTCCCCTATGAAAATATGGATAATTTATCTATTTTGGAGATTGTATATCTATCTTGAGCTATCGGTGGAGGATAGCTATGACTGTTGTAGAAATTGCATGAGGATTCGGTGAATTGAGATTAATCTCTTGTTGGTTGTCATTGAATATGACTATGTTTTAAATACATTGTATATGTATGATGTTTGGGAGGAGATAGGGGATGGATTCCATTAAAATTAAGTTGGCCGGAGTGTCCAGGGTGAAAGTCTCGAAATCGCACGTATATATATATATACATGGGTGCCGATTCTCGAGGACAAAGTTCATGTAAAATGACAAATTGAAGTGTTTGTGTAATAATTGTGTTGATTGAGAACCACTGAGTTGTAGCCTCAGTTGGGTGTCTAAAATATAATGAATTGGCTCATGAATTGAGATGAAATAAATTAACTTGAAATGAATTATCATGAAATGAAGTAAGACTGAAATGGCTTGAGGTGTATCCTTGGCCTGGCATTTCGTTATGGGAAGGTGTATCCTTGGTTTACCGTGCTTAAGGCAGGTAGAGCAAATCTTATTTATCATTATTGTCTCAGTGTATCTGGGTATATTATGGGTTATGATGGTTATGGTTCTGGAAGACCGAGTTGTCTCATTTGTTGAGTAGATAGTTGTTAGTTGGTTGTTATTTTCCTTTTGTACTAAAGGAATATATGTATAGATATGAGTGTGTTGGAAACAGACGTAAGTACTGTATTGAGAGGGTGAATAATGTCAAGGACTTCGGATACTTGTGAACATGTTTCAAAAAGGTAAATCAAGTGTAAGTCTGGAAAGTGGGAGAAAGCGTAATGGGCTTAGTGAAATTGTTTTCAAGAATTTGTTACTGTCAGATGAGTTTTGGAAAAAGGTAACAAGAAGGAAGAAAAGGTAAATTACTTAAATTGTTGAACAAAATGAATGATTTTGAGAAAAATTCTCATATAAGTGTGTTTCTGTGTAAACCATCACATTATGTATATATTATGATTTAAAGCATTCATGATCATACCTATCTGTATGTTGTTATTGTTTGGGATCCCTACTGGACTTTATGTTCATCCCACGTTGCTAATCCTTTTTCAAGTGAACGTTAAGAAGGGTTTCAAGATCGAGGATCCTCTTTATGTGTTGGCCACGGGGCCTTTTATTTTGGAGGCGGAATGCCATTGATGTAAAAAGGGTTAAACTCTTTCTTTTAATTCAAAAGATGTAAGCCTATGGGCAATTTATTTATTTTTATCTCATGTTGCATTCATTTCATATTCGAACGAGAGAATCTTTAATAATGGTATTCGTTATTATATTGAACTTCCGCGCATGATCTCTGAAATTGTGTTATAATAATGGATTTGGTAATGGTATCTATTGACATAAAAAGCGGGGCATGACAACGACAATAAGTAAATAACAATATGAATCAGAGTATAATATCTTTCCATGTCATAATGTTCAGTTGTACAAAGGTGGTGACATATGCAAATATACATTCATAAGTTGTAACCTTGAATCTTAGCATGTGTCAACAAAAAAAAAAATTGAAATAGAAGTTAAACAAATAATGAAAATGCCTGAAGGCTACAATTTTCCAAGACACTACTTGGGTACATCAAAAGTGAGTTCTAAGCTCAATACAAATAAAGTCCGAAGATTGTACAAAAGTGAATACAAAATAACAAAACTGAGCCTTCAGTTCCACAGTTTTTCCAAGCTAAGTCCTTGGTGGAGGCATATCACCAGCACCTGAAAATAGTTTTCCCCAAATAGGGTGAGCTAAAGCCCAATAGAAATAATTTAACACAATGTATGAATCTTAACAAAAACATAAGAGTGAAATGCAAATGCAATACTCATGTCAAAGCGATTTACATCTCTTTTTCAAAATTATGCCATGCTCAACTTATATCACCATTCTCAAGTCATGTCTTTTACAATAGAAAACAAGGGGAAAATCTCAACCGGTGCAACCTTTCACATATATTTTGTCCGTGGGAAATCGTCAAACGGCACCTATGTAAACGTAGTGTAACAACCCCGACCCATGATTAACTATTAAACCATGATTAGCCATAATTAATTATGCCTAATAAGTAATTAAGATGAAATTCTGAATTAATTGCATATGTGTTGCATTATTTGTGTTTATATATGTCTATCGTAGAAAGATCTGTTCATGTTTCCGTTTCAGTTTGCAAATTGAAGGCATTATCGGAATCCGATCACGAAATTGACTTCGGTTATGTATTATTTGGAATTTTTAGAACATTATGGCAGGTTTAATTGAAATTCGATTCAGAACAAATCAATTTAGATTAATTAATACCTTTGCATAGCCTAAGTTAATTAAGGTTTATTAAGCCACTAGTGGAGCCTATATAAGGCTAATGTAGACCTGAGAACGATTTTCACACACTCTCATTCCTCATCTTTTGATTCCAACGTGTGAGAGAGTGAGAGACCAAGAGAATTGAGATATCAACAAGGGATAAGGGAGAATTGCTTGAAATTGTTGGAAAATTTTAGAAAATTTAGGAGTTTAAGCCTCTACACTTGTGAATTCAAGGTCTAAGGTAAGAATTCAAGTCTTTGGTCTTACTCTTGAGTTGGTGAGTTCATGAATTTAAGAGAGTTGAGTGGATTAATTTGAGAATTGAGCTAGAATGTAGGAATGTGGATCATACCATGCATGCATGTCCATTTCATCACAATTTGAGTTTAATTCCAAGGAATTCTCTCATGCATGTGTTCATTTTACCTTTGGTTTGAGGTTTCATCATGTTTTCCAACAAATTACCTTGTTTGAGCATGAGTTGCAAGGTTTGAGTTTGTAGAGATTGCATGCATGTGCATACTTGAAGTTTCAAGTTGAATTGTGAACAATTGGCAAGCTTTTGGGCCTTAATTTTGTGAAATGATTTCAAATTCACTATGTTTTATCCATTTACAAGTGTTTCCTCAAGTTTCCTTAAGTTTTTGGCCCAAAAGAACTTGTTTTACACCATCGAGTTTGAGTTTCAAGCTGGGAAGAGCAATCTGGAAATTCCAAAACTCTGCCCTTTCGCTCGAGTGACAAATCCTATGCTAGAGCGACCACCTTTGTTTTTGTATCTCCGCTCGAGTGACCAAAAGTTGGCTTGAGTATAAAATGCAAGTTCCCAAAAGTTTACATGTTTTTGCAGACTGCTTGAGCGACAAGAGTTGCGCTTGAGCAAAGACCTGAGTCTTACGCTCAAGCGAGCGTCGAGTGGAAAAATCAAGCAACCAGTACTTTTGCAGAGTTTATAGACTGCTTGAGCAAAAGAATTTGCGCTCAAGCGACCACTACATCTTAGCACGTTCGTTCGAGTGACGGAAGTTGCGCTCGAGCGGGACCCCTGTTTTCAGCAAGTTTTGTTAAAAGTTTTCAAGTATATTTTAGCATCCTCATTGCATCCTAGGAATTCCTAGGTAAAGATTAAGACATAATTATGAGGATAAAATGTAGAAACACACTAAGAACGAAATGAGATAAGTCATGTATGATCCAAACATGTGTTTCAGTATATGTATTTGTTATGTTTATGTAGGTCATGCGCCGTAAGCTGTTGATCCATTGGTTAGCTATCGAGCTATGCAACAATCTCTGAGTAATAACTTAGTAAAGCTATGTTTGATATGAAAATACTTTCTGAATATTATGGTATGATTTGAAATGTTTCTGAAAAGGCTATTTTGTGATTCCATGAATGATGATCCATATTTTTGAAATGTATTTGTGGTATCCTTAGCAGAGGCCCTCGCCTAGGGGAAATAGTACTATGGCTTATGGTCATGAGGCCCTTGCCCGAGGGAATAATACTGTGGCCCAAGCCCTTACCCGGGGGAATAATATCATGGCCCATGTATAAGATATGTTACCCAATACCAGAGGTTCCATTATGGAACTTGATATGCTTGACCAAAGAGATATGTTAATGCTAATGGATATACCACGCATGAATTGAATATGAACATGAATATGACTCTATTTCTGATACAAACTTGATTATGTTCCGATGTGATAAGAGATTTGAAATCTGTTCCGGACATCATTCATTCAAACCTTTACTTAGTTATTATTCACTGGGCATCGCTCATAATTTTTATATGTATGTAGGTGAGCAGGCGCGTGACCAGGCCTAAGCTGCTGCTGCTGCTTGGAGTTTTGGGTGCCTCCCGAGGAGGTTCCCTTTTGAGATGTCAAGTTTTGTAACTTTGCTACAGATGTTTTTGTTTTGTTTTGTTTATCTGTACATTGGGATAAGTCCCCTTTTGGCTTTATCTGTGTAAATGGGTGACGTAAGACTAATGTATTTATGACGTCACATGTATATATATAATTTTTGTTTTGAAAATTTTTGTCTCATATACGTCAGCACAGCTCTATGGACAATGTATTTTATATATTTGCCTCCGCAGCCTCTCGTATTTTATGATATTCAGGTCAGAGGCCTTTGGTAATCCAAGGATTACTAGTCGATTACGACACTAAACCTATAGGGGCGGGTTTGGGTCGTGACACGTAGCCTATACAAGCACTACTATTGCCATTTTACGAATATTTTGTCTGCGGGAATCGACGCCCATGTATACGCGCATTTTTCGAGACTTTCACCCTAGACACACAGGCTAACTTAATTTGGTGATACACATCTCTTTCCCACATTCACCCATTTCTATTAAAATCATATACATTTGCAATGTATTAAATGAGCAATAATGTTCAATGCACATGGATGAGAAATTAGTTTCAATACTTAATCCTCATGCAATTTCTATAACAATCATAGCTATCATCCACTGATAGCCCAAAACAGATATTTCTAAACAGATATACAATCTCCAATACAGATAAACTTTCCATAATTTAAGATGTGAGCGATAATACATATCCAACTCCACCATACTTATCAATATCCATCCAATTTCACATTTCCAACCTTAATTCCATTTATTTGCATAAAATAAATATTTAAGACAATTAGGCAAAATCCTATTTTTCTTCCAAAATCCATTCCAAGTATGAAATCAATACTTTAATCACCACTCATCCTCATTTCCACTCCCATAACCATCTTCAATACATCCATTTGAAAACCCTTCTTTTGATTTTAAATCAAAACCCTAGATTTGTTCAAAATCCTTCAAAACCACAAGATTGTTTATGAAAAACAAATAACTAACTTAAAAATCATAGAAGAGTGTAGAGAATCCCTACCTCGAACTTAGAAGAGGAAGAAGGAAGAAAAGCCCAAAAGTTAACAGTGACGAAATAACGATTTGCTCAGATCAAAACGAAGTCCTTGACAAGCTCTACACTTAATCTCAAAGGAGCAAGCTAAGGAGATGCTTCTAAGTGAGTAGACCTAAAGATCTTTGAGCAAAAAGTAAGTTAAAGAGAGAGAAGAGTGACTCACGGTTTAGAGAGGGGAAACAGAAGATAAAGTAAAGAAAAGGTTAAGTGAGGGCCCTATTTATAGTGCTAGATCAAAGTGAAATAAAGTCCCAAAGTCAGCCCAAAAGAAAAAGTCAAAATCCCCAAGAAGTAGGGCCCAAAATTGACTAAAATCTAGAAAATAACTCACAAGGGTCGACCCTTGTGTCGGTGGTGTCGACCCTTCAAGAAAAATTGACCAAAAGACAATGCTGGCAACAGACAAGGTGTCGACACTAAATTTCAGCTGCTAAACCCAGATTCTGCAGCAGACAAGAGTCGACACCTCCCAAACTGGTGTTGACCCTAAATTTCAGTAGCTAACAAGGAACACAGCAGCAAGAAGGTATCGACTCTTTCAAGGCTGGTGTCGACCCTTGGAGCAGAACAAGACCAAGAAAAGGAGGCAGTGTCGACACCAACAAAGATGGTGTCGACCCCTGAAGCCAAAACCAAACATAAAGAGAAAGGAACAACCATCACCAATATGGTTTTCCAAATTCAAAATAATAAATGGGTCGGGTCTAAATCAGGATTGCTATAAAGAAGTTTTTTCTCTGTTTTATTATGAAATTTGTCAATCTGCTTTATTTTATTTTATTTTTCTATTACCTCTTTTCACACACACAACACAATCCACTTTCATGCTTCTCTAGCTGATTTTTTGTTATTCATCCATGGTCTCACTGTATTTGTATGTCCTCTATGTACGCAAAATTGGGCAAGATTTCACCCATTGGTCGACCACACCAAAGGTGGTCCAACCTCCTTTGTTTTCCTACTTTTGCTGCTGAGTCGGTTATCTATTCTCGAATAAATAAGAAATGTTCGGTTACCTATTCACGAACAAATAAACAATGTTTGAGCCTGTATTCCTGAATTTTGTCATTTGTTTGGGAGTTCAGTCCTAAAAAATGATGAACAGTTTTTATTATTTTTGCCAATTTTTCCAAGAAACTTACCTTTACAAGCCTAATCTCCTCTAAGCTAAGAATACCATCAAAGTTATGAACCTCTTTTGAGTTTTTATGGTTATATTCCTCTCCTCTCATGGAGTTATGGCTGTCGTAAAAACTTTTACTCATTGTTATTGTCGAAAAAGTGTATGTAATCAAAAGATTACCACCGTCGCCACTGGAATATTGCCGCCAAGGGTTTTCAAGGTTTTAAGGATGTATAGGTTTTGAAGGTGGGATTTGGGAAAGATTGATGGGTGCTGATGGAGGTGTGTGCTTTCATAAACCCTAACTCATGATGTAATAGATGTATGGGCTTAATTGTGAGATGAGGTATCCCCAAATTATTGATGTCCTTTTTAGTAATTTCATTTGAGGTTAATATTGTAATAAAATAAAAAAAAATAGCTACAAAATGGGGTTCTAAAATAATTGATGGGGTGCTGATAACAGCACTCTAAATTATTTGTTGATTTGGATAATTTTAGTTCTATAGTGTTGTAAAAGTGTAATTATCATATAATGATTTTATATGATACATATTAAATTATAAGATATACAATAAACACTTATTTTGATATTATTAAATTGGAAAGAGAATTAGTAATATAAAATTAAAAATGATTCTAATTATTTATTTTTATTTTTATTTGGATAATAAAAATATGTAGAAAGGAATTACACAAAATTTATTTAAAAGAATAAATATAAATATGTTGTGATCAAATTAAGGGGAAAATACATAAATTAATTATGTAAAGCATTGATTTTTTCTTTAACATTCTTTTCGAATTATTCATACCTATTGTATATAGGTATATAAAATTTAAATTAAAGTATATATATCATTATAATTATATATATGAAAAATAAGTATTTCTCAAATAGAATCTATATAAAATTTGTTATTATAATTAAAATTAAGTTCATGTAGAATTTTATAGATGCTGATGTGGCTTTTTTTAGGAGAAAAAAAAAATAAGCCTTTAGAATGTGCCACTTAAGCAAAGGGAAAACACTACTTATATATATATATATATACATATATACATACTAGCAGTTGACTCGTGCAAAACGTAATTTTTTTTTTCAATAAATATTTGATGGTACAATGTGTTTTACAAGAATAATTTAATTTTAATTTTAATTTAAAATTAAAATTAAAATTAAATTATGATTTTAATTATTTATTTTGATTTTATTGGCGCTATCATTCTATAAATTATATCTTTAATACATATATATATATTAATTTTAGTTAAATTATTTATATATTTTGATAATTTTAGTTCTATCGTATTATGAAAGTGTAATTATCATATAATAATTTTGTATGGTATTTATTAAATTATAAAATAGTAAAATAAATACTCATTTTGATCTTAAAAATAATAGTTAAATTAGAAAAAGAATTAGCAACATAAAATTAAAAGTAATTCTAACTATTTTATTTTCTTTTATATTCATTTGGAAAATAAAAATATATGGAAATAGAAATTATATAAAATTTATTTAAAAAATTAAATATAAATATGTGTAGTTGGATTATCATATAATGATTTTATAAAATATATATTTAATAACAAAAATGCTTGGTGTCTCGAGAGATAGAGGCGCGAATGGTCCTCTATTTTCATAAAATGTGTATGGCCTCTCCCTCTACTCTCATCCCCTCTCTCTCTCTCTCTCTCTCCTCTACTCTCATTTCCTCTATTCAAACCAAAAACTGATGCAGCTCTTCTCTCATCCTCTCAAAGCGGCTCAGGCTCTCTTCTCTCATCCCTTTCGTCATCTCGCTCCCTCTCCTCATCGTCTTTCATCAAACCGTCGGAGCCTTCCTCACCGCTGTTGTCGCTGGTGGTTTGGACTCTCATCACCTACCAGGAAAGCATCTTTGTCTCTCTCTCTCTCTCTCTCTCTCTCTGGTAAGTCCCGACATTGTAGTACCTAGGGTTTGGATTTTGGCCTTGTAAATCAGAAATTGGGACTTTTTTATATCAGTTTGGATTTGAATATGTAAAACAGAAATTGGATTTGAATTTTTATATCAGTTTATATTTACAGTATCAGTTTGGATTTCAATTTGTGAATGAGAAATTGGGATTAGTTTGTATATCAGTTTGGATCTATATCAATTTGGATTTCAATTTGTGAATGAGAAATTAGGGTAAGTTTGTATATCAGTTTATGAAAAGTTTGCTCTTAATTTGATTACATATTGATGAGCATTTGTATCATACTAAATTTGAATATAGTTGTGTTGTTGGAGATTTTAATTGATTACATATTGATGAGCATTTATATCACATATGTGCTTGAGTCATTTCATGTTTATGTGTTGAATCCAACTCTTGCTCTCTATATGTGTCCCATTCCACCATAAAAGGTGATCTACCACTTATTTAAGTGCATACAAAACACACCTGGTATGTGAAGTTGACAAAATTCACTCAGAAAATGGTCTCAAACCCACAGAATGCATCAATGCATCAATACACAAAGAATGCATCAATAACCAAACAAAATCTTTCTATATTAACTTTCAACAAACACGTAGAATACATCACTACAGAAACACCAAAATCATGTTTGAAACAAATTAAAGAGCTTGGTGATATGAAGCAAACAGGAGCAAAATCATGGACCAAGAAGATTTCAACCAATGTAAAGCAAAGAATATGCTTGAAGCAATACCTCAATAGTGACGCACGAATCAGTTGCTTCTTGGTGGGTGGGGGCCAAAATTTTCAAAGAAACCAGAGGAATTAGAGAGTGGTAGACCGTGGTTGATGGTCAGTGGTGGTCTTCTTTGTTGTCGCCGTCATCGGGGTCAAGTCTTCTAGGTTGTGGTCGTCTCTCTCTCTCTCTCTCTCTCTCTCTCTCTCTCTCTCTTCTAGATATGCTGATTTGTTTTCTCTTTAGTTTTCAAGGCGCGTGAAATCTACATAGGGTTTGGTGCAAGTGGCCGATACGTGCAAGAAGGGACTGCCAGCTCATTTAAGCCATTCGCGGCAGACCTCATTCGAGGCCTGTAACGGAACTGATATAACAAATTATAAGATTATAAAATAAAACTCTTAATTAAATTAAAATATCAACTATATAAAAGAAATTCAATGATGACTAACCAAGAAAGAATCACATAACAACATCTAAACCCAAAAAAAAAAAAAATAATGAAAACATCTAAACAATAAATACAATTCAGTGTGTGAAATAATTAATCATCTGTAATATGATGTCAAAACATAAAAGAATTTACCATTCAACAATTGAAAAAGTAACTCAAGCAAAAAA
Organism: Camellia granthamiana; assembly: GCA_036172215.1. Taxonomy (NCBI): domain Eukaryota; kingdom Viridiplantae; phylum Streptophyta; class Magnoliopsida; order Ericales; family Theaceae; genus Camellia; species Camellia granthamiana. The sequence goes on along the minus strand of CM069910.1, from coordinate 20,965,623 downwards.
TCTAAACTTTTGAGGTTCCTTGAGAGTATCATTGTTGTGCATATTTTTTCTCTTGTGAGTTGTGATTATATAAAATAATGTAGGAAAGAAAGTATAATTTCATATAAAATCACTATAAAATTTAAACGACAAATCCATAATATAGAATTGATATTGAATATAGAATAATGTATAGGAAAATAAGAAAGAAAAAAAAGAAGAGCAATTTAGCATTAAAAAAATATCCTAATACCCTTGAAAGAATTAAGAAGAAAAACGTGAAACTCAAAATTGGTATTGGGTTTGTGGATTATCTCAATTTACCAAAATATATGGAAAAGAAATATGTGTCAAATAGAATCCATATAAAATATATAGAGTTAGTATAATTTAAATTATGTTTGGGTTTCTGTAGAACTTTATATGTAATTAAGAAAATACATACTGGCGTGACTTTTTTAGAAAAAAAAGTAAGCTCTTATAATGTGCTACCTAAGTATGGGAAAAATACTACTTTTAATAATATATATATATATGATGTGAAAAAAGTATAATAAAATTAATTGGTAAAGTATTTTTAGTATGTATAATTCTATTAGGCTTTGTTTAGGGAAATTTTTTTTTTTAAGATCCCTCATATTAAGATTTTATAGCATAAAGGACATGAAATATTTTCATAGTAATTGGGGCCCCTCAAATATTTACAGAGAAATTTCAAAGTAGAGAAATTTTGATTCAGAGAAATTTCAAAATATAAAGAAATTTGTTTGTGTTTTGAAATTTCTATGGTTTGCTCAATTTCTCTGTATTTTTAAATTTCCTTTGCATTTTTAAATTTCTTTAGCTTACTCACAAATTTATCTGTGTTTTGAACAAACTAGAGAAAATTAAGCTACTCATAAACCAAAAATAGAGAGATCAGAGAAAATTGAGCTACTCACAAACCAATTTTCTCTGTGTGGTTCTACCAAAAATTTGAACCATGTATGGGATCTTTTGTTATTTGATCCTCTCTTCTCTTTGTCTCTTTCTCTCCCTCTATAAACAAAATCAAAGTGGAGACTTACCCAGAGCCTTATTACCCATTAATGTACCCAAGATCTCTCCACCTAATACTCCGATTGGCAAGGGCATCACACATGTCCTCTCTCTCATATTGACCCACTCTCGTTCTCACACTTTGATCCTTTCTATCAGCCCTCAACCCATATCTCACCAACCTCTCCTTCCCATCTTAGCTCACAAATATCACGTTCATCTCATCCTTGTAACCTTGAAAGCCAAAAAGACCTACATGGGTGTAATAACCCCAATCCGTAATTTGTTACTAGGTGGATTTGGCAGAATTTCTCTTCACCAAAAGTGCAATTTTTTGGATGGCTCGTTTGGAAGGGTAGAATCAAGTCTAGAGCTTTCCTTCAACGTGTTGGGTGCCTCAATCAGGAAGCTTCAATTGAGTGTGTGTTCTGTGGGTGTGCTATTGAATTAGACTGTCATGTGTTGTTACAGTGCATGTTTTCTTGGAAAATTTGGTCTAACATTCTGTCCTGGTGGGGTATGCAGTGGATGAGCCATGAGAATGCTAGAGGTCTATTGAAGTGGCAGAGAGGGTTCAAATGGGGTAAGCTTGAAACTAAAATTTGGAATGTTATTCCATTTGCGGTATTATGATCAATTTGGTCTCTAAGGAATGATTGTGTTTTCAATGGAAAACAGTTCTGCCTGGTGGAAGTTTCCAAACTGATAAAAACTAGAATTGCCTTGTGGGTAAAAGCTAATATTAGTCTGTTGAATTACTCTATTCATGATGTGGTTGAGAATCTGCATCAGGTGCATAGATGTTTGGGGGGTAGGAGCATGTAACATTGCTCTGGTCTGTCTTTGGTTTTGGTTTTATTGTAGTGGGTTCCTGTTGTATACGGATATAGTAAATCTGGGTGGTCTAGCTTAGGGTAGCAGTATTGCTCTGTTACTACTATTTTTTGGTGTTGGTTCCTCACCAACCTGGTGGTTGTGCCTGCTCATGGTCAAGCTTTCCCCGGTGCCAACCTAGTTAGGATTGGGGCAGTTTGTTGTGTTGCTGATGCACCTCCTTTATTGATGTAATAATTTCTCTTGTTTGTCATCAATAAAGTCCTTTTTTACTGATAAAAAAAAAAGTGTTTAAGATGGAATTATGTGTTAATTGTACATTTTGTGTGTTAATTGCATTCGTATATGTCTGTCGTAGGATTATCTATTTAGAATTCTGCTTTGATATGAGAATTGAGAGCCTTATTAGCATCCAAACATGAAATTGACTAGGTCAACGAGTTATTTAGAATTTTTAGAATTTTATGGTAAGTTTAATTAGAAACTGATTCAGAACCAAATAATTAGAATTGAATTAGCTTAATTAATCTTAATGCCCCTTAATTAACCTAAGTTAATCAAACCTATAAAAAGCATGTATGAGCCTATGACATCATTTTCTATCATCTTGTTGAGCCAAAAACGTGAGGGGGAGAGAGAGAGAGAGAGAGAGAGAGAGAGAGATTGAAATCAAGACTTAAAATAGGAAAGCTTGAATTGAGAAGAGACAAAGGGAGAATTAGAGAGAATTTAAAAGATTAAGGGCATGTTCGGTTTGTATCTCAAGATACAATTTTTGAGAAAATTTTTCAAAATTTTGTTTGGTTCAATTTTTTTGATTTTTTTTTTTCAAAATCACTCTCTCTCCTACACATCAATCAATCACTTTTTCTCTCTCTCTCTTCTTCTCAATCACTTTTTCTCTCACACACATCTAGTCAATTGCAACAAAATATCAAATCATCACAAACTCCCAAATTCCAAAATTATTTTCAAAATATACAACCAAACAAACTAAAAAAAATTCTAAACTCTCTCCCCAAATTTTTTTTTTTGAAAATTTATCTCAAAACACAAACCAAATACACCCTAAGCTTCCACACCTCCAAAATTCAAGGCTTAAGGTAAGAATTCAACCATTTAATTGTGTATTTAAGTTGTCTAGTGTATGAAATCAAGAGAAATGGGAGATTAAGCATATGAATTGAGCCAACAATGTAGAGTTGAAGATAATCCATGCATGCATACATGCATAATTCACCAAGTTTTGAAGTTAATTTCCAAGAATTCTTACATGCAAGAGTTCATTGTTATTAAATCACGAGAGCTCACCATGAATTCACACTTAAACACTTCATTTGTCCATGTTTTAGAAGTTTAGAATTCAAACCATTACATGCATGAAAGTAACATGAAGTATAGAGCATGAGTTCGAAAAGTTGATATGGTTTTGGGCCTTGATTTTGGGAATTGATCTTCAAATGAAGTTTTTACACAAGTTTCCAAATGTTTTTCTAAGTTTTGACCCAAAAGAACAAGTTTTGGTGCATTGAAATTGAGTTTTGAACTTGGAACACAAATATGGAAATTCTAGAATTCTGCCTCACCACTGGAGCGAACAAACCTTTGCTCGAGCACACTTTGCGAGCTCTCAGTACTTTTGCAGACATAGCAGTTAGCTCGAGCAACCAAAGCTTCACTCAAGCGAACTCACTTTTGTTCAGCACTTGGCTCGAGCGACCAAAAGTTGGCTCGAGCCTAAAATCACAGCATCCAGTACTTTTGAAGGTCTTGTAAGTTATTCGAGTGACCAAAGTTTCGCTCGAGTGAATTGTCCTGTTTCCTGAAATTTTGTAAAGTGATTCTAAGTGCATACATTCATCCTCATTCCATTCTAGGTATTCTTAAGCCATGGTTTAAACCCTAATAAAAAGGATATGAATTAGAAACACTAAGAAGAATTGACCGTTTAGCATTATATGAAATGTGTGTTTCAATGTATATCTGTTATATGTTTGTGTATGTCACACACCACTGTCCGTCGGATCTGTCTTTGGAGCTATTTGTGAGTAACAACCTTGTAAAGATATGTTTAATTACAAGTATTTTCTGAATTATAATTATGCTCTGCTTCTGAATGTTATTTTCTGAATAAATGAATGATTGTCCAGTTTTCTAAAATGTATCATGGCATCCTTAGTATCTGTTATCTGATATCTGTGATATGTTACCTAGTACCAGGGATATATGTGGGTTCCAATCATGGAACTATCTGTGAAGATTATACATAATCATCTGTCTTATATGAACAGGTCTTAAAGACCATTTACTCTGTATATGGGTCTTAATGACCATCTGCTCTATATAAGGGTCTTATATGACCATCTATTCTATTGGCTAATGGATGTATCACGTAGAACTAAATGCTAATCTGAATATGTGTACGAATCTTTTTTTGATATAAATTATGATTTCTAAATCTCTTATAGGACATCATTCATTAAAAAAAAACCTTTACTCTGTTGTTATTTATTGGGCTCTAACTCATTATTTATATTATGTATGTAGGTGATCAAGCGCATGACCAAGCTTAAGACATCCAGTTTGGACTCTGTTTTTATCAACCAACCTGTGTGCCTTCCGTAGAGGTTCCGAAACTGTGATGTGATTAAGTTTTGTGATTAATACTTAAGCTTTTGTTTTCTTTTGTTAATTTTGAGCAAGTTTTGTTTATTCTGTAAATAGGGCTAAGACCTTTTTTGTTTTATATGTATATGTGATGACGTAAGAATGATGTGTTAATATATGTATATAAATTTTTAAATTCGTCTGTCTCATATAAGTCTGCACAGCTCAATGGATGTTGTATGTTTATATATTACTTCCGCTTGCTCTTTATTTTGTGAATCTATTAAGAGGCCTTCGGTAATCTTTAGATTTCTAGCCAGTCATGATGCTAAACCTATAGAGGCGGGTTTGGGTCGTGACATCAGGTTCCTGACCCGGTTCGAACCTGAGCTCGGCAGACTCTGCCAGGAGATGCTTGGTACTAGGCAAGGGGTTTTGGTCATGGTCCTAGCACTTGGGGTTGATCTCTGACTTGGTCCATTGGAAGATCCAGAAGTAGTAGTTGGATTGGAGATTGAGCACAACGATTCTGAAGAGCACAACGGTCATACCCTGTCAGAGTATGAAGAATTGGAGTGTATGAGATCTGAGGGATCTTAGGCTACAAAAAAAAATATATTGTGAACCTCTCCCATTATTAAAAGTTAAAGAGTGATGTTAGACTAAACAACCCTTTTGTTTATGGGTAATTTAGATTAAGTATCTTTTAAATATTATAAAATTTAGGGAGACTTATTTATAAGTCCTATTTCGGATACTTATGCTATGTTAAGTCTTGTGTAATTTCTTATAGAGTCTCAAGTCCTATTTAGATAAGAATGTATTCCACAAGATCCTATTTGTGAAACGTAACGTGACATGTTACATTACGTTACGTTTATGTAGATGTCACGTTATGTTACGTTTATGTAGGTGTCACGTCACGTTACGTTTATGTAATGTCTCATCTGATATGGTCACGTTACATTTCACAAACTTAATCTATGGTAACATTCAATTTCCTATATATGATTTTACCATTATTTATGATATTAACAACTAATATTTAGGATAACTGTGTCAACAAACTTCACACAGGACTTATGGGAACATAAGTTTTTTAGTAAAACCATACGTAGCATAAGTCCCTATAATAGGACTTATAAATAATAAATAATTTTCCCTAAAATGTAGTTCAATTATTTATATTTTTGAATATATAAAATATTTAAAACAATCGTTAAATTGGAGGGAAAAAAAAAGAAACAATAATTTAAAATTTAAATAATAATTCTAATTATTTATTTTAATAATTTTAATTGTATCGTTCCATAAAAAGCTACTTAAATCAACACATATATTAATTTTAAATAAATTATTTATATGTATTTTAATAATTTTATCTCTATCGTGTTATAAAAATGTAACTTATATATATGTGTGTGTATAATAAATTTCATAAAAATAAATATTTTTAATATTTAATTTTTTTAAAAAGTGAAAAAAGTAAAATAAAATTAAGGAAAAATTATTTATAAGTCCTATTAGGGAGACTTATGCTACATATGGTCCTACTAAAAAAATTATGTTCCCATAAGTCCTGTGGGAAGTTTGTTAACACATTTACCCTCAATATTAGTTGTTAATATCATAAATAATAGTAAAACCATATATAGGAAATTGAATGTTACCATAGATCATATCTATATAAATGTAACGTAACGTCACACCTATGATATATGGTAACATGCAATTTTTTATATAGGAAATTACATGTTGCCATAGATCATATCTACATAAACATAACGTAATGCGACACTTACATAAACGTAACGTGACACATATGATCTATGACAACATTCAATTTCCTATATAGAAAATTGAATATTACCATAGATCAGATTTATATGAAACGTAACATGACACCAACATAAACCAGCAACATTTTCACATTCAATTTAAAAAAATAAAAAGTCATTAAGTTTGCGAAACGTAACATGACACGTTACATTACGTTTGTGTAGGTGTCACATTACGTTACGTTTATATAGTTGTCACATTACGTTACGTTACGTTTATGTAAGTGTCACGTCACATTACGTTTATGTAGGATCTTGTGGAATACATTCCTATCTAAATAGGACTTGAGACTCTATAAGAAATTACACAGGATGTAGCCTACCATAAGTGGACTTGAGACTCTATAAAAAATTACACAGGACGTAGCTTACCATAAGTGTCTGAACAAAGACTTATAAATAAGTCTCCCTAAATTATTCGTATATATTTTAATAATTTTAGTTCTATTGTACTATAAAAATATAAATTAAATAAATATATATAATATTTTAAATTATATTAAATTATAACACAATAAAAGAAATATTCATTTGATAATTTTACCCTTTCATGCAACAAAAATGTAACTTAAATAAATATATGTAATATAATCTATATAATAAAGCAGGACGGTTTTTGAAAATATCCTAGAGACAATTGTCCTACTAGGACATTTCAAGGGTCAAGATTCATTTGGATATTCACATGAATGGCTCAGATAACTCCCTTAATTTTATATCAATCCTAAATATATAACTTCCCGCCCAAACATGCCTCCTCCTTACCCACGTCTGTTTAAATGGCCCAGATCAATTCTTTTAAATGTCAATGGTGGAGATGACTTTCATTCCCGACTTTCATTCCCGTCCAAACATTTGTTCCCCTCAGCCTTTCACCCACCCACGTCTTCTCCCCCATTCCCTCTTTTCTCTCTCTCCCTCCCTCTCCCCCTATGTTCTTCTTCTTGAACAGAACCTTTTCCCTCTCTCTCTATCTCTCCCCTCAAAACTTTCCTCTGTTGCTCCTACCCCTTTCATACTTTCATACGCTACTCTCTCTCCCATACCCATAGCGACCACCGACCACCGACCCTCTGGTATAAATATATTGCAGCAGTCGATTCATTTCTCTTTTGCCTAGATTGGCCGGAAAGCCATGGCTGAAAAAGAAGTAGTGGACAGAAAACTGCTGCCAATCGGAGGAAGAAATGGTGGGTGGTCAGGGCGGTATTCAGGTCAGCAACATGGCATCCAGGTTCCTACCTTTTTCTCTCCTTTTCTTCTCTCTCATATATGTCGGATTTGGAGATTTTGAGTAGGAATTCATGCTCATCGTAAAAGAAATTTCACCAGATCTGCAATTTCTGATGCATAACATGGCATCCAGGTTCCTACCTTTTTCTCTCCTTTTCTTCTCTCTCATATATGTCGGATTTGGAGACTTTGAGTAGGAATTCATGCTCATCGTAAAAGAAATTTCACCAGATCTGCAATTTCTGATGCATTTAGAAATTTTCGATTCGACGCGAGGCGTAGCAGAGGCTCTCATGGAGGTCTCTCTGATCTCTCTAATTTCTGTTATTTGTAATTTTTATTTTTGTTCAAATTTTATGTTGTAGATAGAACATAAAATAAGATAGAACTATTTTATCAAATCAGTTGAGTAGTGGTTTGTTGAATAATGGTTTGTTGAATAGCGGTTTGTTGCTGGAGATAGAACTGCTCTGAATAGTGGTTGAATAATGGTTTTTTGGTTTTTAGTACAGATTTTTTTGAGATTTTAAAAATTATTTATAATGGCCTCTTATAGAGTTTCGTTTTAAAATAAAATGGATTTTATTAATCTTATTCGAAGGTATGAATTTGTTATTGATCTTAATCTTAATCTAAAAAGGAATGCATATGGACCTGGCCTCTTATTTATATTGCGTATGTTCTTTTCTTTTTCTTTTTCTTTTTTTAATTTTTTTATATGACATCCACATTTGCCAAATTCTGTAATATTGTTCTATTTTTCAGGGTATTCCAGAAGTTGCAATGCCCGTGAATCAGGCAACTTCTGAGAGGGCTGAAACAAGCGCAACAGCAGCTGCACCTGTCTCTGGAGCACCTTATTCATCTCCCTTGAATTTGTTTCCTCAGGTCTAACATTAGTTTAGATATTAGATAGAGAGTTTCAAGTGTATCTTTACCTTTTATATGTTTCCTATATTTTTTAAACTGAAATATCTCCAGGAAACAATTTCACATTCTGGTGTTGGTGGAGTTGGCTCCCTAGATTTCCTAAGAAACAACCAACAGGTTTGGTTCCTATTATATTATTTGCTGTCATTCCTTGCTTTACGAAGATTGTAATTATAGGAGTTTGGTCTGATCTTAAAGCTTTGCATTTGAATAACTGAAGATTGTTTAAATGTGTTTTCAAATATAATTGTTTATTTATTTATTTATTTTGGATATGCAATGATCTGAGACATAATTTTGGATGTGAAGGAGGTGACGTTTCCCTGATTCAATTGATCAATTGAGTTGGTGATTCAATTGAGTTGGATATGCAATGATCTGGACTACCATTTGTGAGGTTTCCCTGATTCAATTTGTGGGGTAGCAAAGCTAGCTTTTATTAGATAACAATTTGTGAGGTTTCCCTTAATTGTTAAGTATTTTTCCATTTTGTCTGCCTATATCTTAGGTTCGTTATGGTTTTGTTTAGCAAATCACAATATTGGAATCACTAAAGATCACCACGGAATAGTTAAAAGTATTTGTTGTAATAAGATAGAATTTATTGTTTATTTGCTTTCAGCTTACGCAGTGCACTTTGTGAGTAACAACAGTTATGATCAGGAACTCACTGAAAAATGAGATCAATGCTAATTGAATTTTAGGATATTTACAAATGATCAAATAGGGTTAGCATATAAAATGCATGTAGAATCATGAGTGGGCCATAATCTTTAATTCAATGGTAGCACAACCATTTTTGGGGCCTTAGGTGAGATCTCAAATTAAGGTCTTTTGATAATGAAATATTAATTTAAATGACTATTTCTTAATTTTCAAATTGTAAATTTTTTTCATGTAAGTTTCACTTATCTAACTTTTTGAGAAGCAAAATTTATTAATTTAATTTTTGTAATAATTATTTTCTAACATTTTTCAATTGATATAATATCACTAAAAAACTACACTTAGTTTAGTCCCTAATTGATGATATCAATAATCCATTTAATATTTTTTGTGACACAATCAGGATCTTAAATAGGATTTTAACAATTTCAGTTTTGAATTTTTTGTGTAAAAGAAACTGTTACAGGTATTGTCAATAACATTCTATAGGCAATGCATGTATTTATAAAAGAATATAATCTTTTAATGTAATTCAGTAACATTCTATATGTCAATTTCAGTGTTTTTTTATTTTAATTATTTTCCCCGACATTTGTCATTTGCACTGGAACTGTGTCTAGATGATTGTTGCATTGCTCAGTAAATCGATTGGAGTGGTACACGTACTGGCAAATAACTTGTGCCAAAATTGTCTGCATGTTTAAGTCTAATATTTAGCTGTTTTTTAACTTTCAGCATGCCTGATAGATGTTTTGCTTCATGACAGTCTGCAGCTAACTAATGTGTGAATGGAGTTTTTCGCATGGCTGTATTTTCCGGAATGGCAACTTGCAGTGCATTGGAAATCCCAAAGAGGTAATTTCATGTTCATTTGATAATCATTGATGTATTCATGAATGTACTCCCCACCTTCGCTTAATCTGGTACGATGTGCATCTTTCACAATATATGCCACTCTAATTTCATTGATATATATTGTGCAAATGCTTTCAGCACATTCAATGGAGGAGGCAGAACACCTTTGTGATCGACTAGGAATTTTTGTGGATGGTAACTTGCAGTGCATTGGAAATCGCAAAGAAGTAATTTCATGTTCATTTGATAATCATTGATGTATTCATGAATGTACTCCCACCTTCGCTAATGTGGTACGATGTGTATCTTTCACAATATATACCACAACATAAAGACACGATAATCATTTTTCAGAATATCGCAAACAATATCTATGATATGGAAAGTTTCAGAGTGGCAAAGGATTAATATTCGTTATTTTGAATGTACAGTTGAAGGGTAGATACGGAGGGTCTTACGTGTTTACGATGACAACGTCGTCAAACCACGAAGAGGAAGTTGAGAACTTGGTACAACAATTGTCTTCAAAAGCTAACAAGATATACCATTTATCTGGAACTCAGAAGTTTGAGATTCAATACAAGAAGTCAAAATTGCAAATGTTTTCGAAGCAGTCGAGAAGGCCAAGAGCCGGTTCACGGTTTATGCCACATTAGAGGATGTCTTTATCAAGGTTGCACGCGGGGCTCAAGGGTTCAATGGGGGTGTTTGGTGCAGCTTTTTTGAGCCAGCTTATGGCTTCTGGCTTTTAAAAAGTTATTTTGGACTGTTTGGTTAAACTTATTTCAAACAGTTTCTGATTCTAACAACTTATTTTAAGTCAAAAAAGCTGATTCTGAGAAGCTGCCCACCCCCTGCTTCTGATTATCAGCTTCTGCTGTGGACATGTTAATTCATAGTTATACTCTTAAATTTTTTTATTTTTTATTTTTTAAAAAATAGAAAAAGACCCAAAGGGACTATAAAATATTATTATTATTATTTATGAAAAATGTAGACAAATAGTGAATAATAAAAAATAAAAATTAATTGAAAAAGCTACTTCACAGCTTATTTAACAAACACTACTCAGCAACTTAAATCTATAATCTAACAGCTATACCAAACAGATTAACAGCTTCTGATTAAAGTCATAATCTATAATCTGTTAAGCTATAAGCTATAATCTGTTTTAACAGCTATACCAAACAGCACCAATGTACTCTCATAATTTTGAAATATGGTGATGATAAAAAACCTGTAATTTATTGTAAGGCCATTAGATTTATTATTTTGATTTTTTTACTTCTATATTTATTTATTTTTTAATTTTTGTAATTATGTAAGCTATATTAACCTGTATTTTTTCAATATGCATCAATTAGAAGTTTAATGACTTGAAAATAAAAATTGAAAAATGAAAATAATATATGATTGAGAAAAGATGAAATAATAATTTTTTTTACATATGAATAAATAAGTAATGTAAATTGTGGGGAAAAAATAAATCCATTTATTTCAACTTTAAAAAAAAAATCAAATAATAAATACATTACTTAAAATAATAAATTTTACGTTGTTTATATAATATGGAATAAGTCTTATATTAAATTATTAGAATGTTATACAGTAATATTAATTTTAGAGAAATTGTTTATTTTTTACTATTGCATCAATAAAAGTTAATTTTACGTTGTTTACAATTTATTGATGCTTCTCTGCTAGATTTGTGATTTTAATTTATTTAGTTAAACAATATTGGTAATTGATAAGTTGTGGTGAGTTCCATTTATTTAGGATTTATTTATTTACACCGTGCCTTCAGGCACGGGTATATGCTAGTAAATTTATATGATATTAAATTATAACTTGATATTTGAAATAATTGTTATAAAATTAAAAGTGATTCTAATTATTTAAAAAATTCAATATAATTAATATTATAACTAAGATAGACATAAAAATAAGAAATAGTTTTAATAGTTTATTTTTAAAAAGTGAAAAAAAAAAATTATAATAAAATTAATTGATAAAGTATTTTTAATATGTATAATTCTATTAGGTTTTATTTATGGATAATTTAGATTAAGTAAAAATCTTTTAAATATTAAACTTTAAAAAGAATTTTGGTAAAAGGATATATTGATGTGGCATTTTAATAATAAAAAAAAAGAAAGAAAGAAAGAGAGATGCACCACATAGGAGAGAAAAATTGAGAACACACACTATTTTTAATAATAATAATATATATATATATAAGAGCTGCTTATCTGTGTGAAGTTTGTAGGTTCTTTCTGATTTTGTCCTTTTATTTTGAATAATTTATTAATGGTGACCTATATATTGAGTAAATTTTTTTTTATAATTACACAAATATTCTTAGTCAATTATGCAATAGATTTTTTCATAGTTACACTAACATTCTTGATCAATTAAGAAACAGGTTTCTCGGTAATTAGTCAAACATTCTTAGTAAATTACAAAACATAAATCTTTTATTTTTTAGCAAATTACAAATACACTCATAAAATTTGTTTAAAATATGAATCAATCCTATAATATTAGAAATATAACTATCGTTTGTTATAAATTTTAATTTAACATAATTCTATCATATATCTAATGATTTATTCTATTCAATTTTATAGAATAATATTTCAATTTTAAAAAAATTATCAAAATATAAAGTTAAATATACTGTTATAATATTGTAAACGGCCTTTTCAAACTAGTATATATATATAGCATATTAATTTGTCAGTCAGTTTAATTTACCCAAAAAAATAAATTATTTCTCAATTGCCAATTATGCAAGGAGTTCTCAAATGAATGGCAATAGGCAAAAACCCTAATGCTTATTTTTCAAGTGTGGAAAACAATGTCAGGATCAGTGCGCCATAATCAGCTACGATCTTCAATAATCCATGGCGCCCATGCCACCACCCATGGCCGGCCTTCTTTGGTTGGCATTGCCCGTGTCATGCCGCTGCAGGCAAGGTAACCATAAGGATAAGACATAAACGTCTTTTTTCACCAAAAAATGTTTTTTAATGTTTGGTTGCAACCTTAAAACTAATGTACTAACAAATGTATTATTGGTGATGACGGCAACAACAGTGATGGGGGCAGTGATGATGGGGATGGTTGTGGTGGTGAGGTGGAGGTGGTAAGATTATAGTTGGTGTGGTAGTGACGATAGGGACGGTTGTGGAGGTGGGGAGAATGTAGAAAGATTTTCGCCAGTGGTGGGGGTGGTGATCTGGAAAATGTTTTTTGTTATTTCATTTTTTGTGTCCCAAACATCCAAACATGTAGAAAATATTTTCTAAAACACGTATCCTGCCAAAAGAAACTGAGAACAAATGTAGAGCCAAAATCCTAGAAAATCAAAACCCATGAAAGAAGTCAACTTACCTGCTTGCCTCGCACAAAGCGGTTCGTATTACTTTCAATGGGTCAATAATTCCAGCCTTTACCATATCTACATATTCACCTGATCGTGCAACAGAAACAGAAGCTAACCATTTTAGTACAAGCTGAAAATAACATTCGCAGTCATGTGGTGAAACAAGATGATATGCAAGGTGGTCTACAGACCTTTGGCTGCATCATACCCAAGATCAGGGTTGTCTTGCTCCAATAGCTTCCTGACAACAACAGACCCCTCAACACCAGCATTCGAAACTATTGTATGCACTGGCATCTGCAATGGAATTGAACCATTTGTATGGAAAATTGGTTAGTGTTCGAAGCTGCTATCTTTTTATTACAGGTTTGAAGCAAGAAGAGGCTTATTAGTTTGCAATAATACAAAATGAGTGATCTAGAAATGGCTGCTTTTGAGTATTTCAATGAGACCCACAACACATGGAAAAATAAATAAATAAATAAAAAATAATTCTAAAAGACCTTTTGGTTTATTAATGGTTATAAACGAAAACTTTCAGACCTTTAGTGCATTCTGAATAATTTGAACACCAATCTTCTGATCAAAGTTGGCTGTTGGCAGTTTGTCCAACTCTTTTGATGCATAAAGAAGAGCGACTCCGCCACCTGTAAAGAAGGTGTTTTTTGTCAATCTTTTTATCCATTTATGATAAACTAGAGATTCAGAGATAGACAATTAAACTGAAGCTCCCTACCCGGTACAATTCCTTCCTCTAGTGCTGCCTTTGTGGCAGTTAGAGCATCTGTTACTCTGTCTTTCTTCTCACTAACTTCAGCTTCACTTGCTCCTCCAATCTGTGCAATCAAACAAACAAGTTTCATTTTATCATGGGTGCTGTTTTACTTGCAATGATAACAGCATATGAGAATTAGAAACTTGATTGGTTGGGTTTTTGTTTTCATTTTGTGTTTTCTGAAAAAATTGTTTTCGGGAATTTTTTTTGAAAACAACCCATTTTTACGGAAACACCAAAAAGATGTTCTCGAATTTTTTTTAAAACGGTCTTTGCACAAAAATGAAAACAATGGAGGTTTTCGAACTTTTCATTGTTTTTGTTTCTGAAAACACAAAATCAAAGCAAAAAACAAAAGCAAAAACAAAACCAAACAAGCAGGAACTTAGCAAGCCTGAGAAGTTTGCATGGTAGTGAGGCAGACCTTCAATACAGCAACACCACCAGAAAGCTTAGCTAATCTCTCTTGCAACTTCTCCTTGTCATAATCAGAAGTGCTCAAATCAATTGCCGACCTAATCTGCAATTACAAATGATAGGTAGCGTAATGAAGTTAGGATCTGAAGAAATTTTTTATTTTTTACTTTTTTGCTATTGCTTTTCAATTAACTAATGGTCAATCAATCACCAACAGTTCAAGAATAAACTCAACAGGCAAATAGGGCTTCACATTTCGAAGAATGAAGCAACATATACCTGTTCACATCTCTCTTCCAAGGCCTCTTTGTCACCAGCACCGTCAATAACAACTGTGTCATGATGGGATATTATGGCCTAAAACAACCAGCATCTTAATTACACGAAGAATATATAAAAGAAAAATGTGATGTTGAGCCAACATTACTATAGCTCTTTTCTTTTTCTTTTTTCTTTTTTTTTTTCTTTTCTTGGTAATTTGGTATCTGCCCTAAGGACCGACTTATCCAGGGGACCAAAGTTGAAAAAAATAAAATAAAAAGATATTCTTCTTTGAAGTGGTAGTAGAGTTTTACCTTTTTACATGAGCCAAGCATATCTAAATCCACATTCTCCAGATTCATACCAAGTTCTTCAGTTATAAGCTAAAAGGCACAAGATAGATGCATTAATTTAAGGAGTCATGCAATACAACATTGTGAATAAGAAAACATTAACAGGACAATGAACCTACGTTGCCTCCCGTGAGAACGGCAAGATCCTGCAGACTGGCCTTCATGTTCTCCCCAAACCCAGGAACAGTTATGGCACAAAACTATAGAGATACGAAATACACGTAATAAACATCCAAAAGGGACAAACAATTTAAAGGAGAAACTAAAGAAAAGAACAAAAAACAAAAACCACTCCATCAAAATCAAATTAGACAATGCAAAAACCTTGATTCCATCACAAAGCTTATCTAGATTAAGAGTTGCTAGATTTGCCACATCTGTAACAATCAACAGGGGCTTTTGTCTCTGAATACAGACCAAACAGTCTTGTCATTTAAAAATTGTATGGAACGAAAGATCCTTGAGGAATTTAATGGCTAACGAGCTTATTACCTTCAACGCCAACTCTATTACTTTCACAATGGCATTTATACTTGAGATTTTCTTCTCATGAAATAAAATTAGAGGATCTTCTAATTCATGCCAGTATGAATGATAACTGTAAGGCTGAAGTGAAAATTATTAAGCTGGTGAAATGTACACAATTAACAACATATTTTCTTGATTGTGTGTGTCATGACAAGAAAAACCAATATGCTCGAAAGTCAAATTACAATGAAACAAAAGGACTTACAAGTTGGTGGTACTTCAGGTTGGTGATGAAATAAAAAAACCTGTCATCCCTGTAATCCAATTTCATCCCCTTGACAACTTCCAATTCATTATACAATGTCTTACCATCCTGCAAGAGTTTATGTAGTCAGGCCTATGACCTGAGGATAAGACTTGGAACAGAAAAATGACGTAACCCCTACATAAAACTGGACCAAAGTATGTTATAGGCTCTAGCTAGACCACAAGCAGTAATCTTTAACATGACAAGACCAAGATGTCAACATGAACATACTGCAATTGTGATGACTCCCTGCTTGCCAACTTTCTCCATAGCCTTTGCTATCAGCTCACCAATTTCTCTTTCCCCATTTGCAGATGTTGTCGCAACCTATTGAAGTATATTTTTACCAGTGACCACGCAAATCAGAATTTGAACTACTTGCTATTATAGTTTCTTTAGCACTTGTGCTTCTTATCAGCATGTCAATTATAATTACAATAATTTCAATTTAGTAACAAACCTGTGCTATTTCTTCGGATGTGCTAATCATCCGCGCCCTGCTCTTCAAATTTGTAACCACAGCTTTAACTGCCATATAGATGCCACGTGTTAGGTCCTCTACATTCATTCCAGCTGCAACTGATTCATTCAATAAATATTGCTCGGGCAAGGACTGTTGCACAAGTGGTACCTGAAAGCCCACCGGGTGTTCAGTTCTATATGGTTAGGACATCATAACTATACATAAGAGTAGAATGAAATTGATTTAATGGCCATTGCTGTTTTGTCGAATATACAAAGGAACAATTTGAAATCTTTCACCAAGAAGCCTCAATCAGGAAGTCTACAATTTGAAATATCCCATGATGCTTCCATCAATGCTGCTATGAAAGAAAACCTTACCATCACGTGCTACACCATTGACTACATATGCAACACCTCCTACAAGGCCTGACCCAATACCCTTGAACTTGTCCTTGAACTTAATGCTGCTCACTACAATGACACCTTTTCTCACTTTGGGAGGACCATATCTCTGTTCAATCACCACATTGCGACCCTTAAAGCAGCAAAAGCAAATAACTATATTTATCAACAACATTTATAAAACCATACTAAAAGGGGGTAAAGAATGCCAGAGAAGAAAAAAGGAGCCATACAACTGTTCTCTCTTTGCATTGAAGTAATAAGACAGATAAATAAACAAATATGTTGACATATAAATAATAAAGTTACACCTCCTCTAACAGCTTTACCTTTTAGATGGATTAATCGTCAATAATTTAACGCAGTGTGGGTGTTTGAAAAGTGGCTATTTTTTAGACTTTTTAGCTTTTTGACTATTTTAATAGGCTATGTTAGTTTTTGTGTTTTTGGAAAGATAGAATGAATTTTTATCTAAGTTGTTGTATTAAAAAATATATTTGAAATGATGTTTAAGGCTGAAATGATAATTTTGTCCCTAATATCACTTTTTTCAAATTTAGTGTAAAGGGACAAAATCGTCATTTACCAACAATAGGACAACCTGTCAATGTGACAGTGGTAGGCTGTACCTACACTGTCACTGTGACAGCCCCACTGCCGAGCTACTTTCTTTTCTTTTTCTTTTTTTTTTAATATAAAGCATTGGTTTAGGGGCTATTTGGCTTTTTTTTTCTTTTCTTTTTTTTTGAGGCTATTTTAACCTGCTTTCCAAACACCCCCAATATCTCTCTAAGAGCATAATCTTTTAGATGAGTTAGTAATAAACAGTTCATCAAAATATATGAAATAGAGGCCACCATATGACTGCTTTGATTATAAATAACAAAACTCAAACCTGGCAGGCCAATCAAACTATCATTAACTGGTTACACATCTCAGGCTCTTGGGTTTCGAATCCGGATCCTCGGTAGCCCTACCCTGTAGCACTACCCTGTAGCCCCCAAAACGACATCGTTTTGGGGGCGGTTTTCAGAAAAAAAAAAAAAAAAAAAAAAAAAAAAACGCAGAAGAGAGGGAGGGGAAAGGAAGGAGAGGGAGAGGGAGAGGGAGAGGGAGAGGGGAGGGAAGGAGGGAGGAGGGCGAGCTCGCCGTCGTCGTCCTCGCCGTCGTCGCCGCGTCGTCGTCCCTCGCCGTCGTCGCCGCCATCGCTGCCGCCGTTGCAGCCGTCGTCGCAGCCATGGCAGCCATGGCTGCTCCACCTCTCTGCCTCCTCCTCCTCCTCCTCCTCCCCCAATATTTATGGCCCCCTCCAGTTCAGTCCGGCCCCTCCTCCTCCCTCCCTCCTCCCTCCTTCCCTCCCCTCTCCCTCTCCCTCTCCTTCTCCTTCCTCCCCCCTCCCTCTTCTGCGTTTTTTTTTTTTTTTTTTTTTCTGAAACTCCGCCCCCAAAACGACGTTGTTTTGGGGGCTACAGGGGGCGCTACAGGAAAAGGGCTACCGAGGACCCGTTCTCCTTGGGTTTCTAGCCTCCCAACAAAAAAGAAATTGTTTTTATAGGTTTCTAGCCCCTTCACATTCCAATAGTCGACACAAGATCAGGTACTATAAACGTACAGCAAGATAAAGTCAATAATTACAAGCAAAATATATGAAAATACAGAACCCCGTTCAAAGAATTGAACTTTCTGTCATTTTATACTCAACATTTTGCAGTAACATTTATAAAAGGTGCGAGCTTTAAGAAGGGATCGTATACTAAAAATTGCATTCTTACTATTCAAGATCAATATGAACCAAAATGCAACCACCCAAAGTTTGCTTTTTGATTTATGTCATGAACAAAAAAGCTATCGAAAACAGATCTTTGGAATAATCCAATTCCATATCAATTTCTATACAAGAGTAAAGTAATCAAAACATATTCGAAAAGACAAATGAATTTAAATGGCAGAGCTGGAAGAATACCTTTGGGCCCATGGTTACTCCAACAGCATCGGCGATTTCTTCAACGCTCCTTAGCAACGAAGCCCGATCCTCCACCCCTAATTCGTAGTTTTCGGCTGCATAGTTTCTGCTCCAACTCAATCTACCACCAATCTGCATCCCACAAAACACCCAATACAAATACATATATATAGAGAGAGAAATAAATTATATTCTGAAAAAAAAATTGTCAACACAAATGTACAGATCTGAGTGACAATCACCTGGTGGGTGGTGTTCCTGGCAACACTGTGAATCAATAAAAAGCAAGACTTTGATTAGGAAAAGACAACCCAACAAAGAGATTGAAAGATGGAGGGTGAGACTGGTGCACTTACCGGGCTTTGGAGGCAAGGTTTGCTGCAAAGCGGTACATGGTTTTTCTGGGTTTGCAAAAATGGGAGTGTTGGAGTAGGAAAGGGACACAGATTTTGCAAAGCAGAAGTTGTTAGTGTACTGTAGAGAGAGAGATAGAGAGAGACGGCAACAATGGAGGCCCAGCTAGTGCGGACAGAGCAGTTATGAAGAGATGAGAGAACGCTCTAGATACAGATACAGCAGCTTAGATTATTAAACTTCACATGACACGACCCATCTATACTATATCTATATATATAGTGCATGAACACTTTCAAACTCTTACCTGTATTTGATTAGAGATATTGAAAAAACACAATTGGAAAAGAAAAAAAAAAGTGTAAATATTTCTATTTTTTAAAAAAAAAATAGAAATTAAACATAACGTTAATACTAAATTATCAGATAATCTCTTTTACGTGGCGTTATGTGAAGTTTTCTTTACCTATTTTTCTAATTTTTAATTTTTTTAAAATAAATATAATAAAAAAATTAAAAATCAAATATATAAATTAATAAAATTAATAAATTTCATCTCTATCTCTTCAATTAAAACTTTGATAATTAACAAATTTGATCTTTATCTCTTCAATTAATATCTTTCTTAATTAACAAATTTGATCTCTATCCCTATCTCTTCCTTTTTTTTTATAAAATATTTATTTTATTTATTTTTATGTTACATTTTCAAATTAGATTTGATATTTATCTCTTTACTCTATCTAGATATAGTAATGTTCCTCTCTCATTTCTCTACATTCCTCTCCACTTCTAATATAAAAAAATATATATATATTTGAAATCTTCAATTAATGTTATATTGACTGTTATATGTATATATATATATAATTTATGATTGTAAAAGCTGTATGAATAGAATTCACCTCCGCTTCTAATAAAAAAAATATTTTTTTATTTGAAAGGGTTAATTACACTAATAGTTCCCATTGTTTGGGACTTGTGTCACTTTGGTCCCTAACTTTTCAATTGTAACACATTTTACCCTAAATTTTGAATCTTGTTCCAAATAAGGACAATTAAAAATATCATTAGATTTTTTAAGGGTAAAATCATCAATTTGATAAAATATAAACTAATTTGACAAAAATAAATGTCAAAAAAATATTTTTAATTTTTTAAAAATTATTCTTATCCACCAATGATAAAATTATATAAAATTAATAAAAATTACATGATTAATTTTTAAAAATTAATTTTACATGATCATCATCCAAACACATAAGAAAAATTAATTTGGTAAAATAAATAAATAATTGTCTAAAAGATTTATCAATTTTACATAATTTTATTTTTAGTAGGTAGAAATAATTTTTAAAAATTCAAAAATATTTGTTTGACATTTATTTTTGTCAAATTAGTTTATATTTTCTCAACTTGACAATTTTACCCTTGAAAAATCTAATGATATCTTCAATTGTCCTTATTTGGAACAAGTTTCAAAATTCATGGTCAAATGTGTCACAATTGAAAAGTCAGGGACCAAAGTGACACAAGCTCCAAACTATAGGGACTATTTGTATAATTTACCCTATTTGAAATCTCCAATCTCAATGTTATATTGACTTATATATATATATATGATTTACGATTGTAAGACTTGTATGAATGGAAACAAGCCATATTGTTGATGCGATTTCTATATAATTTGTTGATTGAACATTTTATTTGTATATCTCATTTTGTATAATTGAAGTTGTTTGAAACCCAAGGAATTGTGGCGCTTTGGTAAGGTTTTGAAGCATAAGCTCAGAGTTCTGAGGTTCAACTCTCAGGAATTTGGTGTAATGATCTTAGGACAGTCCTCAAAATGTTGCTAGACGAACTGTATCCTAGGCTTGAGTGTGGGGTTGAATCCCAACACCTACACTGTTTGACTTAAATGGTGTGTGCATTGTGGAGTTAGCGCACACTCCCGCAGTTTGCCCCTCGTCTTACTCTGGTTAAACTGACATTAGATAGTTGATTCGGAAGTCGGTGGTAGATAGACTTGGAAAGTTTACTCGTTAACCAAAAAAAAGTTGTTAGGAAGTATATTATCAAATCTTTTATTTTTCTTTTTTTACTTCCTTGAGACTTATAAATGTTGAATTTTTTGAACGATCATAATTTTTTTTTCAAAAATGATTTATTCAAGAAGTTTGACTCATATTTCATGACTTTTTTGTGTGTGAGCACGTGCACGATGAATTTGATATATATTGATTCCCTATTTCAAGTTGTACATTTCAAATGTAAAGTGAATCGTTGGGTTTGTGTTTGTTTTTTTTGTAATGTATTTTTAGATATGTTTGTAATGCACGTCGTTCACTTTGCACAAAAGCCTCATGTCTTTCTCTATAAGAGACAAAGCTTGAGAGAAGATAAATTGAAAGTTCTTCCCATTCAAAAAAAAAAAAAAAATACATGAGATATTTGAAAAAAAAAATTAGAAAATCTATATTTTAAATTTTTATTTTGCAACGCCCGTTTTTCACTTCATATATTCATATCATATCATATAAAAATCTCATGTCTCACTCTATAAGGGACAAAACTTGAGAGAGAAGATATTGAAAGATCTTCACATTCAAGGTTAATGCATAAGATATTTATAAAAAAAATAAGTTACAATATTGAAACTTTTTTTATTATTATAAGAATAAAGGTTGGGACCCCCTTTGGGGGTCACCCCCTTTACCCCCTTTGCCACGTGGCAAGAGGTGATTGGAGGAGCAGGAAAAAAAAGAAAAAGAAAAAGAAAAGGTGACCAATGAGAGAGAGAGGGGGTCCAAAGGGGGTCCTAAAAAGGGGGGATGAATCATTGTTGTTATTATAATTGATATTAGTTTTATAAAGCAAATATAAATTAGTACACACTACAGTCCATGTATCTATCTATCTATATCTATATCTATACTATATGGAAAATGATTTGGAGCCCTAAAAAGAGGCCCCCTAATCCCCCTAATTTCCTATTTTGGCAACTGTTTCCCTTTTCTTTTCTTTTTTTCTTACTTGATATGGAAATTAGGGGGATTAGAGGGGATGTTTTTAGGGGGATGTAGCATGACCGATACTATATATATAAGCATTTTCTCTCAAAAAGTTTTAAAAGTCTATTTCTAAATTCTCATAATTTTAAAATTTTCTATTTCTTACATGGTAACCCTCTTTAATTGTCTTTTATATTTTCTATTTTCCTTTATTTTTTAATTATAAAAATTAATTTCATGACATATGGATACATATTTGAATTTCAAAGTTATCATTTCTATAGATAAACATATAAAAACTGATAAGTAATTAATTTCATGACTTATGGATACAGATTTGAATTTCAAAGTTATCCTCCCTATAGATAAACATGTAAAAACTGATAAATAGTTTATGAAAATTAATTTCAATTTCATGGTCTACTGAAGATAAAAATTAAATAATTAATTTCATAACTTATAGATAAATATTTAAATTTTAAAGTTTCTCCCCATAGATAAACATATAAAAAATTATAAAAACTAATTTCATGGTTTACAAATAAAGATAAAGATTAAATAATTTATTTTAAAAAATTAAAAATTAAAAAAAAAAAAAACTCTCAAGCCCTACTTAGTTCCACCTCTGTCTCCACGTGTGTTATACTCATAGTTTTAAATAACAGTATCAAGATATATAATATATAGTATCGATGATATGATTATATGTTAGCTAGTATCGAAAGTTAACGGACAATGTCGACTAATATATCAACTAATAACGATAAAGTCAAAAATCCGTTACGTACGATACGCAAGAGTGGGTATTTATATGCATGTTTGATGTCTCATATCAACTAATAACGATCATGAGCTTCATTATAAAATTATATATTAATAAAAAATATATTTTTATAACTTATTATTCAAAAAATTATTATAAAATGGGTGAATTATTTAGGGTTGGCACTAACATTTTCGGGACTTAATTCCACATGAGGCCTCTTACACGTCTAAAAAGAAAAAGTTGTAAGATTATGTCATTTTTTATTTTAAAAATATTTGATCATACTTACAAATAGATTACTTCAGTATATATATATAACTATTAAAATTTATTTAAATATATAACAAAGTTTGCAATAAAAAATTCAAAATGATTAAAGTTGAAGTAATAGATAAAAAGTGAACAAGCTATACACTTAAACATCACACTTTTTTTATTTTTAATTATAAAATTGCTAATCAAACTTGCATAATTCAACTTATTAACTAAATCATTTTCAACAAATTAACTTGCTAAGATTAAATTTTTGTTATTTTTTTTTTAAATATGTTGACTAATATCTAAATTAATTTTTTGATTTTTTATTTAAAAAAATTGAAAACACCAAATTAATAATTAAATTTGCTTTGCGTGAGATGAGAGAAAATTAACTTATGAATTCTATAAAACTGAAAAATCACTTGATATTAAATTCTATTTTTTTAACTTTATACAACACTAATTTACAAATAAAATTTGTATTTATGAGGGGATTCACTCTCTTTGATTTCAGTTTTCAAAATTCACTTTTCAGAAAATTTTACTTATTTGCTTTCTATATTTTTTTGTTTTTACTGAATTTTTTAATATTTTAAGCAATTTTTTTAATTTGTAGACACGCCTAACATAAATACACTTAAAAAGTATAATATTTGTAAAAAAAAAAAAATAAGACTTTAAAAGATTCACTAAATACCAACAACAAAAAAAAAAAATTTCAGTACGTTTTTCATATTTTTGTGTATTTATTAGTTTTTTAAAATAATTTTTCATAAATATTTTACAATTTAGATACATCTAAATAAGGTACATCTAAAAAAGTAAAAAAATAACTTAAAATTTTAAAAATATTCACTAAAAACAAAAAAAAATATGAAAAATAAAAAAACTCAATTTTTAGAAAACTAAATTCAAAAAACATAAACCAAACATACTAAATATTATTTTAATTTTTCTTTACATTCAATAAAATTTTATCCTGTGCATAGCATAAGTTTTATGTTAGTCTATGTATAACCAATTATAATTATTTTGTCAAAAGCCTCCAAATATTTATTCCTAAATTTTCATAATTGTAAAACTCTCTTTTTCCTAACGTGACAACCTGTTTTGATTATCTTTCATGTTTTCTATTTTCTATTTGTTTGATTAATTAAAATGAAAATTAATTTCATTGCTTATGGATAAAGATTTTAATTTCAAAATTGTTCCATATAGATTAACATATAAAAACTGATAAATAGTTTATGAAAATTAATTTTACAATCTACAGATAAAGATAAAAATTAAATAATTAATTTAAAAAATGAATTTCATAACTTATAGATAATCTAAAATTTCTTCTCATAAATAAACATATAAAAATTGATAAATAACTTATAAAAATTAATTTCATGGCCTAGAGATAAAGATAATGGTTAAATAATTGATTTAAAAAAATAAAATTACTCCTCCCCCCCCCCCCCCTTCATTTTGTACTTTAATTAATTTTATTATAGATAAACATATAAAAATTCATAAATAATTTATGAAAATTTATTTCATGACCTATAGATAAAAAAAATTAAAAATTAATTTCATGACTTATAGATAAATAAACATATAAAAATTGATAAATAATTTATTAAAATTAATTTCGTGGTCTTACAGATAAAGATAAAGATTAAATAATTGATTTATAAAAAATTAAATAATAAAATTTAGATAAAGATATGATTTATTAATCTATATATCTATCAAAAATATATATATCTAAATCTTTATTTTGGTTTACTAATATTTTTTTTCTACTTCTATCACATATTATCTTTTTTTATTTTGAATTTTTTATCTTATGAAATGTCATTATCTATAACTTCTTATCCCCTCTTAAATTCTTAACATTCTCTTGATAATTTTTATTATTCATCATTATCTACCAAGTAATAAAGATAAAAAATAAAAAGAAATTGGTCGGCTCTGAATGAGAAAAGTATTAATAATAAAATAATGAAGGTTGCAGGGAAAGTGGCAGCACAAAAATCTCACGAAATTAATTTTTATCACTATATTTATTTAAGGTAATAATTTAATATTCTTTCTTTTAGTTGTTAAAAATAGTTTGTTTTAGATCATTGTTATGTGTTTTTTTTTTTCCTTTTCTTTTTATAAGGCTGTCATTTGTTATAATATTTCTTCAATCTCATCTCTAAATTCTTTCTTGGGCAAATTACACTAACAGTCCCTATAGTATGAGACTCGTGTCACTTTGGTCCCTAACTTTTCAATTGTGACACATTTGACCCTGAATTTTGAATTTTGTTTCAAATAAGGACAATTGAGGATTTCATTATTTAATTTCAAGGGCAGAATCGTCAATTTAATAAAATATAAACTAAGTTGACAAAAATAAATGTCAAAAAAAGTTTTTTAATTTTTTTAAAATTATTTTTATCCATCAATGATAAAATTATGTAAAATTGATAAAAATTAATAAAAATTACATGATTAATTTTAAAAAATTAATTTTACATGATCATCATCCAAACACATAATAAAAATTAATTTAGTAAAAAAATAAATAAATGTCTAAAATATTTATCAATTTTACATAATTTTATTTTAGTGGGTTGAAATAATTTTTAAAAATTCAAAAATATTTGTTTGACAATTATTTTTGTCAAATTAGTTTATATTTTATCAAATTGACAATTTTACCCTTGAAAAATCTAATGATATATGCAATTGTCCTTATTTGGAATAAGATTCAAAATTCAGGGTCAAATGTGTCACAATTGAAAAGTTATGGACCAAAGTGACACAAGCCCCAAACTATAGGGACTATTAGTGCAATTCACCCTTCTTTCTTTGAAATTTTTGGTTTTTCAATAATAAAGTTTAGAATCGATTTCTTACTAAATTTGTTTTCTTGGTGCTTATTTTATAATTTTTTTATAAATAAAATGGATTAAAACGATTTTCTTATATAATTTTTATAATCTTACAAAATTCTTATCTTGATTATTTTTTTTTTTTTACAATATTGTAGGAATTATGCAAGTATTATTCAAACTATGGAAAAAATGATTATAGAGAAGGTTGTATACTTTGATATGATATGCATGTGTCATTGACAGAGGAGATCAAAAATTGAGAGTTGCTAACCGGATCAATTAATGATTTGTTTGAGAAGTTCTTTTTATGAGTAAGGTAACAAACTTAAATTAAAATGTTTTAAAAACTACTTATAAATTATAGTTAAAAGTTGAGATTATAATTTGGTTCCACAATAATAATATAAACTACTAATTTAAAAGTCTAAGTAAATTTATGATAATTTTTATGAGTTTATAGGATTTCTCTATTTTATTGTATTTTATTTTATTTTTTTGCATGACATTATAGTTTGATACAAGTGTTATCAAGTGATTGTGATACTATTATTCCCAATAATCTTTATAATTAACAAATTTTTTTGTATATCAAATTTTATTGTGAAATTTTGCGAGTTAATTATTGTTAACATCATGGTCTGCGTTATTAAGACATAATTCAAGATTAAGATTATTTATTTATCACACAAAATATACATGGTAATGCTGGGTATAGGGTTATCTGAACCGCCCAACCTGCCCAATCCAAATCAATTCGTATACAAACGTGCGGTTTTGTAGACACAATGCGGGCGGATGAAATTTGGAATATGACATGATTGCGGGTTGCGGATGGGTTGCAAGTTTAACCCACACCCACGAGAACCCACTCGCACTTAGACTCTTTTATTTATTTTTTTTAAAAAAACTTGGACAGTTGTTATTTTATTATTGCATTTTGAATGAATATAAAAGTTAATGATAGTGAATAAGATTGAGATCTAATTTCGGATTTTGAAAGACGTGCTTGTGTTAGTTTATAATTTGATTTAAAAGTTTAGGATTTTGAATTATTTATTTGTGTTAG
Organism: Camellia granthamiana; assembly: GCA_036172215.1. Classification (NCBI taxonomy): domain Eukaryota; kingdom Viridiplantae; phylum Streptophyta; class Magnoliopsida; order Ericales; family Theaceae; genus Camellia; species Camellia granthamiana. The sequence continues at coordinate 20,938,516 of CM069910.1, read as the reverse complement.
AAATTGATTTTGTTGTGTTTTTAATTTTATAAGTTTTAATTCATTAATTATTAATGTTGGAGCATTTTAGAAAATAGAGGGAAAATGACTCAATAAATATTTACAAAATGGGAAAAAAAGGCTCCAAAATAAATTTTTAAAGAAAAAAATCCAATCTGCAAACCACTCGCATATCCGCGAACCTTAGCCGCACAAACCGCAGCCCGTACTGCAAGCAGTTGAGGGTTGAATTTTTCCCAAATCACATACATGTAGGCAGGTCCAAATCGATTCACAAACTATCCAAAATCGAACCGCGATCACCCCTAGGATATGGTCTATTTATCAGTTCATCACACATGTTACCGCTAGTTGCATGAACATGAATCGACCAGTAAAAAATGGAATTGAAAAAAAAAAAAACACAAAATAATTAGAGAAAACAATTGATATTTGTTGTTCACAATTAATTAAAAAAAATGATAAATTATACTTACCTCTCTTAAAATTTTAAAAAAAAAAAAAAAAGTCTTATAATTTTGACATAATTACATTAAGTTCCTTTAAAATTTTAATTCATATAACACTTCACTTAACACTCTTTTCATTAATTAATAATTTGTTAGTTATTTAGATAAAAATGATATTATCATATTTTTTACACAAAAAATATGTATTTTTTGTTTTTAGGTTTTGCACTATATAGATCAATTTTGATCCATTTAACCTTATTAAAAGAAAATTAATATAATTATATTAAAATTATGAGATTTATTACTCTTTCTGTCTCAAAATATTAGTCCTTTATTTCATTTTTCACTGTCATAAAAAAAAATAGTCCCTTTTCAAAAATTAAGGATTAAAATAATATGATTTTTTTATTTTACCATTCTTTTAAATTTGTTAACATTAATAATTTTAAAATGTAATAATTGTACTATCAAAGAATAGTTTTGTAAAGTTTAAAAATGTAACAATTTTTGAAGTGTAATAATTGTATTATAAAAAAAAATTGAATTCCCCAAAAGAAACTAATATTTTGAAACAAAAATAGTATATTTTTTTCTAAAATTTAAGAGATTAGTTATTCAAATAAAAAATGAGAAAATTAGTGTAAGGTCTCTCTCCCATTTTTTAGTAATGGAAGAGATCTACAATATTATTTTATAATGTTTAAAGTCCCTCACCTCTCACACTCATATATCACAGATAAATTTGAATTTATCAAATATTATAAAATCGTTATAGATATTTTTTTGTTCTAGGGTTTCGATCAATCGCAACCATGGAAGGCGACGGAGCTATAAGAGCGGCAACGAAGGTGGCCGGAATCACCGTCGTGAACGGCAGTCTTCACGGCGTCCCTTCGGTATCTTCGACAGACCATCAAGTCGCCTTAGCCACTTACAGTGCCAGTCGTCATGTCTCATCTATCGTTGCTTCTTCCGAAGAGGTGAATTGGAACGTTTTGACAGCTTCTCAGAACAATCCAATCGACGCTGAGTCGTAGAGGCCGTGTTAGGAGATCGACGACTGGGAGTTCACTGATGCAGTCGAGGAGACGATCGTGAATTCCAGTGAGCCAATATCGAGACTTGTATTTGGTGGTTTGCCGACTCTTGAATAAGCCAAAGAAGCCACTTCTGAACTTAAAAGAGGCTCTTGACAAGTATAATAGTAATACTTTTCGTTTAAATTGTATAATTTCTATTAATTTTTTGTTATATTATCATCAATGCATTTTGATTTCATTGTTTGAATATGCTATATTGTTGATATTGATTCAGAATTTCTACAATTTTTTGGGAAATTTCTATCATTTTCTTTGAATGAATTTAATAAATTTTTGTTGTACTTATCTGCATATTTCCAGGGTATATCTGTCCTCATCTAATTCTAATGGTTTTGGGGATTCATATATAGCTAGTCATGAGCCTGATTTGTTACTGCTTTCGAACCCCGAATACTCGGAGACTAAAGCTTGTTGGTATGTGAGTCTGGGAAGAATTTCTCTTCCATTCTCTCTGTATTATCTTCTATTTTAATTTTGAAAATTGAAGCTTTTCTTCAATATAGCTATCTATGGAGTCCCTTTTCTGCATTTTAATCTCTTGTAATGTAGATTGAATTATAGACATCAACAATTTCTCTAATTCAAACTAGAAAAAATTTAAATTTCTCTGAGTTTAAACTAGAGAAAATTCAACAACAGAGAAAATTATCCAGAGAAATTGAAATTTCTCTACGTTCAACTTTCCAAAGAATTCAAGCTTTTTGGATTTTATAAGGGTTTCAAGCTTTTTGTGAGTAACATTTACGATATGATCATCATTAAGAAGCAAGCCATGAACTTCATACCATTGTTGGTGAAATTTACTAGTCTGGTTAAGTGTTATGTTGTGATATCTATTGCTTTTGGTGTTTTGAATGTCTTATCATCTCGAGAAAATTGGTCAAAATGAAAATGGTGTTTGTTCAATTTTCTCTGGGTTGTTGTTGTCTGAATGTCTTACAGTTCAGAGAAAATTAGTTAAAATGAAAATGGTGGTTGTTCAATTTTCTCTGATTTGATAAAAAAACATGTAGAAAATTATGAGTAGATTAGAGAAAATTGGTTAAAAATACAGAGAAATTCTTTGGGAAGTTTAGAGAATTTCTCTGGAGAGAAAATCTTTGGGAAGTCTAGAGAAATTCCCTGGAAAGTGTAGAGGGGAGAAAATCTCTAGAAAGTCCAGAGAAATTCCAAAAATTTCTTTGGAAGTTCAGAGAAATTCTCTGGGTTGAATTTTCTCTGGATCGATGTTGAGAAACCTTAGATATTATGAAAATATTAAGTGTCCTTTATGTTATAAAATCTTAATACCAGAAACCTTAAAAAAATTCCCATAAAAAATTAGTGTATTGTGCTAATTAAAAAAAAGTGTACTTTTTAAAACTCGATAGAAATTCTCGTAATTCTAAAAAAGAATAATGTTAGAAACTTCAAGAAAATTATTAATTTTTTTTATCAACACTCACATTCCACACCAATATGAATATTTGGTAAAAAATTTAATAATTTTAATGATTTTATAATTTATATAATAAGTGAAATCATAATTTTAAAATGACAATAACATATTCAAATTAGTCTTTGTTTAGGAAGAGTTAAAATAGCCTGGCTTCTTGACTTTTTGGTTATTTTAACTTGGCTTTTTTAGCTTCGTGTGGTTTTTATTTTTGATTTTTTTGACTTTTGTGAGAGAAAAAGTATAATAATTATGATTTAAATGTGACATTTTATCTAATTAACTTATATAGTCAATTTTATCTTTTATATTTTTAGCCAAAAAGTCAAAACTAAACATAGCTTTAATATACTAATCTGTGTGGCACCGTTTTATTGGGGTTTCTATTTCTAGTATTTTTCATAGAAAAAAAGAAGAAGAAGAAGGGCTCCTTGTGGTCCTTCTTCAGGTTATTAAGGCTCCGTTTCTAGGTTCGCTTGGGTTAATTTAGTCTTACAGAATAAAATTAATTATTTTAATTAAATACGATGAAATATTACGAGTAATTCTATTTATACATCCTTACTTATCTTAGTATACACTATTTACTCAGTTTACACCATACACAAATTAAAATTTTTAATTTTGTCTCAATACACATCAATAATTTTTAGATAATACTAAACTACCCTCATCTTCTCCAACAAATTCTAACCCTAACCATTGTCGGCAACCACTGCCTTCCACCGACACCATTTCCTTCTTAGCCTCTCTCAACCTCCCATGGCCGCCCCCCCTCCCCTACCTTTTCCCCTTCCCGCCACTGCTTCCTCCTCTCCGTTGCTCTAAGATCGGATCTGTGAAGAACCCAGTTGATCTGATTAATAATGGACTGCAATCTGCAGTTGCCATAGCCCTCTCAACACTAGCATCTTTCGGCTCAACATAATGTTAAAAACTAAAGTTATCAGAATAAATGAATTTTAGAGGTTTGTCATTGAAATAACAGATGCATATACCATAAGAAGCTGACAATCAACAACCACTTGTGAAGCGAAAGATGGTGGTGTTGGGGAGGGCTATACCTGAAGAGAATGGAGGCATATCAGAAGAATAAATCATTTAATTGCCACAGCTGGTCTCGCAATAGATATATTGAAGGACAAAAGCTCTTACCTGTCCAAAAAACAAAAGAAAGAGATGAAATTTAATGACATATATCAAGTTATGCCAGATTAATAGCCATAACTGGATTTTTACGTAATGGATGCTGGGCAAGAGGAGAGGAATGCTATGAAGGTGGTGATGATTGGAAGGGAGGGAGGTGATTATCGGTGGTCGGAATGTCAAAGGTTAGGGTTGAGTTAGGAGGTTGGGAGAAAGGGAGAGGTGTGTTGGTAATTTGATTGAAGGATAAAATTGTAATAAATTTTTTTTAAAAAAAAGATGTTCAATGAGCTAATCAAGTGTGTGGAAATAGAATTTTTCAAATATTACATATAAATTATAATTATTTTATTTTTTTTCATAAAAATTATCTCAAATGAAAATTTTTAATCACAAATTAAAATAATTAAAAAGTTAAAAAATTATTTTTCTCCCACAATAACCCAAAAAAAAAAAAAAAAAAAAAGCTTATTAATTTTTTTTAATCCCAAATAGTTTAAGAAAAATGATTTAGAACCCTAAAAACACCACCCCTAATCCCTTAATTTTCATTTTGGATAACTGTTTTTTTTTTTTTTTTTACTTGATATGAAAATTAGGAGGATTAGGAGCAGTGTTTTTAGGGGATGTAGCAAGGTCCATAGTTTAAAAACCAATTCACGCCTCAAACTGGCCCCGTTTGGGGACTTACTTTTTTAGCCAATTAGCCAAAAAGTTATTAAATTAGCCAAAAAGCCAACCATTCATACCAAAAAGTCAAAGATTCTCTTTTCTCTCTACTTTTTACACATCTTTTCGTAATTAGCCAAAAAGTCATCCCAAACATACAAGTTTTTTTTACCTACCTTTTTAGCCAAATAGCCAAAAAGTTACTAAATTAACTTGTTCCCAAACGAGGCAAGATTAAAAAACACGTGCCTCGTCCAGATTGCAGCCCCCATTCCTCTGATCGAGCTTCTACACCGTAACTCCCCTGCGACGGCACTCTTCCTTGATCCATTTCTGAATCACCCATCATTTCTCTCGATCAGTCGCAACTGTACCGAAGAAGAACCAGACCCCAGACAAAGAAGAAGATGACTGAGGCCACGATAAGGAACAAACCGGGCATGGCGAGCGTGAAGGACATGCCCATCGTGCAGGACGGTCCGCCGCCTGGCGGCTTCGCTCCGGTCCGGTTCGCCCGTCGGATCCCCAACAAGGGTCCCAGCGCCGTCGCCATTTTTCTCACCACTTTCGGCGTCTTCTCTTGGGGCATGTACCAGGTCGGCAAAGGCAACAAGATCCGAAGGTCCGAATTTCCATCATCATCTATATATATATATTGTTTTATGTGTATCTCATTGGATTGTATGCATGTATTGTGTGTATTTGATTTTGATTATAGTTATTGAAATGGGTGTTACTGATTTGGCATATCAAGATTGAGACTTGAGCTTGTAAATTTGGGTTTTTGCTAATTTTATGGAATGAGCCCTAGAAATTGGGGGGGGGGGGGGAATATTGCTGATTTTGACTTTAAATGCTTCCATTTCTTACACTCCGTTTGGATTGAGTGGTTTGGTGAAAAAAGAATAAAGAAACGGAGAGAATGAGATTTCTCATTTTGTCTTTGGACGATTAATGAGGTGAGTAATGGTGAGAAAGCCAAATCACACCGAGGTATGTTTTATTTCTCACTAAAAGTGGTGAGATTTGGTGAGAAACTAAAATTAAGCTTCTTTTCCTTGAAAGCGGATTTGGTTGGTTGGAGCCCCCTCGTAAGTGACATTTTTTTTTGGGTAAACTATCAATAGGTCCTATTTTGGAGACTTATTATCCAATAGGTCCTACTTTGGAGATTTAATACCCATTAAGTCCTATTTGATAAATTTATTAAGTGATAAAGATAAATTTATCAGTCTTTTTTTATGAATAAATTTATAGTGATAAATTTATCAGTCTCTTTGTTTTTATGAATAAATTTTTAGTGATAAATTTATCACTCTCTTATTTTTATAGTGTTAAATTTATTAGTTAGGACCTGTAGGTAAATAAGTCTAGTGAATAGGACTAATTGGTAAGTATCCCTTTTTTTTTGGGGGGTGGAATGCTGATCTCTGTGTAGGAATCTTTATGTTAATTAGGGTGGCATGTGCAAAGGTGATGAGAAACTAGGCCCATGTTCTTTTGCATTGTAGAGTGGCAAGAGAGTTATGGGACTTGAGCTTGTTGATATTTGGGATGTCTTAGGTTTTTTCCAGAGTGGCGAAATTCATTCATGTGTGGAGGGGCGGGTGTGTGGGGAAGAGATTTGAGAACAAGGGGCATGGCTTTGTTGATGATTAGACTGAACCTGGATCAATTTCTTGACTTTGTTGATGATTTAGTTTTGTAAGGGGCATATGGTTTTGTTGGGTCCTTTGTGGCTCGAGTATAGGTTTAACACAATGATTTAATTTTCCAAACTTATATTTAATTGCTTTGTTTGATGAATATTGAATGATAGTTGACTTGCTGTTTGGTTTTCTTTTGGAGGGCCATATTCTCCGTCCCCCCACCCGCGCCGCCATCCCCCATGGCGAGTGGGCCTCCTCCTTTCCCTTTTTTATGCATTTTATTTCCTTTAATTTTTTGTTTTATTGATCTATTCTCATGGCTTTTGTACTTTGTAGATCACTGTTGTACAGAACAAATGCCCTGTGTGCATCAGTGATTTTATTTTATTTTTTCAATAGCCAAAGTTCTCTCTCTGCTTGGCATCTTTCAGAAGGTTCTAAACCTCAGTTCGGCAGCATCTGGGAGATAAATCTAAAGATATATCTTATTATGCTCTAATAACCCTTACTTAATGTAGTGTTGCTATAGTTTTTTTTTTATTAATTAATTATTTTTTTCTCTCTCTCTTCCCTTCAGTGAAGTATTCTGAATTCTGATTGCATCCATTGCTAGATGCACCTTTCTTAAATTTGATTGTGTCCACTGGTAGATGCACCTATCTTGAATGAGATTCAATTCTTGGTCTAATCAAATGCCCAATCCTCCACTTATGAAGGTGTTAGGCTGTACTTATAAATTAAGTTGCAGCGAAGGAGTTACTTCTTTGGTGTTTCAGGAATCATTCTCCAAATCCGCTGGGGTATCTTGACGCCATAATACCTATCTATTTTATGATGAACCAATTGCCTATCATGGAAAGATTGAAAATGCTGTGAGACTGCTCTCCTTATAGAAGGCATCAACTGCCTTGAAGAGTTTGAGCCCAATGGGCTGATCAAAAAAAAAAAGTTTGAGCGTAATGGATTTGATTTTAAGCTTTTCTAACAAGATGTTCCCACACACCAATCAGATAGAGGCATTTAGTTTGTGTTGCTTATGTATATATTTGATAGGTAGCATCTAGAAAATAGCTGTGTTTTACATTTCAGGGAAGGTACACGTCTTAATTTAGGCGGCAGTTTTGGTAGATGGCCCGTCCTGATTACTTTTCATCTTCTACTCATAGTAGATGCTCTCAAGTCTAGCAGTGGCAGGGAGGGAATGGCACTATGATGGTCTAGCATAGTTTGCCTGGAAGCTGCTGCTCTGCTTCATTAGTCTTGTAACTTTGCTAGGATTGTACGAAACGAGTTCAAAAGGTGGTGAAGTATATCTGTTAGGTTATTGTGCTTGCACTGCCAATTTCTAATTGTCAAAATACTTCTTCCTATTATCACCCCATTTCATTGGGGATAATTAATAAAGTCAATCATATATGATATGCTCATAATATCTCATTTATTTAGGGAGCTTAAGGAAGAAAAATATGCTGCTCGCAAAGCTATACTGCCCATGCTTCAAGCTGAAGAGGATGAAAGGTAATCTTCCTTTCAGTGTATCTCTCCTTCCAACCCAACCCCATCATATTCAACTAACTGCACTAACTTGAACGCCTTTCTTTTCCTTGAATGTGTGTTTTATTTTATTTATTTTTATTTTTTATTTTAGATTTGTGAAAGAGTGGAAGAAGTATCTTGAAGAAGAGGCAAGAATAATGAAGGATGTGCCTGGGTGGAAAGTTGGTGAAAGTGTCTATAACTCTGGAAGATGGATGCCTCCTGCAACTGGTGAGCTCCGTCCTGATGTCTGGTAAGATGTTTGGTGTGTTTTGAACACAGAAAGTTGTGCATTGTTAGCCGTCAAAAGCTGGTCTGTTTCCCTTCTTGCGAGTTTGTTGGTCTCCTTGACATTATCCTCCTTCAAGGTGAATAAAAATGTTTTTGAAAAACTTTGTTCACATGTGATGAAATGATAAAGTACTATTCTCTTATTAATACGGTTGTCTACTTTTCTATTTAGGTTAAAAAAGTTTAAGACTGTGGAACCTTGTTTGTGCCATATTTTATGCGAAAATGGTGTGATGATTATGATAAATCTTATTTTGTCTACATACTGCTGGGAAGCTGAGACAATTGTGTATCTGCTCTTTAGTTGTGATCAATAAGAGGAGTTTTATTTGGTAGCAAATTTTCAACTAGCAAATTGATCTTGATACTTTCCTTCAATAATGCATGTCGATGTCATCTGTGAGTTATGTTATTAGGGGTGATCATAGTTTCCAATCTTGAAGCAAAAAATTGAAACAATCGAGGCAGAGAAAACAAAATGGTAAAATAAAGATGGTATATTATTTAGAGGCATGAGAGATAAGCCAGAAAGTGACTGAACTAGATTATGATAAAATGAGTTTATAATTTATTACACAATTGTAACCCAGTCATTCATCTGAGTCCACTTTGCATTATCGCTGCTAATATAAAACCCATCCGGCCTTGCAACCCACCCAGTAACACTTCAAATTTTGTTGTTGATCAACTTGTCAATAGTTGATGGACAGTCTGTTGTTGAACATCAACTCTCTGCTTGGAACCCCAATAGAAGTGGCAGAAGTGGAGAGTGTTTCCAATGAAATTGCGATTGAATTTCCAATAAAGTTCCTGACCAGTTGTCAGGATATGTGTACCCAGATCGGTTTTTTTAGATTGGCAACGAACTTGCAATGGTGAGGGAGTGTTTGGGACCCCACTAATTCATCTCAACTGAGAGGGTGATTCTATATCTCCATGCATCTCAGCTGAGCCGGTGAGGCTATCTTCATGCACAAATAGTGTGTTGCAAACAAAGTTAGATGCCAAGATAAGAAACAGAAGGGACAGTTTGGTCATTGTGAAACCGATATTGTCAAAATGATGTTGATATTATTTAATGTACTTCGCTTTCTTCCTTACCTAGCTTCTTATGCATACATATATATAGTCGACACATACATGTAATCTATGTGGATTTTGGTAATTCATGTTTGGTTACTAGAATCTATGGGTGTGTTTGATTGGACGGACTGGAAAATGGGGGATTAGAATCCATCGGACTTGAGTCCTGGGATTAGAATCCCCCGGACTATTTGGTTGGATTGGATATGTATCTTGTGTTTGTTTTTTCATGGGATTAGATGTCCGGACTGTGAATCCCCCGGACTATTTTTAGTGAATCCAACGTTTGGTTGGACGGACTGGATAGAATAAATGAACAAATGACTATTTTACCCTTTTTTAATTGTTTACTAAGTAATAGCAATATTAAACATATCTTTAATATTTTAATTATTTTTAGCTAGATTAAATAAAAAAATATTTTATTTTATTTTTTACACAATTAAATACATTTATTTTTTTTTAAAAAATAAAAATAAATAAAATATCAATAAAAATATATATTATTTTTTTAAATTAAGATTTTAAATAAATTTGTTTAAAAAAATAATAATAATCAAAAAATGAAATTAAATAAAAACATTAAATTTAAATAATGAAATTAAATAAAACATAAACAAAATTTTAAAATAAAACATCAATAAAATATCCATAAAAAATTATTTCAAAAAATTAAATAAATAAAACGTCAATAAAAAGTTAAATAAAATTATTTTATTTTTAAATTGAGACATTTAAATTTTATTGAATTTTATTAAATATAATACATAATTAAATAGTAGAGGGTCAAAATGGTCATTTCATCATCTAATCCAAACAGTGATTAGTCCCCCACTTTCTGTCCCACACCCCCCCAGGACAGGATAGTCCCCCATATGGGGGACATGGAGTCCGGCCGGACATGGAGTCCACCGGACTAAAAAAAAATCAAACGGCGGATAAGGAGCACTATTTAGACTCAAGTCCAAATAGTGGATAGTCCCCCCCTCCAATCCCCCCAATCAAACAAGGCCATGTAGATTTTGGGAATTCATGTTTGATTACTAGGATTTATGTGGATCACCACTCTCTCTTGTTCAAGTAAATTACACTTTGTATTTTTGTACTTTATATCAAATTTTACCTCGATCGTTTATTTTTCAATTGCAACAGTCAAGCTTGTTTGGGATAAATAAAAAAATTCAAAAAGTTACTAAGAAAATTAAAAAGTTTATACTATTTAAGGGTAGTTTGTAGAGGAAGTTACTAGGATAAAATTATTATTTTACCTTTTGAATTCAATTATCCAAAAAGTCAAAAATCAAAAGGGTACAATTATTATTTTGATTTTACTATAATATTTTATTACACATCTTTTCATAAAAAGTTAAAAAATTATCTCAAAAATATATATATTTTTCTCTATTTTTTTAACTAAAATGTCAAATAATGCACTTTATATAGCACATCTCAAATAACTATTCAATCTCTTGCACTTGGTCAAATTTCAATGTGGCCTTCTGTTTCCTAAAGAAAATTGTCATATGACCATTACATGAGCCAGTTTTTATATATAAAAAAAAAGTGTAATTTCTTGTTATTGTCTATTTTTTCACTGTATTCTCCCACTATTGTGAAAGGGTTGGTGGTGTTGGTGAGTTTAGAAAATTCATTAAAGAGAAAATAATAATGTGAAAAATAAAGAAGTAGAAAAGAGAAGCAAAAAATACAGTAAAGAGAAAATAATAATGTGAGAAATAAAGAAGTAGAAAAGAAAGCGAAGTACATTTGTCCCCCCCAAATGCAGGGGGTTGATAGGTACAATGAAAAAATAAGGAATTAAAGTGAGGTTTAATATAAAGGTTTTGTTTGGGAAAATTCTATTTCCAAAAACATTTAAGAGCATCTCCAACGGTCCGTTACTTTTTTCACCAAATCTAAGTAAAAAGTAGTTGATTTTCTCAATCTGATATGGGTAGCTCCAACGGTGTGCATAAAAATGGAAGGGAATGTCCGGTGGGTCGATCGGCTGGTCGACCGGTAAGACTTATCAAATTTTTTTTTCCCCCTTCCTTTCTGCTCCCAATTCATTTACTATTTTTCTCTCTCTCCATTACATATTTTTCGTTTTTTGTTGCCTCCAACAATGATTTTCTTCTAAAACCTGATATAACATATTATTCATATGCCAAACAAGTGATATGATTATAGTTGAAAGACACATAAATAAAGAAAATAGAGCATAACTGAAAGGCACATAAGTGATACGATTAAAGGTGTTGTTGGAGCGCCTTTCCTATAATTCATCACAAAGCAACAAAAGTACAAGCAGTAAACAACTAATCCAAGATAACACGGGAATTAAAACTTGCTTGAATCTAAGGGATCACTCGATGACTATAAGAACTTGATTTTATGTGTGAAGGAAAAGAAAAACTCATCCTAGAAAGAAAAGAGCAGAAAACATTGCAACCCCCATTGCAGGAAACAAACATAAGCATCATACTTCAGCACTGAACAGAGCATCATACACAAACTCAACAAAATCTAAACAAACCAGTTCGAGGAAAAAAACATAAGTTTTGGATCTTGGATGTAAGTTTATGATCTCATTTTCACATAAGTTTATGATCTTGGATGTAAGTTCCAGGAAACAAACCATCTTTAGTGATGACAAACATAAGTTTATGATCTCATTTTCACAAGATTGCACCTGTTCTAGGAAATAAACCAGTTTGTAGATTGAGGGATGGCCTAATTATCTCAGTGCACACACTTAATGAAATATTATTTTAATGACAATTATTGTTGGAACAATTTTCTGTGTATATAAAATAAATTGAAACAAAGCCAAACAAAATAAAATAAAAAACTTACAGGAATTATTTTGTTGAACTGAATAAATAATTAAAGACCAAGTCGAGTGTGTGACACTCTGTCCTTAAGACAGATTCACCCTATTACAGTGCTTACGGTTGAGTGACGTCTATTTCCCAGGATATAATGATCTTCACAAACTTGTAGTAGCACTTCACACAAATTTGTACGGCGAACTAGAACCTTGTGTTCTTATACTCTGTTTATTTTATCTCTAAAACTAATATGAAGAAATGGAAAAAGACCCAGAACCCCTTTTTCCCCCACCCCCTTGACCCCCTATTGATCTGATTGGTCAGATTTTCTTTTTTTTTTTGGTTTTTTCCTTCTCCTCCAATCACCACCTACCACGTGTGTGTGGGGGTAGTGGGGGTGGTGATTGGAGGGGGTATCTATCAAAGCCCATGAAGAAATAATGCAAATAGAAAAATCTGGACAGCAAGAGAAAGGATTTGCAGACTGATTTTCGGATTATTTAGACTGCTGAAAATGTATCTATATTTATAGCCCACTTGGTGACCATTCAAACTTACCTAAACAGGTAGTTTTTGAAATGAACAGATGCAAGATTCAAACTGGACAGATCTAGTAACTGTATAGTTATAAAACTGTTCATAAACTGCTGAAAACTGCCTGGACAGTTTTGATTTTGAATCTGTCTGAAAATGAATCTGTTCAAGTGCAACATATTTGGAACTGTTTTGAACAGACATGAAAACTGTTTGGCAGTTTTTCCTACTATTAAAATAGTTTGAACCTGTTAGGAATATTTTGGACTAAAGGAAGAAAAATTGGACAGAAAATTAATTCAATTTTTGAATTAAATTAAATTTTCCTACAATAATTTTTGAAAAAATTCAAATGAATTTTGTCTAAAAAATTAATACAAGAATCGATTTGACCCACAACTGCGCCCGGCTGGGCTGGACGGTGACGGTGTAAGCGCGCGTGTGTGGTGGTTTGGGTTAAGGTTCATTTTGTCCATAACTCCTCCTTTCTACAAACTTGGGGTGCCCCTTGGGGCCCGACCCAAGTGTTGTAGGCTTGAGCTTATAAACTCAATAAAACTCTTTTAAAGTTTCAATGTGGGACAACCCATTTCAAGGAAACCCACATTTCATTCTTTAAATGTCCATTCCACGAACCCGAAAATGACATCATGTTTCCATTCACTCATAAATGGTTTTGACGAACTGTCTTCACCGTGTGACTTGCTACGCGACAAAGAACACTTCACCTCTTCGGACCCGCCCCAAAAGATGTTTGGGACCCACTCAATTTTGTGCTCAAAGTCGGCCCAAAATATAAGCCTATATAAACCAATTTTCCAACAATTATATCCTAAATTAAAATGACCATAATGGACATCTATCAACACCTACAATATTATATGAAAATATTTCTGTACACATCTTTTAAAAATAAGATGTCCATGAAAAGAATAAAATGATGTAAAATTATCCGCAAACATAATATGGCCACATAATATTAGCTGGGCAACATATCAAAAAAGAGCAGAAGCTACATCAAAATTTTGGAGAAAATGCAATTGTGTAGTAACTGTTATGTAATATTTATACATACAAATAATCAAAAGGAGCCACATTACTATTTTTTGGTTCTCCGAAAAATAGTTATTCAATCTTTCAGCACCGATCAACTTGTGTAATTGATCAGGCAACAAATCAATGAATATTCTACACTAAAACATTATAAAAACAGATGATTTTTATGTGAAATTTTCTGCTAAGAAAATGCTATCAACAAACTTTCTTTCCCTATGTTTATGCAGTGGGGTTTGTACAAAAGAATGTTAAACAAGAATTTGAGACTTCGCTGCACCTCGAGAGCATTTTTTGCGGCCGGATTTGCTAAGAGCACAAACACAAATCTCTAGAAGTTCATAGTCTTCCTCCTAGAATAAAACAGAAGCCATCTTTGGATTTTCCAAAAGCATTTTTGAAGTCAGGTACCCAGCAATCGACCACGTTTGGTAAAGTCAAGCTTGCTTTCCTATAAATTTTCCATTTCTTGTGTGGAAAGAATAAGATGTCCATGGAAAGAATGCCTTACCTTCAACAATATTTTGGAATAGAGGTTGAATATGGTCTTCAATGGAGAAAAAGTGTCTCACTGTCGACGAAAGTCTTTCAACGGGTGTTCACGTGGGTGGGTCTACACTTGTGGACATAGGATCAATGAACAAGTGTGTGGAAAGAAGTGTTTGATGTGTGTACAATGGTTATGAGTAAAGGGTGTAATTGTAATATTTAGTGTGTAGATTGAGAATATTAAGTGATAATCAAATTAATAGGCGTGTATACTGAGAAAAGAAATGTATTGAGGTAATTAATTGTGTGGAAATAGAATTTCCCTTTCATTTGAGATGTGGGTTGGCTTTTTGGTAATTAATTGTGTGGAAATAGAATTTCCCTTTCATTTGAGATGTGAGTTGGCTTTTTAGTTTTTTTACTATTTTAGCCTGAGGTTAAAAAGTCTCGCTTGGGATAGATTTTTTAGTTTTTTTTTTATACTTCTGTGAGAGAAAAAATGAAATAATTATGATTTGGATGTGACATTTTATCTTATTAGGTTAAAAAATTTATTGTCTTTTTGTGACTATTTTAGCCAAAAAAACCCTCGTTTAATTTATGCCAAACGAGGACAAAGTAGAGCGCAAAGTGTAATTATCTTTTTTAGTAAGTAGCATTGTCTTCTTTTCAAGTTATCCTAGGCTTAGCATTATGTGACATTGTTTGTGCCATATTTTAGGGGAAAGGTTGTGATGGTGATATTTTCAACCACCCCTGCTATGGCATTGATAAACAAATCAATCGTTTATACAGAACATAAAATCTATTGCTAATATTCATTTATGGAGTGGACTCACAATAAGAATGTTAAATTTAATCCATTAATTTAAAATTCTGAATTAGATTATGAGATTTTTTTTTCCCTAAATCCCTAAACTTTTTCATTGATGAATCTTCTTTGGACAAATTACACTAACAGTCCCTATAGTTTGGAACTCGCGTCACTTTGGTACCTGACTTTTTAATTGTGACATATTTGACCTTGAATTTTGAATTTTGTTCCAAATAAGGACAATTGAAGATACCATTGTTTAATTTCAAGGGCAAAATCGTTAATTTAATAAAATATAAATTAATTTGACAAAAATAAATGTCAACAAAATATTTTTAATTTTTTAAAAATTATTTTTATGCACCAATGATAAAATTATGTAAAATTGATAAAAACTAATAAAAATTACATGATTAATTTTTAAAAATTAATTTTATATGATCATCATCTAAACATATAATAAAAATTAATTTGGTAAATAAATAAATAAATTTCTAAAAGATTAATCAATTTTACATAATTTTATTTTTAGTTGATAGAAATAATTTTTAAAAATTAAAAAATATTTGTTTAACATTTATTTTTGTCAAATTAGTTTATATTTTATCAAATTGACGATTTTACCCTTGAAAAATCTAATGATATCTTTAATTGTCCTTATTTGGAATAAGATTCAAAATTCAGGTTCAAATGTGTTACAATTGAAAAGTTAAGACCAAAGTGACACAAGCTCGAAACTATATGGACTATTAATGTAATTTACCCATCTTCTTTTGTTGTAGTTTGCTTTCTGGACTTATAAAATCAAATCACCCCAAAGATATTCTAATTTACTACATCAGACTTCTTTCAAACTTATCAAAGGTTCAAAATAAAAAAATAATAAAAAATAAAGAAGAAGAAGAAGTAGTAAGCTGTAAAAAATTACCATCCAAAAAAAAAAAAGAATAAAGCTTGGGAGCTTGAAACTGAGCTCCCCCGAATCCTCCGAAATTCAGGAGGGAGGGAGGGAGAGAGAGAGAGAGAGAGAGAGAGAGAAGATCGGGGAAGAGGAGGAAGAGAAGAGAGGGGAAGAAGCTCGTCGCCCGGCGTCGCCTCTCGTCGCCCGGCGTCGTCCGAAGCTCGTCGTCCGTAGCTCGTCGCTCGGCGTTGTTCGCAGCTCGAAGCTCGTCGTCCGGCGTCGCCTCGCCTCCGCCCCGCCTCCGGCAGCTCCTCCTCCGCCTCCAGCCCTAGTTTGTTGGCCCCCTCCCCCTCCCCTTCTCTTCCTCTCCTCCCCCTCCCCTTCTCTTCTTCTTCTCTTCTCTTTCCTCCTTCTGTTTCTCTTCGTTTGAAATGAAAAAAAAAAATAATAATAAAAAAAAATCACGAAACGACGTCGTTTCGTCGATTAGGGGGATTCGGGGGAAGGGGATTCGAGCTACCAATCAAAACTGAAAAAAAAAAGTAGTAGTAAAGATCAAATATAAACAGAAAGAACAATTGTTATAAATATTTAACATCCAGTTTTACATTACTAATTGAGAGATTCAGGCAAACAAGGAATATTGAACTTTATACAGGGACGGAACTAGGATTTTATTACCGGAGGGGTCAGAAAAAAAAATTACCAAATACACAAATACATATGTATGTACAATATGATATATAAATTATATATACATAGAAAAAAATATTAAATACCATAGAAGTAATTTCTAATAGGATGAAGAATTTTTTTTAGTACAAAATAGAAAAAGAAGGCAATATGAGAGAATAATAAGATATGAATTTTCTTATACTAGGGGGTCATTTTGTGTATAAAATGATATATATATTTTTAAAGTGTTATGACAAACAATATTTTTTACAAAAATAGGGAGGCCATGGCCCTCTATAGTCTTCTCCTAGTTCCATCCTGACTCTATTCTCATTTGATATTAGTCACTGCCAACTAAATTGCTTTAGCCAAGTAAACTAATCATCACTAAAGTAGAAACCATCTCCGCTCATTAACCAATAACACTTACCTTTGTCGTGACAGATATAAGGTTGTTTTGGAAAGATGATTAAAATTTATTTTTTAATTTTTTAACTTTTTTATAAAAGAAAGAAGTGAATTAAAAGTTAAGAAGTAACTTTTAGGGTTGATTTGGAATGTCCTAAAAAAGTGCACTTTTTGACTTATTGGTGGATTTAGGTTGGGTTTGGGTTGGGTTTGATGTGATGTGTTAGAGAGGTGATGTGATTTAAATAAGATGATGTGACTTAA
Source organism: Camellia granthamiana (assembly GCA_036172215.1). Taxonomy (NCBI): domain Eukaryota; kingdom Viridiplantae; phylum Streptophyta; class Magnoliopsida; order Ericales; family Theaceae; genus Camellia; species Camellia granthamiana. The sequence continues at coordinate 20,921,186 of CM069910.1, read as the reverse complement.
ATAAGATAGTGACTTTTTGACTTATTTAGTACATGTCAAACTAGCCCTTAATCTATTTTCCAAAGTGAGCCATAACCCTCAGTTGGAGCACAAACGTTGATTTTTTTTTATTTTTTTTTATTTTTTTGCTTTTTGCCCCATTTCGTGTTGCAGAAGAAAAGTGGATTTCAAATGACATTGATCTTGAAATGCCAGTTAAAATCCTCGCCAACACAAAGCGAGTGCACCTAAAAATTATAGGGTGGGTTTGGTTTGGTTTGGTTTTAAAAGATAAATTTTTTAAAATTTTTTGAAGAAAGAGTTTAAATTTTTTTTTAATTTGTTTGATTGTATATTTTTGAAATAATTTTGGAATATGGGAGTTTGGGTTGATTTGATATTTTATTATAGTTGAGTAGATATGTGTAAGAGAAAAAATGATTGAGAAGGAGAGATGAGAGAAAAAAAGTGATTGATTGATATATAGGAGATAGAAAGGTGATTTTAGAATTTTTTTTTTTTTTTCAAAATCACTAAACCAAACTAAATTTAATTTTTTTTTTTCCCCCAAAAATTGTTTATTAAAAACAAACCAAATTGTCAACGAATGACTAGTTGTTGAGAGTCGTCCTTGAGTCCATTGATGATCTGAACCTCGAATGTTAAATCAAAAACTCAGGGATAATTTGAGATATTTTAAGTAAGTTAATTTTTTAATTTTTTATAAAAAAATATATAAAAAAATAAAAAAAGTGATTAAAAAAAGTAGAGAAGAGATGTTAATAAATATTGATTAATGTAATCCAAATAAATATATGTATACTAAAAAAATATACTCTTTTAATTTAACCCAAACACCTACTCAATATTTCTCTTCATAAGCAATACAAGTATACTCGAAAATAATAAAAATTGCAACTATCTCTCTTCGTAAGCAATAAAAGTATAAACAACAAGGAACATAATTGGAATCCCAAAATTATGTTGTTTATGTTTCTTATTGTTTCCTTCCTTAACTTATTTATACGCACATAAAATTACTATTATCTTTTGAAAAATTATTACACAATAGTGAAATTTTTTTATAATTTTAATTATTAATATTTATAAAATTTATCACATTTTTTGTAAATTTTTTTTGTTACACACCACTCCACTGATTTGTAATTCTCTCAAAAAAATAAGTTACCTTGGTGAATATTTTTGACTATGCGGGTGTTTGATAAATTGCTATTTTAGTAGGCTATTTTAATTTTTGACTATTTTAGTAGGCTAAAATTTTTGTATTTGAAAAGATAATTAGATTTTAGTTGGATGTGATATTTGTGAAAGAAAAAGTAAAATGATTATAGATTTGATGTAATATTTTGTCTTATAGTCTATTTTAACCTATTTTATTTTTTTGTGAATTTTAACCCAAAAAGTCAAAAAAAAGTCTTTACCAAAATTCAATGCTAAAAGAAAAGAAAGACCCTTATCAATTCAAAATTTATTTAGAAAAAAGGAAAAAAAAAAAAGTTTAAATTCATTTTATCTGTGAACCCTACTTTGGTGGTTTGGAATGATTTAAATAAGTGCACTTTTTGACTTTTACGAAAAAATGTGCAGAAAAGTAGAGAGGTGATGTGATGAAAAAAAGATAAAAAGATAAAAAGTGTGTACTTATTAGTACACCCCAAACAAGGCTGAGACAAACACTTTAGGGATGTTTGGGAAGAGGTTTGGAATGATTTAAATAAGTGCACTTTTTGACTTTTACGAAAAAATGTACAGAAAAGTAGAGAGGTGATGTGATGAAAAAAAGATAAAAAGATAAAAAGTGTGTACTTATTAGTACACCCCAAACAAGGCTGAGACAAACACTTTAGGGATGTTTGGGAAGAGGATTGAGCTAAGATGGCTGACTAAAAAATAAAATAAGCCAAAATTTGACTTTTAACCTACTTTGGTCACATTACTTGTCTATTTTTTTTGCACATTTTTTCAAAAAAAAGTCAAAAAGTTAACTTTTAATCAATTTCTCAAAACAATTCTAATAAGATAAAATGACACATCCAATCTATAATTATTTTATTTTTACTCTTGCAATTATCCAACCAACTAAAAAAAATCATAACAAAAAAAACCACATAGCCTACTTCCCAAACAAAATATTTGTAAATTATGAATTGATAAATGTGGGTGCCTGCCTAGCATTTTTGTTATTAATTACTCCTCCCACAGAAGAACATGTTCCCAAGTGGACGCGAACTCTGAATGGAAGGAGGAACCTAATTGTAATTGAAACTAAAAATTTTCTCTGTGTGAAATGCTCTTCAATGGAAGTGATGCTATTTGGATCCTCTGATTATGCTTCTCTCTCCTTATTTTCTCCTCTCTAACGCAAACAGAAACCCCAATTTCTCTCCCAAGGTAATTCACAAGAAAACAGCACCACGCAAAATTCTGAAATTAGTTTTCTATATCTTTTGCCTTTGTTTTCTCGGTAACCAAACAGAGCTAATTAAATTAAAATTTGAATTTGGGTTTATGCGTTTACTTGATTAGCCAGACAGACAGCTTACCTGTAATTTGTTATGTACCTTCGGACTTTATATCTAAATAGGAGGTGAAAATTCTGAATTCGATTTCTGTCTGTTTTCTTGGTAACCAAATGGAGCGTTGCTGGCTGTGAATGAAATAAACTTAAGATGCGAATTGGGTTTATGCTTTTACTTGAAAATAGTTCGAGCTTGACTCGTGTCCGTTCCTTAATAAACAAACTAAGTTTGAACACATTTTGAACATTAAGAACTTGTTAAAGTTTTCAAACTAAATTTGAACATTCAATTGCTTGTTCAGTTCTGTTCCTTAAGTCTAAAATTATATAAAAATATCAAACTGTTCGAGCTCATCTTAACAAAAACTCATTTGAGATTGGCTCAAAAGTTTAATGAACAAAATTTGAACAAATTTTGACACTCATTAAAGTTATCAAACCAAGCTTGAACAACTAACCGTTCAGCTAGTTTATCACCCGCTAGGTAGAAGTATTGTTGTTAGCAATGGCGAGACATCTTACATGTAATTTGTTATTTTTTAGAAGATATCTATTATTACTATAAATCATTGTAGTTGCTGTATGGCTTGGTAGAATGATAAAAAACCCATTTTAATACAAAACAAGGTTTGCTCTCGGGAGGTTCATGCCCCCCTCGAAGTGGGCGATTCTTCCTCTTTTTCTATGTTTTAATTTTATTTTTTGAAAAAGCACATAACAGATTTTATTTTTTCAAAGTTCACTTGGATGTATATCGGTATAATTCACAAAACAGATTGTTTTGTAAATTAAAATTTGGTTTGAAGCTTAAGATAATGGAGATTTTATTTCTATTTTTGCCAGTGGCTGAAAATTCAGTTTATTTCCTATCATAATACTTTAATGCTAACATTTTTCATGGTCCTCACTGAATAGAATCGTCTTTTCTTAGAGGCATGGAGAGCTATGGACCATGCATATGTTGACAAAAATTTCAATGGACAAAGTTAGTTTAGCTACAGAGAACATGCATTGCGTAATGAACCAATGAACACCAGAGAAGAGACATGTATGTCCTTTATTTATTTATTTTTTTCAACAATTTATATTCATGGCTTGTATAGTTTGTAGATTACTGCTGTACAGAACAAATGCCCTGTGTGCATCAGTGATTTTGTTTTATTTTTTCTATAGCCAAAGTTCTCTCTATGCTTGGCATCCTTCGGAAGGTTCTAAGCCTCATTTCGGCAGCCTCTGTGAGATAAATCTAAAGATATATCTTATTATGCTCTAATAACCCTTACCTAATGTAGCGTTGCTATAGGGCAATTATTATTATTATTTTTTTGGTCAAGTATTATTATTATTATTATTATTTTATTATTTTAGTTTTTTTTCCCTTCCCTTCAGTGAAGTATTCTGAATTCTTGATTGCATCCATTGGTAGATGCACCTATCTTGAATGAAATTCAATTCTTGGTCTAATCAAATACCCAATACTCCATTTCCTGCTACTTTTTGGTGTCACTATATATACAAATCTGATGCTTCAATCCATGAAATTGTGACAACATTTTGAGCGAGTAAGGTTCTCCATTTCGTTACCGATTTTCTACATGAAGAGATTTGTATGGATGGCTTCAATCAGGATGAACTCGGCATCATGGGTTTGGGAACATGAAGCTGACAAAGGATGCTTTTCCCTTGAAGTTAACTCATGGAGTTGACAAAATTCACTCCACTCATGAAAGGTGTTGGGCTGTACTATAAATGAAGTTGCAGCAAAGGTGTTACTTCTTTGGTGTTTCAGGAATCATTCCCCATCTGAGCTGGGGGTAACTTGATGTCATAATACCTCTCTATTTTGTGATAAACCAATTGCCTATCATGGAAAGATTGAAAATGCTGTGAGGCTTCTCTCTTTATAGAAGGCATCAACTGCCTTGAAGAGTTTGAGCAAAATGGGCCGATCAAAAAAAAATAAATAAAAATAAAAAAAAGAAAAGTTTGAGCATAATGGATTTGATTTTAAGCTTTTCTAACAAGATGGTCACACACATCCAATCAGATAGAGGCATTTAGTATGTGTTACTTGTCTATATATTTGATATGTAGCTATCTAGAAAATACGCTGTGGTTTATCTTTCAGAGAAGGTACACTTCTTAATTTAGGCAGCAGTTTTGGTAGATGGCCTGCCCTGATTACTTTTCATCTTCTACTCATTGGAGATGCTCTCAAGTCTAGTAGTGGCAGGGAGGGAATGGCACGATGATGGTCTAGTAGAGTTTGCCTGGAAGCTGCTGCTCTGCTTCGTTAGTTTTGTAACTTTGCTAGGATTGTACGAAACAAGTTCAAAAGGTGGTAAAGTATATCTGTTAGGTTATTATGCTTGCCATTGCCAATTTCCTATCATCTCATTTATTTAGGGAGCTTAAGGAAGAAAAATATGCTGTGTGCAAAGCTATACTGCCCATGCTTCAAGCTGAAGAGGATGAAAGGTAATCTTATTTTCAGTGTCTCTCTCCTTCCAACCCATCCCCATCCTATTCAACTAACTGCACTAACTTGAACACCTTTTTTTTTCTTTGTATGTGTGTTTTATTTTATTTATTTTAGATTTGTGAAAGAGTGGAAGTAAGTATCTTGAAGAAGAGGCGAGAATAATGAAGGATGTGCCTAGGTGGAAAGTTGGTGAACGTGTCTATAACTTTGGAAGATGGATGCCTCCTGCAACCGGTGAGCTCAATCCTGACGTTTGGTAAGATGTTTGGTGTGTTTTGAACACAAACAGTCGTGCATTGTTAGCTGTCAAAAGCTGATGTTTTTGAAAACAAAAAAAATATGGAAAACAAAAAATTTTAATTTTCTGAAAAGTGAATCCTGAAAATCCAAACTAAACAAGTTGATGTTTTTGAAAAACTCTGTTCACATGTAATGAAATGATAAAGCACTACTCTCTTTGATGTAGTGTCATGTGCATAGCATGTGTTAGATAGTGTATCCTACAAACAGAGGAGTACCACATCACTTGTAACTAAATTGGAGCTACTATCTTGCATACAAGGAGTTTGTGCTCATCATCGATCATGAAGCTCTCAAGTACATCAATAGTCAATCCCATCTTAACAAACGCCATGCCAAATGGGTGGCCTACTTGCAACAATTCACATTCTCTTTGCGCCACAAATCGGGAGTTCTTAATAAGGTGGCTGATGGGTTGAGTAGACGAATGGCTCTCTTGATTGAAATGACAAATGAAGTAGTGGGTTTTGATGAATTTCGTACATTCTATGCAAGTGATCCTTACTTTTCCAAGATCTTTGATGCTTTGCAAACGGGGGATAGGACGGCTTATCCAAGTTACATGATAACGGACGGATTTCTCTTCCATGGCCTTAAGTTGTGTGTTCCTAATTGTTCCTTGAGGACACATTTATTGGTTGAGCATGATAAGATGGGGCATTTTGATAAGGACAAGGCCCTTGGGTTGCAGTAAGGACAAGACCCTTGGGTTGCTTCAAGATGTTCATTATTGGCCGGGGCATGACCAAGGATGTGTAAAGTCATGTGAAGCGTTGTCAAATTTGTCAAAGGAGCAAGGGGAGTGCCACTAATGCAGGGCTATATCTCCTTGGCGGTGCATTGGTATGAACTTTGTGTTGGGCCTCCCTCCTACTCTAAGGTGGAGTGATTCTATCATGGTAGTGGTGGACCATTTCTCCAAGATGGCACATTTCATACCTTGCAAGAAGCCCATGAATGCTACAAACATTACTAATCTCTTCTTCAAGGAAGTCTACAAGTTGCGTAGGATGCTTACTTCTATTGTGTCCGATAGAGATGCCAAGTTCCTTGCTCACTTTTGGAGAACTTTGTGGAGGAAAATTGGCACGGACTTGAGTTTTAGTACTACATTCCATCCGCAAACCGGTGGTCAAACGAAGGTAGCGAACCGTAGCCTTGGCAACTTGTTGTGGTGCCTTGTGAGGGATCACCCCAAGAGTTGGGATGGCATTCTTTGGTTGAATTTGCTTACAATTCATCTATCAACCACACCATAAATACTTTTCCCTTTGAAGTAGTTTATGGGACAAGGCCTTCAAGTGTGGTGGATTTGGTGCCTTTACCACTCTCAAGAAAAGGAAGCGTTAAGGCGGAGGAAATGACCACGTTCATGAAGAGCATTCATTCTCAAGTGAGGGCCCAAATTAAAAAGTCTAAAGTGAAGTAGAAGGCAGTCGGTGATGTGCATAGGCGGAGAGTGGTGTTTGAAGTAGGGGATCTCGTGTGGGTGATATTGAGCAAAGAGAGATATCCCCATAGCGCCTACACTAAGTTGAGTGACAAGAAGGTGGGACCTTGTGAGGTGTTGCGCAAGATTAACGACAATGCTTATCAAGTCAAGCTACTGCCTCATTTAGGCATCTTCAATGCCTTTAACGTGCAACACCTTATACCCTACTTTCCGGATGCCTCTTCCATTGATGATACCTCTACCCCTTGTAAAATAGTTCCTTGAAAGTTGTAATCTTGTACTTAGGTTTTGTGTTTTTCATTTCTAGTATTGGTTGTATTTTGTTGTCTTTACTTGAGAACAAGTCTTTTCTTAAGAGAGGGAGTATGATGTAGTGTCATGTGCACAGCATGTGTTAGATAGTGTATCCTATAAATAGAGGAGTACCACTTCACTTGTAACTAACTTGGACATATTGAATTTGAACTAAATTGAGAATTTCTCTCTCTAATATCTCTCTCTAAGTTCCTCTCTCTCTAATTCTTGATTGCCCATCATCACTCTTATTAATACCATTGTCTACTTTTTTATTTACCTTAATAAAGTTTAGGACTATGGAACCTTGTTTGTGACATATTTTATCCGAAATGATCTGATGATGATGATCAATCTTCTTTTGTTATGTTCTACATACCCCTAGGAAGCTGAGACAATTGTGTATTTGCTCTGTAGTTGTGATCAATAAGAGGAATTTTATTTGGTAGCAAACTTTAAACTACCAAATTGATCTTGATACTTTCCTTCAATAATGCATGACGATGCCATCCACGAGTTATGTTTATTAGGGGTGATCATAGTTTCCAATCTAGAAGCAAAAAATTGAAACAATCTAGGCAGAGAAAACAAAATGGTAACATAAAGATGATATATTATTTAGAGGCATGAGAGATAAGCCAAAAAGTGACTGAGTTTTAGTAGTTTAACTAGATTTTGATAAAGTCGGTTTATAAGTTATTAGACAATTGTCACCCAGTCATTTATCTTAGTCCACTTCGCATCATCGTTGCTAATATAAAAAACCATCTGGCCTTGCAACCCAGTAACAATTATAAATAGGTTGTTGATCAACTTGGCAATATTTGTTGGCCAGTTCACTGGTGAAAACATCAAAGACTCTGTCCTTGGAACCGCAATAGAAGTGGCAGAAGACTCTAAAGGAGATGAATTGTTTAATATATTTGTTTGAAGTATCAATAACCATTACGTAAAGACTTAACCGGACATATCAAAATCAACTTTTTGACCAATTAAACATAAATAAATAAAAAGAGCTAAAAAACACTATTGTGACAACAATGACAACCAAATATTAGGACCAAGGAAACGAATTATCATTTCTCTAAACATAAAAGGAATTATCATTTTCATCCAAGCATTTTCTATTACAAATAAGGCAGAATCAATCCAATTACAAATAATTCAAATGGATATATCATCAGCTTTTCTCTGGAAGATGAAACTAATAAAGTGCAAAATCCTACGAATTTTGTTTTGAACAGCCTTGTGAATCTAGTAAAAGAAAACATAACTGAATATGATAAAAACCGAAACAAAAAGGACTCTTCTTTCAAATACAAATATATTAGGAAAAATAAACAAACATATCATGGTTTGATTTGGTTCAAGACCGTATCAAAGCCTTAAAAGTGTGAACTGAACCAAACCGTTTCAAACAGTTTGACAGTTGGTATCTTAAATTCTATTGGCAATGAGTTTACTAGCCCATTGAAATTAAGAGTGACCAACTTAAGTAGCCATTTTGGAGGGTCAAATTGACAATTTTATAGTCCTCTATTTGGTCCTTCTCTTTCACTCATTGTTTATTTTTTCAGATTCAAATGTGTTTTTGTACATTACTTGGTTGAATAGAGTGGCACACAAAATTAAAATAAAGCATTAACCTTCGATCAATTACTTTTTGAAAAGCATTGGGTAAGGGACACATGCTTAAAAGTTCTATATTGAACTACATCTAAAGTTTGATTGGCCAATTTGGTAATAATTAAGAGGTTGAGCCCAACACAACAAGAGGTTGTGAAAGAAATTGTTAAATTTAACTCTTAAACCATCCCTTTTGTCCAACCCAAACCAATTGTTGGGCTACTTGAAACATTTCATCGAGCAATTCATGAAAAGTTTATTTAACTAAGGCCAACTTCCCTATTTTGGAAAACATATTTTTTATAACACCCATCAGTTATTGCAATGCAAAAAGCAACATTAACTTAAAATAGAACTCATTTGAATTCAAGAAAAATCCAAACCCCAAACCCCATTTGAAATCAAGAACATTAAGCCCTCTACTTGAGGATTTTTTTAAGGTGAAAAAGTTTGACCCAATTGAATTTTGCAATCTTTTCTACAGCAAAATAAAGAAATAAAAATGCTTGCTGGTATGTGCATAGAAAATAGTACAAAGAGAAGAGCACAGAAACAATAACTCAAAAGAAATTCACAATTTCATACTAATAAAAATCAGACATTACAGAAAATAGGGCAAAAAAAGTAAACCAGAACCTAAAAAATTAGGGTTTTAACTTACAACAATTAGGGCAAATATTGTTCAATTAAAATGTTCGAGAGAGAGAGAGAGAGAGAGAGATGACTCACAGGCGATGGCGGACGAAATGGCAGCAGGAGGGAGGTGGTGATGGATCGAACTCGAAGAAAAGAGAATTAACACTATAAATATTTTAGGAGGGAACGCGACAGAGGGAGGGAATTATAACACTAGAAAAATTAAGACCCGCCTGTGATAGTGTAAAAAAAATTAAAAAGTTACTATTCTATTTAAGTCATATCATCTTATTAAATTACGTTACTTCTTTATCATATTATTTCAAATTCAACTCATATTCCACTCATATTTTATAAGAAGTCAAAAAATATATTTATTTAGATCATCCCAAACTATTCTTAAATAAAATAAATAAATAGTAAATTACAAATATACTTGAAGTTAGCTTAAAATATGATTTGTCATTTATAATTTTAAAAATTACATCTCAGTTTTTGAAATTTTTAATTTTATAACAAATACTTGTTTTTATTAATAAATTATCAATAGCTTTTAATGATATTAGGAATTTATTTTGATTAATAATTCAAATAATTTTATCATTGTTTAGGAGAATAGTTAAAATTTTTATTTTTTTTGTTAATTTTGTTAAATAAAAAATTTCGATAATGAAATATTTGTAATTTTTTAAATTACAAAAAATAATTCATATTTTAAGTAAATATCAAATGATATATTTATAATTTACCCAAAAAAATAAAAATAAAGGGAAAGAAATTTTTAGAACCCAATTTTAATGTGAATGTTGTCCAATTTAAAGAGAGGAGTAAAGGAGAAAATTACTCATAATTTTAATTTAATGTAGAGATTATGTTACGATATTATTAAAGTTACGTAATTTTATGTGAGAATTTGGTGATAATAGTGTTTTAACAAATATTGGACGAAGTTAATTTGGTTTAATTTTCAAAATTTATTTTCTGTAAATTGTGAAAAATTTTATAGACGAAATTCAAAAATATACATAAATAATTCATGGTGGGTCATTTCACACACCAAAAAAAAATATTAAACTATATCAAATTCTTTTAGAATAATGGCAAGTTTAGATATCGATTCACAGAGACAAACGAGAAATTAATTGCTAGATTCCTAAATTAATTTTGATTAAAAAGATTGATGGATATTATAACTAAACAAGAATTAAAAGAAATTGAATAATTAAATTGACAATTAAAATTAGGGTTTGAGATATTAATTGTTCGAAAAAATCCCAAGGCAAAGAATTCACCACTAACCACAAAAATGAGATTTAACATCGACCATTAATTGCAATCTGGTTTGAAATACCCAATATTTTACAATTACAAATTTGAAATATTGATCAAGAGAGTTGTTAAACTCAATGTACAGGCACGAATCATCCCGAATAGCACAAGGCGTTTATTCTAAATTATGGTAGCAACACGACCCGTCTCTCGTAGCATGACTCATCTCATATTTTGAACACAAACACAAAGAAAACTAATGTATGGAAAGTATTAAACAATCACAGAGAGTAAAATACTTGAAAAAATGAAAAGAACAATTATTATAAACTTCTAAAACGCTCATACATTTGTTCAAACCGTTTCATAATCGAAGCTTAAGAAAAATCCCTTTACATGGTTAGGGTTTCATCAAAACCCTAAAATTGGAAGACTAGCTACTCATGGAGGAGTGGGAAGAGGAAGAGAATGATGAAGAAGCCCCTATGGAAGTTATCCTTGAAGCTTGAAGAAAATAACTCTTTTGAAACCCTAGCCTCCTCTTTTCTTCAAATAATTTTCGAACCCTTTTACAGCCCCTCTTTCTTTCTTTTATTCCCAACAAAATAGACTGAAAATTTCACACATGCAACCCTAGGTGGACCGCTCGAGTGCCCATGTGGGCAGCACGTGCGGTGAGGTGGTTGGCTCGGATTTTTCTCTTTTTGTACGAATAATCTACTTCCGTGCTCTTTTTGATTGAATTTGTGTGTTTCCTGCCAAATCTATACAAGTGCACTAAACACATCATCTCCACCAAATAAACAAAATTGAAAGACTATAAATGTAACTTAAGCGATCTCAATGTGGTACCTACGTCACAATAATTAACCACACTACTCTACCTAATAATCAACCTATGTGCCACTACAGTGTGATATTAAGACATGATGAGTCGTTGACGGCATAGTGGACAAGCATGAAAGAATCTATTGAGCCAAAACCACAATTCAGTTAATACAAAAGTAAAGTTCCATGTGCTTGTGAATGCTAGTAGACACATCATTAATACCATCAATGTGAAGTGCAATATCCATATTAGTTAACTGTCCATTATAATAGCCCAGTGTAACTCATAATAACACTCAACATATACAGAAAAACTAAACTATTGCAACCAGGGTTCTCAAAATTTTTTTTTTTTTGAAAGACTGTGCAATGCCCTGATCTATTAAGCTTTCTAATCAACTCATGTAACAAGCATCAGGCCAATAACTCCCAAACTAGACGGTTTTATGGCACTAGGTGTGAAGACATCCCTACGGGCTTAATAACTTGAGTTGAAAAGGTTACGAATCCGAACAAGTCATTCTCCTTATTTTTTTCTTAATTATGTAATGTCTAGGTTGCTTAAGCTTTCTAATTAACCCATGTAGCAAGCATTAGGCCAATGACTCCCAAACCAGACAGTTTTAGGGCACTAGGTGTAGAGACACCCCTATGGACTTAATAACTCGAGTTAAAAAGCTTACGAACCCAAACAGGTCAAGTGTTTATTTTATTATTTTTAAAATTTTTTTTATAAAATTTTTAAAAGAATCTTGGTTACTCATTTATTCTTTTCTGCAACACTAGCCATTATCAATGATGTACACTAGGGATTATAATAGAGAGGTCATCGCTAAGATAGTGTGTTCATGTGAATCAAGGCATACTTATGACAAGTGTACTAATACCACAAGCACAAATAACTATCCTAGTGCAAACATCACATATGAGTATTTATCCAATAAATCCTTTTCATACAAGTCCACTATGTTCTCCAATTAACATATGCTTATATCACTACCATATTGGCACAAAGTGAACATCAAGTGAAGTGGTGCAATTAAGTGCAACAAGTAAAAACATGAATTGTTTTTATAAATACCCTCACCCCCCAACTGGAATACAACATTGTCCTCAATATAAACAATTGTACAGTAGATAGTAAAATGAGAGAAAGAGGATTGCACATCCAGTGAGGCAAGGACACGCCAAACATACACACACTTTGTTTGTTTGTTTGTTTGTTTGTTTGTTTGTTTTTTTTTGTACAGTATAAAAGGAAAAGAAAAAACAAAATAAAACAGAACAAAAATAAATAAATAACTAAATAAATAAATAAATAAAACAAAGGAAATATACAGATATCACTGATGTAGATCTGACAGTGGTAGGAAATGTTGCTCAAATGGGGCATACATCAGCGTTCGAGTCTCGAATGCCTCGTCATGAACCCTAGTACCAAGCTAATAAAACCGTTGCTGGCTCAACTCCCGGTATGCGTAGAAGTCAGTTTGCAAATATGCAACTGACTGCTAATACCCATCAAAGGCCATCTGCGAGTGATCCGATATGCCTGATAATCTTCCCAGAGATCAATCACAGATTGCTGAATAGTAACTTGATTGTCCAAAAGAGCCTAATATTACGCCCACGTCATATGGAATGGCAGTGGCGCTGGGCCTGGTGTGGCGGCAGGCTCTACCAGAACATCATTAGGATTGGCTGGGACATCAAAGAGAAGTAGTGGAGGCGGTAATGGAGTAGTGGTTTGGCGCCAGTAGGTGTAGACGTCCCCGAACGCCCCGGGAGGATGAATCCCGTCTCGTTCGTCTGTGGGTCTACTACAGTTCGGACTCAAATTGTCACGGTTCTTAATCTGAACCAAAGAGTCCAAATCCGGCAAATCGTTTTGAGAAAACAGATTTTTTTTAGAAAGAAGTGCCAAACATGGATTGCTTTGCCAGATACAGAGTTGCCACCTAAATATTTTTTAATGGGGGAATTTAGGAAACCCTGACTCATTTGCCTAAGGCCATGTGTCCGTCATCACCAAAGTTACCTCGGCTCGAGAACTTGGGTACGATCGGGGAAGGTCAGCTATGAGCACCCCCTCTCGCCCGATCCGAAGATCGGCCTCTGCTAACCATGATATCTCGTTTTGAAAACATTATGCATTCTTATTTCGGTCAATTAGCTAGAATTACTATGTGATGCGCACAACACAAAAGTATAGACTAGATCGCCTGATTTGGAACGAAGCATTGCATATCCGTTTGTTTGAAAAACGTTTGAAATTTGCTACTCGCAAGTAGGCTAAAACACGGATTTCAATGAGTTGCTCCAACTCAAACAATCCAACCTTCACCTACAGGCATTCAGACAGTTTATATCACATAAGCATCTAGCCACATGGTAAGCATGCTGTCATGGCAAACACTCACACTCGTGTAAGATGCTAAAGTATAAATACTTACTTCGTACTCCTTGCCAAAACAGTGAACATGTTAGTAATCATGCATGATCCAAGTCCATGTCAAATGGCTAATGCAACGCATATAGAATGTCACTAGAATAGGCTCGGCTAATCCTAGGATGACATGTGGGATGCAACAAATAGCACGTATTCAAGTTAGATTTGAAATACTATGCAGTTAGCGTGACGCGCCGAGCCCGGTGCTTGCAATATTGATGAATGATGCACGCATGCATAGCATAAGGTATGTTAAAGTGAGTATGCCCTAATACTAACCATGAAAGCAGGTAAGTAAAAGGGAGAAAGAAGTGGGGGTTGGGAAGACATGCACACACGCACCTACACTTATTACAAATTTGCCTTCGCTCGGAGGGACCGAAAGAATAATACAATTAATTAACCTACAAGCTAATTAAAATATTACAGACAATTAGCTAGTTAAGCAAATTAACTAAACTAATTAAACAGTAAACAGTCTCGGGAAGAGGGTCCAATGCAATGCGTGTTTGATTCTGCTCGGAAAGCCACTGCCATGCACAAGTTGCCTCTGCTTTGACTGTTATCCTTCTTTGAAGACTGCACAAGTCCCAGGATTGCTTCTCTGAGTGCTGTGGAACACCACCGGTTGAGAGGAATGGCCACTGGCCAAGGGGAATGGTCACCGGCCACTGATTAAGCTATCGGCCATTGATTGATGGCCGGTCGGCACTGGAGATGGACGGCCGACCAAAGCTTCCTACAGAATCTGTTTTTGACAGCAGCAGAGGGCAAAACATAGCATGGCAATGCGTTTCAAGCAATGTATGCACCAACCACACTCCTTATCATATTCATGACTCAAAGGAGGATGGGTCTCGATTCTCGGACCACTAATAGCGCATTTCAATGCGTAATGGCCCAAGAAACCAAGTATGCATTTGATATGAAATGCAATGCACATAATCAAACAAAGGGGCTCAACCTCTATCATACTCAACTCAAGAGATAAAGTATGCATGTAAATGGAATGCGACCTAGACATGGAGGCTAAGTATGCAAAATAAGCATGCAAGGCATGTGACAACTATGCTAGTGGCAAACATGCAACAACATGTAAAGTGGACTAAGCATAGGAACAATGCAAAGCCACTTAACCAATGAAATACATGCCAAATGCATCATGATTTCAAGCAAGCAATAACATGTAATAGGCCAAGTATGCAATAATGCACAAGGCAAGCATGCTATAACACATGAAGGATGGACTTAAACTAATTTAGGCAGCCCTCAAACAAGCATAAAACAGTGGCCATAAACTATGGAAATGGGGCCAAATGCACATACAAGCATGCATGCATACATGATCCAATTCCTAGGCATCAAAAGGTAACTTTTAGGCACACTTAAAAGAGATGATCATGGACATATGGCAAGCATACCAAACTCTGAAATTGCATAAAATAGAGGTGCCAAACCAACTAATCAAAGCAAGTAAAGCATGCAATAATGGTCCAAGTACTTAAGGCAAGCCAAGGAGGCTTAAACCAAGGCCAAGTCAACTAAGCCTCACAGGACTAAGGGGACTTAAAACAGGTCCAATGCAGACCTAAACAAGGCTAAGGATGTACCTAGATGGCATCTAGGTGGTCTATATATGCAAGCATACAAGGAGGCACATTCATGGAGCATAAGGCAACAACCTTTCAACACATTGAAGGAGCATCAAATGCAAGCATATGGGCATGTTATAAGGACTGAAATAACATGGTAAATGGTTCCAAACCATTGAAATAATGCAAGTAATGCATGCTCAAGGTCCATGCACTTGAGGCTCACAAGCCAAGAATGCGAAGAGGCTATATTAAGCATGCCATGGTCGACCAAAGCAACCAAAAAAAAAACTCCAATATGCTAAAACAAGCACAAAAGCTTCACAAAGCTAAGCCTAAATCATGCTAGAACAAGGGTCAAAAACCTAAAGCATGGTGTGTCCAAACCAGCATAAAACAGTGCTAATACATGGCAATATAAGCACAAAAAAATAACTAAGGCATGGCCATCACACACTTAAACAAGATGCTCACTCATGAGGCCAAAATGGCCTTTTTCAAGGACAACAAGGAGAGAGGATGGCCCTCTCCTTCTTAGGACCTCAAGGCACCATCCTCACCACTGAAATCCCTCAAGATTTCAGTGGTGAGGAGGCCCAAACACAATGGTCTCGGAGCTCACCCAAAAATGCACAAAAATGGAGCCTAACAAGGCTTAAGAGGGGTCAAACAACCCCAAATGCCAAAACACTCTTAAACAACTATTCTAAGCAAGCAAAAATAGAACTTTTATATGTTATACACCAAGCCCAAAAATAGTTGTAAGATAGGTGAAAAAGCTATGCAAAAATGGGGTAAAAAGGAGTAAGATTGTTACCCTTGTAGACCCTCTTCAACAATGGAAGACCAGCAGCTTCTTTAGCTCAAACCAGCTCCAAAACTTCAAGAACAACCTCCAAGGACCTCAGCTCCAAGAGAAGGTGTAATGGTGGGTGTTTGTTTGCAAAACTAAGACTAAACACACACAAATATATAAAGAGAGAGATATAGAGATAGGATATATGCAAACCCTAACCCTAGAACTCAAAGCTCTGAAAAAAATGTCTAACCCCTCTTAAGAGAGAAGAGGCTCCCTCTTATAGCTAATCCCTCTTGTAAAGCTTTCCAAACAAGCTAGTCAAGAGGGAGATCCCTCCATACACGTGTATGGAGGGGAGCAAAGTGTATGCCAGCTAGCACATCTGGTATAAAAATATTTGCAAAAGCAGATGAACATTGGTCGGCTAGCCAAAAATGCAATTTGACCAAAATATATGGTCGGCCGGCCAAACATTTGGCCGATGGCAACAAAACACAGCCGGTGGCCTCAAGCCATGGCCGGTGGAGTGTAGGGACGGTCAACAAGCCATTCCCTGCCCCCCCAAAGGCAAAGCATAAGTGTTTGGTGCAAAACCAGACACAAAATAGTCGAGCCGAGAGATCCTGAGGCAAGGCGCGTAGCCGAGACCTCCGGGAACTCAAGACGAACACAAACATGGATGATCACCGAGTGTTCAAACGGTGACGTCCAAGTCTTGAGGACGGTCAAAAATGGAGTGTCTACAGTAGGTTTTACCATAAAGCGTTGGTGGCGGAAGCTAAATCTCATTGGGCTCGAGTGGGTATATCCTTTGGCCTTTTATGAGTGCAGTGATGAGGTTGGCGAAAGGGAAGGCCCATGTAGAATCACCTCGGGTGTTGCACAACTTGACTTCATTAAGGATGCAGTTCATCTGGTTGAAGATCAAAGTAGGAATGTCGACCCAAAATCCTAAGTCAAATCGGTGCAAGGCACGGAGGAAGTCCTCTTGCCACTCTTCCTTGTGGCCTAGAGGGATAACATTCTTTTTAAGAACCACATCAAGGAAGAGAAGGCAGCGTGGTAAGTTATCTCGATGGATGCTAGTGCTGTTGTCATTATCCTATTGCCCCTCATAAAATTCGATCATCAATGTCGGGATTGTGAGTTCCCGAGTGAACACCGGGAACTGCTTTTCATCGAAAGTGTCCATGGAATAGTAGAGAACCTCGGCAATAGAAGCTGGTGTGACCACTAACTCCACCCTATCAACAAGGGACAAAAGAGCTCCCAGGGCCTCGTCATTGACGTACATATTCTGAAAAAAAGACTTGTACAATGCGAGGATACGCCGGTTCAGTGACGGTGCAGATGCCTAGGAGGCCTTGGTCTTCAAGTTGTCAGACATTCCACACAGTGGGTTGATGGCGCTGGAAGAAGTCCACATCAAATGATGTGTCACAGGCAATTGGTTTGTTGGCCTAGGTGTCGATCGGTACATCCCTAGCGGCAATGTTGGCATTGCGGGGCCGTTTAGGTGCTCGGCGGGACGATGTAGCCATTCCTGCACAAAATCATACAACCAATACAACAAAAAATGTGGAACCATTATATTAGACCGCATCAAACATCGCATGCATACACAGATCATGCAAATCCTCATTGCCATTACACTACCGGATTTCTTTTATTTCAATTTTATATATATATACACTACAATAAAAAATGAACTTACATTAAGTTAGCATGAGACAAATTGACAAACACACATATGAACTACAATGAATAAATAAATAAGAAAATAAAATAATCTAAGTTAGTAGAAGAAAATAAATATATACTACAAAAAAAAAAATGAACTTACACTAAGTTAACATGAGACAAATTGACAAACACACGTATGAACTACAATGAATAAATAAATAAGAAAATAAAATAAAATAATCTAAGTTAGTAGAAGAAAATAAAATCACATAAAATAAAAATTCAGAAAATAAAAAAGTAAAAACTAAACCACTAAACAATTAAACTAATAATTAAATCACTAAATAAAAAATAAAACTAAATCACTAACTAAACAACTTAAACTAAACAACACACTACAAAAATTTCAGATTTTTGCGACGGCAAAATGCCGTTGCTAATACTCCAAATGCCGTCTCAAAAACTTTTTAGTGATAACAAATGACTTTTAGCGACAGCAAAGGGGGGGTCACAACAGAGGGCGTTGCAAAAAAGTTGCGACGACATTTGTTGCCTTTTGCGACGGCATTTTATTGTTGTCTATAATATGAAAAAAATTGAAACCTTTTGTGACGGCACTGTTTTACCGTCACTAAAAGTTTTATTTGAGACCGTAAGAAATGTTATCGCGAATTGTGTTTTTTTTTTTGCAACGGCATGACCATTGTCGCCAATGGTTCTAATGTTTTTTGCGACGGTGTGATGTTGTCGCAAAAAAAAAAAAAAAAAAAAACCTACAACAAAAATAATAAAAATATTAAAATTATCTATTTTTTGTGACGGTGTGGTGTCGTCGCAAAAAAAAAAAAAAAAAAAAAAAACCTGCAATATAATTATTAAAAATATTATAATTATTTGTATTAAATGAAAAATAATTGAAAAAGAAACCGATAATTGCATAATAATATAAAAATTCCTGTATAGAAATAACAATTTCTCTATAATAAAAACATTCTTGCATCCACTAATACATCAACAAAATTATACCACTACATAATATTTCATAATACATATATAATGTTTAAATACATAATGTTGTTCATAATTCAAAATATCATAAACTAAAAATTAAAAGTTTTCCTCATCATTCTTCGTGGGTAACAAAAACAAAAGTTAAATCTTATACGAAATTTCTAGTGATGAAGAAAGTTCAGATGAAGAACTAATCTTCATGATGACTAATAATAGTCAAGAAATATCTCAAGAAGCAGATAGTATATCTCAAGAAGAATTACAGGCAATTCGACTTGGAGATGTAATCGGAGAAGAAAAAACTTTTACTGACGAAGAATTAGCAAAATTCGAAAAAATGTAAGAAGTTGTTGTTCCAGAAATTTATGAACTTTCAAAATTTAACTTCTTTTCAGCAAGAGCGTTTGAACAATACAATGGTAATATTCAAGCAAAATGGTCAAAAGAAGAAAATATTGATATTCCTTTTTTTGATAAGAAAAAGGTTGCAAGATGGAAAAAGAAATATCATGAAATTCAATATATTCATATTGAATTAATTCAAGTAACCATAATAGCCTTATTTCGCCAAGGGATAGATACTCCTATTTTGGCAGTAATTTTTGATAAAAGATTTTCTGACCCAATGAGAGCAATCATTGGAGGAATTCAGTCTAATTTGGCTAATGGAGTAGTTTAGTTTAATGTTAGACCAAATTTCTTTATTTCCATAAATGATCCTAATCTTGAAGATACAGTCAGAATAAGAATTAAAACACAAGGATTAGGAATGAAATCAAATTCTCATGATTTGGCTATTCGTTTGGAAACAATTCACGAATTAACCAAATTTTCTGAAACAAAAATAAGATCAAACGATAATAAAATCGTTAAAATATTTGAACCAAGACCATTTGACACGGTAATACAACCTCGTCTAATGAATTGAAGCGATTTAGAAGTCCCTTGACAATGGTTAATCCAAGACCTAGTGGGACAGGGAGAATCTTCTAAAACAAAAAATCTTGCACAATTATAAATGCAGTCATCAGGAAAAAATTTATATATTAAAAATACAGTTCCAAAAATTAAAAGATCAACTTCTGTATTTGAACAAGATTTTCCTAACAAATCATTTTCAAAATTAAGCATTAGAGAATCAAGTAATAATTCTAATAAAGAATCTATTACTTCAAACAATGTTCAGATTCCTATTTTTTCAGGAACAAGAAAACAACTTGAACATATTAAGTCTGCATATATGTATCATTTTCAAACAAAAAATGATGATATTTTTTTTCTCTTAGCCAAGCAAAAAGAAGATATACATATGTATTGGGAATATTTAATTTTGCAGGTTATAAACCCTATAGCTTCAGTATTCTCATAGACACATGAGCTACAGTCAGCTCATGTAAATGGAATGCCATACCGAAAGAAAAATGGACACTAATGAAGCATCCAATTTTGGTTACTGGAATTGATGGCAACCATACTTCCATACAATTCAAGGCTAAAAATATAGCTATTTGGTTAAATGATAGCAAGTTCATTATACCAAAAATTTTATATTTTCCGAATATGCATGGAGATTTCCTTCTTGGCAATAATTTTATATATAAATACCTTCCAATGCAAATACAGGAAAAAGCTATTTCATTATGCATAAATAATGTCTTAATTCATATTCCCTTGTTAGAACAACATAAATATATTTGTGATAAAGAGTTTGCACTCGTGCCGCGTGGTGATTTAACTCCCATCATCAAAACCATTGATGAATCACACTGGATTTATAAAATTTTGGAAGAAAATTTTAGTGAACATCCATTAAAACTATGGCAACGTAGTCCATGTTTTGTAGTTTAAAATTAAAAGACCCTAACGTTATCATTAGGGTAAGACCAATGATCTATACTAGACAAGATATAGATGAATTTGATATTCAACTCCAGGAACTTTTAGACACAAAGTTAATTGAAGAAACTAGAAATCCTCACTCTAGCCTAGCTTTCATGGTAAGAAACCATGCTGAAATTAAAAGAGGAAAAACCCGAATGGTAGTCAACTATAAACAGCTAAATGAAAATTTAGAATTTGATGGATATTTTATTTCACAAAAAGATGTTTTGATTAACTTAACCAAAGGATCAAAAATCTTTAGCAAATTTGATTGTAAAAGTGGATTTTGGAAAATTCAATTGACTGAAGAGTCAAAAAAATTAACAACTTTCAGTACACCTAGAGGACATTATTACTGGAATGTTATGCCTTTTGGATTAAATATTGCACCACAGGTATTTCAACGGTGGATGGATACAATTTTTAAAGATCTTACAGATTGTTGTGTAGTTTATATTGATAATATACTTATCTTCTTTAAAACCAAGAAGGAGCATAAGAAATATTTAAAATTACTTTATGAAAAATTCCAAAAACATGGAATTATTTTGTCTCCAAAAAAGATTGAACTAGAAAAAGAATCAATTGAATTTTTGGGAATAATTTTAGATCAGAAAGGTTTAAAATTACAAGAACATATTTTGTCCAAAGTACGAGATTTTCTTGATACTCTTGAAAATATAACACAATTACAGAGTTTATTAGGCATTTTAAATTATGGACGAAATTTTATCAAAAATCTTTAAAAAATAGAAATTCATTGGTTAACCAAATTAAGGAAAAATGTTATTTTTGAATGGACAGCAAAAGATGTTGCTTTAATTAAACAAATTGAAGAAAATGTTAAAACTTTACCAGATGTTTATCTTCCTGAAACAGGTGATAAATTAATTCTAGAAACAGATGCCTCAGAAGCATGCTAGGGATGTGTTCTTAAAGCTATACCCAGTAATTTATGGCATGACAAAGAGATACCTTTATTAGAAAATGGGATTAGATCAAGAAAAAATCCAATACCCATAAAATTACAAAAAGAAGAATTAATTTGTGGATACAATTTTGGAACATTTAAACCAAATGAACAGAAATATATTATTTTCGAAAAAGAATTACTTGCAATAAAATTGGCAATAAAGAGTTTTCATATTTATTTAGCCCCAGAAAATTTTATTGTGCACACTAATAATAAGGCAGTAAAAGATTTCTTGATCAATAAAAAACCTATTGAACAAGGAAGAAGATTAGCCTGGTATAATAAAATTTCTGAATTTACTTTTGAAGTAGAACATCTTAAAGGTACTAACAATTTTTCTTGTAGATTTTCTTAGTAGAAATTGTTTCAGAAAATTAAATTACTAAACAAGTAATTTTAATTTTTGCAGAAGACTTCTAGACCAAGAGGAAAACAATGGATAAGGGTAAACAACCCGCTCAAGGAGATTGGATGACAATTGCTAAAAAAACAATCCCCAGAGAAGAAAAAGTTTATGTTGTGTTTGCAGGAAGACAACCTGGAATTTACACAGAATGGAATGATTGCAAAACACAAGTTTGGGGTTATTCAAGAGCAACCTATAAAGCATATGATAGCATGACCAAAGCTAAAAAAGCTTTTTACGGTGCACCAACTATGCCTGTTTATCAAAAGAATCAAATGAGAACTAACCTAGTTCCAACTAATATTCAGACATCTAAACCAGATGAATTTGAGATAAAATTTTTTTTCAACCCTGGTATATCCAGAGAAATTTATACAGAACTCAATGGAGTTTGGAAAACTCACATTGTAGACAAAAAAGTGAAATTTCGAAAACACATGGGAGTTCTGGCCAACAAATTAGCTGAGCAAACAGCTAAATTAAAAGACTTGCAAAATCTTTGTTTCAATATTCTTAAACAAATGAATTGGAATGAAGATTTTAATTTTGAAAAAATAAACAATTTTCTTCAGCTATCAGACCTCATATCAAATGAGTTTTCTGATTCAGTTTTTGAACAAATAAAAAGAATTTGTCTTTTTGAAATAGCAAGAACTTTGCTTCCAAAATTTTTTTTTATGTTAATTAAAAATCGAGTTGAAGATCATTGTGATAAGATTAGACAAATCTTAGAACGATCTTATGATAAATTAAATTTGAAAGATGGAATTCCCAAAATAACCATAATGGCAAACCATGACATGTGGTTTTTTGAAGATATAGATTGGGGAATAACTAATCAAGTTATTTTCCAAATTTTAGATCCAATCCAATGGATAGATTATCCAATGATCATCAAAGCAATGCTCTCATGGATAGTAAAAGGCTTCCGATGGCGCAAATATTTTACTTTCTGGATCTCCAGCACTGTTGGTTGGCGGGAACGAGAACATTTTTTCCAACCATACCAGATTTGGTATCTTAAAGAAACTGAAGATTTTGAATTTGAAGATGATTATTTAGATGAAGATCGCCGGAGAGAGAGATTGGAAAATATCCAAAAAATTTCTTTGACAGAATATTGGATAGACAATCTAATATCTGTTTCACAGGCAGCGTCAAACATCCATGGCTCAGCAAAATTACCATTCATGGTCACAGATGGAAGAATACTGTTTGTAACCTATTTTCCCATAACATATCAAAGGTCTCCTACACAAATTAATGAGGCTCTTGACATGTTAATTAATCTCAAAAAGAGAAATAATTTGGATCTTCCATTAGAGCTAGCCATGACTACGAATGATGTAGAACATTTTCGGAATGAGCAATACAGCTAGGATCCGGATTCCCCTCCATTAGAGACTGATGAAGAATATCACAATCTCATCAATAGGATGAAAGCATAGTGGACCCCACTATCAAATGTAGCTGTCTCCTGATCGACTCCAACCTTATCCAGGACACGTGGAGCAACCTGCATTATTAGGCGGAAAGTGGTCAGCCGAATCTTTTCAGCCGATGCTACATGACAAATCAGCTCAGCCAAAGCTTATCTCTAACAATATATCTCTTTGAAAACTGGGGAGGGTCGACGGTGTATATAATTGTAAAAACTGTAGCACATAGCAAATAATTGTAGTCTTTTCTTCAGCCATTTTTGTCTCTTTGTATTTATTTTATGAAGACCTTTTATAAAGCCTATGACTAGGCTTGACTAGGCTGTTAGAATTTTGCACAAATCTTGGCCGTAAAGTCTTGCCAAGTTAGGTATGCATTAAGTGATGGCTTTGTTTGTATCCACCTTGTATTCTATATATTGGCTTTTACGCCAACATAATGAAGCATGTAAATTCTCCATCTTTGTGCTTCCAACTTCTATAACTTCTCCATCATAATTCCATACTCCATAACTCCATCATAATTCCATAATAAAAATAGTAAAAAGCTCATTTCTTTTTTTGATCAATAAGATAATAATATATTTTAAAAGTTTGAATATAGTCTTCAAAAAGACAAATATTACATAATTCTAATTTAGTCAAAATATAATTTGCATTTGCTTGCAAATTAGTATCTCCTGCAAAATCACATAAATTTTCTTTTATGATTTTTGCAAATTTAGCTAAAATTGTGTCAAGTGTGAGAAAATTTGTTAATAAAGCCGGTTTTTGACTTTTTCTAATTTCAGATTTTTCCCACTATCTTAACCATTGCAACACATCTCCCTGGAGAGTTGCTACAATATAATCAAGGAATTTTTCCTTTGACCAACTATTTTATAATTGGTAATAATGATGGACAAGGATTGTGCCCAGTCATCAATTGCTTGTTCTTGATCCTTAAATGGAACATGAGACAAATCTGAATAAGTACCACTTTGAGCTATTGGATACTTATGATTATTATCTTTTCTAGATATTACTGGCTCATGTGTAGGATTGGAGGTACTTCCAATATTAGTATCATTTTTAACTTCATTTGTCTGAATAAAGTCAAAATTTTGTCCATCTCCCCATGTGCCAAATAATTCGGGATCAATTGGCTCTTCTACCTTTCTTTTCCCTTTATTGATTTCTGGTGAAATATCTTGATCTAATGTTTCTTCAGATGAGGATGATTGACTATCATCATAATTAGTTGACATATTAATATCATAATTAAAGTGCTGTAAAAGGGCTTCATGTTCTAGATAAGTTTCTCTTATCTGATCTAGTAGCCTATTTCTTTCATCAATATCTAAATCTGGGTCTTTATATAATTTTCTCTAATAATCCAATATTTCAACAATATTTTCATATTCAGTCATATTATAGGTATTGGTTTGAAGTATCATAATATCTTCTGTACCATAAAATAGCCTAGGAATGTAACTATCTCCTGGACTATTCATTCCATCATTATTTATGAAGGATATAGTTTCTAATTTTGTCACCAAATTGTTTATTTGGTTTTTTGCATCTTTATTTAAGTCAATATTTATTATATAACCAAATTGTCTATTTTAGATTCTATGGACTCAACTTTGGTTTCTAGATTATTTTGGTTTATTTTTTGATTTTTATCTAATTTAGAAAACCAAGAACACATAATATCAGTAATATTATTGAAACTAGAACACACACTATTTATATTTGCAGACTCTTTAGTAATATGCAAACTATGATCATATTTATTATTAACATTATTTTTTGTATTTCCAAAGCATATTATATCTTCAGGGTTAATTGCCATTATAGATTGTTGTTGGTACCTAAGACCCTCCTAGTGTATTTATCAGGTGCCTAAAACCTCTCTTTATGATCTTAAAGACTTAGTTATGGCCAATAGTCAAAAGATCTTAATGAGTATATGGGTTTGACATACACTAAGCATATAGGTTTTAAAACAACTATAAATGAAACAAATAATTATGAAGATATAAAATACAAAAGATATGCAATTAAAAACTTTGTCGATTTTTTTTTTAGCACATCATACACACTTATATATATCAAAATTTATACATAAATAGAAATACTTACATAGCTTGCTTGCTTTCAAAAGCTCTTCACCAAGCTCTGATACCACTTAAAACAACAAAAAAGGAAATGAGCTTTTTACTATTTTTATTATGAAATTATGATGGAGTTATGGAGTATGGAATTATGATGGAGAAGTTAGAGAAGTTGGAAGCAAAAAGATGGAGAATTTACATGCTTCATTATGTTAGCGTAAAAGCCAAAATATAGAATACAAGGTGGATACAAACAAAACCATAACTTAATGGATACCTAACTTGGCAAGACTTTACGGCCAATATTTGTGCAAAATTCTAACACCCTAGTCAAGCCTAGTCATAGGCTTTATAAAAGGTCTTCATAAAATAAATACAAAGAGACAAAAATGGTTGAAGGAAAGACTACAATTATTCCACAAGAAGCAAACTCCTACTCGGGAAATATCTAAAAACAAAAAATAAAAATAATTAATGACAATATAATTACGTGTTAATATGTTAATTACAAAAAAATATAAAAATTTAATTACTATACAATTATAAAGATAATTAAGTAAATAATTTTTCCTAGACTGAAATCCGGCTCTAACTCCCAAACTGAGAACACGATTCGAGTCTCGTCTTCTCCCACAAGTCTCTCATGCCTAGGTTGTCGTGTGTGCCAAGTTTTGTGCTAATCCAGCGCTGTTTGGTGATTTTGGGGCGTCAACACCTCGAATTCTAAGTTTCTTAAGGAACTAGTTTGCCTAGCGTGAAATCTGACTCTAACTCCCAAATTGGGAACTCGATTCGAGTCCCGTCTTCTCCTACAAGTCTCTCGTGCCGAGGCATTCGTGTGTGCCAAGTTTCGTGCTACTCCGACGCCATTTGGTGATTTTGGGGTGTTAACACATCGAATTCTAAGTTTCTTAAGAAACAAATTTGTCTAGGGTGAAATCCGGCTCTAACTTCCAAACTGGGAATCTGATTTGAGTCCCGTCTTCTCCCACAAGTCTCTCGTGCCTAGGCGGTCGTGTGTGCCAAGTTTCGTGCTAATCCAACGCCATTTGATGATTTTGGGGCGTCAACACTTTGAATTCTAAATGTTTTAAGGAACTAGTTTGTCTAGAGTGAAATCCAGCTCTAACTCCCAAACCAGGAATCCGATTCGAGTTCTGTCTTCTCCCACAAGTCTCTTGTGCCTAGGTAGTTGTGTGTGCCAAGTTTCGTGCTACTCCGACGCCGTTTGGTGATTTTGGGGCATTAACACCTCGAATTCTAAGTTTTTTAAAAAACTAGTTTGTCTAGAGTGAAATTCGACTCTAACTCCCAAACTAGAAACCCAATTCGAGTCCCGTCTTCTCCCACAAGTCTCTCGTGCCTAGGCAGTCATGTGTGCCAAGTTTTGTGCTACTCTGACGCCGTTTGGTGATTTTGGGGTGTCAACACATCGAATTCTAAGTTTCTTATGGAACTAGTTTGTCTAGAGTGAAATCTGGCTCTAACTCCCAAACTGGAAACCCGATTCGAGTCCCGTCTTCTCCCACAAGTCTTTCGTGCCTAGGTGGTTGTGTGTGCCAAGTTTCGTGCTACTCCGACGCCGTTTGGTGATTTTGGGACGTAAACACCTCGAATTCTAAATTTCTTAAGGAACTAGTTTATCTAGAGTGAAATCTGGCTCTAACTCCTAAACCAGGAACCCGATTCGAGTCTCGTCTTCTCCCACAAGTCTTTCGTGTCTAGGCGGTTGTGTATGCCAAGTTTCATGCTAACAATAGAAAATCCTTTGTCTTTCTTTCTAATTATGGAATTAGCCTCTATAATTTTGGGTTGTGTACAGTTAATGTATGATTATTCTTAACTTAGAATGGAAAGATACATTTTATACCTGATCTTCTGGTGGTGGTGTATATGGATTCTCATCTCCTGCAAATTTCCTAAATACCCGGTGGCCACTCGATGCATCAGGAGCCTATGACAGTCCATACATAATATGTTAATCATATTCGAATTTTATTATATATATATATGTTGTGTGAAAATTTAACTATTAAACAATTTAATTTATATCAAACTTGTCTGTTGGGATCCACACTCGCCTCCTGTGACATAAAGGCTATTATTTCAGCTCTCATCTGCTGTAAATGTGTAGAAAACTCTGCTCGCATCTCCTCCCTCAACTCATTTTTAGCTCTGCACGAACTTGCTGGGTGATCTGAACAATAGTCGATGGCCGGGGTGTTAACCGTGATGGCTCAGCACCATCTTTATACACCGCGCTCTGAGGCACAATTCTTCCTTAAGTGCGACAATATCCATGTCCGTCATGACCTATCAACTCATGGAAAATGGCATTCCTAGCCTCTAAAGTCCGACAATCCTCAGGTAGCATGAAGAGTTGACGATTAAACTCATCCTGTATTGAATAAGAGATACAAGTATATGTCAAATTAAGATGGTTGACACAAAAAATAAAAAATAAAATTTAAATTCAATGTTAGGTGCTTGGAAACTACCAAGGTTTGGATAACCTCAGGGTCATCTGCTCTACGTGTCATAAGCCAAACATTTATCTTATCAGTAGACTCCCCTTTGCTGGTCATCTAGATTTTTTTAGAAATATGAAAATTAGAATCCAAATAATTTTCAAATATATAATGCTTATTTATATAAAAAAATAAAAACAATAAAATATAAACCTCATGCCGGATCTGAGCGAAAGTAGTATGTCCTGTGATATGAGGTATGCCGTGAGCTCGCCGATTTTTAGTGTTCCTAGTTGCAATTTTCTGTAATAGATTCAACAAATGGTAAGCCTATTGGTGCAAGAAAACACAAGGAATTGATTAATCCCATTAATGTATTCCTTCGACATCCTATTTGGCAAATCAATCCAACTCTCATCCATCATCTGTACTTCCCTCAAATATTGTTTCTGCACACATTCACAAAAATATCTCATCAAAGTAACTCTAAATATAATACCTACGTATTCATGCATCATGACACCTATCTGTAGATGCGCCCGAACGTCCCGGGAGAAATCCCGTTTTGTTCATTTGGGGTTACTACAGTTCGGACTCAAAGTCACGGTCCTGTATCTAATCTCGCAGAGTGCAATGCAAGACCGATGAATCATCAAAGAGTCCAAATCCGGCAAATCGTTTTGAAAAACAGATTTTTAGAAAGAAGTGCCAAACATGGACTGCTTTACCAGATACAGAGTCGCCACATAAATATTTTATTTTGGAAAAATTTAGGAAACCCTGACTCGTTGCCTAAGGTCACGTATCTGTCATCACCAAAGTTGCCTCGGCTCGGGAATTTGGGTACGATTGGGGAAGGTCAGCTATGAGCACCCCCGCTCGCCCGATCAAAGATCGGTCTTTACTAAGCATGATATCGAGTTTTTGAAAACACATGTGTTCTTATTCTGGTTTATTAGCCTAGAATTACTATGTGATGCGCACAACATACAAGTATAGATTGATTTTCCTAAGTTGGAACAAAGCATCGCATATCCGTTTGTTTGGAAATGGTTTGAGGTTTGCTACTCGCAAGTAGGCTAAAACACGGATTTCAATGAATTGATCCAATTCAAGTAATCCAACCTTCACCTACAGGCATTCAGGCAGTTATATCACATAGGCAATTAGCCTCATGGCAAGCATGCTGTCATGTTAACACTCACATACATGCAAGATGCTAAAGCATAAACACTCACAGTGTGCTCCGAGCTAAAATAAAGAACTAGTTAGAAATCAATGCATGATCCTAGTTCATGTTAAGATGGCTAATGCAATACATGCAAAATGCAACTAAGATAGGCCCGGCTATTCTAAGATGGCATGTGAGATGAAACAATCGATACATGTATTCAACTTGGAATTGAAATACAATGCAGTTAGTATGATACGCCGAGCCCGGTGCATGTAATATAGATGAATGATGCAAACATGCATAGCTTAAGATATGCTAATGGAAATATGCCCTAAATCTAACCATCGTAAGCGGTTAAATAAAAGGGAGAAAGAAATGGAGGTTGGAAGACATGCATCACACACACGCACGCTTATTACACAATTGCGTCCTTTCGATGGGGGACCGAATGAATAATACAAATTAACTAACTAACAAAGCTAATTAATTATTACACAACACTTAACTAATTAAACAAATTAATTAAGCTACTGAAAGCAGTAAAGCAGCTTTAGGAAGAGGGACAAATGCATGCGTGTTCGGCTTCGCTTGGAAATCCGTCGCCATGCTCATGCTGCCTCTGTTTACACTGCTCTGCACCTCTGAACACTTTGCAAGTCTTAAGGATGCTTCTGAACTACTCTCTGAGGGTTGTAGGAGGCCACTGACCAAGAGGTGAGGCCACCGGCCATGGAAATATAGTCACTGACCAAAAGTGAGGCCCCCGGCTAACAATACATAGCCGGCCGGCACTGAAGATGGCCGACCGGCCATCTCTTCCTGCAGAACCCTGTTTTGCTGTAGCAGAGGACAGACAAGGCATGGCAATGCATTTTCAAAGCAATGTGTGCACCACCACCCTCCTTATCATGTTTGAGACTCAAAGGAGTATGGTTCTCGACCCTCGGGCCATTAATCACGCATTTCAATGCATGATGGCCCAAGATGCCAAGTGTGCAATTTGATATCAAGTAAAATGCACACAAACACACAATGATCCTAACCTCCATCATAATTGATCAAGAGGCAAGGGATGCAAATATGCAAGATGCTATGGGACCTAAACATGCAAACAAGCTAGTGCAACACAAGCATGCAAACAACAATGCTAATGATGAACATGTAACAACATGTAGGGCAAACATGTGACAACATGTTAAGTACCTAAAAGGGAGAATGCATGTCAAATGCATTACAACTTAAACATGCAACAACATGTCATGGATTAAGTACACAATGAGGCATAATTGAACTAGCATGTTACAACATGCAATTTACCGAATATGCAACAAGTATGTGACAACATACAAGGCAAGGATGCAACAACATGCGGGAATGGACTTACACCAAGATGGACAGTTCTCTAATAGGTCCAAAATAGTGGCCAAAATGCTATGGACATGAGGGCAAATGCACATACAAACATGCATGCTAATGGACCCAACACCCAAGCATCAAAGGGAAACTTTTAAGTACACTTAAAAGGAAGGAAAAGTATGCAAATATGACAACATTACATACTCCGAAGTGGTGCTAAGAGTGATGCCAAATCACCTAAACAAGTCAAGCATGCATGATTAAGGCTTAAGGCTTAAAACTAGGCAAGGGAATTGAACCAATGCTACACAAAACAAAGAGCATATGGAAAGCATAACCCAAAACAGTCCTAAATCATGGCAAAGTAAGCCTAAAACATGCAAACAAGCTAGAACAAGCCAAAACAAAGGGGGCAAAAACATGAAGCATGCAAGGCCATCAAAGAGGTGTTACACAACACCTAATACAACCGAACATGACATGATTTAAGTGACCCAAAACAGAGTTATGGCATACCAAAATGAGCCCAAAAACCCACTTAGATGGTATCTCAATGACCTAAGCATGATGGCATACGCAATGACACATTCATGAGGCATAAGCTACTAACTCTTTAAGACATTAAAGAAGTCACAAGTGCAAGCATTTGAGCATACTATATTGACTGAAATAACATTATAAGTGATGCCAAATCACCGAAATGATCCAAATGGAGTATGCTAGAGGATTCAACACTCAAAGCCTACAAGCTAGATTGCATGGTAGCTATACAAAGCAAGTCATGGACGACCAAAACAACCAAAATCAGAGCTTTAGCATGTTGAAACAAAGCTAGAAGCTTCAAGGAGTTGAGCCAAAATCATGCTAAAAACACATGTTACAACATGATGCATGTTAAGGCCAAATCATGGGATTACAAGACAAGTGTATGAAGCATACATGACATGTCTAAACCAAGTCAAAACAGAGTTGTATCATGGCAAAACAACCACAAATACTAGCTAAGACATGGTCAACATGAACTTAACAAAGGTGCTCACCTATGAGGCAAATATGACAAGTATTGAAGACAACAAGGAGAGGGGATGGCCCTCTCCTTCTTAGGACCTCAAAACACCATCCCCACCACTAAAATCCCTTTGGATTTCAATGGTGAGAAGGCCAATACAAGGTGGTCCCGGAGCTTACAAAGAAGGGCACAAAAAGAGGCCAAACAAGGCCTAAGACGGGGTAAACAACCCCAAACACCAAAATGATCTTAAACAACTATTTTAAGAACTTAAAAACAGAACTTTTATCAGTTATAAGTTAAGCTTAAAAACAGATGCAAGATAGGTTAAAAGCTTGTGCAAAAATGGAGAATAAAGAGGGTAGTTTCTCACCTTTGAAGAACCTCTTCAAGAACACCACTCCAGCACCTTCCTTAGATCAAAACTAGCCCAAGAACTCTGAAAACAACTCCTTAGAGCCTCAGCAACCAAGGATGGTGTAATGCTAGGTGTTTGTGTGCAATAGTGTGAACAAAAGTCACTTTAGAGCACAAAATACACACACAAAGGCAAAGAGAGGGAACTATAGTGATAGATAGATACAAACTTCCTAACCCTAAAATTCAGAACCTCTACGAAGGGAGGAGGGCCTCCCCCTCTTATAGGAATTCAATTCCATAGCTTCTTGGACAAGCTAACCCAATGGAGCAAATCCCTCCATACACGTGTATGGAGGGGGTGTAATGTGGATGCCAGCTGTGACAGCTGGCATAAAATATCTGCCAAAAGCAGATGGAAAGGGGTCGGTTGGAAAATATGACCGATTGACCAACAAATGTGGCCGACCGACCAAAAATATTGCCGACCGGCCAAAACTTTTGGCCGGTGGCAAGAAACAAGGGCTGGTGGCCTCAAGCCAAGGCCGGTGAGATGTGGGGATGGCCAACAAGCCATTCTCTTCCCTCAGAAGCAAAAACACAAGCGTTTGGTATACAACCAAGCACAAAACAAACAAGTCGAGAGGTCTTGAGGCAAGGCGCGTGAATGAAACCTCCGAGAACTCAAGACGAACACAAACATGGATGATCACCGAGTGTTCAAACGGTGATGTCCAAGTCTTGGGGACGGTCAAAAATAGGGTGTCTACACTATCCGTCCAATTTCTCTCAAATAGGTAGGTGGTCTTATCCCATTTAGTTATTTACCAATTTGATGAGAGAACATAAATAAATGAAATACTTATAGAACAACATGTCAGACATAAAAATGCTACAAAACACCAAGTATTCCATCATTAATTCAACATGTCTAGAACATCAAGAGGTGCACAGAACATCATAGGCTTTAAGAGCCAGGAAAAAAAAAATGCAGACAAAAATAATTGCACTCTCATCTGTCAAAACAAGTAGTACACTTCCATTCCATAGCAATGAATTTAACTATCCAAAGTAATACAATTTCTTAACTATTTTCTTGAAGGATTCCTTAGGAAAAATAACATGTATAATATAGAGTGAACAAATTAGAAGCAGCATACCAATAAGTCTATTTCAAGGACCTAAACAAGTTATGTACCTCATCCAGTATATAAAGTGGAGCTGGTTTGAAGCACAAGTCTATCCATAAATGTGTCCATTTAATAAATTTAATTTCATTATTGTCATTCTTTTTCAGTTCCACAAGTCTAAACAAAAGTAATTTGAACAAGTGTTTTCAGTATTAAAACACTAGGAGATAAATTAACTCGGAAAATGTGACCTCAAATGAGTTCAAATACTAAAAATTACCTAATTACCTCACATGTTGATTGGCACCAAAAAATCCTGCTACTGTAATGTTAGGCATTCTCTTCTTTTTCTTGCTCGCATTAAATGGCATGTTAGGGCATCCTTACCCAAATGTTAATTTGAGTAAAAAAAACAACCCAAACCCTTCACTCCTTGATTCAAACTCATCAATTTAAGTTTTACTCAAATTTTACACAAATGAAGGGAGATTTGATTTAAATCTTGACTCAAATGTCCAAAAGGTTATACATGCTTCATTTATTTACTAGATTGTCATTTTTGATATGATAGAAAATTTTAAAAATAATTTGAGTAAAAATTGGTGTTTTCCATTGGAGTTTTCCATATCAAATGAAGCTTTTACTCAGATTTGAGTCATGATTGGAGGTGGCCTTAGGTGTCTGTCCATTGTACATTTATAATAACTGTGTATAACATCATTAAGTTTGTTAATTAATGAACATCAAATAAACCCAATACCGTCGGTTAACTCCCCAAAAGACCAGACATATTAATCTTTGCAGGCATTGGTTTTGAAAGCTCTTCAGGGAATAAGGCATACATCATAATGATCTAATGGTTTCAAACTCATTAAATTTTAAGGATCTGAAATGAATTGATTTGACATCACTAAATTAAGGCACATTCAATTCAATGAAACCAATGGATTATAACATGGAGAATACAATTATTGGAAATCTGCCTACAAAGTATTTTATATGTACAAGGATCATACCAAAATCAATCTCTCACACACTATTCAATCCTCCATCTCAAAATTATTAATAGCTAACCTTGTTATAAATTTGAAAAATCTAACCTCATAATTAGGCACAATTAAAATTTTTGAAAACAATGAACAAGCTATCCACATGAGTAAATCAACTTTGCATTGGACTAAAAGACAATATTTGTAGAGGGTTAGATGCAAGTTATAGTTTATGAATGAATTAATTGATGTTCTCTCACCAAGGTTCTTGTCAAGGGTCTTGGAGAATTGGTTCAAGGGAGGTGGGACCTTCAAGTGCTGGTTGAGGATCCTTTTTTTCCTCTGAATTTGAATAACCTTGGGCCACTTCACAAACCAGTGCAGATCTTTCTTCGGAGGCAATGCCCCTCCTATCCCAAACTGCTTTGGACGCTTCTCGAATAGCGGGTTTACTACCTTCTCCTATACCATATATATACCATCATATTAACTATAGAAAAAGACTGATTACTTATTTGTGCAAATTAATAGAGATGTGATTATGTACTGGTTTCTTCTTAGCTGTTGCAGCTAGTTTCACTCCTTTCTTTGGGGCCTCCAAAGCATAAAAATGAAATTAACATATATAATACAAAACCAAGTTTTCTCAAACTGAAATGTTCAATTTTTAATGTTAGCAATGCCTAATTGGGAAATTGCTTTGAAGGAAATGGTTTGTCTCTCATAATTAATTAATTATTTATACCCATTCTATACCGGTAAAACAACTTTGTTTGAATCTTTCAATAAACTATGCTTATAAACATCAATGCCACAAGTAGATGACGAAATATAATATTTAATATTCATGAAAAAATAACAATAGAAGAGAGAGATAATATGTTAATAAATGAATGAAGTGTCAAGCTGCCTTTGTTTATTTTATTTTTTAATCTTGGGAAAAAATAGGAAACCAGAAATTAATACTTTAAAAAGTATCTAGTGACAGAAATAGTCAACTTTATTTTATTATTTTATCTTTTTGAATATTTACTACTAATGTCAAGGTCCATAGGGTTTGGATCCACTATCACGGGTAAATTTCACGATGTTTATACGCAAAGTCAATTATTTACTGATCGAGTTCATTCAGACTCTGTAAGTTAAAAAACTTTTGAGTACATTACTAGTTATAAATAATCTTTTAAGAATGTGGGATGGGAATATGAAGATCATATTCTTACTTAGTTTGAGAAATCAATTAATTTCTTAATTTCTTCTTCGTGGCATTAGTGTTTGCCAAAAACTATATGTTTATGTATTATATTTTTTATTCAACAATGTGTTGCTACTATATTGATAACGTCCATAACTAATGAGATTCATTGAACTAATTTAATAATTATATATAAGATAATAAATAAAATATAATAAAAAATGTTATTATTATAAAATTATTGTGCAATGCATTAGTTATGCAAGCTATTGTTCAATTTAACAAATGAAGCAACACCAATATAATATTTTACTGTTAAACATCATGTTTAACAAAGGGAAAGCACATTGCATACAAAAATAAAGTAAAGCAAAGCCTAATCACCTGAATTCGAATATCTGGCGATTGAAATTATGTTGAAATTTCCACCAACATAGATCTTTGAAGGAAGCCAGTAATCAAGAAGATGACGCAACGCCAACACCTGTAGAATGAATAAAAGCAGAACAATAATTCATGACTCCAAAAAAAATGAAAAGAAAATAAGTATACATCAATTTTGAGTCATTAATAATGTAAACTCAAGATTGATAACTTGAAATAAATGGTTTCAATTTTGGGTGATATCTCTCTTGGGTATCACACATGTAGAGATACGTGCAGCAAACATATAACACCCATAGGAAGAAGATACGCCATGATAAAGACATTACAATCATCTGACAGACCTAATTCCTCTCATAGGACTTGAAATGTAATCGCGATGAGCTTAAGAAATGTAATCGTAAATACTTATGCCTAGTTGTGAACAGCACAGAGACATATATATATATATAGAGAGAGAGAGAAAGAGAGCATACAGGCGTCACTTGCTAAGTAAGTGAGAGAGGAGCGATTGAGACTGATTGAGCTCGCGCAAGAGAAAGATAAAGACGCCGCACCACCTCTAGTCGTCATCGAGAGAGAGATCGTAATACGCCATCATCGCATCACCGCTAGTCGTTGTCGAGAGCGATTAAGACTGCTAGCCGTCATCGCTCGTCGAGAGAGAGATCATCGGTGAACACTCGCCGTCGTCGCTAGTCAAGAAACTAGTTTTAGGGATTTTAGGGGAAAATGATCGAGCGCCAATTGGAGGAGAGGGATATCAAAAAAATTTCATTACTTTTTGCGATGGTATATTTAAACCATCACAAATGATAAATCCAATAGGTAAAATGACGCCATTTTAATAAGGGTTTTTTTGCGATGGACAATTGCCGTCACAAATTGTCCACTATTTGCGATAGTAAATTTTTCCTGTCTCAAAAATTTTCTTTTTGTGATGGTACACAAGGCGTTGCGAATACTTCTATATTTGACACACCTTTTCTTGTATGCTTATTAGCGACGGGGTAACTACAGTCGCAAAAGCTATTTATTTACGACGGTTTAAAATGTTGTCACAAAAG
This sequence comes from Camellia granthamiana, assembly GCA_036172215.1. NCBI lineage: Eukaryota > Viridiplantae > Streptophyta > Magnoliopsida > Ericales > Theaceae > Camellia > Camellia granthamiana. Next base: position 20,884,322 of record CM069910.1, on the reverse strand, counting down.
ATCATTTTTTGCGATGGGATACGCGTTGTCGCAAAAAGTTTCGTGTTTTATAAGGGCTTTTCTTGTAGTGAACTACAATATATAAAAATAAATAAGCTAAATTATTATTATTGAATTTTTTTTGTTTTGGGCCGCATGTGCGTCAGAGATGGCCGCATGTGCAGTGGGTCTGTAGGTGCACGCCCAGTTTAGAAATTTTTGTTGTTGTTGTTGTTGTTGTTGTTGTATGTGAGGATGACAATGATTAACATGATGATAAATGAACCTCAAATACAACCATTAAACTACTAGATTACAAGTGAAAACTAAGAAATTCTAAACAAAAAGAGGGTGATTACCTTAAAAAAATATATAAGAAGAAGATGATGTAGATCTGCCGGAAAAAATGGCTACCGAAAGGTCGCCGGTTGGAAAATATGGTGATGCGCCGGTGGAAGGTGGTGGTGAGTGAAAGTGGAAGTGAAAGTTGAAGGAAGAAGGAAGAAGAAGTTGGTGATGGTGGGGTTTGAAGAGTTGTGGGTTTGTGAGGTGGATAGAGAGAGAGAGGAAGATGAGAGGTAGAGAGAGAGTGTGCTGGGAAAGTCATGTTGGTTAAAAGTGGGTTAGGGTTTCTTAAAGGAATTTTTATTCTCTTATTTTTTAAAAAAAAATTAGTAAATATAAAAAAATAATTAAACAAATAAAAACTACATGGAAATTTTATTTATTTTTATATGTAAAATAAGTAAATAAAAATAAATAAATAAGACTACACAATATATATGTATATATTTTGTTTTTTTTATAAAATAAATAAATAAATAAATAACAAATAAAATATATGCAGGCTTTTTTCTCTTTTTTTTTGGTTAGGCCGCTTGTGCGTCCATTTGGGCTGCACGAGCGCTTATTTTTGGGCTACTTGTGTGGTGGAATTGGGCCGCTTGAGCGGTGTTTACGCAGTATGCTATTGGGCTTGGGCCACTCGTGCGGCCTGGCCCTTCCGCTCATGCGGTGTATAGTGGACTCTTCGCATGTGAGCCCATGTAGCCTGTACGTGCGGTCTGGCAATTTTTTTTTTTGGATAAAATAAACCCAATTACAATCCAAAGAAAAATTTAAACCAATTCTATTTTCATTTCACATCTAAAATAAATATAGCACTCTGAAAATAACTAAATGCTCAACAAAGGTATAATCTTCACGCAAAAACCACGGGTACTACTTTTCTCCCTAACAGTGTTTGTAACTTTCCCTATTCTCCAACAGGGCGATAGACTAGGTTGATTCGATATTCAAAATTGAGGCACATAAAGCTAACTCGACCTATGGGGCTGCCATACAAAGTTCAAGCTGGGGTAGTTTTGAAGCAATCTCCACACCCCTGGGTATTTCAACCAAATTCTAGTCTCGGAAATTCCAAACCTTTGTGTTCTAGGCTTTGCCATTCGAACTCTTGTTTCCATCGTCTAAGTTGGTCTCCTAAGAACTCACTACAAACACAGTTAGGTGGCTATACCAGACTGTCAGATACTGTTCGGGCACGGCTAACACCAAAGGAATTACACCTTTAGAAGATTTAAAGTCTCCTAGACGTCAAATAAAGCACAGCAAGAAAAAAGAAAAATATAATATAGTAGAAAGGAAAGAAAAGAGAACATAATATTAATCTCTCAGTTAAAGTAGAAAAGATCAATCAAAGCAATGGACTCAATCTATCCCCATTGCCAATCCCCTCTATATATGGCTTCAGTCTTTGGCCATTCACCTTGAAAGTGCGACCGTTCCTTGGATCTTATACCTCAACGACGCCATGAATAAATGCCTCTATAACCACAAAGGGACCACCCATCCTGATCTAAGCTTATCTGGAAATAGTCTCAATTTTGAGTTAAAAAGCCATACTTTCTGGTCGAGTTCAAAGGATTTTCTATTAATGTGCTTATCATGGAATTCCTTAGTTTGAGCTTTAAAAATTTTTGAACTCTCATATACATTATTTCAAATTTCCTCTAACTCATTGAGTTGTAATTTCTGGTTGAGCCCAACCGCAGCCATATCGAAGTTAAACTTCATTATGGCCCACAACGCTTGGTGCTCAAGTTCAATCGGGAAGTGGCAAGCTTTTTCGAACACCACCCTATATGGTGACATCCCAATGGGTGTCTTATAAGCAGTGCAGTAGGCCTATAATGCATCAATTAAGTGTTTTGACTAATCTTTCCTGTCTGGCCTCACCGTTTTCTCTATTATGTGCTTCACCTCCTTATTAGAGACTTCCACTTGGCCACTAGTTTGAGGGTGGTATGGAGTGCCCACTTTATGAGTGATAGAGTATTTCTTAACTACCGACTAAAAAAACTGGTTACAAAAATGCGTACCCTGGTTACTTATTATGGCTCTAGGAAACCCGAAACGACTAAAGATGTTTTCATGCAAGAATTTGATTACTACTTTATGATCGTTTGATCGGGTAGCTATTGCCTTCACCCACATAGATACATAATCCACTACCAAGAGAATATACTCAAACTTGAACGACGACGGGAAAGGGCCCATAAAATCAATCCCCTAAACATCAAAGATCTCTACCACAAGAATAGGGGACATTGGCATTATATCACGATGAGATGTCGAACCCATTTGCTGACAGCGCAAACAAGTTCTACAAAATTGATGGGCATCTTTAAAATTTTTGGGCCAATAAAACTTGCTTTGCAAAACCTTAGCGGCTGTTTTACGCTCACTAAAATGACCGCCACATGTAGAAGAATGACAAAATGTAAGAATGCTATGCACCTCACTCTCTGGCACACACCGTCGGATCGCTTGGTCGGGGCAATATTTAAACAACTCCGCATCCTCCCAAAAATAATATCTGACCTGCAAAAAGAATCGGTTTTTGTCTTGCTTAGACCAATTTAGAGAAATTTGCCCAATGGCCAAGTAATTCACAATATGTAGAAACCACAGGGGGATCGCTCGTGACACCACAAGAAGTTGTTCGTTCGGAAACAAATCATGCAAAGTTAAAGGGTCACTATTATACTCAACAAGGACTCGGGAAAGGTGATCTGCCACCACATTCTCAGATCCTTTCTTATCTCGGATCTCTAAGTCAAATTCCTAAAGCAACAATATCCATCTAATTAACCTAGGTTTGGTCTCTTTCTTTGATAGTAAATACCACAAAGTGGCATGATCAGTGAAGGCTATGACCTTGGAGCCTAGGAGATAGGACCGAAATTTATCTAAGGCAAAGACTACATCTAGCAACTCTTTATTGGTAGTAGTATAATTTAATTGTGCATCTGAGAGAGTGTGACTAGCATAGTATATAGCATATGGTGCCCTATTGACCCTTTGGCCCAACACGGCCCCGACAGCATAATTCGAGGCATCACACATGATTTCAAAGAGAAGCGACCAATTCAATGATTTCATGATTGGGGCAGTAGTAAGGGCTACTCTTAGTGTTTCAAAGGCTTTTAAACATGCCTCATCAAAGATAAAAGGTGCGTCCTTAGCAAGTAAACTACACAAAGGACGTGATATTTTACTAAAGTCTTTGATGAACCTACGGTGAAAACCTGCATGCCCTAGGAAAGACCTAATTTGATGCACAGAATTGGGTGGAGGAAGGCCTGCAATGAGGTCAACCTTAGCTTTGTCAACCTCTATGCCTTGAGGGGACACAATGTGTCCCAACACTATACCCTCACGAACCATAAAATGGCACTTTTCCCAACTAAAAAACAGGTTTGTCTCCACACAACGAATAAGGACTTTCGTTAAGTTCTAGAGACATTCCTCAAAAGACGACTCAAATACGGAGAAGTCATCCATGATAACCTCTAAAAATTTCTCCACCATGTTAGAGAAAATGACCATTATACATCGTTGAAAAGTCGCCGGTGCATTACATAGCCCAAAAGACATATGCCTGTAAGCAAAAGTGCAAAAAAGGCAAGTGAACGTGGTCTTTTCTTGGTCAGCAGGGTACACCGGGACTTAATTATACCCTGAGTAGTCATCAAGAAAATAATAAAAACCCTACCCCACTAACCTTTCAAGAATTTGATCAATAAATGGCAAAGGAAAATGATCCTTCCTAGTCATGGAATTCAATCTCCTATAATCAATATACACTCGCCACCCAGTAGTGGTTCGTGTGGGGACCAACTTTGCTTGCTCATTCTCTACAACAGTGATGCTCGATTTCTTGAGCACCACTTATGTGGGACTCACCCACTTGCTATCCGAGATGGGGTATATAATACCTGCATCCAACAATTTTAACACCTCATTTTTCACAACCTCCTTCATGTTGGGATTAAATCTTCGTTGCATTTCACAAGAAGGTTTGGCATCCTCCTCTAAATGTATATGATGCATGCACACAGAGGGATCTATCCATTTCAAATCGGCCATCGACCACCCTATAGCACTCCGGTGTGCCACAAGAACACTCATTAATTAACTTTCCTGCTCTGTAGTTAAGTCAGATACAATGATGACAGGTAAAGTATCCTGAGGCCCTAAAAATACATACTTAAGTGTGGCCGGGAGTGGTTTTAACTCAAATATAGGTGGTGTGACTACGGATGGTATGGCAGGCTCTCTAGACAGAGAAGGAAGGGACTCAAACTGGGCTTTCCACGGAGGAAAATTTGGTGTAAAAGAAGAATTAAGTAAGGCATTCACCTCCCCAACCGACCAGTTAATATCAAAATTTTCAAGCCCAAAATGAGATAGACAAGCCTCTAGAGGGTCATTTACAAGAATGAAGGGTAAAGTCTCCTCCACAATCCCATCCACAACATCCACAAATAAGCACTCTTATCTCTCATGGGGTTATTGGGATGCTTGGAAAACATTGAGTTTCACTTGCATATTTCCAAATGAAACTTCTATAACCTCGGTACGACAATTTATGCACACATTGGCCATAGCCAAAAAAGGTCGACCTAAGATCACCGAGATTTGCTTCCTAGAGTTGGCTATCAGTTCCATGTCTAAGACCAAAAAGTCAACAAGAAAATAAAACCTATCAACCTTTACTAGCACGTCCTCAATCATGCCACGTGGCACTTTGAGGGATCAGTCAGCCAACTGGAGAGTAACAGTAGTGGGCTTCAACTTGCCAAGCCCAAATTCTTCGTACACAAAGTACGGCAACAAATTGACACTAGTCCCTAAATCTAACAAGGCCCTATCAATGAAACGGTCCCCCTATAATGCATGCAATGGTTGGGGCACCCTGGTCATTAAGCTTAGGGGGTGTGTAATTCAACAAGATGAAGCTTACTTGCTCTGTGAGTATGACCTTTTGGGACACGTGTGTCCTAGATTTATGCTTTTGCGTACAAAGGTCCTTCAGAAATTTAGCATTGGAGGGTACTTGCTAAATCGCCTCCAATAAGGGGAGGTTGATTTTAACTTGTTTAAAAACCTCCATAATTGCTTCCATGGATGTCGCATTCTTATTGAAAGAGGATGGTGTCTCAAGGCACTAGGGAAAAGATGCCTTAGGCACATATGGTGCCTTGGGCTCATGTGAAGTGCTAGGGACTTAGTCATCCCCCCTAGGCGTCTCTCCCTCACCCTTGCTCTCTTTGGGTTGACCACTGTGATCACTTTTTTTAGCCTTAATTGCATCAGACGTAACTAGCTGAGGCTCTAACTCCCTCCCACTTTTCAATGTAATCACCGCTTGCACCTGCTCATGGTGCTTTCCATTCTTACCCGACCCCTCTGCCCCATATTGACCCTTAGGGTTGGCCACAATCTGACTCGGTAATTTTCCTTCTTCTCTCCTATTCATGTTATTAGCCATTTAACCCAATTGGGCCTGTAGCTTGGCAATGGAGTGAGTATGAGAGTGAACTACTGGTGCTAACCCCTTAAGTTCTGAGAGAACTTCTAACACTTGAGTCTTAAAGGCTGAGTTGCCTTGAGGAACAAGCGAGGGTTGTGGTTGCCGATAAGGTTGTGGTGGCCGGTAGGAAGATTGGTTGGCAAGATTATTAAAATTCTGCCTTGGTGGTGGAGGATTGTAAGAAGTGCCTTGTGAAGGAGGTCTCCAAGAAAATTTGGGGTGATTTCTCCATCCCGGATTATATGTATTGGAATATGGGTCATTACCCGAGTCGGAGAATCCTTGAGCCGGATTCACATGCTCTTGGACTAATTCTGGAAATTGTGATACTGAAGGGCACTCACTCAAGTTATGAGTATGGCTTGCACAAATAGCACATGTCTCATGAAATTGAGGCTGATCTTACTGTGTAGGGCTATGTCCCGAAGCTAATAATTGGTCTATCTTATGGGACAATGCCTCTACCTGTTGGGCTAACTCTAGGTTTTGCCCTACCTCATAAATACCCCCTTTTTTCGGGGCTCCAACTACTGGTTGCCGGATTGCAGAGGCATGGTAAAGAGAATTATCACTTAAGTTCTCAAATAATTGTCATGCCTCAGTGTCATTTTTGGACATGAATGTCCCACTACAAGAAGAATCCACCATTTGGCAATGAGGCCCAGTTAAGCCATATTAAAAAGTCTGCACAAGTTGCCAATCAGACACTTGGTGGTGGGGACATTGTTGGAGAAGGTCACTGTGACAATTTGTTTCCAGGTCCGCTCGAGCAGGGAAACAGCCGTTCGAGCGTAGAATTGTTACCCTCAGTATTTTGTTTCGTTGTAGGCTTATCCGCTCGAGCGTGGGAAGTCTCACTCGAGCGTGAAATGCTAGTTTCCAGTAATTTCACTGTAGCACTGTAAAACCTATGAGACTCCTTATTCTCTGCTAGAGCGGGGAAGTCATCACTCGGGCAGGCCTCCTTGACCGTGTTTGGACGCTCGAGCGTGGAAAGTCATGCTCGAGCGGGGAACGTGATGACAGCTTTTTAAACACAGCAACTTGAGATCATTTTCACACTTCTCTTTTTCTATTCTTGATTCCTCTTCCCCCTCTCTTGGAAACCCTAGATCTCCATCTTCAAATAGCTTCCATACCATTGAAATCCACCAAATTTGTTGGTTGGGGTAGAAGAACACTTGAATGATAGCATTATCTTCCGATTGGATTGGGGATTTGCGATAGATTCGTGAAGAAGTTCGAATTTGGGGCTTGATAGTTGAGGTAGGGATACTTTTACCCTTGTATCTCTTCATTCTTGATGAAATTCCATGGTATTGCGTGTGATTGGGAACCAATTGAAGATTTAGTTGAACTAATTTAAGTATTTGTTGAATAAAACCCACTTTTCATATAAATGTTCTTTTACTTAATATTTTGTTTGAAATCCCTAATTTCTCTTCCTAATTTAAGTGTAGATATGGTTAAAGAACTAGATTTGTGGCAAGGAGTAAAAACCCCCAAAATTTAGAGAAACCCTAAGTTCCTAAATGGTTAGAAAATGCTCTAACTACTAGAATATTCAATTGCCTTATGGAATTTGATGGATAATGAAGAAATGAAATGTAGGTATTGATGTAGTTAGAGAGATGATGACTTGAATGCTATTATACCTGGAGTTTTGTATGTTGTTTATCTATGATGATGATACATGATATTTAGTTGTGAAATTGAAATGTGATTTGATTATTGAGCATGCATGAGTCCATGTGTGAGTTGGTAATGTGTAAAGATGGTGTTGTGTTATACTCGCACGGGGAGTTTTAAAAGGTGCCCAATTGCCCTGTCTAGGTTTATCGCTGGACGAATGTGGGAAAACATTTTTGGGTGTCCACATAGTCCCGCCGTATAGTAGCCGGCGAAAGTGGAAAAACGGATGATTTTCTTGGGTGCCCACTCCTCGCCGTATAGTAGCCGGCGAATGTGGGGGTTGTTTATAAAAATAATTAGTGGTTCTCAATTGGGTTCATGTGATGGAGTGCATGTGGATTGATTTCTTAGTTATGAATGTTTCCTTATTTAACTTGATATCATTATTTAAATTTATCTAAATTAGATTGTGAAGGTTCTTATGAGATATGGATTATATATATGCTTACTTGTGAAACACCTTTGTTTGTGTTGTTATTTCACATGGATGCCATACTTTTGTTCAAGGAATTAGATACCTGGATAAATGTATTCCTACTGGGCATATAGCTCAACCCTAACTTATTTTTCAGGAATTGAGGAAGGTCAGCCTCGATGAAGAACCGGTTCAAATGCTAGCTTTAGTTTCTTTTTGGGGGGAGTTAATTGAAGTCAAGAACATCTAGTTGTTTGTATTTATTTTTGGGGATTTTGTAATGGAACTTTTGTACATAATTTTGTAAAAATGTACGCCCTGACGGCTCATGTTTTGTTGAGTCATCTAGGTCATTGAACGAGGATAGGACCTCGGATATTGTGGGAATGTAATATTTGAAATGTAATTACTCAAGTCTCAATTCAATATGAAAGATGATCCATTTTGGGATTTTATGATTATGTTACCAGTGTGAATAACAAGGTGAATTTTCAGGGCGCCACAGTCACGAAGTCTCTCTCATGTCTCATGAAATTGCTCGCCATGAATTTGAGCAACATTGGTGATGGCTCGTCTGAGTTGGTTGGTTTTACCAATGGGAAGGTACTTCTCCAAAAACTTCTACTGTAAGTGGTCCCAAGTTGTGATTGAATTAGCAGGTAAAGAGTTCAGCCAGTGTTTGGCTTTGCCTTTGAATGAAAATGGAAACAAATGCAACATTAAGGCCTCATTGGTGAAATTCTGGATCCTCACTATAGAGCAAATTTCTAGAAATTCATTCAGATGTTTGTATAGGTCATTATGAGCTAGTCCATGGAATGATGGAAGCATTTGGATGGTGCTGGACTTAATCTCATAATGAGCAACAGTGGTGTCGGGTAACTAGATGCATGATGGTGATGTATATGCAGTAGGTGTGAAGTAATCCTTAAGGGTTCGGTTGGGCCCATTTAGGCCATTCAGGTTTTCCATCTCTATTGGTTCAAAGTATGGATAAGGGTATTCAAGCCTAGGAACACAGGAAGAGTCTCTAAATTTCCTAAGAGTCCTTTCTAGTTCAAGGTCCAAGTTCCACAATTCAGGACGACAAGAACGGTGCCCGTGCATACACTACTCACACACACACACACACACACACACACACACTAAGTTTCGATTCTGTGCATTTAGTTATGAAATAAAAAATACCAAAGAAGACAATACTCACAGCAATTTAATAAAAACGCTTTACTCGTCTTGTAGGTGCTTGACATGTAGACGTTATCCGCAATTTCCACTTGAGCTCTCTAGTTGTAGCACTTTGGTGCTTTGCTTGAGAGTATTTACTTTTGTTTTTTTTCTTTCTCAAGCACTTTGGTGCTGTGGTTTGTTTTTAAAGCTCGGTTGCGCTCCGCTTGCACTTCGATGATAGCTCCACTTGCAAACACTCTGCACACTTAGCAACACAAAAATATAAAATCCTAAACTAAAAATTAAATAGGAATGTAACTTTAAATCTACTCAATTCCGCCAGAAGTCCCTGGCAACGGCACCAAAATTTGGTAGGTCGTTTCACACATCAAAAATAAACACTAAACTATATCAAATTCTTTTAGAATAATGGCAAGTCCAGGTATCGATCTACAGGGACAAACGAGAAATTAAACTAATTTAATGGTAGATTCCTAAATTAATTTTGATTAAAAAGATTGATGGATATTATGACTAAACAAGAATTAAAAGAAATTGAATAATTAAATTGAAAATTAAAATTAAGGTTTGAGATATTAATTTTTGGGAAAAATCCTAAGGTAAAGAATTCACCACTTACCACATTAATGAGATTTAACATCGGTCATTAATTGCAATCCGGTTTGAAATACCCAATATTTCACAACTACAAGTTTGAAATATTGATTAAGAGGGTTATTGCATTCAACGTACAGGCACGAATCATCCCGAGTAGCATGAGGCGTTTGCTCTAAACTATGGTAGCAACACGATCCGTCTCTCGTAGCATGACTCGTCTTGTACTTTGAACACAAATACAAAGAAAATTAATGTATGAAAAGTATTAAACAATTACAGAGAGTAAAATACTTGAAGAGATGAAAAGAACAATTATTATAAACTTTTAAAACGTCCATACATTTGTTCAAACTGTTTCACAATCAAAGCTTAAGAAAAATCCCTTTACATAGTTAGGGTTTCATCAAAACCCTAAAATTGGAATACTAGCCACTTATGGAGGAGTGAGAAGAGGAAGATGATGAGGAAGAAGCCCCCATGGAAGTTATCATTGAAGCTTGAGGAAAATCACTCTCTTGAAACCCTAGCCTCCCCTTTTCTTCAAATAATTTTTGAACCCTTTTATAGCCCCTTTTTCTTCCTTTTATTCCCAGCAGAATAGACTGAAAATTTCACGTACGCAACTCTAGGTGGGCCGTTCTAGTGCCCATGTGGACCGCTCAAGCAGTGGTGGGCCACACGTGCGGTCAAGCTTGGCCGCACGTGCGGTGAGGTAGTTGGCTCGGATTTTTCGCTTTTCGCACGGATAATCTGCTTTCGCGCTATTTTTGATTGAATTTGTGTATTTCCTGCCAAATCTATACAAGTGCACTAAAGATATCATCTCCACCAAATAAACAAAATTGAAAGACTATAAATATAACTTAAGCGACCTCAATGTGGTACCTTTCGGCTTACATCAATTCACCACTTCATTTTTTTTTTTTTGGGGGGTAAAATTTTATTTTTGAACCATCAAGACAAAATTTTGACAAAATAGTTTAGTCCCTAAAATCATTACATTGATTTTTTTTTTTTGTTTTTCCTATATATTTTTGTGTCTTTTGTGAACTTTTAAATATTTAATTTTTTTATATATTTTAAATATACTTTTTTTGATAAAATTTTAAATGCACTTAAAGTAAAATATTTATATTTTTTTAAATTACAAAAATTCAATGTCCCAGTGAAGCACAGTAAAGACGCCGGAGGAAAACGGACTCGAATGGCCTGTCTCCAGCATTTTCACATCCACCGAACCAGCACCAGCAACACCACCGTCTTCACCATCTTCGTACCATTCAAAGTCACTGACTCAGAGCTTTCGACGAAATCCACAGATAGTTTGCTGGTTCTCTGTCTACACCAAATAATCAAACAATTCGCCAAGCTTTTGATACAACTTTTGGAAATTTTTTTATTAATTAAGCAATTAACCAGGCTGTAAAGAGAAGGCTTGTGCACTGGATACAGGGGCTTTTACAGCTTTTCCTTTCCTGTTTTCGTTGTTTTCTTTCTTGTAAGTAGCAATTGTAAATTCAAGAACACGACTCAAATAATCCAGCAAACTCTTCACAGATATAATGGGACCAATACATATAAAAAGTCATGAATGAGAAATCCAGGAACAAAAGTATTCTCAAATCACTCTCTTATTATATATAAAAATAAATAGAACAATTAAGGAGTCCAATCATTTAATTTCTTATAATCTGTCTTATCATTGCGGAAATAAAAACCATCAGATCTAACACTCCAGTAGCAATTTTTATCTTTGAAAGTATGAGTGTCGCATAAAGAGTCTATTCTATTATCGTAAACAGCAAAAACTCTATCTTTGGTAGTCCAGTAAAAATGGCAGAAGTAGAGAGTGGTTGGTATAGCGTTGGGAACGAATTTCCAGCTGAATTCTTGACCATTTACAAGTGTATGCATTCCAAAATCAGTGTCTTTGGATTGGCAACGGACTCGCAAAGGCTCGGAGTTGGTTGGAAGGTCGTCGATGATATGAATCACAAATGATGGGATAATCCCACCCATGGTGATTGAGCAAAGCAAGTGAAATGTTAAGATGACCAAGGGAAGGAATGATTTTTTCATATTGTATTTTTGCAATGTCTAAATTATGTTGTTTATGTTTTAATTCCTTAAGTCATTTATATACACAAAATATTTCGGCTGAATCCAATTGAATTTTTCTTTTATTTTGAGCAATGGTATACATAATCACATTTTTTTTATCTATTTTTCTCGAGTAATGCTAGAGATCCCAAAAATTCTATCAAAAATTTTACCAAATGTCTCATATGTGAAATATTTGGTAAAATTTTATAGGTATAGCATTTTTGCTTTTTCTCATCCTATACACAAAATAATGGGGCACACATTCATAAATGCATGAGATCTATTCACCTGTGTCCTAGAGTGCGAAAAGGGGAAAAAAATGATTATATATAGTATTTTTCATTTTGATATAAATAATCCCATTTAGTGCTTCATTTTCTCACTCCTAGACACAAAACAACGGGGCCCACATCTGTAAATATATATGGGACCTAGTTACTTATATTTTGGAGTGAGAAAATGGGTAAAAAGAAAAGAAAAAAATGATCACATGCAACATTTTTTTTTTTGAATAATATTATATGTATCAATTAATGTACTAACTGGTATACCAATTGATGATGTGATATAATTTAAGAGGTTTTTGGTATTTGTAATGTGATTAATGAGTGAGGTTAATAATAATATTATAACTAGTATTGATACACTAATTAGTACATTAATTAGTGCATATAGCATAACTGTTTTTTTTTAGAGCAATGTAATACAGAATCCAATTTCTTATCTATTTTTCTTATAAGCACAAAGTAATGGGCTCACATTCATAAATACATTTGGGACCTACTCATTTCCACAAATAAATGGGGGTAATAATTATGATTATATGTATCATTTTCTTTTCAAAGGAATACTATACATAATCACATTTCTTACTTATGTTATCCCTAGATACAAAGCGATGGGTCCAACATTCATAAATAAATGCATATGGAACTCACTCACTCATATCTTGGAGTGAGAAAAAGGGGTAAGAAATGAGATTATATGTAAAAGTTTTCATTTAGAGCAATGCTATCAATAATCTCATTTGTATCTCATTTTCTCATCATTAGACACAAAGCAATGAGACCCATGTTTTTAAGGGAGAATTACATCCCAGTGGGACAAGAAATTTTTTTTTTTTTACATAAACATTGAGGAGACAACTTTTCACTTGCACCCCACATGTTTTTTATTTTGTCTCATTGTACTAGGGAAATTATTCAATATTCTCGAAGTACCACGTGTCTGTACTTTCCAACCAATCATCATTCAATATGCCTCCTCATGTTCCCCAATCACCTAACACAATACCCCATCTACCCACATTTTCCACCATTTATAATGTTATGGAATATCACATATCTATACTTTAGGATTATTGAATAATTACTCCACTATACTGTAATTTTATTGTTTTTAAATATATATGGAATCCACTCACTTGTGTCTTATATTGAAAAAATGAGGTAAATTATAGACAACATTTTCTGTTTTAAAATTTTAAAACTTCACTTTGTTGGTCACGCAGAACAAGATGTTGGCTGTAAATGATATTAATAAAATCTTGAAGAATTAATAACTAATCGGTAGGAGAAATGAATGAAATAAGGTAAATTGTAATAATTATGAATTAAATTGATTTGATTAGATTGGAAAATCACAATCCAATGAAATTTTTAAAAAATAATTATAGTTTTATGAAAAAATTTAAGATCTAGTATATTACATCAATGATCCTTATAGTTTGTTTTGAATTTCACTATAATTCCTCTAATTTTACACACTATCTTTTTTCATATCAAATTCTAACGATAAGTGACAAATGAACTATATTGTAACAAAATTGAGAGTGTAGGAATAAAATTATTCAAATTAAAACTATAGGGATTAAAGTGATATTTCACTTAAACTATAAAAACTAACGGTATAATTTATTTAAAAAAAACGTATATGATGGAATAAGACTCACATACATACAGATGATGCAATTTCTAAACATTTACTATAAAATCCACCAATACTAACCAACGAGAACCAATTAATAAGAACTTATTTGGTAGACAAAGCCAAACAAGCAACCAAAATATATATATATATGATTTAGAATTTTTAAGGATGATGGGCTGCTCCCATTAAAATAATTCAACAAATATTTTACTCACTTTATTGCATTAGGGAAAACTAAATAAGCCAAAAAAGCAACGAAAGTATTTATCAACATTAACCTTATCAGTACTTTTTTATTTAAAAAAAATAAAAAAAAGGGTTACTAAAAATTATCCAGTGAAAATGACTTTTTAAATAAATAACATTTTGATTTGAAAATATTATATCAAAATGGTATCACATCATTCATTTCAAATTTTATGTAGTGATATATTATCAATAATATACTATATTATTTGAAGTGAACATCTTGTTCAATGTGAACTGTAAATCAGAGAGCATTAAAAACGCAACGGATAAAATGTTTAGATCATACCTTTTAGAGAAGAACCTCGTGGGTAAATCACGTGCTTCCAGAATCTGATAAACTAACCCAGCAGTGGAGTGATATTACAGAATGAATATCACCCACACAAATCACAGTGCAAATGGCTTGATCGTTGTTTTTGGGAGAGAGTCAGAGAGAGAGGAGAGTCTGGGAAAAATAGGTTATGGGTAAAAACCCCATTACGTATCTGATATACGTATCTGATTCAATATATTAGATTAACCATATAATCTGATATATAACCAATATCTATCTATCTATCCATATCTATTGATATGATAGATATAGATATCTTGAATGGTTATCCAAATAAGTTTGAATTAAAATTCAAACTTACATGGATAAGGTTCAAGAGGTTCAGGCTCAAAAAGCTCAAAGGGCTATGCCACATGGGCGCCCAATTTCTAACATCTCCCACTCGCACATGAGTTGGCATGACACTGCCACATCTCTATCTCAATCTCCCAAAAAAAATGAACAATCTCATACTAGCCAATGCACCGTGCGACTGCTGAGAACACCTGCATGTGGGAGCTCTATACTAGAAACTCAAAATGAGCCAGCATAGAGACATCAACCCAAAAGGAACAAAAATAGTGTCTCCTATACCCCAGACCCATCTAATTACACCGGTCCAAAAAACATCTCTAATCCCTCAAAAAGAGCATGTTTGACCCTCTCAATTCTTGCAATATATTCACACTCAATCCGCTTCTCATACAGAGCGATGTGAGTTACCGGCAGTGAATATACATCAGTGGTGTAATACTAGATGATCTTCCCTTTGCCCTCATGCCATTTAGTTTAGGATTGACCGCTTTCCCAGTGATGTCCCTTAAGGTCGAATCATACATGACCGCAGGCAACATACCAAAGTAGCAGAACATCAACCCCTTACCTTATGACATAGTCAAAAGTCACAAAAGGGTACAAAAATGAAAGTCATATCAATAATGACACGTAAGACTCATACGGTGAGGAAACAGGGATCCATTCTCTCACCTCATTACTTGGTCGCCAAGCACATGTAGTATGAATACATGCTACGGTGGAGTAACTCTTCCAAAAGAGTGGCGTCATACTCGATACACCGTACAGATATTAGTCTAGTCACTTTCTAGCGCTTAACCCGAATTCTCTATTTGCTCGCCTTCTAGGCGCCAAATGAGATCTCGCATCTGGCTAATCATAACAGGCACAACATGGAAAGTGGGTACTAACATCCATGTTTGGTCCTTAACACGACCTCATCTTGGTTGTAACCAAGGCGACATGCGTAGTGGATAATTTCAGTCTCTCTTGGTTCCAAACAAAAATAAACCACTAGTCTCATCCTTGCTCGCTCCCAAGCGCCAAGGGCGATTGCTCGTGTGAGTGAGCCAATCTTGCCTGCTGACATCATCATCTGCTAATCATTATGACACAAATCAAAATAGTGTCAACATCCCATCATCTCAAAATAAGTGATCGATTTTAAAAAAAATGACCACAGCTTGCGCAATTCTAGATTCCAAACATAAGCCTTATCAGCACCTTTTGCGATAAGTATATAGAACGGAATCCACCATGTGCGCCTCATATGAAGTGATTCAAGATCACAATTCTAGATTCCAAACACAAGCCTTATCAGCACCTCTTGCGATAAGTATATACAACGGAATCCACCATGTGTGCCTCACATGAAGTGATTCAAGATCACTACCTCTTGCGCAATAACCTCTCTAAAGATATTTTGGTGACCAATTTGCGTTCATTTTGGATGCACCCAACTAGCGCATTGAATCTTACAAGGAGCAAATTAATATACTACTAGCAAAGTATTTTATCCACAATCTAATGAGCAAGGTCAATGTCTAAACAACTCAGTTGACCATTTACCAAAGATAACACTTATCATGCCGAATACGCCCACATAGCGTACTTTAGGCTCCCACAACAAAGAAAAGATCAAGGAATATAGGTCATCTGTTTCTTCCAAAGACAATCCGAGGATACACTCAATAGCTAAGGCTCTGGCTTTTACCGATAAGTAAGTCAATGGGTTTGCAATTTTGCATCTAGAATCATTTTAGGATATTCGTTATGTAAGTCATCGAAGACAAACCGAGAATTTTCCCAAAACAATCTCTAAGGATCGTACATCCGAGCATATAAATTACATCACCCATGTCCATCATATCTAAAATAGAGGACTGCCCACCCTAGGTGGCGACAACCCTATAAATTCCTGGCTCATAATGACTAAGTAAGGAAAAAGTTCTTTTTGGACCATTGATCATGCCTCAGTGGTCTTCATCGATCATCGTTAGCCTATCATGGCTTGACGAAATCTAAGAACCACTATTTGGATAACTGTTTTAGGTTGTAAAAGATTTATTGGAACTAGCAACCTTTTTGCGCTCCTAACTTTTTACCATAAAAACAGAAGGTAAATCCCTATGGATCTACTTATCCAATTCTCCAACGAGAAGTTGGGTCACAATGTCCACAAATCAATGTTCCGAACTTATGTCAATCATAGCCTAAGTCAAAATAACCTCACTCCCTAGGAGGAAGTCTTCTCATGGTCTACACCTTCCTCAATGGTGCGAGTTTTCGGTATCTAGCGAGCCTTGTGCCTCAACAATGACTATCCAAATTACGCATAACTTTAGAATAGTTTTGCGTCATAATGGAAAGTCAACCAAATTATAGAAATGGTTAATCCTCAAAGACTTTGTCTTAAACTACGCAACATTAATCCACTTTCTAAAAAACAGGGGACTAGAGCCTTTGGCATTATCCTAGGCTCTGTATCATCTTGCGGAGCAATCATATGAATGTTTCCTTCTCAATCACCCAGTGATGACGTGGAAAATTTTCACATTTGCTACCACGCAACTAAGAATATAGAGAATTCTTCTCTAATGGAGTGATCCATTAGTAGGCACATCGCTCCCACTGTCCCTAGGATATTGGAAATTTCTTTCCATTCTCAACTAGGCTACATAGAGCGCTATGCTTAGAATTCTCTATCTTATAGAGTTCCAAAAACTCTATTCACGTCACCTTTACTAAGAAAACTTTATGTGACTCAGTTACACACCCACAAAGCTGCTTACTTATATGCACATGACCCGGAGGGTTTACATGACCGCATACAATAATGCGCCACATGACCCTATGTGTTTACAAGACAGCATACAATAATGCGCTATAGAACCCTAGGTCTTAACTTCGCAATCTTATGAGAAGTAAAATAAGGATAAGCTGCTTAACGGTTATAGATCGCCCATAGATGGCTCTCCGCTAACCCATTACTCAAATGGAGTGTAAAATCTGATATGGAGGGCACTTAGTTAGGGATATAGGCAACAAACTAGCACAATTCCCAATTGGGAAACATTTGCGCCATTATCCACCTAACATTAACAATATTTAATTCCTTATCTCTACTACACCACTGTGTTGTGGAGTATTAGGAATAATCAATTTTCTAAGCATCCATTTCTCTTCACAGAGTTTTCTAAAATAACTCAAATAGATACTCGCCACCTTGGTCAAAACTAAAAGCACAAAAGCTCTTATCTAATTGATCTCGACCTCATATGTGCAATGTCAAAAATCATCTCAAAACTTCTGACTTATGGGAGATCAAATAGTCTTGACTCAGATGCGTATCGTAATCTATAAATGTGTCGAGATTGAGGCTTAGCTATCATACCCTTACACATATCTAGTCACAAAAAAAAATATAGTGGACTAAATGCGCCAATACAAATGACCTTCTACGGCTTTCCTACTTATTTGTGCGCACCCATTGCGAACAAAGTTACACATTTATATGAGAGTAGGATGTCACAAGCGAGTGGGCCCGAGAAGGCCTACTCAAACCATCGTGTCATCATCTCATTAATGTGATTAAGTATAATAAGCCACCGGTTCATGACCAATGTCATAAACTAATTCCAATCATCTTAATGTGTGAGTTCTCAAAGATAAGTTTAAAAAGTTTAGGCCCAACTAGGTAATGACTCAGGACTAATTCATATTCACTAGATCATAAAAGGATGTCATGGAGATATCAAGTGCGCCTAAGTCGCAAATTTAACTAGTAAGTGCTAATCCCCTGCACCTTCAAGTCAATTTTATTCTCCATACACTTTAATGCATCTAGTTGAAAGATGACGATACTCCTCTTGCCATATCTATTTCTCGCTTCATAGTTACTTGCAATTAATTCTACTATCCATAAGAAGGAGAGAATAAGCTATCAACTATGACAGCTCCTGAAGTAACTTAAGCGCGAATTAGGCTAAAGAGTCTAATTCAACACAATGCTCTCACGAGCTATGCGTCAAATTCTTAGAGTCATAACAACCTTGTCGGCCTTGACCTTTTCATTACTATGCTGCAACGTTTGCGCTTAGTGGTAAACGTTATTCAAAACAAAACGTTAGCCTAGTAAAGGAATAATACAAAGAAGCACCTCATCATGTCTCACACTCAATTGTGGAAATAGTAAGTGTCCAGACTTAGACAAGTTGGCAATGCTAATAGATTTTGCTGCCACTAAGCGCTAATCTTTTCACTTAGTGTTAATAGATTTTGTAGCTTCTAAGCGCTAATCTTTTCACGTAGCGTGATATTTCAACGCACACTATTATAGTGTATGAAATTTTGCTCCATCCACTCCCAGTAATTGGGTAGAGAGCAAAACACTGCTCATACTGGCTACTCGTCTTACACTTATTGACTAATTTATTTAAGCTCGCATTTCTTGGATGACGTGACTCTTGAATGTTACTTCATCCAATGATGCAACATTATTAAAAGTCAAATTACAAAGTTAATTCGCGCAGCTCAATAGTTAAGATCATATACAGATCTATTGAGGGCTTAATAATTTTATAACTCCAAAATTCGCCAACCAAAACTATGTAGCATGCCGCTAACCGTAGCATGCCGCTAACCACAGCGCACACATTAGTTTTTATTGTGCCAAATAAGGCAACAAAACCACGGCGACTTTGAGTCATGTTTCCTTACTTTGGCTCAATTAAGGTCTGACCTAAAGTCTCCAAGACTTTTGCTCATCTAAAGAATGGGATTATATTGTTCACATTTGAACATTTCTACTAAGTCTAGGTCAACCAAATTAACTTCCATAAGCTAAGTCAATTTTGAGAGAAATTCGCATTGGGATTAATTTGATTAGCATAATATAATTTTGCCGCAAAAACCTAAATTAAATAGTGACAATATTACACAAGTTGCAAGATCGAAAATCCGCTATGCTCGTAATCATCTCTTGTGCCACAGGTGACAATTATCTAAAATTTAATTTAATTTATGCGCAAAATATTGGTTTTCGGGAGTTAATTTACAAAGATTTCTCTCAACCGAATAACCTCCCACTGATTATGGCATGTCTAAAAGCATGATAAAAAATTCTAATTCCATACAACAGCATCATAATGTAGATTCACAATCAATACATGCTATGTTATAATTAATAACGGAATTAAAATAAAAAACAATTAATTATGCTATTCTTATTACAACAATTTAGAAATTCTAGGCAAAAAACAACAACATACTGTATTTAATATTCAAATTATGCCATAACAGAAAGTATATCACTTCTGGAATTTTCTGGAATTTTCTGGTATTTTTCTGGAATTTTAAATAACTAATAAACACACATAAAATTAGAAATAAAAAATCCAAAAACTGATAAACTGAAACAATATTCAGATTATGCCATAATTAAAATTTATATCATTCTGAAATTTTCTGGAATATTTCTGAAATTTTCTGGAATTTTAAATAACTAATAAACACACATAAAATTAGAAATAAAAAATCCAGAAACTGATAAACTGAAACAATTATACCAGTAAATAGTAAAACATTTCAGAAGTCCACAATAAAAATTTCAACCCCAGAAAATTATTTATGCAATACCAGAATCATTTTAAAGCATAAAAAATGAATTATTAACACAGAAAAAATATTTTTTATTTTCGTAAAAATTTTCAAAATTTTACAGAAGATACAAAATTTAATTCTGAGTCTAACGGTACCAACCATGCTTAAAACAAAGCTATAACGAATAAATTATGGCCATTTAACGCGATTCAGAATTAAAAAAAAACAAACAGAGCCTTAGAGCCAAGCCAGCGCGGAAAAACGGCTCGGCTCGGCTCGCCGCTCATCGCAGCGCAGCTCAGCGCGAGGCGGCTCAGCGCGGCGCGGCGCGGCGCATGGCGCGCGTGGCTGCGCACGTGGCGCGGCTCGAAGCGGCGCGGCTAACGCGCGCGCGTGGAAGGGAGGGGACGGCTCGCGCGTGGGGGCGCGTGGGAATCGCGCCTAGCGCGTGACAGCGCGTGTTGGCGCATGGCGCTGCTGGGCGGCGTCATACAGCGCGTGAATCACACGCGCCGCCTTCCCGGGTGTTTTCTGGTCCGATTTTTGTACTGTCGGACTCCATTTTCCAAAATAAAATCATTTATGGTCTTAAAAAATGAAATATTTTGGATCTCTTTCTCTTTTATAAATATACACATGATAAAAAATAGCACGAAAATACCCATACAAAGCTCTGATACCAATGTAAATCAGAGAGCATTAAAAACGCAGCGGATAAAATGTTTAGATCATACCTTTTAGAGAAGAACCTCGTGGGTAAATCACGTGCTTCCAGAATCTGATAAACCAACCCAGCAGTGGAGTGATATTACAGAATGAATATCACCCACACAAATCACAGTGCAAATGGCTTGATCGTTGTTTTTGGGAGAGAGTCAGAGAGAGAGGAGAGTCTGGGAAAAATAGGTTATGGGTAAAAACCCCATTACGTATCTGATATACGTATCTGATTCAATATATTAGATTAACCATATAATCTGATATATAACCAATATCTATCTATCTATCCATATCTATTGATATGATAGATATAGATATCTTGAATGGTTATCCAAATAAGTTTGAATTAAAATTCAAATTTACATGGATAAGGTTCAAGAGGTTCAGGCTCAAAAAGCTCAAAGGGCCATGCCACAAGGGCGCTCAATTTCTAAAATGAAGTGAAATTATGTAATCTTTTTTTAATTTTAAATCAATAATATACTATATTATTTGAAGTGAACATCTTGCTGGATGTGAACAATGAAGTGAAATTATGTAATCCTTTTTTAATTTTAAATTATCCAGTAAAAATGAGTTTTTTTTGTTGTTTTTAAAAATTATTAGATTGAGGTAAAAATGAGCCTGTGTTCACTTTTAATTCCAAAATTATCTAACAAAATCACTTTTGAACAGTTTAAAGTTCAAGAATTTTTATTCTCGAACAGAGGATGAGATTGAGGTGAAAATTGTTCTAGAAATAGGTGCTTTTTTTTGGGCTTTTATTTTTTTATTTTTAATTTAAACAAGTGAAAAGTTTACTTACCCAAAAACAAGTGAAAAGTGGTTTGAATTTTGTGAAAATTGTCCCTCTCGGGTAAACTGTCAATTAATCCTTCCAAATTAGTCTAACTCTCAGATTTTAATAAGTTGATCTAACTTTGATTACTTCTCAGTGTGACCCACAAGTTTTAATTTTTGGATTACTTTAATTTTCAACCCGACTTTCAAACTTTCTAGTGTAATGTAAACCTCAAACTGTCATAATTAAGTCAAAGTAAATCTAATTTAATTATCATTTTATATCATGTACTTCCTAATTGACCTAATTTTGGAGTCCAGACTTTGTACCCAAAAAAAAAGAAAGAGTCCACGCTACATTCTAACGTGCCAGTAAACTTGAACTTTGTTCTTACATGACTCGATCAATTTGATCAGACACTCGCCATCTGTAAGAGGAGTTAATTTGAATCCACTAAATTAATTAGGTCCAATAGTCCAAGGTTGGTGGGGCCCAAATTTATCACAAGTCCAAGATTGGTGGGTCTGGATTTATCGCCATCAAATGGGCCGAATCACTCTAAACTTCGAAAGGGTTCGGATCCACGAACTTAGAGACTTACTCGGGTCCGAACTCGAAAGAATATTGAGCAAGGTTAGAGATCTGAGGTACTCGGGCTTCGAACATATTCGATTGCAATCTAGAAGTTGCTCATTGGTAAGTCCCAGAACACTTGCGGGCTCAGAGCTTTTCGGGATCTACGCACCAGAACCATAGGTGTACTGGAGTTCGAACAAATGACCTGATCCCGAGGACGGTGAGTGGAGATAAATTCACTCTTCGGTTAAAGTAGTCTATACTCGGGTCGAGGTGGCACGATCTAGGGGGTCCCTGAGACTCGGAAATAGTTGCGGCAGGAGGTTCTCTTGAACTACCCCTGACCCTTCTGCAGCAGGGCGTCCTCTAGGACTATCCTTGACCCTTTAGGGTGATTGGGGATCATTGGTTAGGTGTAGCTAAGAAGAAGGATTCATCGAGAGGTTGATCTCCTCTTCGGGGTTTTCCTCATCCTCGGAGAGGTCACTTCCTCGGATAAGGTGGTTAGAGAGAATATTCTCCATGTGCCTTGCACATGGGCACCATCCTACATCATGAGGTGCCTATAAATAGCACCCACCCATAACTTTATAAGGGAGAGATTTTGGAGAGACAACTCTTGGAAAAGAACTAATTTCCCTTCTCCATTATCAATCTTGAGAGTGAAAGTGGGAGATCCGTGGGAGATCCTCGCCATTATTCTCTCTCTCTAATTACTTTGCGTTCTTCTTCACTCAATCTCTTATTTCCATCATCTTTTTACTTTTGTGTTCTTAGTTGTGACTATTGAAGAATCTAAGTCTCTCACCATTTCTAGAGAACTCGAATTTTCTTCAAAGATCTTCGATGATCTTTGAATTTTCCAACGACGTTCTTGAACCCTCTCGTACACCATATATTTTCATTAAAATTGATAAATGAAATATATATATATATGTATATTTTCATTAAAATTGATAAATGAAATATATATATATATATATGTGAGAGTAAAAATTGCAAAATAGTTTCATGTAAATAATCAAATCAAATAAAAGAAATTAGTCTATCATCCCAATCAAGTGTAGTCAGTTGCATAAAAAAATTTTTATCGTTCCACTGTGTCAAGAGATATATATTCAGTTAAATTAAATAAATACATATAATTTTTTACTACTATATCTCATGTCTATATAGACCTCCTCCTCCCCCATAACATTTTTATTTACAATGATCATATTACTTTTTTTAACCGTTGTATCTACAAGATGATCAAACCATCTTAAAGTAAAAACTCAGCTCAAGAAAAGTTGAGGGCTTAAATAGAAGAATTAAAAGTAGGAGTCACAAAACTAGAGCAAAGTGATGACCTAATTGATTATTTACCCTAGTTTAAATGTGAGGAGAAAAAAATGTAGAATAAAAAACACTAATTTCAAGTGAAAATATTTAACTTTTTAGAACAAATTAATAATTTATCACAAATGGGAAATAATTTCAACGAAACTCTTTGTGATTTTCTCTCCATAAAGTTAGGTCAATTATGAGGTAAAATGAAATAAAATGATAATTTTTTTTCCATATTTAATAATGGATTGGACTACGTTGACTTAACTATAAAAATTGGAAGGCTTAAATAGAAAATAAAAAGTTTGAAATTTACATTAAAAAGTTCAAAGGTGGCACCGAAAACTAAGACAAAGTTTGGTGAATTAAATAGAAAAAATTGAATTTAAGCTTCACATTGAAAACTATATAACAATTGGAGAGATTAATTGAAATAATTTTTTCAATCATATATCACAATGTCGGGGATAATTATTAATTTATTTTTTATTTTTTCTACTTTCGTCACACTCATTAAAATCTACTCGGGAAAGAAAAAACGGATCACCCTCAATGCCTTTTCTTTTTTTTTTTTATTATAATTTTTTCGTTTCGTTTCTTTTGTTTCTTTTACATAATCAAATCAAATAGCCAGAGTCCACAGTGAACTTTATTTTAAATAATTGAAAAATATTACATAATTATATTCTCATCTCATTTTCTCATTTTAAGACACAAATAATTTAGTCCTATCCTATATGCATTGGAAAATGCGATGGACCTCAAATAATCTACTAAATTTTTTACTAAACTTCTTATATAGATGTGAGACACACACAAACCCACATGTGTTTGGGTCTTACACTAATGTGAAAAGTTTGGTAGAAAATTTGAGATCTTTAACATAACTCATAAATATAGGTCTAATTTTTTACCTCATTTTCTCACTCCTAGACACAAAGCAATAGGACCCACATTCATGAATTCATATAGAACCCACTCACTTGTGTGTTAGAGTGAGAAAATAAATGAGCAATGTTATAAATGTGTGTAGAACCACTCACTTATGTCTTAAGAGTGGTGCTACATGAACCAATTAATGGAATAATGTTATATGTACTAATTAATCTACTAACTAGTATACTAACAGATGATGTGACATACTTTTAGAGGTTTTGGGTATTTGTAATTTGTATAATAAGTAGGGTTAGTAATAATGGCATAACACTAGTTGGTACACTAGTGTGTATATTAATTGGTGCATGTACCACTACCGCCAATTAATGTACTAACTAGTGTACTAACAATAGTTATGACATTATTATTGACCCCACTCATTAATAACATTACAAATACCAACAACCTCTTAAATTATGTCACATCATCAATTGGTAAACTAGTTAGTACACTAATTGGTGCATATAACATTATTCATATCTTAAACTAAGAAAGGAAGGTAATCTAAGGAATAATGTTATATGTACAAATTGATATACCAATTAGTATACTAATAAATGATGTGACATAATTTTAGAAGTTTTGGGTATTTGTAATTTGTATAATGGGTGGGGTCAATAATAATGTCATAATACATATTGGTACACTAATTGGTGCATATAACAATATCGATAATCTATAAGTCACAAGTGAGTAAGTCTTATATGCATTTATGAAGGTGGGAGGTCATTGCTTTGTATCTAGGGGTGAGAAAAAGAAATAAGAAATGAGATTATTTATAACATCGCTCTAAAAGAAAAATGCTATATTTAATTTTATTTCTTTTTCATTTTTTCTCATTACAAGACACAAGTGAATGGATCCTATATGCATTTATGAATATGGGCCCCATTGGTTTGTGTATAGGAGTGAGAAAATAAAGCAAAAAAGAATTTGGGGTAGCTGCTGTGCAAAATATCATCTAATCCGCTAAAATCGCACCGATCCACATCAATCTGCATTGTTCAATCTGCTAATCGTGGAGTAAACTTTAATTTTATAATCCACTATCAAAACTGCTCTGCTCCGCTATAATTAATACATATATATTTTTCAACTTTCAATGAAATATTAAAGTAAAAATAAGTGTAAGAAAGATTTAAGATGTGAAATTTGTTACAAATTAATAGTTATACATATAAAAAATATTATATAAAACTAATTTTTGTTATATATACGAAAAATATTATGCAAATTAATGTTATATATTATGCAAATACTTGATAATTAGTTAGAATATTCTTCAGTCTTCCAATCCATCCAAAATTGTCCAAACTGAGATTTGCCAATTCGCCATTTGGTTTATAATTTTACTTTCAAATCGCTCGAACTGCTCCGCGCACACCCCTAGCCACTATTGTGCAGCCAAATGGGCCCATTTCGAGACTCGAGTAAAATGATTATCTGAACCGTTCACATTTTAGAGTACATTGAGTAGAGTATACTTGCAAAAAAAATAAGTTAATCGGATATCGTTAACCCTTTCATCTACTCACATTCGTATCTGCAAAATTAAATGATAATTGTGATTTAAAATATTAAAATAAATACAAATGTGAGTGGATGAAAGGGTTAATGATATCTGATTAACTTGACTTTTTTTACAAGTATGTTCTACTCAATGTACTCTAAAATATGAACGTTCGAATTATCAAAATAGGCCTCGAAGCCACCCCAAATCTAGTAAAAAAAAATTATG
The DNA here is from genome assembly GCA_036172215.1 of Camellia granthamiana. Taxonomy (NCBI): domain Eukaryota; kingdom Viridiplantae; phylum Streptophyta; class Magnoliopsida; order Ericales; family Theaceae; genus Camellia; species Camellia granthamiana. The sequence goes on along the minus strand of CM069910.1, from coordinate 20,858,004 downwards.
TATAACATTACTTAAAATAAAAGGAAAATTCTGTTGGATTCAACTTAGATATTCTCTCCGTAAATGAGTTAAACAAGACAACAATAAAAAAACATAATCAACATAATTTTGATATTCCAAAAGATACAATATGAAGAAATCATTCTTTCTCTTAGCCGTCTTAACATTGGCACTTGCTTTGCTCAACCACCATGAGTGGGCTTGTTTGAACATATGTGGTTTATATCATCAACAGCCTTCTAGCAACCATTGTGAGCAAATCTAGTGACAATGATTTCGGAATACATGAACTTACAAGTGTTCAAGAATTCTATTGGAAATTCATTCCCAACGTTATAGGAACCACTCTCTACTTCTGTCATTTTTCCTGGCTTGCCAAAGACATAAGTTTTGATGTTTATAATAAGAAATTAGACAGTTATTGCTACAATCCTTTTTGGACAAATTACAAAAATGGTCCCTATAGTTTACCTGTGGTTTCATTTTGGTCCCTAACACTTCTAAATGTATCAATTTTGCCCTTGTAATTTAGTTTTTGGCTCGAAATGGTCCAACAGTTAATAGTCGTTGGGCTTTTGAACCCCACGTATGCCTTGCACGCACGGGTCTTGCACGGGCTCTATGTTTTATCATGTTTATCAATCAACAATTTTGACTTTCTTGATTGTTTTTGCAACAATTCAATTTGTTCTCTAATATCATCACTCAAATTCAACTCATTCAAAGGGAAAACATCCAAAAACGTTGAAATTTCTTGATTGAAATCATGAAAATGGCCCGAAATAGAATGGTTGTGAAGTAACGATCGAGAATTCTTTTGCTTGAACGGTAAAGCCCTCCTTGAGAACAACGCGATGAGCTTCGCTGAAACCAAAGCTAGGGTTTCGACCAAAGCCACCTCCGTCAGATCCACCGGCGCCAAGAACGCCTCCACCGACGGCGACCTCCTCCTCCTTAGCGATGAAACTATTGCCGCCGACGCCATAACCAAATCTCCCTCCCTCTCTCTCCATATATGTATATGTATATATATCTCTCTATATCGCAGTTTGAAACACTAGATCTCTTGAAAGTTGTATCTCCATAAATAGCTCTGCAACAAGTTGAGATTGATTAGCTGAGTCTGAAATGGGGATTCTAAGCAAATATATGAATTATTATGGAGAAAAGTTTGATATCGAATCACGTGTGATATGAAGAAGAAGAAGAAGAAGCGTAGATGAAGAGAAATGGGTGGGAAGAAATTGTACCCTCACTAAAAATAGCTTAAAGAAAATTTTAAATGTTTTTGTAACAATTCAATTTGTTCTCTAATACCATCACTCAAATTCAACTCATTCAAAGGGAAAACATCTAAAAGCGTTGAAATATCTTGATTGAGATCATGAAAATGGCCCGAAATAGAATGGTTGTGATGTAACGATTGAGAATTCTTTCACTTAAACGGTAAAGCCCTCCCTGAGAACGACGCGATGAGCTCCGCCGAAAACAAATACGGGATACATATCCAATCCAACCAAAGCCACCTCTGTCAGATCCACTGGCGCCAAGAATGCCTCTATCGACAGCGACCTCCTCTTCCTCCTCAACGATGAAACTATTGCTGCCGACACCATAACCAAATCTCCCTCTCTCTCTCTCTCTCTATATATATATATATGTATATATGTATGTATGTATCTCTATATCGCAGTTTGAAACACTAGATCTCTTGAAATTTGTATCTCCATAAATAGCTCTACAACAAGTCGAGATTGATTAGCTGAGCCTGGAATGGGGATTCTAAGCAAATATATGAATTATTATGGAGAAAAGTTTGATACCAAATCACGTGTGATATGAAGAAGAAGAAGAAGAAGCATAGAAGAAGAGAAATGGGTGGAAAGAAATCGTACCCTCACTAAAAATAGCTTAAAGAAAATTTTAATAAATAGTACTTGGAGCTATTTGTCAATCCAATGGCGAAAATTCTAAAGACGAAATTGATAAAAATAAAAAATTAGAGAATCAAAAATAATATGAAACGCATACTTTAGAGTTGCTAGTATATTTTATCCTAGGTGTGTGTGTATGTATCATGGATGGATTGGTGTAGCATACGAATTCTTTTTCCCTCTTATTTTTAACTTTATAATGTAATTTGTGAGACCTTGAGCTTCTTTTAGTCATCGTCAGCTCTTATTGGCAACGCATGCTTCTTTCTCATATGGATGTGCACACATTTTCTTTTGGCTTCCCTGTTTCTTGTGTCGAGCAAAACTGGACCACATCCTCTTAGGGTGTGTTTGATTGGACGGACTGGATAAGGAGGGATTAGAATTCATTAGACTTGAATCCTGAGACTGTGAATCCCCTGGACTATTTGGTTGGATTGAATATGTATCCCGTATTTGTTTTCTCATGAGATTTGATGTCTGGAAATGACTATTTTAGTGAATCCAATATTTGGTTGGACAGACTAGATAAGGATAAATGTTCAAAAGACTATTTTACCCTTGTAATTTATAATTTATATATTTTATTTAATATATAATTTTAAATTTCTAATCTATAATTTATAATTTATAATTTAACAACACTAAAAATTTTTAATTTATAAGGCCATAATTTTTAATTTATTATTTTTAATTAAATTAAATTTATAATTTTTATTTAATATATGATTTTAAATTAACAACACTAAAAAAATAATTTTATCTAATATATAAATTTAATTTTTTTAACAACACTAAAAAAATTTAATTTATAAGGCCATAATTTTTAATTTATTATTTTTAATTAAATTAAATTTATAATTTATATTTTTTATTTAATATATAGAAAGTACATGTCATCATCTTTTTATCCATTGGTTGTTCGTTCGGTGGTGACCCCAGTTATTGCATGGTGAGCCATGTGAAGATGGCCAACCAACTATGAATGACTGATTTCTTTCCTTGCAAGTCTCGTGTGTGCAAGGCACGTGTGGGGTTTCTGTTCAAAAGCCCAATGACTGTTAATTATTGGACCATTTTGAGACAAAAACTAAATTGCAGGGGCAAAATTGATACATTTAGAAGTGCAGGGACCAAAATGAAATCACAGGTAAACTATAAAGACCATTTCTGTAATTTGCCCATCCTTTTTTAAAAGTTAATACTTGTTATTGAAGTGTTAGACCTGACGGCTTTTATATCAACAAGGATAATAAGACTTATACAAAAATGCATGACTGGGTTAATTAATTAATTATTTTTTAAATATAAGAGCTGATGCATTAGTCATCATCTTTTGATAGCTTATCAATAACTTAAATACAAAATACTGAATAATAAACATATACATAATTTATCTTTAATTTTATTTGAGCATTGTCATAACTCACCGTTTTTTATTTTTTATTTAAACCATTTTGCATCACACATGCATGGTATGAATTCTCATTCACTATGTCTGAGTTCTGTTTATGATACAAGAGTTTATGCATTGCCATCATATTAAATGCTTAAGGTTTTAAATTCGGCTATTCAAGTCACAAATAGTGATTTATACTAGTGAAGAATAGTTTTGTGAATGTCTTGTAAGGTTAAATTTTAACCTTGAATCTAACCGCTATAACAGGTGTTGGTCCGTAATGGGAGCATATACAAAAATTTGACAAAAAAAAATTAAAGAGCAATATTACATGTACTAAAACTCTTACTGCAAATATTAGAACCTCTAGCGTGTCCAGGCCATTAGTACATATGCTATTGGAATTGGGATCCTCCCTTTACACTCCCTCCTTGCAATCCTCCTTGCAGGACTTTCGGATTCACTTTTAGGCTCAATTTTGATAATTCAAACCGTTCATATTTTAAAATTTATTCAGTATATCATACCTGTAAAAAATCAAGTTGATCAGATATCAGAAAGTATGTATTCGGAAAACTGTTTATTAAATTCTTTAAAAAAATAGTTCTTAGTTCGATTGTTCCAAACACATACTTTCTGATATCCGAGCAACTTAATTTTTGACAGTTATGATATACTGAATAAATCTTAAAATATGAACGGTTTAGATTATCAAAATTGGGCCTAAAAGTGGACCCGAAGGCCTTGCAAGGGGGGAGTGCAAGGAGGGAAGATCTGTGCTCATGCTATTGGGCCCAAAATATAGACCTAGCATAGCACGCCTATATTCGTCTCACGCTTGGCCCGACTCCAAATGTGTAGTATTGGTCCGACTCATTTAACACCTCCACTTAATTGTTTTTGTTAAAATAATAGTATGAATATAAGAAATTTTAATTTTGCCCCCAAATGAAATTATGTTTTCTTGATTTATTTTAAATTTAAGAATAAAAATAAAAATAAAAATAAGGGTTAATTACATTTTTCATCCTTCTAATTTGACTCAAATTTTGCTTTAATCCCTATAATTTTAATTTATTTAATTTAGTCTCTACACTTTAAGTTCAGTTTTAATTTGGTCATTCCGTATAAATTTTTGTTAATTTTGTCAATATGTAAATGTTAGAAAATTAACTAGTGTCTTAAAATTGTTAATTTTAACTTCCAATTTAGACGGAAGAACTAAATTGCAACCTTAGAAAATTGACAAATAATCCAAAATTATTAATTTTAACCTCTAATTTAAAAGGAATGACCAAAATTGAAATTAGACTTAAAGTGTAGGGACCAAATTGTTCAAATTAAAACTATAGGGACTAAAGTAAAATTTAGATCAAACTAAAATTAACCCTAAAAATAAATAGCAAATCCACAACTTGATATAATGGACATTTTATGAGTGAATACCAAAGATGATTGAGACATCATGATCAAAGTTTTATTCCCATCGAATAGTAAACTAAACACAAATAGTCAACCATACAAAAAAATTTTCTAAATCACTTTGTTTTTCTTCTGCATGATGATTCAATCATATAGATTCTTATTTTTTCCAAAAAACAACATTAGATATCACCAAGTATTTAACAATGTCCCATTCGAGTCACCACCTCCGAGATAGAAACCATCTGGTTTTACTACCCAGACACACAAATAAGGCTCCTCGTTTGCATTGCAATAACGTGCCAGCTCACTGTTGAAAACAACAAAGCTGGTGTCCTTTGAATTCCACTGGAATCGGCAGAAGAAGAGAGTAGTTTCAAAGAAGTTCATCCTAAAGTGCCAATGGAAGTCTTGACCATTGCTCAGATTTTGGAATCCAAGATCGTTGTCTTTCGATTGGCAATGAGTCGACAATGTGGTGGGTTTGTCTGGGACTGCACTGATGATATGAACCTGGTAATGATTGAAATCTGCAAGAACATAATTTGTGCAAACAAAGTAAAAGGCCAAGATGATGATTGAAAGAAGAGAATGTTTCATCATCATATGCCTCATTCTACAACTGGAAAGAAGTGTTTTGAGTTGGTGTTGTCGTTGCCATTTTGCCTGTGTGTATTGTGTATAAATAGTACATGTCTAGATGTGGTTTAAATGTGTTTGTATTTACACTGTAATAAATAATACTTTTGTGATACTAATTAAAAGGGCGAATTTCACTAGTTAGTTTGGAGCTCATGTTACTTTGGTCTTTAATTTTTTAATTATGACACATTTGATCTTAAATTTTAAATCTTATTTTAAATAAGGACAATTGAAGATACCATTGCTCAATTTTAAGGGCAAAGTTGTCAATATGATAAAATATAAAATAATTTAACAAAAATAAATGTCAAATAAATATTTTTGAATTTTTAAAAATTATTTCTACCCACCAGAGATAAAATTATGTAAAATTGATAAATCTTTTATATATTTATTTATTTATTTTTTTACCAAATTAAATTTTAATATGTGTTTGAATGATGATCCTGTAATGGGTGGTTGTTAGGTTTTTAATGTGTAATCAATATATTTAATATATGAAATGTTTTTAGTTTTAGATTTTTTGATTTAATGGAATGGTTTGATATCAAAGTTGTTTCCATATTTGACTTTTGGAAAAATATAAACTAATTAAATGAAAATAAAAACAACCACCTATTACATGATTATCGTCCAAACACATAATAAAAATTAATTTGGTAAAATAAATAAATAAATAAATGTGTAAAAGATTAATCAATTTTACATAATTTTATCTTTGGTGGGTAGAAATAATTTTTAAAAATATTTTTTTTGACATTTATTTTTGTTAAATTAGTTTATATTTTATCAATTTGACGACTTTGCCTTTGAAATTGAACAATGTTATAATCAATTGTTTTTATTTGAAACAAGATTCAAAATTCAAGATCAAATATGTCACAATTGAAAAGTCAAGAACTAAAATAACATAAACACTATCAGGACCGTTAGTGTAATTAGCCCTAATAAAAATCTACTCTACGGGAAAGGTAAAAAAAGAAGATCACCCTTAATGCCGCATAACACTACTAGAAATATGACTTTTTGCGTCAATTTTTTTGCGACGGATTATTTAACCGTCGCAAAAAATAACGTTTTCCATCAAATTCTAATTTTACTTGACCCAACCGTGTTCTTAACCCAAAAAAAAAAAAAAAATCATGTAAACTTGACCTATGTCCCCTTTTTTCCTTATTTCCCAAATCTGATCTCTCTCTCTCTCTCTCAAAATCTATCTCTCGCTCGAATCTCACTGTCTCTCTTGCTCGACTCTCACTTTGATGAAGATTTGAAGATTTTGATCGATTGTTGATGAAGATTTGAAGATTTCAATCTGCTGTTGATGAAGATTTCGATCGATTCATAATCGAGATTCATAATCGGTAAGCCTAAACACTTCTTTGTTTCTCTCTGTAATGTTTGACACATCTTCACCGATTCAACTCTCTCTGTAACGTTTGACACATCTTCATCGATTAATCTGCAATGTGTAAATTGAAACATTAATCGATTCAACTCTCTATCTCTTTCTGTAATCTAGCTCTTCTCTCTGCTCTTCGCTTCTCTCTCTCTCTCTCTATATATATATCCATGTCATGTATCATGATTGAATGAGGCATTTTTTGGTTCAACATTGAGAAACATTTTAGCTCATAACAGATCTACTTGCTCGTAATCTCTCTCTCTCTTTGATTTTGTTTGTATGTTTTTATATGTGTCTAATTTTATTTTATTTTTTGTCTGTACGTATATATATATACAAAAGCATATATGTAAGATGTAAAGTGATATCATCAGTTTCTATGGTGAGTACAAAGCAAAAGGCAAGGCTTCAAGGAGGTTCACGACATTGCTTCGTCAGAGGTATAATTCATCTTTTATTCATTTATTCTTATCGTTTTTGTTTTGCTGATGCGCTGAAGCTTGATTTGATTGTTGAGAAATGTTTTTTAGATGATCGTTTGGATGAAATTTGAGAAGTAAATTTCATTCAAATTCACTAGGGTTTTCTTCTCATCTGGTTACCGGTTATATATTTAGATTAGTTTTGTTTGAAACTTGTTTTCTGACATTAAATCGAATTTTTCCATGTGGTGTTTGTTCGCAAAACTGATGATATCAAAGATGAAGGTACTTTTTTCCATATGTTTTTACATTGTGATCTATGGCTTTCATTTGATTGTAACATTTTTCATTAATTTGTAAAGAGAAAGGAAAAGAACAGAGAAAATATAGAGTAAAAAGATGCTAAAATTATTATTATCATAATTTTCACTTTATTTTTCCTACACAAATCCCTGATCCAAACATAGCATGAGTTTTTCGTTAATATTCTTCATTACAATTGTATGGCAGCTAGTAAGATAGTCTCATTGGGAGTTGGAGGTTGTATTGGGTATCTGTTTTGCAATTGGTAAGTTCCCTTGGGCTCTCTTGCCCATTTTTTTTTGTTTGTCCTCTGTTTTTGTTGTTTCAACTTTTTTTTCTTTTCAATCAATTTCTACTTGGATTATTATTAGTCTTTTTATGTTAGTAATTGCTATTTATCATTCAATGCTCATTGATCTAGTAGAATTAATGAACTAGAGGATAAAAAGTCAAGTACTTAAAACATTTGAGATACTGGCAATAGGGCTTTGGTAGAGTGAAGAAAGTGACCAAAACACATGATGGCTTGTTTGGTACACACAATAGATTGAAGAGAAAAAAAGAAAAGAAAAGATAACGCTACTGAGGCTTGATGAGACCCTAAGAGATTTTTATTTTTTATTATAAATAACTTGCTAGAATAGAATAACAAGGCTGCCTCTATGACTTCTTGTCATCAATGAATGAAAAGATAAGACTTTAATATCATTTCTTGATGACTGTAAATGTGGCTTAAACTAAAAAATGCATGACAAGCAGAACACACTAAATAAAAACTAGGATCTTAATAACAATTTACATAATCTAAAGTTCAATTGGGCTTGTCTTGCATTATCATGATCTTTTGGCTCAAAGGTTGCTCGTTATTTGTTCTTGGTATAAATTTGACAAATACAAATAATGATAGTTGTTGTTGTGTTTTTTTTTTTTTTTTTTTAATAATGAAACTCTCTTGAAAATAGGTTTTATGAGATACATGAAAGGCAGCCATCCAAAGAAAGAAGGTATTTAGATCCCTTTTCTTTTTAATTGTTCCTTAAGTCTCACTCTTGTGTCTAATGCGGGTATGAGCAATAACGATGTGGCTAGTTTGAATGTGTTTTTTATTTGTGCTACGCGATGAGAAATAGACTTTTTACCTTGTAAACTAGACGGTTCTATATATTTTCTTATGAGCTGTGCACTTTATGATATTTTTTTTCAGGAAGTAAATATATGTATTTTTTCTATATATTGGCAGTTTTTTTAACCCCCCCCCAAAAAAAAATTTAATATGTTTAATTTATAATGTTTTTTAACTTATGCTTGCCTATATCATGTAATTCGAATAAAACTGAAAATGTTATTGGCTATGAATTGTTTTCCTGACTCATTCTTTCTTGCATATCAATTATTTTTTTGTGTGTATAATATATCTGTCAACTGTTCATACATAGTGGAGGTAACCATTTCATAGGGAGACATGATAATTTGACACAAGAACCAGGTAACTGGTAACCTCTCTATCAAACCCTTTTGGGATGGGGATGAGAGGCGGCCCAGAATGAGGGTGGTATCTTGGGTTTGTGTTTTGGTGGGTTTGAACTAATTCTGCTCATCACTTCACTGCTTATAAATTAAACTTCGGTTTTAACATTCACAACTGACTTTCCACTTCACAACGGACATTTCCTAAGGCAAAAATCTGGAATCATTACATTTATATGAATAATGGAGCTGGAAAAGGTACGTGTAGCCTAAATGCATTTGTGTGCAGCCAAGGGCCCAAAGTTTGTTTGGGTGGTCCTGCTCTCCCGCTCTCAATTCTCAATTTGCAAATAGGGCTTGAAGCCATGGTAAATTTGTGGATTCCACTCAACAAATATGCAAATCATGCTATTAGCAACATCCTTATAAATGCCTCGGTTTAGAATCTAGTCATATGGCCTAATATCTGAATAGAACATCAAATATGACACATTTGTCTACATTAATTTTGAGACTAGCCACTCTCGTAATTGAGCAAGCATAACATGTGCTAGCTTATTTGAATTACCACGCTCAGTAATCTTGTGACTAGGGGGAGCCTTTAAGAGTAATAAAGTACCAAGTATATGTCTCACATTCTTAATTCTTAAGAACATTTATTTTCAACATTAATTCTATGGATTAATCAACTACGTTCACTTTGTTGTGTGAAAGCAGCAGGTTTAATTATCTGTCTACTTTTTGTTTATCTAAAATATATAATGGACCAAGTTGAATTTCATTTCTTTCTTTTATTTTTATTTTTTTGTTTTGAAACTAGACAAAGTTGATTTAAAGAAAGCGATGAAGAAATAGAATTTGAATTTGAGAGGGTTGTAGAGAAGTTAGATCACCACAGGGTGCACTGTCCTAAATGTAATTCTTGCATTACCAAAGTTGCTCTTCGTAAAAAGGTAAGGACTAGTACTGTTCCTCCTAAGCCATTTGATCTGCTTAAATGCTTCTCCTGCTTCAGCATTTTCATTCCCAAAGGTACAACTTCTCCCTTGCCTTCCTACTTGGTTTTGGTTGTGTTTTTGTTTTATTCAGTTTTTATTTTTTGTGTTTTCGAGAGAAAATAATGAAACGAAGTGATAGACATTTTGATTTCTAACGATGAATATGAATGAAATTTCCCACTTGAATACTTGAATTAATTCAGGAATTTTTCGAAGACAAAATGGGATCACAAATGAACAAAGTTTACATGAGACGTCATCTGTACTGGATGAAAATCTTTCCTCCATTTTCGCAGATGATCGCAAGGGGAAAATGGTGAAGATTGATCAGCAGCAAGGTAATATGTCATCTGCAACTTCACTTTTATGATCTCTGACTTGGAAAGTGGAAATCCTCTTTCCTCAACTTAATTTTTTTATCTAATGGCAATCCTCCAAAGAAAATTGAATTCTTTTGGTTGGTTTTGCCAAACTAGAAATTTTCTGATGTCTGACTAGGAAAGTGGAAAAACATTTTCCTTTCCACTTGTGTTAATTCAAACAGAAGAAGCCCAAGGAATTTTACATAACTAAGAACTACACAAATATTCTAACTATTACATACTGTTCAAACTTGAAATTTTATCCTTTCACACACTCATTTTCTTCATTTCTTGATTAATCTGTGGCGCTAGCGTTCATTCTGGACTACAATGTTGATTAACGTTAAAAATTTGTTAAGCAGGGAAGTTTTTTGATATATTCCAGGCTTCTACGAGCAAACAAAATCCTCAGCCAACATCTGCCATAGCCGGAAATTATTCCACTTGCGTCACATATGAGACAGTGAGCATGGTGATTGGTCAAGAAGGTAACATATGTTAGACTAATTTCATCTATAATAGATTTAAACATGCTTCAGTTCATGGCATGACTAATCTAATATGAGCCATACATACTGGTGCACTTGAAGAGTCAGTCATAGCTGCTGACTGAGTTGATGAAGCTTTGAGTTGTCTACTGCAATCTGAAAAGAGAATTTGTTAGGAGAAAGCGAGAGGGTTCTGAAGATATTTAGATTGTATTTTCTGTTGGATGAGCATCATTATTTTGTAGTGCATAATGTTGAATGTCTTAATCTTGTGCTTGTTAGTCACAAATCATTGTGCAAAATATCAAGAGAAGTAATCACTTAAATGTGTTAGGAGTTGACATCTGTAATAGGCAACAGAACAATCTAGAATGGTCAGAGAAGTTAAATTTATGAAACTTGGGGAGAAAACCCATTGGGTTTGAAACTAGTTTTAGTACAAAATTATAAGTCGCTATAGGCTATATTTTGTTAAAATTTTTGATGCATTGATTTTTTGGAAGAAGGGCTCAAGTCTTGTTGATATAATGAAAAGATGGGTACTTTAAACTAATCAATAATTTTGTCTTGTTCTTTCCTTGAAGTGTCATGATAGTTGTAGAGGCTTCATTCCAGTTGCCATGTTATTGCAAATTAATTTTTTTGTGGTTAGAATTGGTAAATTCCTACTTGTGGAAGTTGTGTGATACTATCTCCATCATTTGGGTTTAATACTACAAATTTGTATTTTATTTATTTTTTTCATTGGTTTCTTACTCCTTTTTTTTTTTCCCTCCATTTTTTTAGCATGCTGCATATCCTGATCTAGATGCTTCCACATCGTTCTTTGGTGTTTATTATGGTCATGGAGGTAAGAATCTAATGTTCAATTCTACAATTGTTATTATTATGGGGATCGTTATTTATTAATACAGAGAAAGGTGATCTTATTTGATTTCATATTTTATGAATAGGTTTTGCTTGCAATTTGGATTTGTTATGCTTTATCACTCATATGTTCTGGCAGTTCAATATTTAAGTAACTGATTAGGCAGTAGGTGATTTAGGTAGTCCTTCGCTGCATTTCATGCTTGTTCTTTATTTATTTATGTTTTTGATAGGTATGTAGATTGGTTCCTTATGGATGGCACTATTACCATTTCACAAAGCTTAATTTAGAAATTATTTAAAATTTTAATTGATGATGCTTTCCCTGGTTGAGAACCTTATTGGAGGAAATGCAATTTTTGGTTCTGCAATCTTTCTTCAAATAGATTCAAGTTCTCTAATGGGAAGTTCAGTGTGATTTGAAATGGGAGGCTTGGTAATTTAAATTGATGAATTGTATATTTTAGAATATTCTTTTCTCCCCTCTCCTTTCCCATTTTGAACAGAATGTGCCTTTGATGATCCGCATCTCAGGGTTTGTAGTTGATGAGTTTCTGGTTGAAAAATATTCCTCATACATCAGGGAGCAATGGTAGTTCAAGCCGTCAAGTATATGGAAATTTGTTGTTTGAACAACCCATAATATGTTATTCAGATGTGACTGAACTTCTGTTGCAGTCTTAATCTTCTATTATATATATAGGTTGTTCCTTTATCTCCACATTTTTCTATCCTGCAGATTTATAAGTTGCTTTGCGAACTTTGAAAAATTATTCCATGAATGAACTATTTTTGCGTATTCAACCCTGCACGTACATACAAATATGGTGATAATAATTTGGCACATTTAATTATTGATACTCTCCTAAACCCTTTAAATTGCAGGTAAGGTTGTTGCTAAGTTTTGAGCCAAGTATCTCATCAGCAAGTGCTTAAGCATGGAGCATATTCTACTTGGAAGACCTCACTGGAGCAGTTGAAATCAATTTGTCTAATGCAATATCCTCTGCATGTTTATATTTTTCCCTTTCGAGAGACTTATTATCTGTTTTGAATGTTTGGATTTGGATTGCCCTATAATGTCCAAAAGCGAAAGTTCTCATTGTAGGCCTTTTTAAAATGAAAAATAATACGTGAATGTTGAGATTTTTGCAAATATGTCTTTACTTTTATTGTATATAATATTTGCATATATATATATATGATTGTAGGTATTTTTTTTTATTTTTGCGACGGTAAGAAGATGGTCGCTAATACATTGAAGGCCTTTTTTAAACTCTTTTGCGACGGCAAAATATCAGTCGAGATAAGTAGGTTAGGCGGTCGCAAATAGTTTGCGACTGCTATTTTGCGGTCGCAAAAAGTATTTGCCACCCCCACATTCGCGACCCTCATTTGCTGTCGCATGGGCCGTCGCAAAAAGTCTTTTGCGACTGTCTTTTTATTATTTGCGACGGCTTGTAACGGTCGCAAAAAGTACTTTTTTTAGTAGTGTAAGGAGCTTGAACTATATCCCTTTCTTGTTCCTTTTCCTTCTTTTACATAATCAAATCAAATAGCCATAGTCTGCAGTGAACTTTATTTTAAATAATTGAAAAATATTACATAATTATATTCTTATATCATTTTCTCATTTCAATATACAAATAATTGGATCCTATAAATATAAATGTGGGCCTCATTTTTTCTCACGCTAGACAAAAAGTAATGGGCCCACATTCATGAATTCATATGGAATGAAAATAAGTGAGCAATGCTATAAATGTATGTAGGACCCACTCACTTCTGTCTTAAACCGAAAAATGAAGGTAATTCAAGTCATAAGTGAATAGGTCCCACATATATTTATAAAAAAAAAATACTATAGGCCTCAAATTTTCCACCAAACAAATGACTAAATGTCTCACCATGTGAGACATTTAGTCATTTGTTTGGTAGAAAATTTGATATCCCTAACATTACCTTTATGAAGGAGAGAGGTCATTGCTTTGTGTCCAAAGATAAGAAAAAGAGATAAAAAATGACATTATTTATAACATCACTCCAAAAGAAAAATGCTATATATAATTCTGTTTCTTATTCATTTTTTCTCATTACAAGACACAAGTGAATGGGTCCTATATGCATTTATGAATGTAAACCTCATTTCTTTGTGTATAGGAGTGAGAAAATGAAATAAAAAATTAATTATGTATAATATTACTTAAAATAAAAGGAAAATTCAGTTGGATTCAACCTAGATATTTTCTCTATATAAATTTAATTGAAACTTTTAGAGCTCTCACAAAACTTCTTTTGCTATATAGATATGTCTAGGGTAAAGGGAATTGGATTTAAATTGTATAACTCAAATGTTCTTAGTATAAAAAAAATAAAATAAAATAAATTGCTTCTTTTTTTTTTTTTTTTCGAAACCCTTTTCACCATTTTTTTTTAATTTTAAATAAGAACTTCATGCTAATAAATATTTTAATTGCTTTATTAACTTTTTGGAAGTTTGGCTTAGGTTTTTTTTTTTTTGACTAATTTACTTTTCTAGGTCTAATGACTGTTGCCTTTTATTAGTTTTTCTTAACGCAATAAAGTGAAGGGTTTGGTTATGGTGTGCAACTTACACCTTACACCTTACACTTACACCTTACACTTACACCTTTTGTGAAAAATTAAACCTTACACTTACACCTTTTTTGAGGTTGCACACCATATGCAACCCACTTACACCTTACACCTTACACTTACACCTTATACTTATACTTACACCTTACACTTACACTTTTTGTGTAAGTGGCACATGGTGTGCAATTGCACACTTAAGAAAACTCCTAAAGTGAATTACATAGTCGCCAAGTATATTTTAAAGAGAACAGCGCATTGTCCCAAAATATATTTTGTACAATATTAAGACAGGTTTATTACATTTTCTACTTCTAAACTATCATCGAATTTTCTATTTAATTCTTAAATTATCAATTGAATTTATTTAGTCTCTAAATTATCATCAAATTCTCTATTTAGTCCATAAAATATATAAATCAAAGTGTATTTAGTCCCTAAAATATTTAATTCAAACCTATTTAGTACCTAAAAGGATTACAAAAATAAAATATATGCCCATACATATTATAAATTAGTAAAAAAATCCACTCCAATTAAGACTTTATTACAAAAAAATCTTTAAAATTTTTATTTTGTCTTTAAAAGATATTTTATTTCATTGTGTGTTTAAATTAATATTAGAGTTTGATTTTTCAGTCTTACCCATAGATTATATGAATATTAGATGTACTGAAGAAGTAGAATTGGATAGTTTAAATAATAACACTTCTCTACAAATAGTAATAGAACAAAATAATTTATTAATTAAGTAATAAAAAGAACTTAGCAAAAAACTTAAAAATAATCAATTAAAAATTATAAACGAAATCTGACATATAACACTAGATATGGAAGATAAGTAAAAAAAAAAAAAATACTATAGATAATTACCCTTATTCTTATAAAGGAAATTCAATATATGGATTGGCGCCCACTTTTCAAAGAGAGAATAAAAATGTAAGATTTTTTTTTGAAACAAAATTTTAATTAAATAGGGTGTTTTACTAATTTATAATATTTATGGGTTTATATTTTATTTTTATAATCCTTTTAGGAACTAAATAAGTTTTAATTAAATATTTTCAGGACTTAATGATTCAATCAATAGTTTAGGGATTAAATAGATTTTGATTTAAATACTTTGGGGACTAAATAGAGAATTTGATGATAGTTTAGGGACTAAATAGATTCAATTTATAGTTTAGGGACTAAATAGAGAATTTGATAATAGTTTAGGGGTAGAAGGTGCAATAAACCCTATTAAGAAATTGAATCATCGGTATACGTGTGAGTTGTATTCCTTTATTTTTTTTATAGCTCTCATACTTTGGCAGATTAGGTTGGATAGGATTGTTAGTGAGAGAATTGTCAGTGAAAAGATTATTAATGTGGGGGATTGTTAGTAAAGGGATTTAGTAAAAGTGTATTTGTTTTAATGATAGTGCGAGAGATAGTTAGTGATGGAATTGTTAATGTAACGCCCCAAATTTCTAACCCAAATGATAATATAACAATCATGACTCTTTTAAGGAAAATCGAATATAAATCTCTAAATTTACATTACATGATATAATAGTTCTTCATGTAACAATATATTAATCCAACAACAAGTAAATAAACAAATAAATACCCCTAAGGGGTTTACAAGTTTCCAAGACTTGAGTCTGGCTACACAAAACGGTTATTCAAACCTACACACATACAGCCCTTGGCTTACACACAGAGTCACAGTAAAATGAGAGTCTTGTACTCTCAACACACATTTCCTCGCCTCTAGTTAGGCGGTATCATCACATCTTTTCCTGCACAAAAATCCCGTAGGGTGAGCATAAAGCCCAGTAAAAAATCCTTAACAAAGTATATACATTTATACAAGTCTCAAGAGATGAAATACACATGCCATGCAATGCCCTTTTGAAAGAAAATCACATCTTCATCTTTGAAAACTATTTTGCTCAATGATGTCATGCAATTTCAATTCTTCAAAACTTAACAATTCATTTCAAGAGCGGTAAATACGACTCTGGTAATCCTTAGGTTGGTATCTACAAGTAGACTATACAAGTACTACCAATTTGTCATTTTTACCAGCATTGACTGGAAGGCTCGACACCTATAATTTGTCATTTTTACCAGTATTAACTGGAAGGCTCGACACCTATTCAATTTCATCTACACTACATGTCAAGACTCACCACCGTATTTACCCCAAAACCAATTCATGGAAATTTGTTTCTCGACATTCTTTTCTCAATGCAAGTTTTCAAATCAACTTTCAAAATTTAATGTAATCAAATGAATTGATATGCCAATAACACAAGATGAATATAAATACTTTTATTCCAATTCATCATCCCAAGAATAACACAATTCCCTCTTCTCAAGTATCCTCAACAATTAGTCATTTCAAGACTATTTCAATGTTTTGAACAATAATTTCCAAAATGAACAACAGTTCTCATATTCCCTGAAATTCATCATTTATATAAATATAAATCAGAAATTTTTCAAACATCCATTTATTTTGACACACAAAATAAATATAACAATATCATTCATAGATTTTTAGTCTCTTTAAAAAAACTTCCCAAATTCTAAGTTTTCTCACTAAAACTATACAATTCAAATCTTTTGAAAGAAAACTTTTCAAAATCATCTTTTCTTCAATCAACGAAGATCAAAACCTATAAGATCATTTTAAAAGAACAAGAGACAAGCCCACTTTCAAAATGGCTCAACTTCTTGAATTAACAATCAATTTTCAAAGCTATCGAAGGATGATTTCGAAAGTCATCTAGATTTTGCAAAAATATATATATAACTCTAAGAAAAAAATGAGATGAGATGAAACCCCCAAAATGAGATGAAGCTCCCAAAATCAACGGTGTCAAAACTCGATCTTCACCGCACACAACGAAACCCTTGAGAAGTTAACCAACTTTGATGAAGAGCCTATGGCAGAACGCTAATGGATCTTGAGAAATCAAGGTTTTGATCCAATTTGGCGTAGGGAAATGTAGAGAGAAGGCAGAGGAAATGTTTTTAGTGAGAGAGATGTACAAAAGTGATATGAAATACCAGATTCACGAACTGATATAACATGGTCCGCTCGAGCGTGGAAAGCCCCGCTCGAGCGTCGAATACACCTTCCCAGTACTTTTGCAGACAGGTCAAACTTCTGGAGCCAAACATTCTCCGCTCGAGCGCATAAACGGCCGCTCGAGCGGGCAAGCAACTTTGAATGCATTTTGCATTTTTGCTTCGGGGGCGCTGCCCCTCGACCCTGCCAGGGCGTTGCCCTCGGACCCGCCAAGGGGCGCTGCTCCCTGGACCCCCACAAGCTGACCGGGTAGCTTGATCCCTGACCTGCCTAGTTGAAGTGGCAAAACATGAAAGAAGGGTCGAAACAGGGATTGTTACAATTAATTATTTTTATATAAAATAAAAATAAATTAATTAATAAATAATTTCTATATTAAAATAAACTAAAACAAATATTAAAATAAACAGGTGCACTTAGTAAAAAAAAAAATTATATAAAATAGACTCAATCCTTTCATTATTTTTCTAATCCCATCCAAAATTGACCCAAGTTAATCCCCCTATAGAGGGGGATTATTAAGCCCTCCACACTAGCAATCCCTCCTCCCAAATTAATACCAAACAAGTTGTAAGTGAGACCTACAACCATATTGTAAATCATAAAGCATTATAACGCAGCGGATAAAATGTTTAGATCATACCTTTTAGCGAAGAACCTTGTGGGTAAATCATGTGCTTCCAGAATCTGATAAACCAACCCAGCAGTGGAGTGATATTACGGAATGAATATCACCCACACAAATCACAGTGCAAATGGCTTGATCGTTGTTTTTGGGAGAGAGTCAGAGAGAGAGGAGAGTTTGGGAAAAAAAAGGTTATGGGTAAAAACCCTATAACGTATCTGATAGACGTATCTAATATATATTAGATTAACCATATAATCTGATATATAACCAATATCTATCTATCCATCTATCCATATCAATTGATATGATAGATATAGATATCCTGAATGGTTATCCAAATGACCATTTGAATTTAAATTCAAACTTATATGGATAAGGTTCAAAAGAACCAAAAGGGGCATGCCACATGGGCACCCAATTTCTAACATCTCTCACTCGCACATGAGTTGGCATGACACTGCCACATCTCTATCTCAATCTCCCAAAAAATGAACAATCTCATACTAGCCAATGCACCATGCGACTGCTGAGAACACCTGTATGTGGGAGCTCTATACTAGAAACTCAAAATGAGCCAGCATAGAAACATCAACCCAAAAAGAATAGAAATAGTGTCTCATATACCCCAGATCCATCTAATTACACCGGTCCAAAAAACATCTCTAATCCCTCAAAAAGAGCATGTTTGACCCTCTCAATTCTTGCAATATATTCACACTCAATCCGCCTCTCATACAGAGCGATGTGATTTGCCGGCAGTGAATATACAATGGTGATTTAATACTAGATGATCCTCCCTTTGCCCTCATGCCATTTAGTTTAGGATTGACCGCTTTCCCAGTGATGTCCCTTAAAGCCGAATCATACATGACCGCAGGCAACATACCAGAGCAGCAGAACATCAACCCCTTACCTTATGACATAGTCAAAAGTCACAAAAAGGTACATAAATGAAAGTCATATCAATAATGACATGTAAAACTCGCACGGTGAGGAAACAGGGATCCATTCTCTCACCTCATTACTCGGTCGCCAAGCACATATAGTATGAATACATGCTATGGTGGAGTAACTCTTCCATAAAGAGTGACGTCATACTCGATACACCATACAGATATTAGTCTAGTCGCTTTCTAGCGCCTAACCCGAATTCTCTATTTGCTCGTCTTCCAGGCGCCAAATGAGATCTCGCATCTGGCTAATCATAACAAGCACAACGTGGAAAGTGGGTACTAACATCCATGTTTGGTCCTTAACACGACCTCATCTTGGTTTTAACCAAGGCGACATGCATAGTGGATTATTTAAGCCTCTCTTGGCTCCAAATAAAAATAAACCACTAGTCTCATCCTTGCTCGCTCCCAAGCGCCAAGGGCGATTGCTCGTGTGAGTGAGCCAATCTTGCTTGCTGACATCATCATCTGCTAATCATTATGACATAAACCATAATAGTGTCAACATCCCATCATCTCAAAATAAGTGATCCATTTTAAAAAAAAAATTGACCATGGCTTGCGCAATTTTGGATTCCAAATATAAGCCTTATCAGCACCTCTTACGATAAGTATATACAACGAAATCCACCATGTGCGCCTTACATGAAGTGATTCAAGATCACAATTCTAGATTCCAAACATAAGTCTTATCAGCACCTCTTGCGATAACTATATACAACGGAATCCACCATGTGCGCCTTACATGAAGTGATTCAAGATCACAATTCTAGATTCCAAACATAAACCTTATCAGCACCTCTTGCGATAAGTATATACAACAGAATCCACCATGTGCGTCTTATATGAAATGATTCAAGATCACTACCTCTTGCGCAATAACCTGTCTAAAGACATTTTGGTGACCAATTTGCATTCATTCTTAATGCGCCCAACTAGCGCAGATGCGCCCAACTAGCGCATTGAATCTTACAAGGAGCAAATTAATATACTCCTAGTAAAGCATTTTATTCACAATCTAATGAGGAAGGTCAATGTCCAAACAACTCAGTTGACCATTTACCAAAGATAATACTTATCATGCCGAATACGCCCACATAGCGTACTTTAGGCTCCCACGACAAAGAAAAGATCAAGGAATATAGATCATCTGTTTCTCCCAAAGACAATCCGACGATACACTCAATAGCTAAGGCTCTGGCTTTTATCGATAGGTAAGTCAATGGGTTTGCAATTTTGCATCTAGAATTATTCTAGGATATTCCTTATGTAAGTCATCGAAGACAAACCGAGAATTTTCCCAAAACAATCCCCAAGGATTGTACATCCGAGCATATAAATTACATCACCCATGTCCATCATATCTAAAATAGAGGACTGCCCACCCTAGGTGGCGATATCCTTATAAATTCCTGGCTCATAATGACTAAGTAAAGAAAAACTTCTTTTGGACCATTGATCATGCCTCAGTGGTCTTTATCGATCATCGTTGGCCTATCATGGCTTGACGAAATCTAAGAACCACTATTTAGATAACTGTTTTAGGCTGTAAAAGATTTATTGGAACTAGCAACCTTTTTGCGCTCCTAACTTTTCACCATAAAAGCAGAAGGTAAATCCCTACGGATCTACTTATCCAATTCTCCAACGAGAAAAATGGGTCACAATGTCCACAAATCAATGTCCCAAACTTACGTCAATCATAGCCTAAGTCAAAATAACTTCACTCCCCAGGAGGAAGTCTTCTTATGGTCTACGCCTTCCTCAATGGTGCAACTTTTCAGTATCTAGCGAGTCTTGTGCCTCAACAATGACTATCCAAATGACGCATAACTTTAGAACAGTTTTGCATCATAATGGAAAGTCAACCAAATTATAGAAATGGTTAATCCTCAAAGACTTTGTCTTAAATTGCGCAACATTAATCCACTTTCTAAAAACAGGGGACTAGAGCCTTTGGCATTATCTTAGGCTCTTTATCATCTTGCGGAGCAATCATGAATGTTTCCTTCTCAATCACCCAGTGATGACGTGGAAAATTTTCACATTTGCTACCACGCAACTAAGAATGTAGAGTATTCTTCTCTAATGAAGCAATCCATTAGTAAGCACATCGCTCCCATTATCCCTAGGATATTGGAAATTTCTTTCCATTCTCAACTAGGCTACATAGAGCGCTATGCTTAGAATTCTCTATCTTATAGAGTTCCAAAAACTCTATTCACGTCACCTTCACTAAGAAAACTTTATGTGACCTAGTTACACTACCACAAAGCTGCTTACCTATATGCACATGACCCGGAGGGTTTGCATGACCTCATACAATAATGCGCCACACGACCCTTTGTGTTTACAAGACAGCATACAATAATGCGCTATAGAAACCTAGGTCTTAACTTTGCAATCTTATGAGAAGTAGAATAAAGATAAGCTGCTTAACGGTTACAGATCGCCCATAGATGGCTCTCTGCTAACCCATTACTCAAAATGGAGTGTAAAATCTGATATGGAGGGCACTTAGTTAGGGATATAGGCAACAAACTAGTGCAATTCCCAATTGGGAAACATTTTGCCCCGTTATCCACCTAACATTAACGATATTTAATTCCTTATCTCTACTACACCATTGTGTTGTTGAGTATTAGGAATAATCAATTTTCTAAGCATCCATCTCTCTTCACAGAGCTTTCTAATAAATAACTCAAATAGATACTCGCCACCTTGGTCAAAACTAAAAGCACAAAAGCTCTTATCTAATTGATCTTAACCTCATATGTGCAATGTCAAAAATCATCTCAAAACTTTTAACTTATGGGAGATCAAATAGTCTTGACTCAGATGCGTATCGTAATCTATAAATGTGTCGAGATTGAGACTTAGCTATCATACTCTTACACATATCTAGTCACAAAAATCATAGTGGACTAAATGCGCCAATACAAATGACCTTCTACGGCTTTCCTACTTACTTGTGCACACCCATTGCGAACAAAGTTACACATTCACATGAGAGCGGGATGTCACAAGTGAGTGGGCCTGAGAAAGCCTACTCAAACCATCATGTCATCATCTCATTAATGTGATTAAGTATAATAAGCCACCGGTTCATGACCAATGTCATAAACTAATTCCAATCATCTTAATGTGTGAGTTCTCGAAGATAAGTTTAAAAGGTTTAGGCCCAACTAGGTAATGACTCAGGACTAATTCATATTCACTAGATCATAAAAGGATGTCATGGAAATATCAAGTGCGCCTAAATCGCAAATTTAACTAGTAAGTGCTAATCCCCTGCACCTTCAAGTCAATTTTATTCTCCATACACTTTAATGCATCTAGTTAAAAGATGACGATACTCATCTTGCTATCTCTGTTTCTCGCTTCATAGTTACTTGCAATTAATTCTACTATCCACAAGAAGGAGAGAATAAGCTATCAACTATGACAGCTCTTGAAGTAACTTAAGCGTGAATTAGGCTAAAGGGTCTAATTCAACACAATGCTCTCACAAGCGATGCATCAAATTCTTAGAATCATAACAACCTTGTCAGCCTTGACCTTTTCATTATTATGCTGCAACGTTTGCGCTTAGTGGTAAACGTTATTCAAAACAAAACGTTAGCCTAGTAAAGGAATAATACAAAGAAACCCCTCCTCATGTCTCACACTCAAGTGTGGAAACAGTAAGTGTCCAGACTTAGACAAGTTGGCAATGCTAATAGATTTTGCAGCTACTAAGCGCTAATCTTTTTACTTAGTGTTAATAGATTTTGCAGCTTCTAAGCGCTAATCTTTTCACTTAGTATTAATAGATTTTTGCAGCTTTTAAGCGCTAATCTTTTAACTTCACATGATATTTCAACGCACACTATTATAGTGCATAAAATTTTGCTCCATCCACTCCCAATAATTGGGTAGAGAGCAAAACACTGCTCATATTGGCTACTCGTCTTACACTTAATGACTAATTTATTTAAGCTCGCATTACTTGGATGACGTGACTCTTGAATGTTACTTCATCCAATGATGTAACATTTTTTACAAGTCAAATTTACAAAGTCAATCCGCGCAGCTCAATAGTCAAGATCATATACAGATCTATTGAGGGTTACTAATTTCATAACCTCAAAACTCGCCAACCAAAACTACGTAGCGTGCTGCTAACCATAGCACACACATTAGTTTTTATTATGCAAAACAAGGCAACAAAACCATGGCGACTTTGAGTCATGTTTCCTTACTTTGGCTCAATTAAGGTTTGACCTAAAGTCTCCAAGACTTTTGCTCATCTAAAGAATGGGATTACATTGCTCACATTTGAACATCTCTACTAAGTCTAGGTCAACCAAATTAACTTCCATAAGCTAAATCAATTTAGAGAGAAATTCGCATTGGGATTAATTTGATTAGCATAATATAATTTTGCCGCAAAAATCTAAATTAAATAGTGACAATATTATACAAGTCGCAAGATCGAAAATCCGCTATGCTTGTAATCATCTCTTGCGCCACAGGTGACAATTATCTAAAATTTAATTTAATTTATGCGCAAAATATTGGTTTTCGGGAATTAATCTACAAAGATTTCTCTCAACCGAATAACCTCCCACTGACTATGGCATGTCTAAAAAACATGATAAAATATTCTAATTCCATACAATAGCATCATAATGTAGATTTACAATCAATACATGCTATGTTACATTTAATAAAGGAATTAAAATAAAAAACAATTAATCATGATATTCTAATTACAACATATTATAAACTCTAGGCAAATAAATAACAATATGCTGTATTTAATATTCAAATTATGCCATAACAGAAATTATATCACTTCTGAGATTTTCTGAAATTTTTTGGTATTTTCTGGAATTTTAAATAACTAATAAACACACATAAAATAAGAAATAAAAAATCCAGAAACTGATAAACTGAAACAATATTCAGATTATGCCATAATTAAAATGTATATCATTCTGAAATTTTCTGGAATATTTCTAAAATTTTCTGGAATTTTAAATAACTAATAAATACACATAAAATTAGAAATAAAAAATCCAGAAACTGATAAACTGAAACAATTATACCAGTAAATAGTAAAACATTTCAGAAGTCCACAATAAAAATTTCAACACCAAAAAATTATTTATACAATACCAGAATCATTTTAAAGCATAAAAAATGAATTATTAACACAGAAAAAATATTTTTTATTTTCGTAAAATTTTCAAAATTTTACAGAATATAGAAAAATTAATTCTGAGTCTAACAATACAAACCACACATAAAACAAATATGTAATGAATTAATTATGACTATTTAACGCGATTCATAATTAAAAAAAAACAAACAGAGCCTTACAGCCAAGCCAGCTGGGGAAACGGCTCGGCTCGCGGCTCAACACACGGCTCAGAACATGGCTTGGCGCGCGGCTCAGAACGCGGCTCGGCGCGCAGCTCAGCACGTGGCGCGCGTGTGTGGCGCGGAGGGCGCGCGCGTGTGAAGGGCGTGGACAGCGCGTGGAGCGCGTGAGAGCACGTGCACGGCGTGTGACAGCGCTTGGAGGTCGCTACCAGCTTTAGATGGCGCGTGTAGCCCACGCGCCGCCTTCCACGGTGTTTTCTGGTCCGATTTCGGTATTTCCGGACTCCATTTTCCAAAATAAAATCATTTATGGTCTTAAAAATGACATTAATGATCATAAAAAAATGAAATATTTTGGATCTCTTCCTCTTTTATAAATATACACATGATAAAAGAAAGCACGAAAAAACCCATACATGGCTCTGATACCAATGTAAATCATAAAGCATTATAACGCAGCGGATAAAATGTTTAGATCATACCTTTTAGCAAAGAACCTCGTGGGTAAATCACGTGCTTCCAGAATCTGATAAACCAACCCAGCAGTGGAGTGATATTACGGAATGAATATCACCCACACAAATCACAGTGCAAATGGCTTGATTGTTGTTTTTGGGAGAGACTCAGAGAGAGAGGAGAGTCTGGGAAAAAAAAGGTTATGGGTAAAAACCCCATAACGTATCTGATATATGTATCTGATTCAATATATTAGATTAACAATATAATCTGATATATAACCAATATCTATCTATCCATCTATCCATATCTATTGATATGATAGATATAGATATCCTGAATGGTTATCCAAATGACCATTTGAATTTAAATTCAAACTTATATGGATAAGGTTCAAAAGAACCAAAAGGGGCATGCCACATGGGCACCCAATTTCTAACGCATATCAATCCAGTCCGGCCACGCAACCCGGTGAACAAATATGACCTAAGAGTTTATATAGAATTGTGATGTATATTTTAATAATTGTTAATCCATTATACGTGTTATTCCCCTAATTGAAAGTCAATGATATAAATTTTGTGAATTTTTTACTATGACTTTTAGGAGATTTTTTTTAGGGTCCTTGGTATTAAATTTTTATAGTATAAAGGATATCTAATAGACTCAATAATTTTGTGAATTATATAAAATAGGCTAAATCCTTTCATTATTTTTCTAATCCCATCCAAAATTCACCCAAGTTAATCCTCCTATAGAGGGGGATTATTAAGCCCTCCACACTAGCAATCCCTCCTCCCAAATTAATACCAAACAAGTTGTGAGTGAGACCTACAACCATATCAATCCAGTCCGGCCACCCAACCCGGTAAACAAATATGATCTAAAAGTTTATATAGAATTGTGATGTATATTTTAATAATTGTTAATCCATTATACGTGTTATTCCCCTAATTGAAAGTCAATGATATAAATTTTGTGAATTTTTTACTATGACTTTTAGGGGATTTTTTTTAGGGTCCTTGGTATTAAATTTTTATAGTATAAAGGATATCTAATATTTTTATAATGTCTAAGGTCTTTCAACATCAATTTAGAGAAAATTCGATTTAGAAAATTTCTCTGGACAGAAATTCACTCCAGAGATATTCACTCTGGATTTCTCAGAGAAATTTTTTCCAGAAAAATTCTAAATTTCTATGAACTTCCCACTCTCTGGAGAAATTCTCTCCAAAGAAATTCTGGACTTTCGAAAGAATTTCTTTCTAGAGAAATTCTCTCTAGAGAAATCTGGGAATTGGATAGAGCTTTTTAGATAGAAAAAGATGAAGTGAATTTCT
Source organism: Camellia granthamiana (assembly GCA_036172215.1). Lineage (NCBI taxonomy): Eukaryota > Viridiplantae > Streptophyta > Magnoliopsida > Ericales > Theaceae > Camellia > Camellia granthamiana. The sequence continues at coordinate 20,831,856 of CM069910.1, read as the reverse complement.
CTAGAACCACTCCTTCGAAACCCATCACCACTCTTATCTTCATCTCTCTCCATTGGCTTTCCAGAGATTTTCTCTGAAAATCCAGAGAAATTCTCTGGATTTCAGAGAAAATTATGAAATTGAGGTCGATTCAAAAGCGAACCCCACACAAAAATTAGTTACTTGTCCCCAGTTATCAAAATTGGATAAAGTTTAGATTGAAAAAAAAGAAGTGAATTTCTCTGGAACCCACTCCTTCAAAACCCACCACCACCACCATCATCTTCATCTCTCTTCTCTAGCTTTCCAAAGAAATTTTCTGGATTTCAAAGAAGATTATGAAATTGAGATCGATTTAGAAGCAAACTCCATACAAAAATTAATTATTTGCTCCCAATTATCAAAATTGGATAGAGCTTAGATTGAAAAAGATGAAGTGAATTTCTCTGGAACCCACCCCTTCAAAACCCACCACCACCACCACCACCACCACCACCCTTCTTCTCATCTCTCTCTTTTGGCTTTCTAGAGAAATTCTCTGGATTTTAAAGGTTGATTTTGTAACATAAAGTATACCCAAATCAGCAACAACAACACACAATTTATGAATCCAAAAGATGAATATGAATATATATATATATATGAAATATGAAGTTCAAATAATTAATAAAAGAAGAGAGGACGAATACCAGTGCCATCCGTAGATGGACGGTTAAGATTGGAGAGAGTACGAATACCACCGGTATGCCATAGTCAAATTCAAAAACTTTCAAACAAAAGATAACAAAATTCACCAACTTCTTTAGCCTCAATTAAGGCATATCTTTAGTACCAAAAATCTAGATTGGAGCTCAACTTATATCCAGAGTACTCCGTATTCACCCTCATGTCGTCCACCGAAAAACAATCAGTGTGTTTGGTTTGAGTTATCTGAATTAAGTTTTTTAAAAATGGAGTTTTTTATTTTTCGTGTTTTTTTTTTAATTTTTAGTGAATATTTTTAAAATTTTAAGCATTTTTTTTACTTTTTTAGATGCATCTTATTTAGATGCATCTAAAAAGTAAAATATTTGTGAAAAAAATATTTAAAAAAATTAATAAATACACAAAAATACAAAAAAAAATATACTGAATTTTTGTTTTGTTTTGTTTTTGTTTTTGTTTTTTTTGTATTTTTGGTATTTAGTAAATTTTTTAAAGATTTTTCACAAAAATTATACTTTTTAAGTGTATTTATGTTACGTGTGTCTAAAAATTAAAAAAATTGCTTAAAATATTAAAACAAATCAGTAAAAATAAAAAAAATACGAAAAATAAAAAAATAGAATTTTTTGAAAAATATTTTTAGAAAATTCAAACCAGGCAAGATATTATTAGAAAAAAGTATCCCTTAACTTCCCTCGGATTAAGAAACGAAATGTAAAAATAATCAATTTAGTAAAAGCAAACTCACAGTCTACATCTGGAAGCCCATTAATTAATAGTTCCAGTTCCTTATCATTAAAAATAGATATCAAATCATGAGGTATTAGTTCATTAAATCCTTCAAAAAATGTAGTTATTTGAAGACAAAGAGCAGGAGTCAAACGATGCTCGGCAACTAAATCAACATATTCATGCTTGTTTTCCATCCACCAAGGATCAATTCATAGTCAGTTACCTGCATTATGTAAATCAAAATTTCTCTGTGATATGTGGGTGGTGAGATTGAGAGACTTTAAACATCACAAAATAATATTGTGGACCTTTTCCATTACTAAAAATGGGATAGCGACCTTAGACTAATTTTCTTTGACCTTTATTGTAAGAACTCAAAAAATAAAAATTTAGTATTATATTAACAAAATCTGATTTCCAATAAGTAAAAACACCAAGAAAAATTTAAAACAAAAATAATTTAACTAACTACAACAAAATATTACTTGAACATTATTCTTCTCATATTTTTAGACACAAAATTGCTAATTGAGCTTACATAGGCTTCGTTTGGGAAGAAGGGTTGGTTGGGTTGGGTTTGGGGCTATTTTAGCCACAAAAAGACAAAATAAGACAAAACATCATATCCAATCCATAATTATTACATTCTTTCTCTCACAAAAAGTCAAAAAAATCAAAAAACCATTTCCAAATGAGGCTTTTTAGCCTTAAGCTAAAATAGCCAAAAAGCCAACACACTTCCCAAACGAACCCATAATCTAACTTATCTACTATTTTTTTCAATGAATAAATAATTAATTTATTCAATCTTTCTTTGATATGGTTGATTGAATGTAACATTTGATTAACTTCAATTTTGAAAAGTTTATTTCTCAGGGGACAATTGTAATTGAGATAGTCAACAATACTATTTAAATAATCTACACACTAGGCACACAACCATTCATTATTTTTAAAAAATTCATAACTTCAATTGTTTTTTATTTTATTTTTTTATATTAGTTGTTTTGGTAAAATTTTATTTTTTAGCTACCAATACAATAGGGTTAAATTTAATTTGGGGTCCTATTTTTTACTCAAAATTTAGGGTCCCAAGGCAACGACTGCCTTCCTCACCTACTCCCAGGGACGAACCTGCGAAGGTGGGCTCGAATAATTTTGTTGCTAAATTTTGGTATTTAAAACTTTAATTTTTTGTAGTGTAATAATTAAAATTAAAATATTTTAACTTTTTTAAATATTTTTTTTTTATTCTCCATTGATGTAACTCTCCAATTATTAATTATAATATGTGGTGTATGTCTCCTATAAATTGGAATGGAGAGGATTAGTCCCCTCATACTCAAAATATATTTAGTCCATGAGAGGGTAATTTATACTAAATTGGGCCGAGCTGGGAGTTGGGCCGAGACAGGCCCAAATACGAAAGATATTAGGCGCACCGGTCAAAGGGATACTGCGGTTAGTCCGGTTGGATGATGGGCACGGTGTAGTTCGGTTTCAGCACATTGGGATGAGTCCGGTCGCGTCTTCTAACCGGAGTACAATAGAAGCTTTTCCGGGACCGTTTAAGTTAGTTCGGCTCGACACTTCTACGGATAGCCCGGTTTTAGCATGTGGAACCGGAGTAGAGGCGAGGGCTAGAAGAGCCGAACTATAAGTTAGATCGGTCATACCTGCCTGTTTGGTGCAATGGTGTTAGTTCGGTCTCAGCATTTGGAAACCGAAGTATGTTTGGTCATCTTATGGACTTGGCTTTGGAGATAGTTCGGTTAGACTCTCTTATGGATAGCTCGGCCTTAGCATGGAAAGCCGAGGTAAGAGAAAGGCCTGTAGCAGTCGGACTAACCGCTACTTCGGTCGTCTTGAAGTTCGGCCGAAGAAGGACCATCTCACTTGGTTTAAGCAGTGAGGGGGGTGTTGGAGGATAAGCATTATCTTCCAGGAATTTGAATCCTAGGAGGACTCTACATGGAGGAGTTAGAGTCCTACTAGGATTGTGCCACTCGAAACCTATATAAGCTCACCAATATCACCTATGAAAAGGTAATGCAATTTTGGCTCCCTGACTACATTGAGCTTTTGCCTATTTGCCTTGCTTACTGACTTAGGCATCGGAGGGGTTTTCCGGCACACACCCGCCGGCCAGTTCAAGTTTGAGTTTTCAGGTGACAGAACGACGACGTGCAGAAGAACACAGGCTTGATCAACAGGATTATACGTGAAGGTGAATCTCTTTCCCGTACAATTGGCGCCGTCTGTGGGAAGAACAGACAAGAACAACCTCTTGATCAAGTGTTTTTCTCTCAAAATTCGATGGCCAACAATGAAGAACTGCCTCAGTCCGCCATTGACGGACAAACTCCAGACGGAGGTGCAAGGCGCGAAGGCCTACCTTTGGTCCCTCCCATGGCGAACCTGGAACCACAAAGGCAAAATTCCAGAAGGGATGCAAGGGGACGAAGGAGGAATAGCAGCCCTCATCCCTCTCGTTCGCAAAGCCCAGAAAGACAAAGGCGCAGGGTTGATCCTCAGGCTTTGGAGGATCGCGTCAAAGCGCAAGACGAGCTGATACGGCGGATGGCAGCAGACATGGAAGCTCTCAAACGCCAGGTGAAAAGAAAAGAAGTGGCGACAGGAGAGGGGCGCACGAACAAGACGCCCCCTCGCCACTCAGAAGGTCGTAGTAGGCATTCAACACCCTCCCAGGCAGAAGAGAGAAGCCTCAGGACAGGCGATACGCAATCAAGATCTTCTAGAACTCGTCACTCCATGTCTGAGAGGGCGAGATCTGAAAGGTCTTACACGGAAGGAAGCACATACTGGCCTTCGCATACGCACCAAACAAGGTCCAGACAAACGGAGTTACCCAGGTCATCCGACCTACGAGCCGTGCTAGAAGAAAAGGCACGATGCAGGGAGGATGCCAGGGCGCGTGATCCACATAGAGTTTCGGCCTTACGGCGATTGGCTCCTCGGACGCATGGAAGCGTCGAGGTTGGAATGCCACAACCGCGCCCGGCCTACGAACCAACGGACAAAGTATTGGCAAGGCTGCAAACCTCACCATTTGTCCCAGCAATTGAGAACGCGCCTTTACCGTCAGGCTTTCTACAGCCGAAGTTCACCACATATGAGGGAAAGACGGACCCCTACTTGCACTTAAGCCACTTCCGCCAGGTCATGGCTGTATACCGGCGGAACGAGGCCTTAATGTGCATCTTGTTCCCCTCAAGCCTTGGTGACCTGGGCTTGACTTGGTTTGAGAAACTCCCAGAGGGCAGCATAGCCTCCTGGGCGCAATTGGCAGAAGCATTTGTCACAAGATTCAGAACAAACACTAAGACTCCGGTGGAGATCGACCAGCTACTCTCCATCGACATGGGCGAAAAAGAGACCCTGAGGTCATATAACAGTCGTTATTGGGAGACATTCAACCAGATTGGGGACTGCCCAATCAATCTCGCCATTGCGCAATACAAGAGAGGACTCCCAGTTGGAAACAGACTGAGGGATTCTATAACCATGACGCCACCTCTTACCATGGAAGCCCTGATGGAAAGAGTGCATCAGCACATCAGGGTAGAAGAGGATGGCGCCCGTGCCAAAGCAAAGTCTGGCACAACCGCAGCGCCAGAAAAGAAGGCCTCAGCAAAGGTCAATGCGGTAAATCGGCCGAACAAAAATGGGCGTGGAAGACGCGACAACGAAGAAGACCGAGATGAGAGATGGTTGAGAGTCCGCACTGCCATCACCACGGTCTTCAAGAAGCCGATCTACCGAATACTTAGCGAAATTCGAGACGAACCTTTCGTCAAGTGGCCAGCCAAGCTAGGCGAGGCACAGAAGGACTATGACGACAGATCACGGTGCACCTTCCACAAAGAAAAGGGGCACCGAACCGAGAACTGCACCCCGTTGAGGCAGCATTTGGAGGAGTTGGTGGCGGCAGGCCACTTAGACAAATACATTGAAGGAGGAGCACAGCCAGCCCCACAGGACCGTGATAACCCCAACGGAGTGCCAATCGACGCTCCCCCTCAAGGTATCATCAATGTAATACATGGAGTTTTTGAACCTGAGCGGGTATGTGAGCTCAGAGGTTCGATCAAGAAAGCTGAGCACTTGAGGGAGGTACTAAGTGCCCAACCTGTCGTCAAGAAGGGGAGGACAGAGGCCACAAATGTTATGTCTTTTTCGGACAAAGACTTGGACAGAATATATTGCCCACACAATGATGCCCTGGTCGTCACTCTCCGAGTCAAGGATTTTGACGTCAAGCGGATTCTGATTGACCAGGGTAGTTCGTGCGAAATCATGTATTATGAGACGTTCAAACAATTGAAGTTGCAAGATAAAGACTTAGCACCTGCAGTGTCACCTTTGATTGGATTTAACTCGATGCCAGAATGGCCAGTTGGCAAGATCATCCTTCCAGTCAAAGCAGGAAGTGTGACGAAGCAAGTAGAGTTCTGGGTGTTAAAGGTCCCATCCACCTATAACATCATCCTGGGCAGAACATGGCTGCACGCCATGCGCTCGGTGGCGTCATCCTACCACCAAGTGATGCGGTTCCCCAACGACACCGGAGTAATAGAAGAAGTCTATGGAGACCAAATCATGTCCAAGCAATGTTTTGTTACGGTGAATGGAAGCCGCGCTGCAAAGGGGTATGTTCATTCGGTGGAAGAACCGGAGAATAATGAACTATTCGCAGACGTCGGCAAAGCAGCAAGCCAGAAAGCAGTGGAAGACTTGGTGGAAGTCAGAATAGATGAAAAGAATCCGGATAAGTTCTTTCTGCTTGGTTCATCGTTGTCCGGCGCTGAGAGGTTAGAGGTCTTGGAATTTTTGACCTCTAACATCGAAGTGTTTGCCTGGACTCCATACGACATGCCAGGCATTGATCCCAACTTCATCTGCCACCAACTCAATGTCCACCCATCAGCCAGGCCAATCATTCAGCGCACCCGCAGATCGGCACTCCACCACGCCGAGATAGTGGCGGAAGAAGTGGGAGACTTGTTGGAAGCAGGGGCAATCAGAGAGGTGCACTACCCCAGATGGATCTCCAACACAGTCGTAGTGCCAAAGAAGAATGGCAAGTGGCGCGTCTGCGTCGACTATAAAACTGTCAACAAAGCATGCCCTAAAGATAGCTTTCCTCTACCACGGATTGATCAACTGGTAGACCTAACTGCGGGGCACAACCGACTGAGTTTCTTGGATGCATACAGAGGCTACCACCAGATCGCAATGCATGAACCGGACCAGGAAGTCACGTCTTTCACCACACCAAGGGGACTCTACTGCTACAAGGTCATGCCCTTTGGCCTAAAGAATGCAGGGGCGACATTCCAGAGAATGGTTACCAAGATGTTTGAGCCGTTGTTAGGCAAAACAATGGAGGCATACATCGATGATATGGTGGTCAAGAGCAAGGATGAGAATGACCACCTGAAGGACCTAAGTGAGATGTTTGAGATCCTGAAGAAGCATAAGTTACGCCTCAACGCGTCGAAGTGTGCTTTCGGGGTAGGCTCAGGCAAATTCTTAGGCTTCTTGGTGACCAACCGAGGTATAGAAGCAGACCCATCTCAGATCAAGGCAATACAAGATCTGGAGAGACCAAACTCAGTGAAAGAAGTGCAGCATCTCACCGGAATGGCAGCCGCGCTCAATCGGTTCATTAGCCGATCGTCAGATAGGCTACGCCCCTTTTTTCATGCACTCAAGGCCAAGTTTCAGTGGGACGAAGAATGTGACCGAGCTCTGGAAAGCTTGAAGGAATACATGTCTTCTCCACCACTACTTGTAACACCAATTCCTGGAGAAGAACTCTTCCTGTACCTGGCAGTCTCACAGCACGCAGTCAGCGCGGTGTTAGTCCGTGCAGAAGGAGTCCAACATCTGCCCATCTACTATGTTAGCAAGACGCTGCTAGGCGCCGAAACAAGGTATTTGCCACTGGAGAAACTGGCATTGGCCTTGATGATGGCCGCAAGGAAGCTATCGCACTACTTTCACGCTCACACTATAGTGGTCCTTACAGCCTTCCCTCTAAAGGCTTTGTTTGAAAGGGCGAACTTTTCTGGGCGAATTCTGAAGTGGGCAGTAGAGTTGGGACAATACGACATCAAGTTCCAACCTAGAACCGCAATAAAAGCTCAAGCATTGGCGGATTTTGTCGCAGAGTTCACTCCTGGAAGTCATCACATCTGCCCAGTTGACCTGACTGACTCAACCGAACTAGGGACAGAAGTTGATGTCGAAATAACGCAACCCCTGGAATTGGTTACTCAACCAAGTCCTAAGGCAGACCGGAGTAATACAAACAAGGAAGAAGTAAACTATGCTATACCAAGTCCAGACTCGCCAACGAAGAAAAACTTGGTGCAACAAGATGACAAGGGGCAGGCAGCAGGCCTGGACTTAGATGGCGAAATTAGCAACATGGAAGATCCCAAGGCATCATCCGATCCCTCCACTTGTTGGAAGTTGTTCGTTGGGGAGATGTGGAAGCTCTTTGTGGATGGAGCATCCAACCGACATGGAGCAGGACTTGGCATAGTCCTCATCTCTCCAGACGGCCTGGTAGTGGAGCAGGCAATCAACCTTGGCTTCCCAGCGTCAAACAATGAAGCGGAGTACGAAGCGCTTCTTGCAGGACTCAAGTCAGCAGCCTACATGAAGGCCACCGAACTCATGGTCTACAGCGACTCACAGTTGGTAGTAAATCAAATTTCTGGCGATTACGAAGCAAAGGATGACAGAATGGCGAAGTACCAAGAGCTAGTCAGAACCGAGATCAAGAAGTTCGAAGTGGTGAGGATAGAACAGATCGGCAGGGAGGAGAACAGTAGAGCAGACGAACTAGCAGGTTTCGCCTCAATGGCGGATACCTCCATCCCACATCCTCTTTTGATCGACTATCAGCCTAGACCAAGTATTGAAGACCCAGAAGCAGGAGAAGTATACTGCGCCGATCTAGGTCCTTCCTGGATGGATCCAATTATCTTGTTCCTGAAAGACGGCACCTTACCAGAAGACAAGAAGGAAGCTAACAGAATCAGAGCAAAGTCGCAGCGATTTTGGCTCTCTCCATCCTTGGCATTATACAAGAAGTCGTTCACAGGACCTTACTTAAAGTGTGTACACCCCAGCAAAGTGGAAGCATTCCTGTTCGAAATACATGAGGGTGTATGCGGCAGCCATCAAGGAGGACGATCATTGGCATACCGAGCTATTTCGCAAGGATACTGGTGGCCGTACATGCAAGCGGATTCAGAGAAGTATGTTAAAAAATGTGAAAAGTGTCAGAAGTTTGCGCATCAAATACACCAACCTGCCAGAGAACTTCTACCTCTCACTAGTCCATGGCCTTTCGCAATGTGGGGCTTGGACATAGTGGGACCACTCCCAACAGCACCAGGCAACAGGAAGTTCTTTCTAGCGGCAACAGACTACTTCACAAAGTGGGTAGAAGCAGAAGCCTTGGCATCAATCAAGGAAAAAGATGTGAAGAAGTTTGTCTGGCAGAACATCATTACTCGCTTCGGCATACCAAAAGCACTAATCTCAGACAACGGCACGCAGTTCGATGGCAGAATTTTCAGAGGCTTTTGTGAGGAGTACAAGATAGAATTTTACAATTCTACACCGGCGTATCCCCAAGCAAATGGACAAGCAGAAGCTTCAAACAAGGTAGTCTTGGATGGACTGAAGAAAAGACTAGAGAAGGCTAAAGGCAAGTGGGCAGAAGAACTCCTTCATGTTTTATGGGCTTACCGCACCACGCCTCGGCGATCGACAGGAGAAACACCTTTTTCCTTAGCTTATGGCATGGAGGCGGTCATCCCATTAGAAGTCGGTCTCCCCACAATTCGGAGTGAAAACTTTGATCCAAACTTAAACGCCGAAGCAATAGCATTGGAACTTGATCTTGCGGAAGAAAGGAGAGACAGAGCTTTGGTTCACATCGCCACCTATCAACAAGAGTTGTCTAGAAAGTATAACAAAACAGTTCATCCAAGACAGTTCAAGATCGGCGATTGGGTACTTCGCAAAGTGATGGGAAACACCCTAGTTCCAGGAGATGGCAAGTTGGGACCGAATTGGGAAGGACCTTACAAAGTGGTCGGCTTAGCAGGCAAAGGGGCATACCACTTGGAAGACAAGGACGGCAAAGCAATCCCAAGGCCATGGAACACTGCCAACCTTAAGTTATTTTATTTTTAGTTTTTTCTCTTTCACGAATGTGTAATTTTTTCCTTTCTCAATAAAACAAGTCGTTTCTTTTCAGCATGGTTGTTTTCTCTGTAAAAGATAGTTTTAATAAGATAGGAGCAGTATAAACTATATTCTAAGTTGGCTGGAAAAACCAACTTAGAGGTTGGCTGGATTAAACCAACACTTTATACTCTTCAGCCGAAGTATGGGTATGGCTGAAGAATGGTTGGCTGGATTAAACCAACACTTTATACTCTTCAGCCGAAGCATGGGTATGGCTGAAGAATGGTTGGCTGGATTAAACCAACACCCTTCCTAAGCCCAGGATAAGGATCCAGGCTGCAGGACGTTTGGCCGGAATAACCAAACACCTTATTCTAGGTTGGCTGGAAAAACCAACTTAGAGGTTGGCTGGATTAAACCAACACTCTGTACTCTTCGGCCGAAGTAAGTTATATCGGCTGAAGCGTGGTTGGCCGGATTAAACCAACACTGTATACTCTTCAGCCGAAGTAAGTTATATCGGCTGAAGAGTGGTTGGCTGGATTAAACCAACACTATATACTCTTCAGCCGAAGTAAGTTATATCGGCTGAAGAGTGGTTGGCTGGATTAAACCAACACTGTATACTCTTCAGCCGAAGTAAGTTATATCGGCTGAAGAGTGGTTGGCTGGATTAAACCAACACTCTGTACTCTTCAGCCGAAGTAAGTTATATCGGCTGAAGAGTGGTTGGCTGGATTAAACCAACACTGTATACTCTTCAGCCGAAGTAAGTTATATCGGCTGAAGAGTGGTTGGCTGGATTAAACCAACACCTTGTACTCTTCAGCCGAAGTAATTACCTCGGCTAAAGAGTGGTTGACTAATAGGTTAGAGAGCTGCAACCAAGATCAGAGTTTGCAAATGATCACATGGAAAGTTCATTTCAGGTGCAAGCATGCAAATGTAGAACCGGAATAAGAGTTGGTAATTTTTCATTAAAGATCAAACCAAGTACAATTGTGGGGCCGTAGCCCGGTTACAACAGAGTTCAAGACAAAAAAAAGAAAAAAAAAGTACAAGTTCAATCAAACAGGTTATCTATTTCGACATCCAGATCGGCCCCAAGGTCAGCACTTACTCCGACATTTGCTGTTAGAGTAGTCTCGGTTGGAAGTTCGGGCGCCGCATTTCCAACAACTGGATCCAACCGAGCTGATTGAGCGCCGGCTTGCTCTTGGATGGCCGGAGTCTCAGTTGCTTCTTCTTCATCATCATCTTCCTCATCAGATGAACCAAGAAACCGGTTCTGGATCTCGTCAGCATATTCCTTCAGCGAAGCCGGAATAAAGTACTCGGGAGCATTGTAGACCTCGGTTTCGGGTCCACAACCGAGCTTCTCCACAGCACTTCGCCAGCCACTCTTGAAGAATAAATCCTTCGCAGCTTCGCACTGCAGAGAGTAGCCAGCTTCGGCTTCCTTGAAACCTTCTTTGGAAGCGTTCTCAGCCTTCTGCTTCAGCTCAGTTATTTCGGCGTTCTTCTTGTTTATCTCCCACAAATATTGGTCTTTAACTTCGGTCACGGCGCGCTGTTTGTCATCTTCAGCCGAGGTGACCAGCCCGGTCAGACGAGCTACCTTGGCCTCCAGTTCGGCCGACCTTTGTTTGGACGATGCCAGCTCGGCCGCCCTGGCTTCGGCGTCCTTTATCGCGCGCCTCGTCGTTTTGCGAAGTTCCATTATTTGCCCATGAGCAATGGTGTTCTTCTGAATGGCCTGTAAAAGAAGAGTTCCTTTGTCAGCCGAGCTAAGAGTTGGAAAAATCAGGCTGATGAAAGAAAAAACAGTACTGCTTACCAAAATCATCGACTTGGTGGATGACCGGATGGCCTTCAGCTCGGTATTCAGCTGTTTGTTGTGATGCTCCATGTCTTTGGGAAGACAAACACCCCGGGCCAGGTTGAAGGCTAGGAGGTGCTCCTTGTCAGCAACAACGGAGTCACTTTCGTCGATATCTCGGTTGTTGAAGACGAAGGGTGGAGCCCATTTGTTGATTGGCGTAGTTCGGTCGGAAGATTCCGGAAGGTTGAGTTCGGGGCTCGGTGGAAGGACGGGATCAACCTCATCAACCAAATGCTGCTCGGTCTCAGTAGTCCGGGCGCGTTTAGCTCGGCGTGAGGCGGATGGCTGTTGCGAAGGAAGAGCTACCACGACTTCAGTGGTTTGCTGAGTTGGTGGCACTTCGGCCCTTGAGGTGGCGGTAAGCATGGCCCTCATTTTGTTCTTCTTAGCCATCTCTTGTTCGGCTGTTAAGGGGACAAGGACAATTTCTGGCAAGGTTGGGTCCGGTTCTGGTGGGTCTTCTAGAAGAAAATCGGTCACCCTTGCTTTGCGGCGACCGGAGTATCGGTAGGTCGGTTTGAAATCAAGGAGTTTGGCCCAACTTCTCTCCCTTACTCTTAGCGCGGTGCGTAGAAGATCGAGGTTCGGATAGTTGTACTGGGAGAGGAGATAAGCTGAATCTGCAAGAGTAAACAACTGTTAGTTCGGTTCCTAGCAAAACGCCGAAATAAAAAGAAAAGTGAGAAAGGCGACCGAGGTATGTATACCGGGTTGTCCCATTTTCCAGTTTATTCTTCGGCCAGGGATTTGAGCCTCAAGGTCTTCAAAGTTTCCAGAGACCCAAAAGAAATCGTCATCGTTTAGATCTTTGTCCGGTGTGTTTTTTATTATTTTTTCTCGACCTCGGCGTATTCTCAGATAATAGCACCAGCCTTCGTTTTTAGATCCTATTGAGTACTGGTGAAATAGTTCGGCTAAACCGAGGTTCAGACCGTGTTGCCGGTTTAGGGCGTCTATGCCCATTATTATGCGATAAGTATTGGTGGAGAGTTGGGTTGGGCAAAGTCTGGTTTGCCTAAGGTATTCACAGATTAACGGCTGGACTGGGAATCGTAGTCCGGTCTCTACTATGGATTGTATGGTAAAGGGGACAAAGCCTTCGTTGTTCCAGGGATCTACATTTTTTTCTGCCAAAGTCAGATTTACATCGGCTGGGATGTTGTAATCCTCTCGGAAGTCGGCTAGCCCCCCTGGGGTTTCTACTAGGAATCTGTACTTCCCCATTTTATTATATAAGTTAAAAATAAATTATTTCGGTCGAGAGAGTGTGCTCAGTAGCTCGGTTGAGCGCAGTGGAGTGCCTGGCAACCTAAGTCTGCAAAGTGGAGAAACAAGGCGTTAAGCACAGACCATCGACCGTGCTACAAAAACAAAGCAAGAAAAAGGGAAGTCTTACTTCGGCTATACAGGATGCTACAGGATCTACCTCGGTATCAACATGGTGCGTTTTATCTCGGTTTGGCAGGATGATTGGTTAGCTCGGTCCTAGTTTTTGGTTTTTGTTATTCCGGCTGAACGTCAAGGGGCAGCTTTCTGAGTTCGGTCTAGAAACTGAGAATGCTGGCTTAGCCCCTGAAGTTTTAGCTCGGTCAAGTGTGAGGGTTTCTACTCCGGTAGGTTTTTATTTCGGCTAATGTGGCTTAGTTGATGACCTATTGAGGCTACTGAGATGTGCACAAGTGTCAGTCCGGTTCCAGTTCGCCTAAAGCTTTATATAAGCAAAAACAGTATTCTAGTTCGGTTGAAGTATGGTTAAAGATCAAAAAGGTGTTCTACAAGCTAAATTGATATTCAAAGTGTTCTTAAGAAATTTTTCCAGAAAGCAAAAAACAGTGTTTTGCAAAAACACCAAACGCGAAATAGACTGCTATGGATTGAACAAAAGCAAAAGCATAGGAAACAAAGAACAGATTCGTGTGCTTACCTGGTATAGAGGACGAGATGGAGAAGGAATCAAGTGAACACGAGCTTCAAAGTTGCAGAAAGATTGAAGAATAGTGGAAATTTCAGAAGTTTGTGAGAGAGAAGGGGAATAGCTTGTTGAAATGGTGTGATTCTAAATGAAATAAGGGGTTTTTGTTTTGATGAAACCGTAAAGGCGGGAACTATTCAAAAATTTCGGAGTACGAGGGCGGCGCGACAGCTGGGATTGGCCAATGCGAGCCTGCCACGTGTCATTGGAAGGACAATCGATTCAGTTTCTGCAAACTGAAGAGACGTTTTGACCGGACGCGCACAGTACGGCTCAAGTTTAGCTCGGCTGGATAGGCTAAAGGGTTTTTAGCTCGGCCGGATAAGTTAACTGGGTCTTAGCTCGGCCGGATAGGCTATCGTGTTTTTTAAGTTCGGCTGGAGAGGTTAGGACTCTAGCTCGGCTGGAAGACGAGTAATCCCTATCATGCTTTGCAGATGGAATTAAGGGGCAAATGAGAGGGTAATTTATACTAAATTGGGCCGAGCTGGGAGTTGGGCCGAGACAGGCCCAAATACGAAAGATATTAGGCGCACCGGTCAAAGGGATACTGTGGTTAGTCCGGTTGGATGATGGGCACGGTGTAGTTCGGTTTCAGCACATTGGGATGAGTCCGGTCGCGTCTTCTAACCGGAGTACAATAGAAGCTTTTCCGGGACCGTTTAAGTTAGTTCGGCTCGACACTTCTACGGATAGCCCGGTTTTAGCATGTGGAACCGGAGTAGAGGCGAGGGCTAGAAGAGCCGAACTATAAGTTAGATCGGTCATACCTGCCTGTTTGGTGCAATGGTGTTAGTTCGGTCTCAGCATTTGGAAACCGAAGTATGTTTGGTCATCTTATGGACTTGGCTTTGGAGATAGTTCGGTTAGACTCTCTTATGGATAGCTCGGCCTTAGCATGGAAAGCCGAGGTAAGAGAAAGGCCTGTAGCAGTCGGACTAACCGCTACTTCGGTCGTCTTGAAGTTCGGCCGAAGAAGGACCATCTCACTTGGTTTAAGCAGTGAGGGGGGTGTTGGAGGATAAGCATTATCTTCCAGGAATTTGAATCCTAGGAGGACTCTACATGGAGGAGTTAGAGTCCTACTAGGATTGTGCCACTCGAAACCTATATAAGCTCACCAATATCACCTATGAAAAGGTAATGCAATTTTGGCTCCCTGACTACATTGAGCTTTTGCCTATTTGCCTTGCTTACTGACTTAGGCATCGGAGGGGTTTTCCGGCACACACCCGCCGGCCAGTTCAAGTTTGAGTTTTCAGGTGACAGAACGACGACGTGCAGAAGAACACAGGCTTGATCAACAGGATTATACGTGAAGGTGAATCTCTTTCCCGTACAGTCCATATTCTCTAAATACTTATTTAGTTGAGCTGCTGCTGTGGGTGTTTTTTTTCCTTCTCTGCTGTGGGTTCTTTGGTTTTGGTGGGCTTGGTTTCTCACCAACCCTTTGGCTTGAGCTAGCATATGATAGAGTGTTTCTCTTGATGCCAACATAGTTAGGATGAAGGGTTTTGCTGTGATACTTTTTGCTCATTGCCTTCGCTTTATTGATGTTATTCATATGCATGTATATTTAATGCTATCAATAAAGTTTTTTGTTGATCAAAAACCAAAAATTGCTCAAAATCTCTACTCAAGTTAAATTAGGATACAGAACAATGAAAATAAAAATAAGGGTTAGTTACATTTTTCATCCTTCTAATTTGACTCAAATTTTGCTTTAGTCCCTATAATTTTAATTTGTTCAATTTAGTCCCTACACTTTAAGTCTAGTTTCAATTTGGTCATTTCGTATAAATTTTTGTTAATTTTGTCTATATGAACATGTTAGAAAATTAACAAATGTTTCAAAATTATTAATTTTAACTTCCAATTTAGACGAAAAAAACAAAATTGAAACATTAGAAAATTGACAAGTGACCCAAAATTGTTAATTTTAACCTCCAATTTAGATGGAAGAACCACAATTGAAACTAGAGTTAAAGTGTAGGGACAAAATTGTTTAAATTGAAACTATAAAAACTTAAGTAAAATTTGAGTCAAACTATAGGTCTGAAAATTGTAATTAATTCTAAAAATAAATAGCAACCCCACAACTTGATATAATGGACATTTTATGAGTGACTACCAAAGATGATTGAGACTTCATAATCAAAGTTTTATTCCCATGGAATAGTAAACTAAACATAAATAGTCAACCATACATAAAGTTTTCTAAATCACTGTGTTTTTCTTCTGCATGATGATTCAATCATATAGATTCTTTTTTTTTTTTTTCCAAAAAAGCAACATTAGATATCACCAGGAATTTAACTTTGTCCCATTCGAGTCACTATTTCTGAGATAGAAACCATTTGGTTTTACTACCCAGACACACGTATAAGGCTGCTCTGGTGTTTTGCAATAACACGCCAAAGTACGGTTGAAAGCATCAAAGCTGGTGAACTTTGAATTCAACTGGAATGAGCAGAAGAAGAGAGTAGTTGCAAAGAAATTCATCCTAAAACTTCAATGGAAGTCCTCACCATTTCTCACAAAATAGAATCCAAGATCGTCGTCTGTCGATTGGCAGTGAATCAACAATGGGATGGGTTTGTCTGGGACTGCACTGATGATATGAACTCGATTTCGTGCATCTACAGGAACATAATTTGAGCAAACAAAGTAAAAGGCTAAGATGATTGTTGGAAGAAGAGAATGGTTTATCATCATATGCCTCATTCTACAACTAGAAAGAAGTGTTCTGAGTTGGTGTTCTTGTTGCCATTTTTGCCTATGTGTGTATTGTATATAAATAGTACTGGTTTAGTTGTGGTGTAAATGTGTTTCCATTTACACTGTAATAAATCAATAAATATAATTATGAGTATTTAAATTTACCCACAATGATGTGATATGGGAGTTGGGCCCATCATCATTAAGTGCATAATAAATCAAAAAATGACACATATCCTGTCACATCATTATGAGTATTTTTTAGGAGTCTTAAACATTTCCCTAAATAGATTATCAATAAGGTAACCAATTCATTATACATTTTTGTATGTTTTTTTATAAAAAATTTAAAAAATATATTTAAAAAGTTAATTCCGAAAAGAAACTTTAGTTTACCAATTTTAAATTTTATTTTTTATTTTTTATTATTCAAATAAGTCCAATTTATAAATTTTGTATATTTATTTTAAAGCAATGCTAGAAACACATAAATAGGACATACGTGTCTCACAAATAATGGAGTCCACATGTGGGTCTAATATCATGCGAGTCCCATCCTCCGTGAAACATTTATGTTTTTTTTTTTTTTGACATATGAAACATTTATATTCAATCTTATGTGCACTTAGATTTATTAATACAAAGAAACCAGTCAATTCACAAAATGGCTTGAATGGGATTTTTACAACCACATTTCATCACTGTGATCTGTTTGCAAAATTAATTAGTTAAATAATTAGTCATTAGTATTAGGATGAGTTACACTTACCCCTTGAGGTTTTGCTAAATTGCAGTGACACTTATGTAATTTCTAAAATTGCACTGACCTCTCTTATTTTTTTTGATATTATCAAGATTTCCTCTCTTGTCATTTATTTTTTAGATATTGTCAAGTATCCTCCAATCCAAATTACGAATTGGAAGAATTTGCCTCCTTTTTACTTTTGTCTACACTCTCTCTTCTGTCAATACTCTTCTAGAGTCAACTGGACCATTAATGGGGACATAAATACTAGGGTTTTCCATGTTATGGCTACAACAGAAGGAATAGAAACTCAATTAATTCCATCACAGTTGAAGGAGAGGTTTTTAAGGAACCCGGTAAAGTAAAATATGAGGTTTTCCAACACTTCAAGAGGCAGTTCACTGAAAGTTGGAAAAGAAGACCAGTTTTGGAAGGATTATTCAAATCAGTCGAAGCAAGCTCTGCATTTCATGATCTTGAAGCTGTTTTCACTGAAGATGAAGTAAGGGTAGCAGTAAAGGAATATAATGAAGATAAGACTCCAAGTCGAGATGGGTTTAACCTCCTCTTTTTTTAGAAATTTTGGAAGTTAGTACATCATAAGGTAATGCACTTCATGAGGGATTTTCATGCTCATAGCAAGCTCTCCTATGGAATTAACAGTTCATTTATCACTCTTATTCTTAAGATTGATAATCCCATTGGTTTGACTGATTACAGACCCATTAGTTTGGTGGGTTGTATTTACAAGATTCTAGGGGTGAGCAGCGGATATACCGATCTGCCAAAACCGACCGAACCGAACCGATCCGCCGTATTTTGGATGGATGCGTGATGACGAGTGGACAGTTGTGGATTGATTTTCTCCAATTCGCCAATTTGGCGGACGGATGGCGGATTTGAGGTTCATTTGGCTGCAACCGAACCGCCAAACCGCGAGCACTCTTAGTAATTTATAAGACTTTGTGTTTTCAATTTGTTTAGATATTTTGTTTGTGTTTTCAATTGAAAAAGAGTTCAAATATTCTGTTGAAAAAAAGTTTTCAACTTGAATATATTTTTTGAATTGAAAAAAATAAACGTATTATTTATCTATATTTTTTGGTTTTTAAATTTAACTCTAAAAGTAATAAATAGATAATATGATATATGCTGATTGGTTTTTGTTTTAAAAAACATATATAAATGTAACAATATAGAGGCACACAATCTCTACTATTACTTTGTTCATGGTTTTGGTGGTTTGAATTGTTTTTATATTTTAAGAACCACTGATTGTAATACTTTATGTGGATGAGGCATTCTGTGATTGTAATATGTGGATGAGGGATGCAGTGATTGTGATATTCTAAAGTTTCAAACTTTCTTTCTTTGGATGAAACATGTAGTAATTGTAATACTTTTTCAAGTTATTGACTGTAATATATATATATTTTTTTTGAGGAAGTGCACAAGTTGAACTATGTTGAAAATTTATAAAATTTCAAACCGCCAAACCGATTCACATCCATCTGGCAAACCGCCAATCCGCTTAATCCACATCCGCCGGATTGGCGGACGGATGTAGATTGATTTTCTCCAATCCGCCAATCTGGCGGACGGATGACGGATTGGAAGTTCCGTGGCCGCAACCGACCCGCGCCCACCCCTACAAGATTCTCTCTAAAGTCCTTGCTCATAGACTTAAGAGAGTTCTTCTTGTAGTTGTTAGGGAATCACAATCTACTTTCTTGGGAGGGAGAAGTATACTGGATGTTGTGTTTATTGCCAATGAGATAGTGGACGAATGAAAAAAATCCAGAAGGAAAGGTATTGTTATCAAACTTGACTTTGAGAAAGCTTATGATTCAATTAATTGGGAATTCCTGTTTTCTAAGTTATCCAATTTTGGATAAGGATCAAAATAGATAGCCTAGATGAGGGAATGTGTCTCTATAGCAAGGTTGTCTGTTTTGGTGAATGGCTCACCAATAGAGAGTTTTTCACCATAGAAGGGACTTAGACAAGGTGATTCTCTATCCCCTTTCCTATTCAACATAGTGGCTGAAGATCTAAATATCTTAATGATCAGAGCTTATGAGAAGGGCATTATCAACGGGGTAAAAGTTGGGGTAAATGAGGTAGTGATATCCCATCTCCAATTTGCTGATGACTTTATACTATTTTGTGAGGCAGATATGGATCAATTAGTGCACACAAAAAGGAGTGTAAGATGTTTTGAAATCTTGTTTGGAATGAGAATTAACTTCCATAAGAGTGTTGTGTGTGGAGTTGGTGTGAATGAGGAAACTATGGCTTCTTTTGTTGATATTTTGAATTGCAAGGTTCATGGATTGCCATTCAAATTTTTGGGTCTGTCCTTAGGTGTTAATCTAGGTAGGAAATCAACTTGGAAGCTAGTATTGGATAAGATAAGATCAAGGTTAGCTAGGTGGAAGAGAAGACTTCTTTTCTTTACAGGCAGATTAACTTTGATTAAGTCTGTGTTGTCTAGCCTTCCTATCTATTATCTATCTATGTTCAGAATGCCCAAGGGAGTGGTTAGAGAGATTGAAAGGCTTGAAGTTGCTTTCCTATGGGGTGGGAATGATTTAAAGAGAAAGGTACACCTGGTGAAATGGGCTAAAGTATCAAAAAATTTGGTTCAAGGTGGTCTGGGGATTAGAAGAATCAAGGATGTCAATGGAAGCTTACTCCTTAAATCGTGGTGGAAATTTGGGAGTGAAGTAAATGCTCTATGTAGAAGATTCTTGTGCAACAAGTATATGATTGAAGAGGGTAAATGGCTCCCACTTGTGAGCTCATCATCTAGACATTCTAGAATATGGAGTGATGTTGTTGCAATTGCAAGTCATAATCAACCTCTAGTGGAGTTCTATTTGGATAAGTTTTAGATAAAGGTTGGAAATGGGAGAAGAATCAAGTTTTGGTATGATAATTGGGTTGGTAATTGGTGCCTAAAAGATAAGTTCCGTAGACTTTTTAGATTGTCAAATGATCAGGAGGGCACACTTTCTAGTTTCTCTGAGAGGAAATCCAGTTTGGAGGAGTGGAACTTCTCCTTTAGAAGAAATTTATATGATTGGGAAAAGGTGGAGGTCTCTAGATTGTCTGTTGCTTTAAGGGATGCCCTTTCTCTAAGACTTAATCTTAAGGATTGTCATATTTGGAATGGTTCAACTTTTGGCTGCTTCAAGGTATCTGATATTTATAAGTTCAGTGATTCTCTTCTAGGCCCTCATCAAAAAATTTGTAAGTTTGTGTGGAATAATGCTATTCCCCCAAAGTTCAATTTTTGGTTGGTTGGCTTGGAGGAATAGAGTTAAAACAGGAGATTTCTTACAACATATTGGTATCCTTAACAGTAGCGCTTTTATCTAATGTGCTTTTTGCAAAATTGAAAATGAATCTGTTATTCATGTCCTCTTGCATTGTCCATTTTCATGGAAAATTTGGACTGATTTGCTACAATGGTAGGGTGTCTTTGGGTGGTGCCAGGGTCTATTGATAGATATTATTTCATTGGTGGTTAGGATGGAATCATAAGAAATTGGTTAGGAGATTGTGGAGGGCCTTACCTCCAATTGTTCTCTGGTCTATTTGGGAATTCAGAAATGAATGTATATTTAATGGAGTACAGCCTAGTGGTTCCGAGTTATGTGAGATTATCAAGATCAGATTTTCTCTATGGATTAAAGCTTCATCAAAAGGGATCATTTACTCTGTCAATGACTTCATCAACAACCTGGATCAGATTAAGGATTGCATTTGAGGGTTGCTAGCGGGTTCCGTGTAGTGATAGCAGTATGGTGTTTTGGCTTGCTGCTAGTTTTTGCTGTCATATGCTATCATTTGGTTTATGCAATTTTGCTGATGTGGTGTTTGTTGTGGTTGCTGTTATGGTGTATGTGGGATGTGTTTTGTCTTATTTTGCTCCTCTGTTTGTTGGCTACTCACCAACTTTTGGCTTGAGCTAGAATGTGTGCTCTTCTTAGTACCAACCTAGTTGGGATTAGGATGTATCATTTTGATGCTTCTTGTTCTTGCCTTCCCTTTGTTGATGTAATTTCATACTTTGTATGGTTTTTTTCATCAATAAAGTTCATTTATTTGCTGATCAAAAAGTACTATTTTTTGTGCTAAGTTTTTACATTATTTCAAACTTGATTAAATACAAATTAATTTAGTATGTGATTTAAATTTAATTTTTTATTTGAGGAGGATCACACTAGGTGTTGGACAATCTTCACTATATTACGAATAAATTATGTTTGTGTACTTAACAACAAACAAGAAGAAATAAAGAAAATGAGAGAGATTGTTTGATTACAAAAATCAAACTAGAAAATAAAAATAAATAAATAAAAATAGATTTTTATTTTGTTACAAAAACATAATCAAAATCTGATATAAATAAATAAAAAACATAAAGTAAATTAATTACTTACCAAATTTATTTCTTGAGCAAATTTTTGATCAAGTCCAGTGTTTAACACTGTGTCCTTAAGACAGATTTGTCCTCTCCACTGTGCTTTCAGAATATGGACGTCTATCTCCCAGGATAAAATGATCAACAACGAATAATAATAGCACTACAAATTATTCGCACAATGAACACACTTTGTGTTTACACTTTTGCTTACAAGAAAATAATGCAGCAAAATGTAGAAAGTAATTGCAAAATTTTGGACGAAAATTTGAGTGAAAACCCAAATAAGAGACTGCCTATTTATATAGGAAAATGGTGGCTGTTTGGTTTGAATCCAACAGATATGGTACCTGTTCAGTTTAAATTAAACAGATACAAATCTGTTTGAATTTAAATTAAAATAGGTAAGGGTTTTTTGAACTGAAACTGTTCGGACAGATTTGAAATTTGTACAGAAATGTGCAAAATTTTCAACCAAAATTTGAATTTAAATGGTCAGATTTTATTTTACAAAAAAATAAAATAAAATTTAAATATTTGTTGCCTAAAAAGATAAGTATTTGGCCAGATAAGCCCAACCCAACCTCACACCATGCACTCGCGCCACCGACGCACGTGTGTTTATTTTTTGGTCCAATGGGTCTAGCCCAATTTGCCTATAACCTCTCTCTTCTACAAACTTGGGGTGCCTCTTGGGGCCCTTCCCAAGTTACAATCCCATGCCTTATAAACCCACTCAAAACTTGTCCACCAAAGCAATGTGGGACAAGCTTTAAACCAAACCTTTAGGAAATTTCACCACAAACACCATTTTCATGGAGCCCTCTTTGACTTCAATTTCCCATTCACCCGATAATGGTTTTGAGCAACCAAATATACCACGTGAATTATAACGCGGCATAGAACCCGTTACCACTTAGACCTGCCAAATTTGGCGCATGGGTCCCACCTAAAAATTAGACCAAAGTTAAGAAAAAATCATATTTTCCAAAACCATTTCTAACACTAGGTTGGCATAAAAGAGGATCGCACAATCATATGCAAGGTCAACCAATTAGTTGATTATAAATTAGATTTGAGTTAATTAAAGAAGTGTATATTGATCCAATTTCCTTCACTTTTCATTTAAACTTTATATGATGCATTTACAAACATACAAGTTAATATAGCTACTGCAAATATGAGATGGAAGGGGAAGCTAATGAGGATGGAAGAGGAGGCGATGGGGGCTGGGAGCTGAAGAGAGAGTGACTGGAAAGCATTGGGAGGGGAAATTATGAGGACCCTGCGGTGGTTGGAAAGGGGAGAGAAGGCCATGATAATGGCTAAGAATTGGAAAAAAGTGGTGGCTAAGCGACGTTGTGAGTGAGGGAGGTTCTAATTACAAATCTTAAATTTTTTATTGCATCCAATGGCCCTGTTTGGTAGCGCTTATTTTTAGCTTATTTCAGCTTTTAGCTTAATTTAAGCTATTTTGATGTGTTTGATTCAGTTTAATAATACAGTTTATAGCTTTTTGTAAGTCAGAAATCAACTTATTCTTTGAGTGGAGGAGGAGAAGCTTAATTTATAAGTCAAAAATCAGCTTATGTTCAAAGTAATAAGCTATAAGCTGTTAGACTATAAGTTATAATCACTTTCCCACAACTCTATCAAACGGGGCCATTATATATAAGTGCTTTTTCAACAAACTGATATTTTTTTTTTCTTTTCTTGATTTATTTTAAATTTAAAAAATAGAAAAAAAAAATAGCATCTCCACAACTTGATAGAATGATCATTTTATGAGTGAATACCGGAGTTGATTAGACTTCATGATCAAAGATTTTTTCCCATCAAATAGTAGTATAAGTGCTTGTCCAACGAAATGCTTCTCAGTTCAATCTATCTACAAGGAATTTGTCTCCTCTATTGGGCCAAGACTGAAAATTTCGCCTCTTATTTGGGGGAATCTTGCACCACACACAGTTCAATTTTTTAGCTGGCTAGCTTGGCATGGAAGTGTTAAGGTGGCTGAACTCTTGCTCAAGGTTGGCATAAGGGACACGTTGGTTGCGGAGTGCCTGTTCTGTGGTGATGCACTTGAAACGGTGAACTATGTATGCAGATAAGGTATATATCATGTGATACCTTCTACTATTATGATTGGCTTTGACAATAAATTTACTACATTTACATTCGATGTTTGAGAAACAATAGGGGCATATACATTTGTAATTAATGGAAGGTAGTGCCATGTGGTACCTATTAGTATACAAAAATTTCTCCATTTTTTTACTTTTCGAGATGTCTTTCTAATGACAATTTTTATGATGATAAGAATTGGTCTTGTAACATTTTTTGCAACAAAATTTTAACATTTGAGAATGGAAAAGTTTAATCCTTGAAAATCATACATGTTGTAGTGCATCTATCAATACTCTTTCTAAGCTAAATTTTCACATTATTTCAAGCTTGATGTGTGCTTGGTTAGTGGGATGATCCACACATTAATCATTAAACAAAATAAAAGGAGCCTATTAAACATTTTATATACATCTACATTATGTTTATGATTAAAATAAGATCAAACTCTTAATTTTTTATATAATTTTCCCTCCATAATAAATACACAGATGATGCCAACTGTTAGAGAGGCTATATTTCCACACATCATTTACTTTATGTACAAACATTTAATGAATAAATTTTATATTACAATTTTACCACTAAATAAATCTACTAATATAGACATAAGTATACACGTCTCACCTAAAATTTAAGATCTCTTAGTACACGTCTTTGGAATTAAAAAACTCTTAGTACACTTCTATTAGAAGTCTAACATTAAATCCTAATTTTATTCTCTATTGTTTCTCAATCAATTTTCCGAAGTCTATATCTTCCTAAAATCTTCATCTTTTAAATTTATTCTTACCCAAACCTCACATTAGAAAACTAGCATCATAAGTTGCTTCAGAAGTTCAGGTCTGAAAAATCTACTCCAATTCAGAAGTACAGGTTTGAACAAATGAGAATGGTTCGGTTGTAGTCCTTCGAGAAAAAAAGTTTAATTCGGAAGTACAAATCTGAAATTTTATTTTTGGTTCACTAGTAGTCCTCCGAAAAAATAAGTTTAATTCAGAAGTACAAGACCAATTTTTTTTTTTTGGTTCGAAAGTTGAAGTTCAAGTGAGAGAAAATTGTTCGATTTACTGAACCTGTGGATTCTCATATGAAAAATCAATATCTGCACACTTTAATGGCAAACAACTCTGTTAATTCTTTTCTTCAACAAAACCTAGTTTAATATTTTATTAAGATACATGAGTAGGTATAAAAAATAAATTATAAAAAAATAGTAAATATTAAAACATTAATAAACAAAATTAAAATATTTTTACTTTTTATAAATATTAAAATAAAACATTAACCTTAGATCAGTTACTTTTTGAAACGCATTGGGTAAGGGACACATGCTTAAAAGTTCTATATTGAACTACATCTAAAGTTTGATTCGCCAACTTGGTAATAATTAAGAGGTTGAGCCCCCCACAACAAAAGGTTGTGAAAGAAATTGTTACTATTAATAAGTGATTAAATTTTACTCTTAAACCATCCCTTTTGGAAACCCAAACCAACCCAATTGTTGGCCTACTTGAAACATTTCATCGAGCAATTCATGAAAAATTTATTTAACAATGGCCAACTTCCCTATCTTGGAAAACAAATTTTTTATAACTCCCATCAGTTATTGCAATGCAAAAAGCAACATTAACTTATAATAGAACTTTAAAAATCTAGAAATCCCCTAGATTTTGATTTGTGATTAAAACAATTTTAAACAGTTAATAACAATCCCAATCAAACAATTAAAGACAAATCAATACAAAGATTTTACGTGAAAAAAACCACAATTGGAGTGCCTCCAATTGTGATAAACAAAATCACGGGCAAAAGTCACAAAACAATCCACTAAGAAGACATAAAGGAATTACACAAGTGTACTCTCAATTACCTAGCAAATCCATGCCCAAATCAAACCGACCCCTATGTGCCTCTTCCAGTCCTCGTCTTCACCTCGGAATTGTCTTGCCCAATGTTGATTCCACAACGCCGATGTCAAATCACAACGATGAGCCACTCTGGAATCCACCAAAGCTTCAAGCCCGAATTTCATGGAATCTACCGAAGAACAACACATTCTTTTGTATTGAATAAACAACTAATCCTTTGATGTATACTTCTTAAACCATGAGTTGAATACTCAACTAAACACCAAAGAAACCAAGTAAAATAGCCCTAGATATAAACCCTAATATCCAAGAAGAAGATCTGGAATCATAACTCTAAAATCTGACTGAAACACATATTTATAGCAATCTGTTATGCGATCTCCGGTCGAGCGCAAGAATGGCCGCTCGAGTGGACCTCGCTCGAGCGCAGGAAAGTTCACTCGAGCTTAAAATCCCAACTTCCAGTACTTTTGCAGACAGGTCAAACTTTTGGAACCAAACGTTCTCCGCTCGAGCGCACAAATGGCCGTTCGAGCGTAAAATCCCAACTTCGAGCGCTGCTCCCTGTACCCCCGTGAGCTGACCAGGCAGCTCGATCCCTGACATAGTTAGCGAAGTGGCAAATATGAAAGAATAAACTTCTGAAACATCTCTGCAAGGCACAATTCGGGTTGGATTCGCATCTAAAACCCATAGCCTCACTGAAATAAAAGATCGAATAAACTTACAACGGAAAGGAGTTTTGTTAAACCGGATTGCCAAGGATAAAAACCTAACAGAACTCATTTGAAATCAAGAAAAATCCAAACCCCAGAACCCATTTGAAATCAAGAACATTAAGCCCTCTACTTGAGGATTTTTTTAAGGTGAAAAATTTTGACCCAATTGAATTTTACAATCTTTTCTACAGCAAAATGAATAAATAAATAAAAATGCTTGCTAGTATGTGCATAGAAAATAGTACAAAGAGAAGACCATAGAAACAATAACTCAAAAGAAACTTATATAAAGTTTGGAAACTTAGGAGAGAAAAAAAATGATTATTTAAGTTACAAGAGAAAAGAAAAGAAATGATTGTGATTTCTCTCCTTCTTGTTTGGATAAGTAAGAAATAAAAGAAAATAAATGATTGTGATTTCTCTTCTTCTTGTTTCGTTAGATTTCATAAGAGAAAAGAAAAGAAACTATTTTATGTTATATTACCAAAATAACCTTTTTATATTTTGAAGACATGGGTGTCAATTATTTTATTTCTTTTATTTTCATAGGGACAAAATTGATATTTTGAAAATATAAGAATCTATTAGTTTTTTTTCTCTCCCAATCTCTTCACTTTTGGAAAGATTGAAAATTAGGGTTATAAGATAAATGAATTTCTCTATGTTTCTCTCAATTTCTCCTAATTTCCCTCCATTTAAGTTATCCAAACAAGTAAAATAAATACATATCTGACATTTTCTTTTCTTTTCTTTTCTTTTCTTTTCTTTCCAAATCACTCAATCCAAACATAAACCCTAAACCCCAAACCTATAGTGATCTCCAAAATCACAATTTCATACTAATAAAAATCAGACATTATAGAAAATAGGGCAAAAAAAGTAAACCAGAACCTAAAACAATTAGGGTTTTAACTTACAACAATTAGGGAAAATATTGTTCAATTAAAATGTTAGAGAGAGAGAGATAGAGAGAGAGAGAGAGAGAGAGAGAGAGAGAGAGAGAGAGAGAGATGATGATGACTCACGGGCGATGGCAGATGAAAATGGTAGATGGAGGAGGGAGGTGGTGATGGATCGAACTCAGAAAAGAGAGAAACTTTCCCACTGTCTTTAGGTACAGAGAGAGATCGGTTTGAGTGGGAAAATTTTAGGAGGGAACGCGACAGAGGGAGGGAATTATAACACTAGAAAAATTAAATTAAATAAGAGTGCTGCAGTTAGCTCCTCATGAATTATTTTGGACCTCTCAGTTTTTAGTTTTTTTTATTACAATAATAATCTCAAATAAAATTACTAAAAAGGACATCATTAATCTTGAGACACCCCATCTCACAATTAAATCAACACATCCATTACATCATGAATTAGGGTTTATGAGAATACTTACCTCCATCACCACCTATCCTGTAACGAGTTGAATCAAATTGAATTTTGCCCTTATTATTATTGTTGTGGTGTCGTGAACCATTCTATTTAAATTGGTGAAAATAAATTGAATTACTTCTTGATTTTGACTTCGTAAGGCCCGCTTGGCAAAATTATTTTTTTTTAGTTTTAGTTATAGTGATTCTTGGATCTTGAGTAATAAATGAGATATAAATTCAATTTTTGGGTTTTATTTGATTTGCCCATACTTAATCATTTTGAATTATGTGAATGGTGGGGACTACCTTAAGTCTTTTAAAATTTATTTATATTTTAATCTCAGTTTTAAATTATTAAACTCCATTTATTTTGGACTCAATTGATTGAATCATGATTTGTTTGTAACCATGTATTATTGTTGTTGTTATTATTATTATTTATTTTATAATCTTGAAAGAGTTACAAATATTTATGGTGTGCACCATCAAACGAAATATATTTTGTGGTGAGAAAATATTATATCATTTTTGTCATTAATGATGTTAAAATATACTTTGAATTGATATATATATAGATGTATATATATAGATAGATATTTGTATTGAAGAAAAAAAAAAAAAAACCAATTTTGAAAGCAATAACACGTGGGTCCTCTCTATATCTTCCCTTATTTCCTTTCTTTTTCATTTGTTCTGGCAGAATACGTTTCCCCCTGTTTTCTCCTTTCTCTCTCTTTGGTCTCTCCCAACTCTTGGTTTTCTCTCTCTCTCTCTCTCTCTCTTCGAATTTTTTTTGTTACATTTATCACACAAAATCTTTGATCTACCAAAATCTATTAAGTTTTAGACCATAGTTCTTAAGATCAAAGTGAAGAGCTTGGTGAGAGCAACGTTTTGATCGGTGGAGATCGAAATCCAACAAAGTCGAAAATTGGGATTTTTTTGCTTGTTTCCTCTTCTAGCTTGAGGTAGGGATTTTTCCTACACTTCTTTATGTACTTTTACTTGATTATATGGAGCTTAGAGTTGTATATAATTTAATTAGAATTTTTGAAATTTTTTTGATTTATTTGCTTAAAAGGGAAATTTTGAGAAAAATAAAGAGTTGATGCCCAAATTACAAAAGTGTAAACTTGGAATATATTTATAAGGTTATGAAAGAGTTATGTTTTAAATTTGAACAAAAATGGATTTCGATTCGATTGGTTTTGAAATTTTTACTGGTTTGCGACCAAAAGAGCATTTTTAAAGAAAACAAAAGAATTGCGTTTAACTTTTGGGACTTTTGATCAAAATATGATGTCAGAGTTGAATAATGCTTGGAGAATGAGTTTGGAAAGAAAATGATGTTTTCTTGGGCATTAACGGTATTATTTTGCTTAATGTATCTGTTGGAATAAAACCAACACGGTTAGAAATAGACCTTGAGAGGTTACCGAACGTGATTGTGATATGAAAACTAGTGTAGTTGTTCATATTTAATGAGATGTAGAATAGATTGTATTTATCGAAATTTTTGGAATTTAATTATTTAAATATCTGTTTAGAAATATCTGTTTTGGGCTATCGGTGGAGGATAGCCATGATTATTGTAGAAATGCTTGAGACTTAGCTAAATTGAACCACATTCCTCATTTGTTGCATTGAACATTGAATGACATTCATTTCATTAGAAATGTATCTGTTTTTGAGAAATGTTTGGAAATGTATCTGTTTGCAAAAAGATGAATATTTGGTGAATCTAGGTAGGGGGTGTAGAACCGCGCGGTTAGGAGTCGAGCCTTCCAGTTTACTGGTAAAAATGACAGTGGTAGTGCATTAGGGCCTACTTGCAGACATTTACCTAGAGATTCATAGAACCTGTATTCATGCAACATATATGATTTAAAATGGAAATGATTTTATATATGTTGTTACATCTCAGCATTGCATGCTTTATAAAAAGAGAGATAAACTATTTTATCATGAGCATGGCATGCGCATACTCCTCTTTAGTCTTGTCATGGTCCATATGTTGTGTAGTATATCTCTACTAGGCTGTGGCTCACCTTATAAGGGAAACCATTTCAGGTACAGGTACAAGTGCTATGCCTCTGCCAAGGCACTGATTTGGGAGGACTCGGAGCTGAGGCTTCATTTTTGTTTTATGGTTATTTGTTGAATGTATGCCCAGGGTTGTATTGCGTTGCGTTGAAACTCCATTTTTTGTAACCAAGAATGTTCTTGGATAAATTTGTAAGCCTGTAGGGCACTTATTATCTGTTTGGCGTCCATTTCATACTTGTTGTAAAATGCATGCTTGGGATTGGAACTGGGGCATTGAGATGTGAACAACATGTATTTGGCATTTGGGATTAAATGGAAATGGATGTATGGAATTGTTAGCTAGATATATGTATTTGTTTATCAGGTGGGTTTGTTGTATAAATAGATATACCCTGCCCAATTTTTTTCGGGGCGTTACAACTTAGTATCAGAGCTACCGGGTTTGAATACTTGGGCTCGTGGGAAGTGGTTTTTACCACAGTGGGTTCATTTCGCTAGTGAGGAAAGTTGCATATTTTATGTGTTATGTGATAACATGTTATGTGACTATGTGTGTATAGGGTTAAACTTCTGAGATGTGATTTGCGTTCATGAAATTCTTTGAGGTCCTTTTAGAAAAGCACCTGATCAATGCTATTTCTATTTGGAAGTCTTTGAATGTTTGTGGAATGAGTTAATATCTTGGAGGGGTAACTCGTATATGCTCTATGTGACTATGTGCTTATATGGTTTGCCTTATGTGATGTAGATACATGTGTAGGTTTATGTTTAATCCATATGCAGCGTGTTAGAACTAGTGTGGAGTACTTACTTCTGAGCTAAATTCTGTCTCTTATATAAGATGTCATAAAGCGGAAGATGCCGTAATAAAGGCACTTGGGGTGCCCAGGATGTTCTTATGTAGGTGGATACCTTTTCCTCAAGAAGAAGGTATAAGCTAGAGTAATATGGCTGGATGATTGGTTAAGATGTTGTGGAATTAGTATTAAAGCGTAGATTAACCGATTTGTATGATTGTGAATGTAAATGTGACCTTAAAATAATAGAGTTTGTGTTGTGTAGCGACTGGTTTGTTGTTATGAGGAGTCAATTATTTTTCAATTTTATATCAAGTTTGTAGAAGTGGACTAGATGAAAAAAATCTTAGAAGTAGAGTGAGTTAGAGATTAACCTTATTCTAATAGTTTGGTTTGGTTGTGACTTTAATAATGATTAAAGTAATCTAAGATAATATGGTTTGGATTGTTGACATTAGAACACGTAAAACTAGTTCTAAATTTTCTTGGGATAGACGAAGTTAGTTGTAGTTGGATTGTTTCACTTGATTGATGGACTACTTGTGAGGTTACTGATAGGCCTTAGGCCAATTATTTTGTATGTGTTTGGGAATAAACATAGTCTTAGCATGATAGAAATTATATCGTGTAGTAAGAGATGTGTTTCTTAGAGAGTTTGTTTTGTTCATAATTTTGCTACAAATCCTAAGAGGGAAAATGAGGTAAACAATTTTGAAATAGATTGGAATGAGATTAAATTTGATTTGGGTTACGCTATTTGATGGGATTATTAGTAGTAACAACATTGACTCGTGAATCAATATTTCAGAACATGTAGGCGAGTTCCGAGTGCCTTCGAGATTGGTGGAGTCCATTGTCTCAAAGTTAGCTGTTGATGTTCTCGAGTGCAATAAATGAGTGTTGAAGGACATGATGTGATGGATGTTATGGAGTTGTGTTAGCAACCAATGTTCTTAGAGGAAACTTTTAAGATTACTTTTTGAGGATATTATAATTCTAAAGTAGGTGCTCTAGGATAATTAGTATGGTGGTAATTTGAGTATTTCCATGGGAATTTATGCTTGACCCATCGAGAGTGATTGATGTTAACTTTTATAGTTACTTTTATGTATGAGTTAGAAATTGTGAAGATGGAAGGTATAAGAGAGTGTTTTGGATTAAATTTGGTGTGTGTCGTGATAGTGTGGTTCATGCAATGGAAATGGAGATTATTTTGTATCCTTTGTCCTTTAGCTACAAGATTGTTTTATATCATTGGAGTAAGAGTTGTGAATCCCTTATATTGATCTTTCATTTTGCTATAAGTGTGGTAAGAATTCGTGTTGTTGGTATGTTGGTCTAATTTTACCATTGAGTTCAATTTGATGAGTATATTTGACCTTAAGTGGTAAGTGTTTCTTAATTAAAATGTATTTAGTTTTGCCTAACAAATTAAGAATCCTAGGATGAGATTGCAGATAACTAAGTATTGTTAGCTGACTGTTCAATGTGAGGTGTATAAATTTGAACAGGAAGATGTTTCAAGTAATAATAAAAAAGGGGTGGTTTAAAAAATAAAAAAGACAATCTAGTTTTGGCCAGCTAATCTATGACGTTAGGAGGAGTGAACCAGATATAAACATAACCTTTGGCATTATTTGCATGCAATGGCTACTCTCACACAAACTTGTATTCCCATGATTGCCAGGCCAGGGATTTCACCATTGAACCAAGCAATACTGCTTGAATGGTTTGAAAAGTACAAAACTTTGAAAGTAAAAGAAAGAGGGAAAATTTAAGAGGAAGTGGCACAAAGAGAGAATTAAATCCATGCACATACAAAGAAAAGTAATGGCCACAATATGAAGCCTTTGTTAACATAACAAACCATACTAAAATTTTATTGGCAAGAAAATATTTACTATAAAAATTATGAGTCTGTAAATAAAAATAGATTCTCCAGTTTGGCAAAAACAAGCAAAATGTACCCACTTGGATCTGAATTGATTCTTCAGGTGTTAAGAGCATTGGCTTTCCATCAACCGGTGATTGCAATAAGATAATTAAGCCTCAGTTACTAGCAACATAAAAAACAGAGGTGAATTCCCATACTTGGTAAGTTTAAGAGTGAGAACTAATAAAACAAGAAGAAGAAAATAAAATAAAAAATAAAAACTCATAAAAGTTGTAACTAATACAACAATAACTAAGTAATTGAGCACTGATGAGAATGCTTTCTACTATAACAAATGCATTATTTGCTAGCAGCAGATACAACACATAATGATGAAAAAAATCATAACCACAAGACAACTTTCCTGAATCCTAAAATAACCAAAAGTATCTCAAGGAAAATAACCTTTCAATGTGTTTCATTAATCAAAACATAGTTAGGGTATATCCATCCCTTAACTCATTGACCTGGTTCCCAGTTTGCTCAAAAGCTCATGCAAAGGAAGACAAAGAATAAATACATGCAAGCTCATGATGCATTTGTTTGCAGGCAATCATGTAGTTGACTACAAGACTAACAATTGGAAAAGAACATTACACAAAATCATGTAAACAAAAAATGGCTAGAACCCAACGTAGTCTCATCTCTCTCTCTCTCTCTCTATATATATATATGTATATATGGTATTGGTCCTACCATGACTTAAATCACATTCTCAAACTAGAGAACTTGAGCTTTTACCCTTGGAACAATACTCTAACTACATCGGTTAGTTGCTAAAAATAAACATAAAAGATTTTATCCTAAGCGACCCACCCATCCCAGGATGTGAAAAAAGCCAACAAACTATACAAAAAAGTCAAATATTCCCCTTTCTCTCTATTTGCACATTTTTCATAAAAGGCCAAAAAGTCATCCAAAACATAATAGTTTTTTCTTTCCTCATATCTTAGCCAAAAAGTTACTAAAATAGCATGTTCCCAAACAATACCTAAATGGTTGTGATGCTCTAGTATAACTAAATTTACTAATAGATTTGTCAGCATAACAAGTTTGGAGCAGCATGAAGTCATATATATGTATGTACAGATTTACATGTAAGTAGCTGTTCAAAAAAACAAAAAAACAAAAAAACAAAAAAAGACTTACATGTATGTATAGTATAACTAAATTTACTGATATACATTAGTCAACATTAGAAGTTTAAAGCAGCATGAATCATATAAGTGTATATGCAGATTTGGATGTATGTATGTATAAACAGATATTTATTTATAAGAAAAAAATTATCCACAAGCTTGGTTAACATAATACAAGTACATCAACATTAATATCATAATAAACAGTGGCTACACCAGTAAATACAAAGAAAAAGTACCTGAAATGTGACACCTTTTTCAGTAATGTCGGCCAAATGCAATAATGAGA
This sequence comes from Camellia granthamiana, assembly GCA_036172215.1. Taxonomy (NCBI): domain Eukaryota; kingdom Viridiplantae; phylum Streptophyta; class Magnoliopsida; order Ericales; family Theaceae; genus Camellia; species Camellia granthamiana. The sequence continues at coordinate 20,798,180 of CM069910.1, read as the reverse complement.
CCTGGAATCATCAACAAAAAAATATGCTTATTGCATTTATTATCACTGCTCAAACCTATTGGCAGAATAAAATCCATAAAGATTGAATCACCAAGGCAACGAACTTTATAGCATGAAACCATCACAAGCAATGTTTAAACATTTTGAGTGTACCAAAAACTGCCATACTTTTTAGTTCTGACAACTAATCATGGAAGTATGAAACACTTGCTGCAACTTGTGGCGCTGCATCTCATAACTATAATATCTATCACTCAAAACAACTATAAATAAATATTATAAAATGGGTCCATTCACATGGTTTTCTTTGTTGCAAACTTGCAATACTAACAATTCAAGCTCAAAGCTGCATATGTTTCCAATTTTGAGTGATCATCTACATCTTCTAAAAATTTCTACTCCATCCAGTATGTCACATGAAGATGTAAGGGCAATAATCTCATTGATTTTTTTTTTTTTCTTTTCCCTAAGGTCCCCTTGATGAAGAAAACATGACAGCTTTCTAAAGTAATTTCATATACATTTACAATAATACAGTGTTGAGGCAGTGCAGCATGCACTTGATCCATAAGGCATAGTAACAGGACTTTAATTCAAACATTTGGCATCCACATCCTGTACACCAAATAACAAGGTTCAGAAGAAAAGGCAGGGACATGATACACATGAAGCAATGCAGCATGTATGTACCCCAGAATGCATGCTGAGAAAACGTCAAATTCAATTTTTAGCATCATGTAAACCAAAAACAACAGATCAAGAGTCAAAGCAGGGACATGACACAATGAGCAAATGTGTTCCCCCAAGTAACTCAACTAAATAAGAACACTATGAGCAAATTTGTACATAGCATGTAAAATTAGTCTATGTCAACTTGCAGCTAATAAATTTACTCCTCAGAAAATTTGTACATTGCCAGTCAAAATATCCTCAAGGCATTACCTGAGTCACATATGATGACCTTTCTACTAGGAACTTGACATACTCCGGTTTTTTTAAATCAAAAATTAACTTTTCATGGTCCAATAATGCTTGTTCTCTCTGCATATCTTTCGGTATTCTTTCTTTTTTCCATTTCATCTCCTTTATTCGCTTTTCCATTTCAGAATAGTTCAAAGGTAGATTTGACGTCCCGCAACTTGTAGGGAATTTCACATCAATGTCTTCCCTTCAATGAGATAGATTCAAAAGGAAAGATGCACCAACAGGGAAAAGTATCAAAATTATAGTTAGAATTTCACAACTACATCAAGATAAAGACATACAAATTTGATTTGATGACAGTACAAAGATAATAGACATCTAGTCCACTAGCCAAGCCAATGATGCAAGGAAAAAAGTTTCAGAGCAATTTTCACTGATAGAACCGTTAGATAAAATTCTACACTTTGCCATGCTTTGCTTTGTGATCAAATGTATTATTAAAATTATTTAACTTTAACCTTGTCCTCCATCCCAAATAGGGGATGGGTCCAAAAGGGTGTTTTACACTAAGTAGTTCCTAAGAGACATTTTATCAAATAGTTTGAAGGCAAGAAAAACAGACATATATATAGGCAAATTGGTACAAACGTATACACATCATTTCATATACACATACAAATAGGTACAAACATATAAATCTACAAATTCAACAAAAGTTCATAGTTTCCTCCACAATGTGCAAATGATTATTAGTATCTTCAAGATTCCAAGTACTCTAGTGACATCTTCCTTCATGAGCTTCTTCTTCAAATCCTTACAATACATCAAACTTAGAGCCTCAATGTAAACTTCAACATCATCACAGTCAGCAATCTCGACAATGTAGGGGTTAAAAGTTCGCTGTTGCTTCGACCACCGATCGGAAAGCTTAACCGCGAAGAATCGGCTGTGAGCAACCAAGATCTGCCGAGAGAGAGATTGATCTGATTCAAGGGGGGGGGGGAACGAAGAACTTAACTAATTAAAATACTTATTTCAGATCTCCTTGAATATTGACGACGACCGAGTACTGATCTCCCTGGAGACGGTGGTGGTCCAGTGAAATCTCCCTTTTTGTAGTGGCTCCTTTCGAAATCTCCTCTATGGCTGAAATAGGAAGTTTGGGGCCACCACTGTTGATGAAGATTGGGATGGCGGAGAGAGGGAGTGAGGAAGAGAGAAAATGAAGACAGTAACAACGGGTTTGGGGTTGGGTCTGCGACAGGGAATTGAGGAGAGAGAGAGAGAGAGAGAGATAATTAGAGGAGGGCAGATGCGAGAGAGACAGAGAGTCACAGAGTGAGAAACTTTGCCAGCGTTTGGTTGTGTTTTGTAAATATGATTTGAGAGTATGAGTTGTATTTTGAGTTTATAGGTTGTAGAATTATAATTTGAGTATATTTGTTTGCTTATGATTTTTAAATAGAGTTTTGAATTGTGTTTTGAAGATGTATTTTGAATTAAGTTTTGGAAGTTTGATGTGACATGTGAAAGGTGAAAATTTGTTTGGTGATGTGTTTTGAAAGTAATTTTTAAAACTTAATTCAACCAATAATTTATCATCAAACGCACAACTCATGTATCGATATCTATATCCATATTTTTTTTCAACAATAATAACCAAACTATTTTTAAAATACTGAAATTAAAAATTGATTTTTTTTGTCAATTATTTTTTTAGTGAATAATTGTTATTTCAAAATAATTTTTTCATTTTAAAATAAACTGATGTCAATTTTTTTTCTGCCAATTAATTTTTTTATCAATTCATTTATAAAATACGTTTTTAATTTTTTTCTAACATTTTGTTAAAGTCAACAACTTTTGAAAATACATATTAATAAAGAAGGAATAAATATACTAACTTTAATATTTTAAAATACAAATCATAATATAAATCTTACAAAATATTATCAATTTATTTTCCATTTATTACATTTTTTGCAATTTAGTACAGATGTGTAACAAAAATGCAACCTATTATTGTACCCGTTGAGCTCATATAATTGTGGGAATTGACATACGAAATGACCATTATGCCCCTCTGGACTTAAATGAGAAGTGATTATATAAAACAAAATACAGGGTAAGATCATAATTTCACTTACTTAGTACCTACTCCCTATCATATAATAGCTGTGTTCAACAGTGAGGTAAAGAAAAAGTAGAGGATGCAGCTCAGTACACGCATGTGATATCATGAAAAAAGTAATAATATTATATTTAACAAATAAAAAGTAAAAAAAAAAAAAAATTACAAGAACCTTCTGAACCTCACCCTTCCTATTAAATCTGAATCTCATTCCGTTTACCGCACCAACTTCACCATCTCGAAAACACCTTCTCCAGTTACATCACAGAACAAAAATTAGACAAATAGAAGATATCTACCATCTGATTAGGTCCTCCTTCTCCACTTCCATAATTTACAGGTTAGTTTTGATGCCAGTTCATCTTCATATTAGCTTCAGAGGAGTGAGGGACGGTATGGAGAGGACGACCGGCCGGTCATCCCGCCGGTCTACTGGCCGGTCATCCCGTGGGACATCTGCCCGGTCATCCCAGTTCGGCCACCATTCTTTGTTTCATATCTGTTCCATTTTCATCTGTTATATTTTCTGATATCTGTTATAATTTTTTCACACTATCATTTATTTTTCTGATTATCAGTTTCTAAGTTCTAATAAACTGTATGAATCAAACCCCAATGACAAATATCATTCCCTATGGTTTTTTTTTTTTATACAAATCTGTTTCTTTGGCATCTGCCTAATTAAATTTTGTCACCAAATCTTTTTATTTTTATTTTTTACATAAAAATAAGTTTGTATGCACAAAAAGATACTAATGTTTGATATATTTTTCATACATTTTTCTTACCTCTCATATGTTTTAATATACATTTTTCTTTCACTTTTACAGTCATCATGCCAAGAACAATCATGCCAAGAACAAAACGAACTAGATCCAAACTTGGTGAATCGTCAAACCCTGTACCACCACCACAGCAACAAGATGATGGCTATCCAACTAATGATTTTGCAACATATCATCATGAACAAGCCTATGAACATTTCATTCCTCGACCAATTGTTACGGGGAGAAACGTAAAACTACCTTCTCAATATGATTCACTCTTACTTGGCAAATTAGATACAGTGGGATGGTTACCATTAAATAATTTACCAAATAAGATATATCCCCGTCTTCTACGATTATTTTATGCTCACTTGACACCGGGTGACCAACAAAATGAACCGTTCAGTCTTACCTCTTATGTTAAGGGGAAAAGAATCACACTCTCTCTCCGTCGTTTTGCACAAATTATTGGAGTCGAAACAGGAGATTTACAATGTTATTTTCAAAATGAGTCTGTCTTAGAAAAAATTGTTGATGATGTCACTCAGATTTATACCACAATTTGTGACAACCGATTTAGCGGCACTAATTTAAAAGTCAGCCATTTAAAACCTCACCTTCGTATTCTCCATCAATGGATAGTTGAAAATGTCACCCCCAAAAAAGGACATTGTAATACTGTTTCATGTTTTCAAGTTTACTTATTATATTGTTTTGAAATTGGACAAAAATTAGATTTATGCTTTATATTACTAAAAGAAATGTTGGTTGCAAAATTGGATACTCTGAGTGGCCGGTCCCTACCTTTTGGAGCTTTGTTAACCATAATTTTCAAAGCCCATGATGTGAACCTTGAAGGTGAAGCATGGATCAGAATCACTTCACCAATTTCTGAGTATACACTGACCTGAGCTGGTGGTTCTGACACGTTGATGGGCTCTCTTAATCTTGAAAATGAACCAATACCTGATGAGGAAGAACCCAATGACAATGCCATGCCACCAAATGAACAACCCCGTTACTGGATTGATTATTTAGCCTTGGAACAAGAACGGTACAATCAGCGCCTACAATGGGAACAACAAATGGCTAATCAGCTCAATACACTGGGTACTCGATTTGATGAATTTGGTACTCGATTCGATGAAATTGCCACCGCTCAGAACTCACTAATTCATCAATTTGGTAAGTTCTGTGTAGACTCCGAGAGACGTGCTGAACTGACAAGGAACCGTATTGATCTGATTGACCATCGAGTCACTTAGCTGTACCATCAGCATTTCCCTCTACTACCAACACCACCTGACAAGAATGCTTAACTTGTTTAAAAATCATACGGTCGTTATATTTTTTTCCCCTTTTTTTTGTTTTGCTTATTTATTTGGTGAGTTTTGTTGTGATTGTTTTACTTTTGTTATTTTGTTATAAACTTTTCTATTCACGTAATGAATAAGAACGAGGGGTTTTTTTTGGAAGCATTTAATTACACAGTTATAATGTTAATAAATAGTACGTCATAGATGTCTACGAAAACCTTCATTTCAATAAAAAAAATAAAAATTACACAATTATTAAATAATTTGTGTGCATCAATTAATAGAAAAATTGAAATTAATGTTCTGAAATTAAATACAACAAGTTACAATTTAATAATAAACATGTGTACCCAAAAAAAAAATATATTTAATAATAAACATTCTTTTTTTAATGAAAAGGAAAAAAAAAATTCATATAACGTTCTGTACAGAAAATTAAAGTGAATACCCCAGCGTTTACACAAATTATACACTCTTACATGAAGATGTACCCTGCGAATTTTTACACATTCTTCATATAAAAAAATATTTTGCTATAAAATTGGGTGATATAAAAATGTAAAATATAATAATTATTTTATGTTATTTTATTTATTATTATTATTTGTTATTTGTTACACTTTCAAATGGTGAACTTATCACCACTACCACCTACCACCACCAACAACCCACCTGTTACCACCACCCATCACCACCCACCTGCCACCACCACCCATCACCACCCACCACCCATCTGCCACCACCACCCACCACCATCCACCACCCACCACCACCCACCTGCCAGCACCACCCATCACCACTCACTACCCATCTGCCACCACCACCCACCACCCACCACCATCCACCACCCATCACCACATTTAATTTAATGACAACATATTTGTTTCTGAAAGTTACTAAGAAACACATTGCATATTAATAACAACATATTTAATTGTCTTTGGTAGACTATACATAAATTGCATATTACACATTGCATGAACAACATATTTAAGTACACATCTACTAAGAAAACCATTATCTTCAATGCCCATGGTGACCATGATTTTGCCATATAGCAGTAGCAATTGCATCCCTAACGTTTGATTGGGACATTAACCCATGTTGTGACATGTCAACGTAGTCAGCTTGGTCTCCAACAAGCCCGTCTGCTTCTGCTTCTGCGGCCATTTCATTATCAGCTTCCATAAAGAATGGATCCATAGCTGCATGCAAACGGATCCAATTATGCACTACACAACATGCAATCACGAGAGGCCCTTGTCGTGTAGACTTGTAATTTGGCATGGACCGCAATATTGGAAAGCGCTTCTTCAAAACACCAAATGTTCTTTCTATGACATTGCGTAATGACGAATGTCGATGGTTAAACAATTCCTTAGGTCCTGCATAACGATGGCCACGAAACTCTTGCAAGTGATACCATTGAGACCGAAATGGGGCAAGAAATCCAGGCATGTTCGTGAAACCAGCATCAACTAAATAGTACTTGTCTACATGTAAATAATGAATACACAGTTCTGTCAATTGATATGTATAAAAACAGACAAGGAAAAAAGTGTACCATATGTTATTCAGGGACAGTCACCATTGGGTGGGTGTGGGAACTGTAGATCAGCTCGTGTAATAGAGTCAACCAGAATAGCGTTGTCGTGAGCGCTACCTTCCCATCCAGAATTAATAAATGTGAACAACATATCGAAGTCGCAAGCTGCGAGTACATTTTGCGATACCGTTGTTTTCCGACCGCGGAATGTATTTTGTCTTGAAGCAGGGACCCATGCATCCACCAATGTGCCATCGATAGCACCGACACAATCCTAATTGACAGATATCAGCCTTTGATATTAAAAGCGAAACAAACTTCGATATTACTTTTATAATTAAAAAATAATAATATTTACTAACCCTTATTGATTTGAACAAACTTACAGGACAGTCACACTGTTCGTACCTTGAACCAGGGAAAAAATCGCTTGTCATTTAAAATTTTTCCCGGTATGTCCTCTAGGTTACGTGGTTTGATAACCGATGATGAAAGCTTGCACAATGCCCGCATAACAATTTTTATGTGCCGACAAATTATTTCCGTGGAGTGTTGAAATCTATCTCCCATTATTCGATGGCGATCATTTTGTGCAAAAGTGTATAAAAAAATTCCAAGCGATTCCTCCACGCTTATATGCATATGTTCAGTATCGATAAAGCCATTATGGAGTAAAGTGTCTTTCAATAAAATGAATGTTCGTGCATCCATTTGCATAATGTTCATCATTGTTTTTAGATGGCCATTTAATAGACCAAAGATGTAATCATCACCTCTGAATGGACACGTTCGCTGTGGTCGGCGACTATTTGACGCGTTGATATGGTCATGTATTAAAGCAATCATCAAAAAATCCATAAAATCATCTACAACCTCATCCTCCTCTGATGAGAGCTCCATTGTATTGTTTTCTCTGTCGGATGACATATGTCTTTGTCTACATCACAGTAAAAGCATAATTATAAAATATGTTATTCATGCAGTAACAGTTAGCGTTATTGGTGAAACAGGAAAATTCAGAGGATAACAAAATTTATTTAACACATGGTCATATTATAATAACTTCCATAGTTTTAATATAACAGAAAACACTTAAAAGTTCAAAAAAAAAAACATACGAACATAGAAAAGGAAAGAGGATATGATGGAATGAAAAAAATAATAATAAAAACCAAATCAGGAATAATGAAATCATCAAACTGTTCAGCCAAGAAGATTTGCTAACACAAGCAAAACAAAACTTCTCAGTTCACTGCAAAGCGAGGATCATGGCTAGGCGCAAATGGGTAGGAGTGCGCATGAAAAACCTTCGCCATTCCTTATCCTTGAATAGTGTTAGTGCCCTAATGTACTGCAACGGTAGTATGTCCCCAAGCTCAAGCAATGCATCTTGACATGCATCAAGGGAATAATCATCACCACCTGCACTTACAGCCTCAGTCTCATTTTCTTATGCACGTGAATGTCCTGTTTTGGCTTCTACATAGTATGTGAAAGCTGCGCACACATCATCAAACCCACTTGACCGTGACTTTTTGGAACGACCACTGTCAGTATGGCTGATTGCAGGGCCTCTCTTGTGACTTTTGCCCTTTGCTGGATCCATATACTCATCCCCGAATAAGTCAACAGGAATGGCCTCAGCAGCATTACTTCCACCAGCGTTACTCCCACCAGCATCAGCGTTCCAAAATTTATTTAACATGTCGTCTTCTTCTTCTGAGTCAAGGGGTCCTTGTGTGGATGCACGAGATAGGGCCCCTGTAGCACAATAATTTTCAACAATTTCTGTCATTTCTTAAAAATATTCAAACCCTTTTGTCCTAAACTTCTTCACATTTCTGCTAGCCTACAACAAGCACAAAACAAGAATTAAGCACTGTATATATCATGAAATGTTTAAAATAAAATTAGGAAATAGTACAGATTAATGGAAAACCTTATCCCAAAATTCATCGGGTGCAACAACGGTGCCTATAATAGGATCCCATCCCAGACCAGTCTGTGCTTGGAGTCGCTTAAATGTCTGGTAATCAGCTTTCAATCGCTGATATTTTTGGCGCAACTTAACACCTGTATACCGAAATCCATATATGTTGTGCAACTGATTTGCATAATGATTCAAATGCCTAATTGTCCACGAAGTAGTACGGCCCGTTGTTTGATTGTTTCTAACCTCATCTCTCAACATATTTATTAATTTCGTTTCAATTATGGGCGTCCACATTTTCGTGTTCTCATTGTCATCGGGATTATTTCCATCCGTCTATAAATATACAAATTATATTTAAACTAGTTTGGGATGAATATACAAGCATAACAGAGTATTTTAAAGTAGACTGCGATGGATATACAACAATAACCGTGGAAAATGATTTGAAGGAGAACACAGATAAAGGAAAAAGAATAGATGATTTTATTTCAAGGAAAAAAGTACGTAGCAGATTAATTGAATTTAAATAGCAGAAATATAATCAGCAAAAAAAAAAACATTCAGATAGCAGAAATATAACCACAAATAAAAAAAAATTCAGTTAACATTGTGTTTAAATAGTAGAAAAGAAATCTGTAATTTTTTTTTGAATTAACAATGTGTTTAACATTGAAAATTAGTATTGGTTGTTAACAATGTAAAAAAAAAAATACTGAATTAAAAAAAAAACACAATGTTAACATTCAGCCAACAATGTTTTACAAAAAAAATTCAGTTAACATTCAATGTTTAACAATGTGTTTAACATTGTGTTATATTGATTTGAATTCAAAACAAATCAGTATTGGTTGTTAATTGAAATTAAGGAAAAAAAATAGAAAAAAAACCCGGTGGGTTCAAACAGTTCAGGGGAGGACCGGTGGTTCAAACCATTGAGGAATGGAAAGGCGGAAGACAAAACCAGAAGAGGAGGTGGGAAGACCGGTGGTTGACCGGCCGGATGACCTGGGGGACGACCGGCCGGGTGTCCTAGGCACTGTCGCTTCTGGTTCTGATCGAAGAAAGGTTCAAACAGTTCATAATTTAAAATAACAACCGATCTGAAATGGAAAATACGCCTCTACAAATTCTCATAAACCATTTACGAACTGATTTCAACTTCTCTGAAATCATTTATACATAACAGATGAATGATTTACTGACTATTCTTGAAAAGCAAAAAGTTGAAACAGTTTATGAGGAAGGATCGACTCGTCTGAAATCATTTTCAGATAACAGATTTTCAGATAACAGATGAAGGATGAAGGATTTATTTACCAGATTAGTGGGAGTTGAATAGTTATCGCCGGTAATGGAATGTGTATACTGATTGAATGTGCCACTATTTGCTCGTCGGATTCGACAATAAATTTGATAAATTTGACCTGAAAAAAAAAAATTAGGATGAATTTCTCAAATAATTTCCCTATAACAAAATATGTAAATAATTTTGTGAGTAATTTCACCTCACAGTCGTCGTTGTTTGGTTGCCCGTAATAAGAATCGTCCACAATGCACAAATCGTAACTCAGTCGATTTGTGAAATATGAAACCAGTATAGAGCAGGTTGGGTGGATTCATTATTTATAAAATGAGTCTGACTTTTGAAACTCATCCGTGATGAATCTGAAGTACGGATGTTTGATACAGAGAAGCCACCCGTGATGAATCTGAAGGACTGGTGTAGATGAGGTTCACGTGAAAGTTGGGAGACGATGAAGAAGGCAGAAACGTTAAAAGGGAAATACTTGCTACCAAACAGATTTTCAAAATGTAATTTGAATTAACACGCGGAATCAATTTTTGAACATCGTGTCCAAACGTCATGCGCGAGCTCATGTGTTGAAAATTGATTTCAGTTCACAACCAAACAGAGCCTTTGTTTATAAGCCCTAACTCATTTGTGTGTTTGAAATCCCTCCAGAGTTCACTACAAGAAAATGCAGAAATGGCGACTAAAAAATTATTTTCGTCGCTGAAAGTGCCATTTTTGGCAACTAAAATGAAAGTGAAGACTTTTGGCGGCTAAAACAATTTAGTAGCCAAATGTATAGTTATTGGCGACTAAAAATCAATTTAGTCGCCAAATGTATAGTTATTGGCGACTAAAAATCAATTTAGTCGCCGATTATATGGGTTTTACCGACTAAATGTTTTTTAGTAGCCAAAAGTGACGGTTTTTGGCGACTAAAATAATTTAGTAGACTAAAAAATAGTTTGGTCGCCGATTATACGCGTTTTGGCGACTAAAAACAGTTTGGCGACTAAAAAAAATTTAGTAGCTAAAAACAGGCAATTGGCGACTAAAATTCAGTTTAGTAGCCAAAAGGGGACGTTTTTGGCGACTAAAAACAGGTTTAGTCGCCAAAACTGTTTATTTTTAGGCGGAACTTATTTTTTTAGTGACTAAAAAATAATTAGTAGCCCAAAATTACAGAATTGGCGACTAAATAATGGATTTAGTCGCCAAAAATGGCCTCAATTTTTTTTAGTAAATAATTTATTTTTTACATAAATTATATTGAATAAAAATAATTATATTTACATATATAGTTTTATATTAATATGGGTCAATATACTATATAAATAATATATATTGCATATATATTCATGTGTTGTAGTGGCATAGTGGAGGGAGTGTGTTGTTAAAGGTTTAGAATGTGGGACTGGTGGTTGGTGGTTCGAATCTTAGAAAAAGCAAAAAAGTTGGTATTTTTTTTTTCACGGAAGCACCTTTGGCGACTAAAATTATTAGTCGCCAAAAGTCTTTATTTTGGCGACTAAACGGTTTAGTCGGCGATTCAGTGAGTATTGGCGACTAAAGGATTAGTCACTAAATGTATGATTTTCAAAAGTGTAAATCACTATTGGCGACTAAAACTTTGGTCGCTAAAGACCTGTTTTTTGCCGACTAAAAAAGTTTTAGTCGCCAATACCTCCGGCGACCATGTATTCGCGACAAAAGCGGCGACTAAAATTTTAGTCAGGGAAACTAAAAGGTCTACTTTTGGCGACTAAAAATGGACTTTTGGCGACTAAAAATTTAGTCGCCAAAGGTGATTTTTCTTGTAGTGGTTCCTCACCAAATTAATTTAAAAATCCCTCCAAAATTTGGAGTCCAGCATCCAAAATTTTTAATTATAATTAGCGATTGAAATTTAATAGCTAAAAATTAGATAAATATTGATTAAATTATTTTTCGTAGTTAAAGATTGCACATTTAGGGACCAATTTTATTTTTTGTAGTCCAAAACATTATTTTCGACGACTAAAACTCAATTAGTCGTCAAAAATAAAATAAATACTGACTAAATGTGTTTTGGTCACCACAAATGTATATTTTCTAACCAAATAAGGTAGTCAACAAATATTAAAATCAAATTATACTAGATATTTGGCGACTGAATTTTTTTTAGTTGGCAAAAGTTAGTATATGATGACTAAAATTTATTTAGTCGTTGAAAATAAATTTGTGGCGACCAAACTTTTGGTCGTTAAAGATAAAAAGTAAATTTTTATTTTTCATTCGGCGACTTAAGAATTTTAGTTGCCAAAGCTAACTATACAGCTGGGCTCATCCTCCTTCTCCTCTACTGGTGCCTCCACCGGATCTGAAACATCGTCGAGATTTGAATCAGATTTGAGTCCTCGTCTCGATTCCTGATCTCTCTCAACCTTCTCTGTACCACACCCCTCGACTAACTTTTTTTTGGTCGGAAAAAATAAATATACGACGACTAATTTTTTTTTGGTTGCTGAAAATAAGTTTTTGGCGACCCCAAAGATAAAAAAATAATTTTTTATTTTCCATTCGGCGACTAAATAGTTTTAGTAGCCGAAACTCAATATATGGTGACTAAAATATTTTTAGTCGCTGAAAATAAATTTTTGGCGACCAAAATTTTGGTTGCCAAAGATAAAAAAATAATTTTTTATTTTCTATTCGGCGACTAAATAGTTTTAGTAGCCAAAACTCAATATACGGCGCCAAAACTCAATATACGACTACTAAAATGTTTTTAGTCGCTAAAAATAAGTCTTTTGGCGACCAAAATTTTGGTCGCCAAAAGATAAAAAATATTTTTTTATTTTCCATTCAGTGACTACATTGTTTTAGTAGCCAAAACTCAATATACGGTGACTAAAATATTTTTAGTCGCTAAAAATAAGTTTTTTGGCGACCAAAATTTTGGTCGCCAAAAGATAAAAAATAATTTTTTATTTTCCATTCGGCGACTACATTGTTTTAGTAGCCAAAACTCAATATACGGCAACTAAAATATTTTTTGTCGTTAAGGCGACTACATTGTTTTAGTAGCCAAAACTCAATATACGGCGACTAAAATATTTTTTGGCGTTAAAAATAAGTTTTTTGGCGACCAAAATTTTGGTCACCAAAAGATAAAAAATAATTTTTTATTTTCCATTCGGCGACTACATTTTTTAGTAGCCAAAACTCAATATATGGCGACTAAAATATTTTTTGTTGCTAAAAATAAGTTTTTTTTGGTCGCCAATTCCAGAACCAACTTATTTTTGATTTTCCGCGACCAACTTATTTTTTGGTCGCCAAAATGTGACCTTCCGCGACCAAATTTGTAGTTGGTCGCCAAAACCATACCACTTTTTGCGACCAACTCATTTTTTGGTTGCCAAAATATGACTTTCTGCGACCAACTCATATTTGGTCGCCAAAACTAATGATCATTCGCGACTAATTAATATTTGGTCGCCAAAAGGTAACTTTTAGCTACCAACTTTTATGTTGGTCGCGGAAAGTGGTCGCTAAAAGTACAGATTCTTGTTCAATTAGATCCCCACTTCTATCGAATCTATCGATGTGGGGCATTTTAAACTTCTTTGGTAGTCTGACTGAAGCCTCAGTGTACCCATCTTCAATGTCCGGAATGGAATTGAAGCCTTGGGATTTTTTTAGCGCTTTCTCTGGCCTGGCAATTTTTATCATGGCTAGATCATCGTTGACGTCAAAGGGAAGGAATTCCCTTGGGGTTGTGCCAAGGGCCTATAAGCTGAAGCCTATGGAAACACCTCTTGGGGATCTAGGACCTGGGGATTTTCCACTGGTAGAGGAGGATCAGGATTCGACTGAGCAGTAGGGATTGGATGCACTGTAGATGCAGATGCCCTAGATGGGCGTTGCAGATCAGTGATGACTTCATCTTGTGCGGCTATCCGTTGATTTACGATATCCATGGTTCTCTAAACTGCTACCATCATGGCAGCGAGTTCTTCTACGTTTTATGCCATCTTTGTTCTAGGTGGGTGAGATGGTGCTGAATTATGTGCACGAACAGGTGTCGGCGGAGCACTCTGTACCGATGTTGATGCCTGTTCGTTCTTTCTTCGTCGAGTAGCTGGCGGGAGAGAAACTAACACTAGCTGATCGTCAACAAAATCTTGAGTTTTACACAGTCTGCGAGAACGAGTCCATACAACTTGAGGGATATCAGGTCTTTCTGAAGCTATGATGAAAAACTACCTAGCAAAAGCAAGAAAGAAAAATAAATAAATAAATAAAAAATCGGACAACACTTCGTCCCCAATTTTCAACAATCACAACACGCAGTTGAACTGTGATCCCCACTGAACTTTGTTCTCAAACTGACTGCTCATTTGTACCACTGATATAGACTACCCTGTTCAGTTTCACTATAAAAGCACATACCATGTAAAAGAACCAAAACACCCCTATGAGGGGGATCGGGTTACCCTGTCCTAGATTTTCACATGATCTAGGTTGCACTATTTCAAGCAAATGGTTTCATAACATCCTGTATGGGCGGCATCCTATCCTAATTTGGAATAGTCACTAGAGCATACTATATGTATTAGGTCAAATAGTCATAGAGGGTACCTCAGCAAGACCACCTAATATACCTCTCACACCTAACACCGAGAAGTGAAAAGAGGATCATATGGTACAATAGTAATCCAGATTCAAGGGTTGTGTTCCCAACATGGCAAAGCCCATGACTGGTCAGCCTTTTGGCAAGCTTTTCAGGCAAGCCTCCGGCAAACTGTCCAGGGATAGCAGATGGAAAACACAGGGACTTAAGTGCACCGATGCAAATGCAATGCAAAGAATATATAAGTGTAGATAAAAATTCACATCATAATTTTCAAGTCAAGTTCTCTAAATCCCCAGCAGAGTCGCCAGAAACTGTAGCTCGGCTTTTCGCGCTCCCTTTCGGAAGAATGAATAGCCCTTACAGTTCGGACTCCACTAGTGTGGTTCTGAAGCTGATTTCACAAGTGCAATGTGAAATAGTGGAAACACAAAAAGAGGCCAAATCTGGCAATTTCTTTTGGAAAATCAATGTTTTGAACCAAATGCCAAAAATAGACTGCTTCGCCAGATATCAGAGTTGCTACCTAAATATTATTTTGGGGAATTTAGGAAACCCGTGACTCATGCCAAAGGTCATTAGTTCGTCGTTACCAAAGTGTCTTGGTTCGAGAACTTGGGTATGAGAGGAGAATGTCAATAATGAGCACCCCATTCACCCGATCACAGATCAGCCTCTACTAATTATGATGTGATTTTTATGTACAACATATGTTCTTATGCTAAAGAGAACTAAAAAATAAATGATTGTGCTTTAGTATAAGAAAGTTTTTATGCCTTTGGTAGTGAACCTTCGAAGAGATTAAACCATTAAGCATGAGAAAATTTTATGCCTTTGGTAGTGAACCTCCTAAGAGATTAAACTATTAAGCATGAGAAAAATTTCTTTCTTATACTTGAACCACAATCTTAATTTTTCATAACTCTTTAATCAAAATAATCAAAGAACGGAGGGAGGTTGTAGAGATGATTATGCGGAGTTGATTAATTGGTTAATATAACACAACATAATATTTAAAACAAAATTATTGAAATAAATTAAACAAGCCTCCTAAATAGCATAAAATAGTGCTGAAATTAAGCTATAGAAGGTGTACAATCACAAAGAGATTAAAGATAGTAAACAAGTATGAGGAAGGGTGGCTAACCCTCCCCCCCTACTTTTTTAACTTCAAATCACATATTTTAGATGTTGAACAATAGCCCCAAAACAATCCCCAAATCAGTGGCAAAAATTGGCGAAAACAAGTGGGAAACACAAGGATTTAAACTAGTAGTAAGGTTCAAACAAGAGGGATTAACCCTTCCACCTTTGGATAACTTTTAATCACAAGTTTCAACCCTCAAAACAGTGCAAAAATAATATGAAAACACAAGAAAAAGATGAACAAAGATTGAAATAAAAGTAAGAAAGTTTTACCTCCAGTAGAGAAGGTGTTCTTGTTGTAAATCAAACTTGATTCCAAAGCACCCTCAAGTTTGAGTAGGATTTTCAATTCTCAAAAACAAGTTCAAGTTCAAGCTCTTGTATGGTATATATGGATGATATGAGAGCTTCAAGGCTATGGAAGAACAAAGATGAACTCAACTATTGTATAGTTCTCACCTCTCTTTGATATTTCTTTTGAATATTTCTATATTTGATCTTCGTAACTAATATCTCTCATTGATGATAATAATATCTAACCCCTCATATAGCAGTTTCAGCCTTGTATTTATAGGCCTCGAACTGCTGTTGCTCAAAATATCAGCACATTTGGGCAGCTGGCAGATTGATATACAATCTTTTTGAGAAGTCAAGAGGTCCGGCCGAACCTTGGTGTCTCCGGCCAGATACCACTGAGGTCCAGCCGGACTTCAGTGTATTTCCACTATTTCTTACTCTCAGATTCAATACATGTTGGTACAAGGTGCAATATTGAAATTCTGGGGTAGAAATACATTGGGTATAGTAGGTTGGAATTGTTTAGAGCTCGAACTCAGATTCTTTTATTAAGAATTTAAACCACTGACTCAATGTAATCGTCATCATCGAGTGCTCGGAATAAAGCGCCTAAGTCTTATGAGCGGTCAAAATTGTGGTGTCTACAAATGCACAAGATCATTTTTTTACCCTAGCTCAGTTTTGTATATCTGCTTTATTATATGTTATTGAACTATATGCAAGAAATTTGATTATGCTTCCTTGTGGCATTTGAGTTTGACTATCTTATTTTCACGGGTCCAACTATAGTTCAAAACTAGTGGTTTTAGACACCATACCCAAAAAAATTGGTAAGAACCACCATACCCAATAAGGTTTGTAGCTATGGCATATACTGTAGTTTCCTTTTTTGGGTATGAGCAAATTTTTCTCTCCATTACTAAAACCTGCCCACAGCATTGATCTTGAATTGTCGCATCCCTAGGCTTCTCAATTACGACATTCTTGTCGTGGTTTAAACTGCCCAACGATGCCTGCAAAGCATAAACAAGGCAGCTAGTGAATTATAATCCATTTCTTTCTTCCTAGATTTTGTTTTCATCTAGCCCTTCAAGAAATAGTTATTGAAAATCAATGATAGACATGAAAAGGCTAGAAAAGGATTTATTTTGCAAGAATGAAATGATAACTGGAGCAATGCAAATCCTAATGAGTTAATCCGCAATTCCCATGTTGTTGGTGTCACTTGAGATATTTATTAATTCAAAAGATCATATGTATCATGATTCATGATGACACAGGAATTTTAAATATTGAAATCATTTGAGAAAATTCAAGATAATGGTTGTTAATCCGATTGGTTTATCATATGTAAAGTAAAGCAGGATAAGACAGAGCATTTAGAGTTAATTTTTGCACTCTTGTCAAAATTGTTAAATCATTTAGTGTTAACTTGCAGTTAAGACAAAAAGAACGAAAATATTGAGAAATACAGAAGGCTTCAGGCTCTCACTTGAAAATTAACTAGGAACGCAATATTGATATACTGACAGCCACAACCATCACTGAAATTAAACTTTAGGACAACTTTCAATGGCCTTGTTTTAAGCGTTTCCCTGGTGTATCAATAGACATGATAAAAACAAAAATCAGAGAAGCATGGTAAATTATATATACAGGTCAGTACAATAGGCTATTGATGGGATTAAGCTTATACATTCAATACTCTGTCATTCAGTATTTTGTAGGGGCTTAAGCTTTTAAATGACATGCTTTTTTAATCATATGTTGTATGTTTCCATTTTCTTTTTCTGGGTTTATTTTCTACTGAGTTTGAAATTCATATGTAAACAGGTATGTCTACAAGAGGCCGAGGACGAGCAGTGTATGGAGTTTCAATTTTCGCGAAGAGGACAAAGCAACATTGATTGCATACCTTCAAGTAAGTGGTACATTTTGCTGGAAGTTTCAATTTTTGTTTGTTTATATGAAGTTTCAATGGCGCTCACATGCAGTAACATAAAGACATGTTTTTTTCTTTTATTCTTTATATATATAGTCTGTTGTCTGTTTTTGTGCTCTTCAGATTGAGAACTAGAGTGTGTAGCTTCACCAAGTATTAATCCTAAATAAGTAAATGTAACTTCGTTTCTTCTTTGATTGGCAGGAATGCAAACACAAGTGCACTGTGAGATGATTTGTAGAGATTCTATTTCTTGGAATTCTCTAATAGCTGGTTATTTTGAGAATGGGATTCTCAGAATGGGATTTTTTGTGAGGCCATTGTAATGTTTTCATAGATGCGTGATTTCTTGATACAGCCTGATAAATATACTCTTGCTAGCATTCTTTGTTGAATTTTTGGTGTTGTTGAATTTTAATTTGGAGACGAACAAATGGTTTGGAGATATGTTTGATATTTTCTGTTTGGTTGTTGAGCATGTTTTGATTAATAAATATCTTTTGATTAAGCCTAATAGATATCTTTTGATTAAGCCTCTTTGAATATTGAAAAATCTAGAAATCCACTAGATATTGATTTGAGATTATGTATCAATTTTAAGCAATAAAACAATCCCAATCAAACAATCAAGACAAATCAACACAACGATTTTAACGTGGAAAAACCACAATTGGAGCACCTCCAATTATGATAAAAAAAAACCACGGGCAACAGCCACAAAACAATCCACTAAGAAGATATAAAGAAATTACACAGGTATACTCTCAATTACCTAGCGAATCCATGCCCGAATTGAACCAACCCCTATGTGCCTCTTCCAGCCCGTCTTTACCTTGGAATTGTCTTGATGATGAGCCACTCCAGAATCCACCAAAGCTTTAAGCTCGAATTCTTCAAAATCCACCGAAGAGCAACTCTCTCTTTTGTATAGAATAAACAAACAATCCTTTGATGTATCCTTCTTAAACCATGAGTTGAATACTCAATGAAACATCAAAGAAAATTAGCAAAATAGCCCCAGATATAAACCCTAGAACCCAAGAAGAAGATCTGGTGGCGTAACTCTAGATTTGTAGCAACAAGCAAATTTATAGAATTTGAAATCGCGAGGTCCGCTCGAGCGTGGGAATGGACGCTCGAGCGGGGACACTATATGACGTGTTCCAAACCAGGATGTACGCTCGAGCGGGGATTTCAACGCTCAAGCGTGAAAAGATGGATCATAGTATTTTTGCAGACACACATACTTTTGGAACTCACCATTCTCCGCTCGAGCAGGGGATTCCTCCGCTCGAGCGGACAAGCAACTTTGAATGTACTTTTGCATTTTGCTTTAGGGGCGCTGCCCCTCAACCCCGCCGTGGCGCTGCTCCGGACCCGCCAAGGGGCGCTGCCCCCTGGACCCTCGCGAGCTGACCGGGCAGCTCGATCCCCGTCATAGTCAGCGAAGTGGCAATCTCGAAAGAATTAAACACCACAAACTTATTTGCAAGGCACGATTCGGGTTGGATTCGCATCTAATAAACTCATAGCCTCACTAAAATAAGAGTGCGAAAACAAGTACAACTAAAATGAGTTTTGTCAAACGGGATTGCCAAGAATAAAAACCTAACAAATGTGATGAGCAAGTTTTTTTTTTTTTGGGTGTTGTTTTATTCTAATTTGGAGATGAAAAAGAAAAAAAGAAAAAAAAGAGAGTTAGGCCCCGTTTGGGGACTTACTTTTTTAGCCAATTAGCCAAAAAGTTATTAAATTAGCCAAAAAGCCAACCACTCATACCAAAAAGTCAAAGATTCTCTTTTCTCTCTACTTTTTGCACATCTTTTCGTAATTAGCCAAAAAGTCATCCCAAACATACAAGTTTTTTTTACCTACCTTTTTAGCCAAATAGCCAAAAAGTTACTAAATTAGCTTGTTCCCAAACGAGGCCTAACTTTTAGAGACCAATTTTAGTTGTCTCAAAAAAATTATAACCTTTACATACCACTTTTAATTGTCTCCAAAACTAAAACTTTTAGCCACCACTTTCATTTGTCCCAACAACTAACACTTTTAGAGACCAATTTGTGTTGTCTCAAAAATTATTTTTTTGGTCTCTATAACTACTTTTGCCCTGGAATGTAATTAGACTTTTAGAGACAAATTTTGGTTGTCTCAAAATTAAAATTTTTTTGTAACCACATATTTTTGTCTCTAAAAGTCAATTTTTGGCTCTTTCGGAAGGGCCATATGGGACAAACTTCGCGATGGAGGAAATTGGTTGGCTAAAGTTTTTCCCAACAAATATTACACTTTTAGGGATAGAATAAATTTGTTCCTAAAAAGCTGATTTCTTATATTGTGTCTAGCTTTTCTATCTATTATCCATCTATGTTCAGAATGCCCAAGGGAGTGGTTAGAGAGATTGAAAGGCTTGAAGGTACTTTCCTGTGGGGCGGGAATGATTTAAAGAAGAAAGTACACTTGGTGAACTGGGCTAAAGTATCAAAAAATTTGGTTCAAGGTGGTCTGGGGATTAGAAGAATCAAGGATGTCAATGCAAGCTTACTCCTTAAATGGTGGTAAAAAATTGGGAGTAAAGTAAATGCTCTATAGAGAAGATTTTGTGCAACAAGTACATGATTGAGGAGGGTAAATGGCTCCCATCTGTGAGCCCATCATCTAGACATTCTAGAATATGGAGTGATGTTGTTGCAATTGCAAGTCATAATTAATCTCTAGTGGAGTTCTATTTGGATAAGTTTCAGATAAACGTTGGAAATGGGAGAAGAATCTAGTTTTGGCATGATAATTGGGTTGGTAATCGATGCCTAAAAAATAAGTTCCCTAGACTCTTTAGATTGTCAAATGATCAGGAGGGCACACTTTCTAGTTTCTCTGAGAGGAAATCTAGTATGGAGGAGTGGAACTTCTCATTTAGAAGAAATTTATATGATTGGGAAAAGGTGGAGGTCTCTAGATTGGCTGTTGCTTTGAGGGATGCCCCTTCTCTAAAACTTAATGTTGAGGATTGTCCTATTTGGAATGGTTCAACTTTTGGTTGGTTCAAGGTATCTAGTAATTATAAGTCCAGTGATTCTCTTCTGGGCCCTCATCAAAAAAATTTGTAAGTTTGGGTGGAATAATGCTATTCCCCCCAAAGTTCAATTTTTGGGTTGCTTGGCTTAGAGGAATAGAGTTAAAATAGGGAATTTCTTACAACATATTGGTATCCTTTGATGAGAAAAGAGAAACAGAATCTGAAGGATATTATTGAACTGAAAATATGAAAAATCAAGATTACATCTCTTGCAGTCGGGCTGTTGTTTATATACAATTTGATAACCGCCTCAACCTCTAACTGAAGGTTGTTAAAGGGGTTTGCTAACCTACACAACTCTTTGACTAAGATACACTAAAACTCTTAACCTACACATATACTAACTAACATATCCAACTGCTACTCTGCATTATGCTGTTGCTCGTCATTAGCAGTAACAGTATTGGGAAGTATAGCACAGCCTCTGTTATTAGCCCCCTTCATGCTGAGGTTGGGAAGAGCAACAAGAAGCTTGGATTGGAGAAAAAGAAAACGGCTCACAGGAAGAGCTTTAGTGAAAACATCAGCTATCTGATCTGAAGAAGCAACATGCCGAATAAGAAGATGTTTAGCAGCCACTTTTTCCCGAACAAAATGATAATCAATTTCTATATGTTTTGTCCTGGCATGAAAAACAGGATTAGAAGCCAAAGATAAGGCAGACAAATTATCACACCAAAGCACTGGAACAGAAGAATTAAGATGCATATCATGCAGCAACATTTGTAGCCAATGATGAGAAAAGAGAAACAGAATCTGAAGGATATTATTGAACTGAAAATATGAAAAATCAAGATTACATCTCTTGCAGTCGGACTGTTGTTTATATACAACTTGATAACCGCCTCAACCTCTAACTGAAGGTTGTTAAAGGGGTTTGCTAACCTACACAACTCTTTGACTAAGATACACTAAAACTCTTAACCTACAGATATACTAACTAACATATCCAACTGCTACTCTGCATTATGCTGTTGCTCGTCATTAGCAGTAACAGTATTGGGAAGTATAGCACAGCCTCTGTTATTAGCCCCCTTCAAGCTGAGGTTGGGAAGAGCAACAAGAAGCTTGGATTGGAGAAAAAGAAAACGGCTCACAGGAAGAGCTTTAGTGAAAACATCAGCTATCTGATCTGAAGAAGCAACATGCCGAATAAGAAGATGTTTAGCAGCCACTTTTTCCCGAACAAAATGATAATCAATTTCTATATGTTTTGTCCTGGCATGAAAAACAGGATTAGAAGCCAAAGATAAGGCAGACAAATTATCACACCAAAGCACTGGAACAGAAGAATTAAGATGCATATCATGCAGCAACATTTGTAGCCAAGACACCTCAGCCGCAGCTTGAGCCATGGACCGGTATTCAGCTTCGGTAGAAGATCGAGCCACTGTTGGCTGCTTCTTCGCAGTCCAAGAAACCAGATTTGAACCCAGATATAGACAAAAACCAGAGGTAGATCGTCGATCACAAGGATCACCAGCCCAATCTGCATCGGAAAAAGCATGAATATCAAAGGAACTGGGAGAAAAATGCAAACCATGAGACAAAGTGCCTTGAACAAATCGGAGAAGACGTTTAACTTTAGCAAAGTCATCTTGAGAAGGATGTTGAAGATGCTGACAGGCCTGATTCACAGCAAAGGCCAAATCGGGGCGAGTAATTGTCAAACATTGCAAACCACCAACAAGACTTCGGTACAGTGAGGGATTGGAAAAAGCTGGAGAAGGACAGATGGATAAAGAAGAAGAAGAAGAACTAAGAGGGGAAGGTGCAGGCTTACATTCAGTCATACCGGCCTGCTGAAGTAATTTAGAAGCATAATGAGACTGAGATAAAAACAAACCAGACGAGGAAGTAGTGACAGAAATACCCAGAAAGAGGGAAAGCGAACCCAGGTCTTTAAGAGAGAAAACAGAATTAAGCTGAGAGATTAAGGACTGAATATGAGAAGAAGAACTCCCAGTGACAAGAATGTCATCAACATAGACCAAGAGATAAGTAAGAGTAGTATCAGTAGAGTGAACAAATAGGGAATTATCACAATGACTAGGAAGAAAACCAAGTTGAAGCAGAAAAGAAGAAAAAGTAGAAAACCAAGCTCGGGGAGCTTGTTTAAGACCATAAAGAGCCTTGTTTAACCGACACACATGAGTAGGAAACTGAGGATCTTCAAAACCAGGTGGTTGAGCCATAAAGACCTCTTCTTCAAGCTTGCCATTAAGAAAGGCATTAGAAACATCTAACTGTTTAATGGTCCAATTAAAGTGAAGAGCAGCACAAAGAAAGACCCTGATGGTTGGTTGCTTGACTACAGGGCTAAAGGTGTCTAAGAAATCAACACCAGCCTCTTGAAGATAACCTTTAGCAACAAGTCTAGATTTGTACCTAGCAATCGAGCCATCAGAATTCCGTTTGATTCGAAAAACCCATTTACAACCAACGATATTTTGATGAGGAGAAGAAGGAACAAGAGACCAAGTCTTTTGAGCGTGAAGGGCCTGAACTTCTTCAAGCATAGACTGATGCCAAGTAGAACATTGCAAGGCATCTTTATAACTGCGAGGCTCAGAGTCAAGAGAGGCAGCAAGGAAACCAACTGTAGAAGACTCTTTGGTTTTACTCCGAGTAAGCATAGGGTGAAAATTAAGTGAAAGAGAAGTGGGACGAGGAAGTATAGGAATAGTAAGGGTAATACCAGGTGGTGAAGAAGATAAAGGAGCAGAGATAAAACCTGAAGTATCGGAGGCAAGAGGAGAAGCAGGGTGGACTGAGGTAGAAACAGGAACTGAAACAGAATCTGGAGTGGGGCTGAGAGACTTATCCGAGGCAAGAGCTGATGGAGACTTATGACTAGAAGCAGTGGAGCTGAGAGACTTATCCGAGGCAAGAGCTGATGGAGACTTATGACTAGAAGCAGCTGGGGAGTGGAAAGAAGAAGGACCCCAAAAGAAAGACTGAACAGCAGATTTGGAAGAAAGAAGAGGTGGTAAAGAAGAACTAGTATCAGCAAAAGGAAAAACATTTTCATCAAACACAACATGGCGAGAGATATAAATTTGGCCAGAGAGGGGATCCAAACATCTGTAGCCCTTATAACTAGGATGGTAACCAATGAAGACACAAGCCTTGGATCGTGGTTGCAATTTGTGGGAACCATAAGGGCGTAACCAGGGGTAACAACGGCAGCCAAAAACTCTGAGAAAACCATAGTCTGGAACCATCTGAAATAACACTTCATAGGGACTAAGATTACCCAATTTAGGAGAGGGCATTCTATTTATCAGATAAACAGCAGTAGCAAGAGTCTCAAACCAAAATTTCAGAGGCACCGATGATTGATCAAGAAGTGTGATGGTTGTCTCAATAATATGTCGATGCTTTCGCTCAGCAACTCCATTTTGTGATGGAGTATGGGGACAACTCAGCTGATGTACAATACCAGAGGTTTTAAGCAAAGTCTGAAATTGACCACTAGTATATTCTCCTCCTCCATCAGTTCGTAGAATTTTAAGAGAAGTGGAAAACTGATTTTCAGCATAAGATTTGAATTCTAAGAATTTAGAATAAACTTCACTTTTATAAGAGAGGGGATAAATCCAGGTAAAATTACTAAAATCATCAATAAACACAACATAGTAGGTAAAAGAGGTATGCACTTGAGTAAAAGGTCCCCAAACATCTGAATGAATGAGAGTAAAAGGAACATGAGTTTTATTAGTAGAAAGAACAAAAGGGAGTCTATGACTCTTAGACACACAGCAAGAATGACAAAAAGTATTACAATCTTGATGACTAAGAGACAAGCCACTCTTATTGGCAATAGTATGAAAAACATCAGAACAAGGATGCCCTAGTCGCTTATGCCAAACAGTAGCAAGAGAACTAGTAGCAGAGAAAGCTTTAGGAGAAAAAGAAGCAGGAAACTGGTAGAGTCCATTGTGATGATGTCCTCTACAGAGAACCTGGTTGGTAAGCTTGTCCTGAATCACAAAGGACTCATTGTCAAAAGTAATACTACAATTGTTATCAGAAGTAAGCTGATGAACAGATAACAAATTTGAAGAAATTTGTGGAACATGAAGAAGATTATTCAGCTTAAACTGGAAAGAAGGAGAGGATATGATACCGGTGCCAGAATTATGGATTGGAAGTGTATTGCCATCACCGATCATGACTTGATCATTTCCTTGGTACGGTTGATAAAGATGAAGATTGTTGAGATCATTTGTGAGATGAGAACTTGCAGCAGAATCAACATACCATGGTGTGGAAGGTACCTGCACAGTAGGAGACATAGCAGGAAATTGAGTTTGAGCAGAAAAAGCTCTAGGATGAAAGGAAGCTGATTGTGAAGGTCCCATGGTATAGGAAGGAAACACTGGTTGAAATGAAGTGTTCAGGCGATGTCTACACTCCAAAGCAGAGTGATTGCCTTTTCCACAGATTTGACATATCAATCCATAGTTCTGAGGTCTGCCTCCTCGTCGGCCGCGGTGATTATTGTACCGACCACTTCTATACTGAGAGCCTTGAGATCTAGGTCCTCCTCTATTCTGGAAAGAGAAATTTCGAGAGGAAGATTGACCAAACATCTGCTGAGGAAAGTTAGATGGGACAGGGGAGACAGCTGAAGCATGATCCGTAGCTGGATAAGTAGGAGCAGAGAAAGCAACAGTGAGATCAGAAGGCCCATGCTTGTGACTGTTTTCAACATGTATAGCTTCAGAACACAAAAGAGAACAGAGGTCTTCCATTGTAAGAATTTCTGATTTGGCTCGGATAGTAGTTTTGAAGGCATTATATTCTTCAGGTAAGCCATTGAGCACCAAGAGAATTAGGTCTTCATCACAGATTGGAGAAGAAGCCAAAGCAAGTTGTTTCGCAAGATCTTTAATTTCTTGCAGATAGGTTGCCATAGACTTGGACTTCTTTGTAGTAGTGCTTAATTGATTCTTGATCTGATGAATATGAGAACGAGACAAGGAGGTAAACCTTTTTTCCAGTGCAGTCCAAACATCTCTGCAATTCTTCAGATGAAGTATGGAAGAAAAAATTGAAGGAGTAAGAGTTGCGATTATACAACTCAGAAGGCAAGAATCAATCAATTTCCATTGTAGAAACTCAGGATTGGGAATTGAATTCCTTTCAGAATCAAGAGTTGTGGCAGAAGGACAAATTATCACACCAAAGATAAGGCAGCCAAATTATCACACCAAAGCACTGGAACAGAAGAATTAAGATGCATATCATGCAGCAACATTTGTAGCCAAGACACCTCAGCCGCAGCTTGAGCCATGGACCGGTATTCAGCTTCGGTAGAAGATCGAGCCACTGTTGGCTACTTCTTCGCAGTCCAAGAAACCAGATTTGAACCCAGATATAGACAAAAACCAGAGGTAGATCGTCGATCACAAGGATCACCAGCCCAATCCGCATCGGAAAAGGCATGAATATCAAAGGAACTGGGAGAAAAATGCAAACCATGAGACAAAGTGCCTTGAACAAATCGGAGAAGACGTTTAACTTTAGCAAAGTCATCTTGAGAAGGATGTTGAAGATGCTGACAGGCCTGATTCACAGCAAAGGCCAAATCGGGGCGAGTAATTGTCAAATATTGCAAACCACCAACAAGACTTCGGTACAGTGAGGGATTGGAAAAAGCTGGAGAAGGACAGATGGATAAAGAAGAAGAAGAAGAACTAAGAGGGGAAGGTGCAGGCTTACATTCAGTCATACCGGCCTGCTGAAGTAATTTAGAAGCATAATGAGACTGAGATAAAAACAAACCAGAAGAGGAAGCAGTGACAGAAATACCCAGAAAGAAGGAAAGCGAACCCAGGTCTTTAAGAGAGAAAACAGAATTAAGCTGAGAGATTAAGGACTGAATATGAGAAGAAGAACTCCCAATGACAAGAATGTCATCAACATAGACCAAGAGATAAGTAAGAGTAGTATCAGTAGAGTGAACAAATAGGGAATTATCACAATGACTAGGAAGAAAACCAAGTTGAAGCAGAAAAGAAGAAAAAGTAGAAAACCAAGCTCGGGGAGCTTGTTTAAGACCATAAAGAGCCTTGTTTAACCGACACACATGAGTAGGAAACTGAGGAGCTTCAAAACCAGGTGGTTGAGCCATAAAGACCTCTTCTTCAAGCTTGCCATTAAGAAAGGCATTAGAAACATCTAACTGTTTAATGGTCCAATTAAAGTGAAGAGCAGCACAAAGAAAGACCCTGATGGTTGGTTGCTTGACTACAGGGCTAAAGGTGTCTAAGAAATCAACACCAGCCTCTTGAAGATAACCTTTAGCAACAAGTCTAGATTTGTACCTAGCAATCGAGCCATCAGAATTCCGTTTGATTCGAAAAACCCATTTACAACCAACGATATTTTGATGAGGAGAAGAAGGAACAAGAGACCAAGTCTTTTGAGCATGAAGGGCCTGAACTTCTTCAAGCATAGACTGATGCCAAGTAGAACATTGCAAGGCATCTTTATAACTGCGAGGCTCAGAGTCAAGAGAGGCAGCAAGGAAACCAACTGTAGAAGACTCTTTGGTTTTACTCCGAGTAAGCATAGGGTGAGAATTAAGTGAAAGAGAAGTGGGACGAGGAAGTATAGGAATAGTAAGGTTAATACCAAGTGGTGAAGAAGATAAAGGAGCAGAGATAAAACCTGAAGTATCGGAGGCAAGAGGAGAAGCAGGGTGGGCTGAGGTAGAAACAGGAACTGAAACAGAATCTGGAGTGGAGCTGAGAGACTTATCCGAGGCAAGAGCTGATGGAGACTTATGACTAGAAGCAGCTGTGGAGTGGAAAGAAGAAGGACATACGGCTGATCCATCAAGATAGCCAAACAATTCTGTTGCTTCAAAGAAATTTTGAACTTGACTTCTCCAAATGGAGTAGTTTGATGTTTCAAGTTTGACAGTAATCAAAGAGGTAAGATTAGAAACAAGAAGAAGAACGTTTGCAGGCACTGATGGTTTCTCAGCTTGAACCACCATTGTTGCTCGTGAGAGCTCTAAGAAAGCTCTGATACCATGATGAGAAAAGAGAAACAGAATATGAAGGATATTATTGAACTGAAAATATGAAAAATCAAGATTACATCTCTTGCAGTCGGGCTGTTGTTTATATACAATTTGATAACCGCCTCAACCTCTAACTGAAGGTTGTTAAAGGGGTTTGCTAACCTACACAACTCTTTGACTAAGATACACTAAAACTCTTAACCTACACATATACTAACTAACATATCCAACTGCTACTCTGCATTATGCTGTTGCTCGTCATTAGCAGTAACAGTATTGGGAAGTATAGCACAGCCTCTGTTGTTATCCTTAACAGTAGTGCTTCTATCTAATGTGCTTTTTGCAAAATTGAAAATGAATCTGCTATTCATGTGCTCCTGCACTGTCCATTTTCATGGAAATTTTGGACTGATTTCCTACAATGGTAGGGGTGTCTTTGGGTGGTGCCAGGGTCTATTGATAGCTTACTTCGTTGGTGGTTAGGATGGAATCATAAGAAATTGGTTAGGAGATTGTGGAGGGCCTTACCTCCAATTGTTCTCTGGTCCATTTGGAAGTTAAGAAATGAATGTATATTTAATAGAGTGCAGCCTAGTGGTTCTGAGTTATGTGAGATTATCAAGATCAGATTTGCTCTATGGATGCTTCATCAAAGGGGATCATGTACTCGGTCAATGACTTCATCAACAACCTAGATCAGATTAAGGATTGCATTTGAGGGCTGCTAGTAGGTTGTATGTAGTGGTAACAGTTTGGTGCTTTGGCCTGCTGTCAGTTTCTACTGTCATATGCTGTCATTTGGTTTATGCAGTTTTACTGAAGTGGTGTTTGTTGTGGTTGCTATTATGTTATATGTGGAGTGTGTTCTGTCTTATTTTGCTCCTCTGTTTGTTGGCCCCCCACCAACTTTTGGCTTGAGCTAACATGTGTGCTCTTCTTAGTGCCAATCTAGTTGGGATTAGGATGTATCATTTTGATGTTTCTTGCTCTTGCCTTCCCTTTGTTGACGTAATTTCATACTTTGTATGGTTTTTTTTTTCGTCAATCAAGTTCATTTATTTGCTTATAAAAAAATACTCTTTTTTGTGCTAAGTTTTTACATTATTTCAAACTTGATTAAATACAAATTAATTTAGTATGTGATTTAAATTTAATTTTTTAATTGAAGAGGATCGCACTAGGTTGGCACAAGAGGGGATCGCACACATATGCAAGGTCAACCAATTAGTTGATTATGAACTAGATTTGAGTTAATTAAAGAAGCCTATATTGATCTAATTTCCTTTACTTTTCATTTAAACTTTATATAATGCATTTACAAACATACAAGTTAATATAACTACTGCAAATATGAGAAAGAATGGGAAGCTAATGAGGATGGAAGAGGAGGTGATGGGGGATGGGAGCTGAAGAGTGGGGAAAGCATTGGAGGGGAAATGAGGACCCTGCGGTGGCTAAAAAGGGGAGAGAAGGCCATGACAATGGCTAAGAATGTGAAAGAAGTGGTGGCTAAGAAGCGTTGTGAGTGAGGGGTTCTAATTGCAAATCTTAGGCTCTATTTGGTAGAGCTCTCTAAACTTAATTCTACCTTTACATTTGAGTGTGGTGTTTGGTTCGCATTTTCAAAAATTAATTCCACACTCACTTTTGAAAACTCTGTCCAATGTGAGAAAATTTAGACTAATCGGTCGTCCCTTCGGACGTCCGGTTGGTCGTCCTCCCGAACATCCGGCCAGTTGACCGGAACAGTGTAAATTTTTATTTTTTTTACAATTGCCACCTGTTATTTTTTATATTTTAAATAAAAAAAATTTCATAATTTTTTAAAATTTTTTATGAGCTTCAAATAGAATTTTGAGTTGTGCATTTGGTTATGAGTTGTAAGTTTTTGTATCAAATATCATATGTCACATCAAAAATTCTCCACTCAATTCAAAACTTTTTCACCAAACAAATTTTTCACACTCAAATCATAATTCCAAAACCCACAAACTCAAAATACAACTCTATTCTCAAATCATATTTAGAAATCTCTACCATCCATTATATACATGTGCTTTTCAATAAACTGATTTTTTTTTGTCCTTTTCTTGATTTATTTTAAATTTAAAAAAATAGCAACTCCACAACTTGATAGAATGATCATTTTACGAGTGAATACCAGAGTTGACTAGACTTCATGATCAAAGATTTATTCCTATCAAATAGTAGTATAAGTGCTTCTCCAACTAAATGCTTCTCAGTTCAATCTATCTACAAGGAATTTGTCACCTCTATTGGGCCAAGACTGAAAATTTCGCCTCTTATTTGAGGGAATCTTGCACCACACATAGTTCAATTTTTTAGCCGGCTACCTTGGCATGGAAGTGCCAAGGTGGCTAAACTCTTGCTTAAGGTTGGCATAAGGGACCCGGTGCTTGCACAGTGCCAATTCTATGGTGATACACTTGAAATGGTGAACTATGTATGAGGATCAAGTATATATCATGTAATACCTTCTACTATTATGATTGGATTTGACTGTAAGATCTACTACATTTACATTGAATGTTTGGGAAACAATAGACGCATATATATTTGTGATTGATGGAAGGTAATGTCATGTGGTACTCTATGGTGTATCTGTGCTGCTAGCCCTGCTGACTTGCTAGCTCTGCTGTAGTGTATCTATACTGTTGTTTTGCTAGCTCTACTGTAGTGTATCTGTGTGTCCGTTGGTTCCTCACCAACAAATTCTTGGTTTGGTGTTGTCATATGATTGTGTGCTGCTTAGTGCCAACCTAGTTGGGATTGGGCTGTTTCACTATGATGGCCTTTGCATCATTCCCCCCCCCCCTCCCCCCTCTTTTATTGATGTTTTTCTTCCTTTCTTGAAAGGTTTTCTCTCATCAATAAAAAATTTTTGGTTGATAAAAAAAAAAAAAAAAAAAAAAAAATTCTCCATTTTTTGACTTTTCGAGATGCCTTTCTAATGACAATTTTTAAGATGATAAGAATTGGTCTTGTAATATTTTTTACAACAAAATTTTAACTTTTGAGAACGGAAAAGTTTAATCCTTGAAAATCATGTATGTTGTAGTGCATCTATCAATACTCTTTCTAAGCTAAATTTTCACATTATTTCAAGCTTGATGTGTGCTTGGGCAGTGGGATGATTCACACATTAATCATTAAACAAAATAAAAAGAGTATATTAAACATTTTATATACATGTACATTATGTTTATGATTAAAATAAGATCAAACTCTTAGCCATTGTTTGGGAAGTGGATTAGAGTGGGTTTGGGGCTACAATAGCCACAAAAAACAAAATAGGCTTTTTAACCCCAATAAGACAAAACATCACATCCAATCTATAATCATTACATTTTCTCTCACAAAAAAAGTCAAAAAATCATTCCCAAACCAAGCTTTTTAGCCCCAGGCTAAAATAGTCAAAAAAATCAAAAATCAAAAAGCCAACCCACTTCTCAAACTTAATTTTTTACATAATTTTCCCTCCATAATTAATACACAGATGATGCCAACTATTAGGGAGGCTGTATTTCCACGCATCATTTAGGGGTTGTTTGGGGTGTCCTAAATAAGTGTACTTTTTGTCTTTTTAGACTAAAAAATTGAAGAAAGAAATATGGATGTTTGGGTTAACTTTTTGACTTTTTATAGAAAAATGTGTATTAAAAAATTGTATAAATTAGTGTGTAGGGGAAAATTAGGATTGGGAGTTGTGCAGCCGTAATTTTTGACTTTTGGTGAATAGTGATAACTTTTTAACTTTTTGAGTAACTTTTTGGCTTTTTTTCAACTTGCCAAACTTGACCTTACTCTATATACAAACACTTAATGAATAAATTTTATGCTACAATTTTACCACTAAATAAATTTACTAATATAGACATAAGTATACAAATCTCACCTCAAATTTAAGATTTCTTAATACACATCTTTGAAATTAAAAAAACTCTTAGAACACTTCTATTAGAAGTCTAACATTAAATCCTAATTTTATTCTCTATGGTTTCTCAATCAACTTTCTGAAGTCTACATCTTTCTAAAATCTTCATCTTTTAAATTTATTCTTACCCAAGCCTCACATTAGAAAACTAGCATCATAAGTTGCTTCAGAAGTTCAGGTCTGAAAAATCCACTCCAATTCAGAAGTGCAGGTTTGAACAAATGAGAATGGTTCGGTTGTAGTCCTTCGAGGAAAAAAGTTTAATTCTTAAGTACAAATCCGAAATTTTATTTTTGGTTCGGTAGTAGTCCTCCGAAAGAATAAGTTTAATTCGAAAGTACAAGTCCAAATTTTTTTTTTTTGGGTTCGAAAGTTGAAGTTCAAGTGAGAGAAAATTGTTCAATTTACTGAACCTTTGGATTCTCATATGAAAAATCAATATCTGCACACTTTAATGGCAAACAACTCCGTTAATTATTTTCTTCAACAAAACCACGTAGTTTGATATTTTATTAAGATACATGAGTAGGTATAACAAATAAATTATAAAAAAATAGTAAATATTAAAACATTAATATACAAAATTAAAATCTTTTTACTTTTTATAAATATATATATATATATTTTTATTCTCCAGTGATGTAATTCTCCCATTATTAATTAATGGGAAGTGTTTGCACATTCTATGCAACTTGCGTAAATTCTCATAAATATATGTAAATTATCTCACAAAATCGCATAATTTAAACACAAATTCACCTAAATTAATCCATAAAAATTTTAAAAATCTCAACTTAGCATAAATTCTCATAAACATACGTAAGTTACCTTACAAAATTGCGTAACTCATCACAAATTTGCATAAGTTAAGCTATAAAACATTTAGTAAATTCTCACAAAAATGTGCAACTGAAATTAAAAAAATACAAAAATAATGACATACCATATGCCTTGCACACTCAAAAAGTTTTGTTAATTATAGTATGAGGTGTCTGTCTCATATAAACTGGAATGGAAATAATCAGTTCCCTTCATGCTAAAAATATTTTTAGTCTATAGATTTTATTATCTTAATAATTATTTACATATAATAATAATAATAATCAATGTGTTTGGTTTCAATTTTTTGGATTCAATTTTTTAAAAATTGAATATTTTATTTTTCCTTTTTTAATTTTTATTTTTAGTGAATATTTTTAAAATTTTAAGCAATTTTTTTAGTTTTTAGATTTACCTTACTTAGATGTATCTAAAAAATATAATATTTGTAAAGCAATATTTTAAAAAATCAATAAATAGACAAGAATACAAAAAATATACTGAATTTTCATATATTTTTTTATTTATATTTTTGGTATTTGGTGAATTTTCTAAATAATTTTTTCACAAATATTATATTTTTTAAGTATATTGATGTTAAGTGTATCTAAATTTTTTTTAAAAAAAAATAGCTTAGAATATTTTAAAAACTCAGTAAAAAAAAAATATGAAAAATAAAAAATTTTGACTTTTTAAAAAATGAATTCTAAAAATTCAAACAAAACAAGCTGAATAACGCTCAAAATCTCTACTAAAGTTAATTAGGAGAGAAAATTTGGGGGAAAAAAGGAAAATACTTCGTAGCTCGAAATAGATAGCTCGAATAGTGGCTCGAATACCCAAAACGATGTCGTTTTGGAATTTTTTTTTTTCTTTTTCTTTTTTTTCTTCCATTTTGGAGTTGAAACGCAGAAGAGGGGAAGAGAGAAAGAGAGAGAAAGAAGAGAGAGGAGGAGCACCACCGCCGTCGCCTCACCGCCGCCGAGGATTGTCGCTGCTCGTCGCCGGCCGTCGCTGCTCGTCGGCTCTGCCTCGCCTCCGCCCCCGCCCCCCGCCTCCAGCCCCATTTGTTGGACCCCCTCCAGTCTCTCCTCCTCCTCCCCCTCCAGTCCCTCCTTCTCCTCCTCCTTCTTCTTCTTCTTCCTTCTTCTGATCTGCAAACCCACTCTCGAGCCACAACATTCGAGCTACCTAGCGGGGTCGGGAAAAAAAATGCTACATCAAAATTAAATATGAGTTGTACGACTTGTCGGGAATAAATAGAACTTCGTGTACTTAATTGTTTTTGTTAAAATAATAATATGAATATTAGAAATTTTAAATTTGCCCCCAAATGAAATTATATTTTCTTGATTTACTTTAAAATTAAAAAAATAAATAAATAAATAGCAACTCCACAACTTAATAAAATAGACATTTTATAAGTGAATACATGAGTTGATTTAGATTTCATGATCAAAGTTTTATTCCCGTCAAATAGTAAACTGTGCGTACCAGATTCCGCATTAGATGAAAGTGGATTAGGACTCCGCACTCGGTTGGACTATCCAAGGATTGAGGTTCCTGCCACAAGAAGCACTGTTAGAGCTGCCTGGCCGGGGTTGGCCGGATAAGCCCTCCGATGTGGGAATTAGTGATCAGAGAAGAGATGTAGAGAGTTTTGTTTGTAGTAAGTGGGGTTCAGCTCAGATCAGTTCAGTTACCTTCAATGTGAAGTTCATGTAGTATATATAGGGTTCCTTGCTTGTTGCTCAAGATGGTTTCATGGAGCTCAGGTGCTGCCAAGTTTCCTTTTAGCATTGCCCAAGGTGGGAGACCACCTGGTAGTTGTCATAGAATGTATATACTCATTGTAGTCATGCTGATAACAAACCACATTCTTCTAGTTTAACAGCTTCCGTGATTCTAGGTGTAGGGGACCAGCTGAGGTGGCATCCTCCATGTGCATGCATTCATAGCTTTTACGTTTCTCTAAGGGGTTTCCTCAGCTCGGTACCATTGTGCCTCAGCTCGGCCTTTTACAAGATCGTTTATAGAGATGGGCTGGTCCATTCGGATATCTTTGTATGGGCTCGGCCCACTTTAGTTCGGCCCATATATTAGGTCTTGCAGCTTGGCCCAGCCTAGCATCGCTGCTGGACTAGCCTTTTCACTGCCGGTTGGGCCCAAGTGCTTGAGGACTTGGGTAGACTATTGATAATGGAGTTGGGCTCAATTGGCTTGCCCATATATTCATCTAACCCACTTGGATTTGGGCTTTAGTGGATTGGGTCGACCCAAGGCTTGGATCCGACCCATTTCATATTCAGCCCCTTCATTTGCCCCCTAGCTCGCGCTAAGGTTCCCTTTGGGAGGGAGCTATTGTTTTGCTCTCCAAGCGCCGCGTCGCTTCGATTCTACTTTAGTTCGGCCTTGGTGACGGTTCAATCCTGACACACAACCCCTGCATACGTCCTTTCGTGGTGACACGTGGCGACGTGGGATAGGTGTGCAGAGATATTGCGTCGATTCCATACCGAAGGTCGTGCTTCATGTACCTTCACGCCGGCTGGTGTAATAAATGCTCTGGCTGTCAATCCAAATCCCTTTATCTGTTTTTTTGTTCTTTTAGAGGGTTTCAAAGAAAAAAAGAAGAACCCTTCCCGTTCCTCTGAACCAGTCTCGTTAGTACTCTGCTCAGACTTTTTGCTGCCGGTCTTGCTTCAGCGCCGCCCGTTCGCTACCGTTGCTCTGATCTTTGTAAGTCCGCTTGTGATCCTTCTTCTCTTGTCTTTTTCTGTTTCAATCGTCTTGTCTGGCCCTTGCGCTGTTGTGTTCCCCATCTTGGTATCTGAGTTCTACCCCTGTACCACTAGGTTCGGTTTGATGGGAAAGTTTCGCTCATTAGCTGATACTCCTGAGGCCATGGCCATGTTCCGTCGTGATTACAATATCCCCAATGACGTGACCTTTTCGCTAGCAAAGGTCGATGCCAAGTGTATGGGCACTAGGAATACCGCCGCTTTTCCGGTTACATCTATTGTCGAGGGAGGGGTTCGTTTTCCTCTCGACCCTCTGGTGCGCCGATTTCTGCACTAGGTTCAACTCACCCCAATGCAAGTATCTGTTAACCTGTTTTGTGTCGTATGTGGTGTATCTGCTTTCAACAAATGGTTGGGCTTGAATCTCGATATTTGGGACATTTTGGGCTGCTACACTCTTTCTCATAACAAGGATCATAGCACGTACTACCTGCGTGTTTGTTCGATCGACTGTCATCTGGTGACTGGTTTGCTTGATTCAGACAAGCACAATGATGATTTTATGCAAGTTGGTGGTAACTGGGAGTTCCCCGCCGGGACCGAATTCCAGTCCGAACGGATGCCTCTGAAGGATGGCTACCCAGGTTCGAATCCTTCCTCCAGTGTCTTTTGTATTTCTTGCCTTTGTTTTGGATGTTGTTTTAATGTGGTACTTCTTTTTTGCAGAGGCCTCTCATTTTCAGCGAAGGCTAAACCGGGAGAATACTGAGGCCATCAAAGCCGTTCTGAGGTACAAAAGCTAATTCCAAGGGAATTCTGGTTTGATAAGCATCAAAGCTAATTCTGTTTGATAAGTACCAAAGCTAATTCCATTTGGTAAGTACCAAAGCTAATTCCGTTTGATAAGCATCAAAGCTAATTCCGTTTGATAAATATCAAAGCTATTTCCGTTTGGTAAGTACCAAAGCTAATTCCGTTTGATAAGCATCAAAGCTAGTTCCGTTTGATAAACATCAAAGCTATTTCTGTTTGGTAAGTACCAAAGCTAATTCCGTTTGATAAGCATCAAAGCTAATTCCATTTGATAAACACCAAAGCTTATTACAAAAATTTGATAGTCTTGAGAGAAGTGGGGAGGCCTCTGTATTGGCCAAAAGGTAAATGTCTTTACATCCTGATAAAGAAGTTGGGGTTTAATTCTATTGATAATATTTCTTGAGATTTGCTACATTCCAGGGCCGAGGTATGGCTCTGCCTTTGAGATCCTCTAGGTAGTAATCTTCATTTCTAGCAGCAATTGTGACCTTGTACGAACCTTCCCAGTTAGGCCCAAGTTTTCCATCGCCAGGCACTCTTTTGTGATCCATAACTTTCCTCAAAACCAGTTCTCCTGGTGTAAATTGCCTTAGGAAAACTTTTTGGTTGAAACTCTTGATGAGCTGCTGCTGATACGCTACAAGTCTGATCACTGCGGCTTCTCTTCGCCCTTCTGCCATATCCAGTGCTTGTGCAATAGCTTCCTTATTACTGGTGCTTTCAAACAATTCAGACCGAAGGGTTGGGAGACCTACTTTGAGTGGGATGATGGCCTCTATTCCATAAGTTAGGGAGTAAGGTGTTTCTCCTGTTGAGTGTTGTGTTGTGGTTCGGTATGCCCATGGTACGTGGGGTAACTCGTCAACCTATTTTCCTTTTGTATGCTCAAGCCGTTTCTTTACTCCGTTGATGATGGTTTTGTTTGATGCTTTTTCCTGTCCATTATTTTGTGGGTACCCTGGAGAAGAGTTCCTATACTCGATCCTAAGGTTGGCACATAACTTTCTGAAGATCTTTCCATCGAATTGTGTTTCGTTATCTGCAATCAGTATCCGCGGGATGCTAAAGCGCACCACCACGTTTCTCATGAAAAACCGCTTTGTGTCCGTTTTTTTGATACTTGCTAGCGCCTCGACTTCAACCCACTTAGTGAAATAGTCAGTTGCAGCAATGAAGAATCGCCTGCTCCCAGTGCCTCGTGCCAATGGTCCAACAATATCCAGACCCCATTGGGCAAAGGGCCATGGGCTGGTGAGTGGAGTGAGAGTTTTGGCTGGCTGATGAATGAGTGGAGCAAATCTCTAACATTTATCACACTTCTGTACATACTGCTACGCATCTTGTTGCATCTGTGGCCACCAGTACCCGTGAGTGAGGGCTCGGTGCGCCAGTGACCTTCCACTAACATTGCATCCACAAATCTCATCGTGAATTTCGTAGAGAACATTCTCGACCAGATTTGGATGCATACATAGAAGATAAGGGCCAAGATAGGAGCGTCTGTACAGCTTTCCAGATGGTGAGATCTAGAACCGAGTTGACCTTTGTCTGACTTTGTTGGCTTCCTTTTTATCTTTGGGAAGAGTACCAGATTTTAGAAAAGCAAGTATTGGATCCATCCAGCTCGGCTCTGGGTTGCTACAGAGGACTGGAGATGCAATGCTTGATTTTGGCATGAACTCAACCCAAACTTTTCTAGCATCTTTGGTAGCTACTGATGAGCTGAGGCAAGCCAGCGCATCAGCATGGTTGTTTTTGTCCCGACTAATTCGTTCCACTCGTATGGATTGAAATTTTTTGAGTAGGTCTTTGGCCTTGTCTGCGTACATAGCCATTCTTTCATCTCGTGTTTCATAGACCCCAGAAAACTGGTTTACCACTAGTTGTGAATCGCTGAAAACAAGAAGCTGTTCTGCA
Source organism: Camellia granthamiana (assembly GCA_036172215.1). Taxonomy (NCBI): domain Eukaryota; kingdom Viridiplantae; phylum Streptophyta; class Magnoliopsida; order Ericales; family Theaceae; genus Camellia; species Camellia granthamiana. The sequence continues at coordinate 20,759,909 of CM069910.1, read as the reverse complement.
CTGAAGTATTCGGCATTACGTAAGCCAGCCAATAACGCTTCGTATTCTGCCTCATTGTTTGAAGCCTTCCAACCGAGCCTGAGAGCCTATTTCCAGATAAATCCTTTCGGTGAGATAAGTACTACTCCTGCCCCCGAGCCTCGGTTATTGGATGACCCGTCAACATAAAGCTGCCAGATGTTTCCAATAAAAAGTTTCCATGCTTCCGAAGCGCAGTGCTTTCCTTGTTCGGTAGTGCGTGGCACCTATGCTGAACTGGGATTCCCTGGTTCGGTATTCTAGGTGGGAGCAAATTCTGTGACGAAATCTGCTAAGACCTGGGCCTTGATTGTCGTCCTGGGTCGATAGTGAATGTCAAACTCACCAAGTTCTAACTCCCATTTTGCTGTTCGGCCAGAGAAATCGACTGGGCTGAATATAGATCTGAGGGGGAATCCAGTGAGGACATTGATGGTATGCCCCTGGAAGTAGTGTTGTAACTTCCTCGAGGCGATAAGTAGCGCGTAAGCTAACTTTTCCAAGGGTAGATACCGTGTCTCAGCATTTAGTAAAGTCTTGCTAACATAGTATACTGGCCTCTGTTCCTTTTTAATTTCTCGAATTAGTACTGCGCTTACGGCATGATCTGAGACTGCTAGATATAGGTACAGCTCCTTTCTTGGTTCTAAAGTAGACAGAAGAGGTGGTGTGCTGAGGTATCTTTTGAGACTTTGCAGTGCTTCGGTACACTTGGAACTCCATTCAAACGCTGCCCTTTTTCTCAATAATTGGAAGAAGGGCTTCATCCGATTTGAAGATTTGCTGATGAACCGATTCAGGGCAGCCGCCATTCCGGCCAGTTTCTATAGCTCTTTAGCCTTTGTTGGTACTTCAAGATCTTGTATTGCTTTGATTTGATCCGAATTCGCCTCGATTCCTCTGTGAGTGACCATGTATCCCAAGAACTTCCCTGTTCCTACCCCGAAAGCGTATTTCGAGGCATTGAGGCAAAGCTGATGGTTTTTCAGGATGCCAAAAACTTTTCCCAAGTCTGCAAGGTGGTTTGTAGCGAGCTTGCTTTTTATTACCATATCATCTATATAAGCTTCCATGGTTTTCCCAAGTTGTTCCTTGAACATCTGAGTGATCATTCGTTGGTAGGTTGCTCTAGCATTCTTGAGGCCGAACGGCATTACTTTGAAGCAGTAAGTTCCCCTTGGAATGATAAATGATATCTTTTCTTGATCTGGACCGAACAGTGGTATCTGGTGATAGCCGCTATAAGCGTCCAGAAAGCCCGTGCGCTCATGCCCTGCTGTTGAGTCTACTAGTTGATCGATGCGAGGCAGCGGAAAGCTATCTTTAGGACAGACTTTGTTTAAGCAAGTGAAGTCAATGCAAACTCTCTATTTTCCGTTCTTCTTTTTTACTACGACTGTGTTGGACAGCCATTGTGGGTACTGAACTTCTCTGATTGCTCCCGATGCCAGGAGTTTTTCGACTTCGGCAATTATTGCTTCAGTGTGCTCAACTGAGGATCTCCGACTTTTCTGTACAATGAGCCGAGCGGAGGGGTTGATGTTGAGCTTGTGGCAAGCAAATTCTGGGTTCAACCCTGGAGTATCATATGATGACCATGCAAATACCTCCATATTTTTCCTCAGCAGTTCTAGCAGCTGAAGTTTCTCATCAGCGCCTAGAGAGGTACCGATAATGAAGTATTTTTCTGGATCATCCTTTTTTACCAGGACTTTCTCCAAATCCTCTACTATCTTTTCCACTAGGGCTCCCCTTATATCTTTCAAGACTGGCTGTTCGGCCACTTCTACTGTCTGTACCCTGTTGTAGAGTTGTTTTGCCTTTAGTGCCGCCATGAAGCAATGTTTGGACGCAACTTGATCCCTTGAGATCTGCTCTACTCCGTGTTCCATTGGGAAACGGACGAGCTAGTGGTAGGTTGGAGGGACGACCTCCATTTGATGAATCCATGGACGGCCAAGTATGGCGTTGTAAGGGGATGGTGTATTAATAACTAGAAACTCTATCTGGAGGGTTTTTGTTCCTTCCACAACTGGCAACATTATTCTGCCAAGCGGCCATTCTGGCTGTGAATTGAAGACAACTAAGGGGGCTACTGCTGGGGTGAGGTGCTGCTCGGAGAGACCAAGCTCTCTGAACAAGTCATAATACAATATGTCTGTTGTACTGCCTTGATCTACCAGGACTCGTTTTATGTCAAACCGTTTCCCAATTCCCACAGTTATAATAAGTGCATCAGTATGTGGGTGTTGTATGCCTTCTAAATCTTTTCTAGTAAATGAAACAGTGCACAAGGGAGATTTGGGTACCGTGCGTACCTTTTTCAATGCAGGCTCTACTGACATGACCTGCTAAATTTGCATAGCCTTAGCAATCTTTTCTTTTAGTATCTCCTCAAGTTCCTGAGTTGCTGTTCCATGGATCACATTTATTATCAACCGAGGTGGGTGCTCAATATTCGGCTCTGGTGGTGGGTTCCCCGGTTCGGTCACTTCTTTATCTTGATCAATGTAATCCCAGAGGTGCCCAGCTACTACTAGGTCCTCTAAGTGTTGCTTCAGTGCCCTGCAGTTCTGAGTCAAGTGCCCTCTGTCTTGATCGTAAGTGCATTTGAGCTTCTGATTGCGTCGAGCCGGATCTCCCAACATTTTCAGCGGCCAAACAAAGAAGGGCTCTCTCTTGATCTTTTCCAAGATTCGATAGATCGGTTCTTTGAATACAGTCACGATGGCTTCGTGAGATTTGGACTTATCCACCTCATTCACCGTGAGCCCTCGGTGTTCTCCTCGATCTGTTCTCTTCTTGTGCCGAGCTGTTTGTTCTGCTAATGCTACCTCGATGGGGATCTGATCATCTTCGAGGAGAGCGTACTGTTCAATCCTGGCATGCAAATCTTTCAATGTTGTGGCCGGGCACTTGGTAAGTGATTGTCTCAACTTACTTTCCGGGCGTAGGCCATGTTTGAAAGACATAACAGCCATCTGCTCATTGCACACGTTTTCCTCCAGGTCATTTTACTCTTCCCAGTACCTCCTAGCATAACTGCGTAGTGTTTCTTCCTGCTCCTTTCGGAGACCGAATAGTGTATCTGGCTCTTTCAGGGATCTTAGTGTTAGAGACGAACCTAGCTAGAAACTTTTCGGAGAGCTGCTTCCAGCCATGAATTGATCTAGCGGGGAGTCAATCGAACCATCGAAGTCTGGTTTCTCCCAAGCTGGATGGGAAGACTTTGCACATCAGTGCCTCATCTCGACTCCATAGAGACATCATCTATCTGCAATGGCTAATATGCGCCAGTGGGTCCGACTTCCCATTATACGAAGTGAACTTTGGTGGGGTGAATTTTTTTGGAGGTCTCATGGCCTCAATTTCCGAGGAGAATGGTAAGGAGACGAGCCTATCCAGCGCTCGGTGCTCTCTCTGGTGAATGGTATGACCCAAATGATCCCGATGTTGCTCGTTCTGCTTGTTGCCGATCAACCAAGTACGAAGGTCTTGAGGAGGGTATTCAGTCTGTTGGCTAATCGTCTTCTGCCTCTTAGCCTTTCTCCGGCGTGACCCACGGGTGTGGCTGCTCGCCGCCTCACTCTGTACCGGGATAGGTTGGCTTTGTTATCCAGACTCATTTCTGGGGAACTTCTTCATTAGTGGCTCTCTGGATGAGGTCCTCCGTCGCAAGCGAGAGGGCTCTACTTCAGTCTTCTTTTCCGTTGGATCACCCAGCACCCTTTTAAGTTGTGCTTTCAGCTCCTGTATCTCCATCCCCATGGAGTCTATGATTCGATCTATGTAATCCTTTTCCAAAAGAAAGTGATGAGAAGAACCTCCAGCGAAAGGTAATCGATGCTCGACGGATTCAGGGGTCCGGTTATTGTTTCCAGTTTGTTCTTCTAGGACTATTGGGAGTGCCAAGCCTTTGTCCTTTCTCTTCTCTGTCTGTGGAGTATGTGTCGAAGGTGGGATGTCCTCAATCCCCATCGCCGGAACTGAGTGCAGAGCTTAGAGACAAAGTGATCCACGCTCACCGCACCAATTGTGCGTACCGGATTCTGCACTAGATGAAGTGGATCGGGGCACCGCACTCGGTTGGACTATCCAAGGATTGAGGTTCCTGCCATAAGAAGCACCGTTAGAGTTGCCCGGCTGGGGTTGGCTGGATAACCCCTCTGGTGTGGGAATTAGTGATCGGAGAAGAGATGTAGAGAGTTTTGTTTGTAGTAAGTGGGGTTCAGCTTAGATCAGTTCAGTTACCTTTAATGTGAAGTTCATGTAGTATATATAGGGTTCCTTGCTTGTTGCTCAAGATGGTTTCATGGAGTTCAGGTGCTGCCAAGTTTCCTTTTAACATTGCCCAAGGTGGGGGACCACCTGGTAGTTGTCATAGAATGCATATACTCATTGTAGTCGTGCTGATAACAAACCACATTCTTTTGGTTTAACAGCTTCCATGATTCTAGGTGTAGGGGACCAGCTGAGGTGGTATCCTCCATGTGCATGTATTCATAGCTTTCACGTTTCTTTAAGGGGTTTCCTCAGCTCGGTATCATTGTGCCTCAGCTCGGCCTTTTACAAGATCGTTTATAGAGATGGGCTAGTCCATTCAGATATCTTTGTATGGGTTTGGCCCACTTTAGTTTGGCCCATAGATTAGGTCTTGCAGCTCGGCCTAGCCCAGCATCACGGCTAGACTAGCTTTTGTATTGCGGGTTGGGCCCAAGTGCTTGAGGACTTGGGTAGACTGTTGATCATGGAGTTGGGCTTAATTGGCTTCCCCATATATTCATCTAACCCACTCAGATTTGGGCTTTAGTGGATTGGGCCGGCCCAAGGCTTGGATCTGACCCATTTCATATTTAGCCCCTTCATAAACCAAACATAAATAGTCACCATACATAATTTTTTTCTAAATCACTTTTTTTCGTGCATGATATGAACCATATAGATTCTTATTTTTTACCCAAAAAAAAAAAAAAAAAAATAGCAACAGCAATCACTTGCACTATTTCCCATATAGAAACCATCTGGTTTTACAACCCAGACACGCGTCCAAGGTTGCTCGGGTGTTTCGCAATCACTTGCAGTAGTTTTGTTGAAAACATCAAAGGTGGTGAACTTTGAATTCCATTGGAATGCGCAGAAGAAGAGAGTAGTTCCAAAGAAGTTTTCCCTAAATTTCCAATTGAAGTCCTGACCATTGCTCAGAAAATGGTAGTCAAGATCGTCGTCTTTCGATTGGCAATGAATTAACAACGGGGTGGGATCGTCTGGGACTGCACTGATGATGATATGAACCCGGAACTTTATGAAGTATTGTGCAAGAACATGATTTGAGCAAACAAAGTAAAAGGCCAAGATGAGAGTTGGAAGAAGAGAATAGTTCATTATCATATGCCTCATTCTAAAACTTGAAAGAAGTGTTTTGAGTTGTTCTTGTTCCCATTTTGCCCATGTGTGTATTTAGTATAAATAGTACTTGTCTAGCTGTCATTAAATGTGTTTCTATTTACACTGTAATAAATCACTAAATATAATTATGAGCATTTAACTAGATGGATAATGCCAAAGACTCATATATTTATACTCATAAATTCACCTACAATTATGTTGCATAGGAGTTGGGTCTACCATCATTAAATTGTGAATACTTTTTCAAGTTCTCAAACATTTTCCTAAATAGATTATCAATAAGTTAACCCATTCATTATATATTTTTATACACTTTTCATAAAAAATTTAAAAAATATATTGTAAAAGTCAACTCCTAAAAGAAACTTTTAGTTTACCATTATTTTTTTATTCAAATAGGCCCAATTTATATTAGGGAAAGTTACCAATAAATCCTAAATGTTGAAATTGTGCTCCATTTAGTCCCAACTTTTTTTCTTTTGATCTATTTGGTCCCTTCTATTGCTGAATGACGTAAATACCACTACATATTTTTCTGAACGCTTGAATAGGTGATGTGCAACGTGTCACATTGAGGGTGATCGGTGGGTGCCAAACATCAACAAAGCACACTAAGGCTCTTTATGCTTTTATGAGGGTGATTGGTGGGTGTCACATATCAACAAAGTACACTAAGGCTCTTTATGAGGGTGATCGGTGGGTGTCACACATCAACAAAGTACACTAAGGCTCTTTATGCTTTTATGAGGGTGATCAGTGGGTGCCACACATCAACAAAGTACACTAAGGCCCTTTGTGAGGGTGATCGGTGGGTGCCACACATCAACAAAGTGCACTAAGGCTCTTCATGCTTTTTGCCTTCGAATGATGTATGTCACATGACACACACAAGGAAGGGTATATTTGACCGCTCAATGTTACCAAATAAAGGAAATAGGATCAACTGGTAAGATATTCCCCAACTAATAGGACTAATCAGAACAATAGAAATAACCTTAGGACCAATCGGTAAAACTGTTTGTCAGATAGGATTTATTGGTAAATATCCCTTTATATTATGTATATTTATTTTAAAACATTGCTAGGAACACATAAATGGACACACATGTCTCATAAAGAATAGATCCACATGTGGGTCCAATATCATGTGGATCTCATCCCTTGTGAAACATGTTTGTTTGATCCTATATGCACTTAGATTTATCGGTGGTAGTACTAAATGTACCAATTAGTATACCAATTAGTGTATCAACATATGTTGTGACATTATTATTGAGTCCGCCCATTATACAAATTACAAATACTTAAAACTTTTAAAATTATGTCACATTCCCAATTAATACATTAATTGATATACCAATTAGTGTACATAGCATTATTATAGATTTATAGGGTTTCTAAAATTTCACTTACCTCCTTTATTTTTTCTAACATTATCAATATTTCCTTTTCTATCATATATTTCTTAAATATTGTCAAGTGTGCTCCAGTCCAGATTACGGATTGAGAATTTGCCTCCCTTTCACTATTGTCCACATGCTCTCTTATGTCAATACTCTTTTTTGCGCTAAGTTTTTATATTATTTTAAACTTGATTAAATTACAAATTAGTTTAGTATGTGATTTAAATTTAAGTTTTTAATTGAGGAGGTTTGCAATGCAAGGTCAACCAATTAGTTGATTATGAATTAGATTTGACTTAATTAAAGAAGCCTATATTGATCCAATTTCCTTCACTTTTTGTTTAAAGTTTATATGATGCATTTACAAACATACAAGTTAATATAACTACTGCAAATATGAGATGGAAGGGGAAGTTAATGAGGATGGAAGAGGAGGTGATGGGGGATGGAAGCTGAAGAGAGGGTGATCAGAAAGCCTTTTTTTTTTTTTTGATCGGCAAAAGAAGAAACTTTATTGATGAAAAATTAATTACATCAAAAAAGAAGAGGATGAAAGAAAAGGAGTGCAAAAAGCATCAAAGCGAACAGAAGGATTCCAACTAGGTTGGCACCCAACAGCACACCCAATCATGTGCTAGCACACCAACAAGTTGATGAGAAACCAACCTAAACCAAAATGCACCAAAATACAACTACTACTCCAACAGATGTTCCAAGGAAGAGCCCTTGCAACCTTAGCATAGAATGGGAAATGAAGACCCTGCGGTGACTGGAAAGGGAAGAGAAGGCCACGACAATGGCTAAGAATGGGAAAAAAGTAGTGGCCAAGCGGTGTTGTGAGTGAGGAAGGTTTTAATTGCAAATCTTTTAAATTTTTTATTGTATCCATTATATACACGTGTTTTTTCAACAAACTATTTTTTTTTTCTTTTCTTGATTTATTTTAAATTTAAAAATAAAATAAAATAGCAACTCCACAACTTGATAGAATGATCGTTTTATGAGTGAATACCAGAGTTGATAAGACTTCATGATCAAAGATTTATTCCCATCAAATAGTAGTGTAAGTGCTTGTCTAACGAAATGCTTCTCAGTTGAATCTGTCTACAAGGAATTTGTCTCCTCTACTAGGGCCAAGATTAAAAATTTCGCCTCTTATTTGGGGGAATCTTGCACTACACACAGTTCAATTTTTTAGCTGGCTAGCTTGGCATGGAATTTGGTGATACACTTGAAACGGTGAACCATATCCTTCTACATTGCTCTAAAGTCTGGAAAATTTGGTCTACTGCCATAGATTGGTGGAGAATGGTCTAGGTGACACCCAGTTCGATTCAAGACCTCTTCGTACAATAACACATCCAAGGCTCATTGGGTGTTTGGCAATAATTTACCAAAGTTTTGAAGAAAACATAGCTTGTGTCCATTGAATTCCACTGAAATTGGCAGAAGAAGCGAGTAGTTTTCGAAAATTTTTCCCTAACACCGTGTTTGGTTGGGGATTTGATGAAAGATTTGGAAAGGGAAATGTAAAATGTGAATAAAATATACCTACATTTCATCTAGTTTCACACATCTTTTCCTTTTCTTTTTCCAAATCCCTTCCCAAATCCTCCAAACAAACACAGCAAAAAGCTCCAATGGAAGTCCTGACCATAGTTCAAGAAATGCTCTCCAAAATCATCGTCTTTCGATTGGCAACGAATCTTCAATAGGCTGGGAAAGTTTTGGACTTGACTGATGATATGAACCTCAAGGGTAAGGGTTGGGGTTGTGCAAGAACATGATTTGAGCAAGCAAAGTAAAGGACTAAGATGATGATTGGAAGAAGAGAATGGTTTGTCATCATATAATTTGAAAGAAGTGTTTTTTGAGTAGTTGTTATTGCTGCCTTTTGCCCATGTGTGTATGCGTATAAATAGGACTTGCATTTTGCATTTACAGTAAATATAATTAATTGCTTGTAAAATAAATTTTTATACTTTGAAAAAATTTGGGCAAATTTTACTCTCTTTTTTTTTTTTTTTTTTTTGAAGACAAAACAAGATGCTCTAAAGTGTCATCACTACATCCATAAGCTTAGGCCCAGGCCCCAAGGTAGCCGGTTGCCGGCCTGATTTAACCCAACCCAAAGGAAGGGACTCACTATCGAGGCACCAATAGAGCGCAACCACATGCCATAGACGAGCCCAAGTTTTGAGGGAAGTATAGGCAAGGTCTCCGAAGCGAGCCAGCTGCAAAGCAGCAAAATTCGCCCCTTCGAGGAATCGAACTTGGGTCATGCCTGAGGAGAGGGATGCCTTCTCCACTAGGCCACCACCCCTGATGATGGGCAAATTTTACTTTGTTCCTGACTTTTTAATTGTCTTATAGTCAATTCCTAAATTTTGAGTCAAGTAGTAATTTGTTCTAGGGAAATTTTATGTATACACACCATGCAAACTCTCAGTACATGCCACCAATATGTTCAGATATAAAATTTTGAACAAATATGAAATGTTCGGATTTAAAGTTAACAATAAAAATAAATTGTTCAAAAATACATTCTGTTCAATTATTTATATCTGAAACAACTGCTTTATGTTCATAAATTTATATCTGAATATTTGACTTTTGTTTGGAAATTTATATGCAAACATCATTTGTGGTGTGTACTGAGAGTTTATATGGTGTGTAAATAGAATTTACCCTTTGCTCTATTTACATAATGCCATTTACAAAATTAACAAAGAATAACCAGGTGATAGTATTAATTGTACTTAGCACCCTTGTACTTTTTTCAAAATTTCACTTTAATCTTTAGCATTGTTGTACTTCTACTAAAATCTTACTTCAGCCCCTACAATTTAATTTTCCTCTAAATTTTTTAAACGATGTTATTCAACTGGACCCAATTGTTACTTGACTTAAAATGTAAAGGTTAACTGAGGCAACTAACCACCGGGGTTAGTGGCCCAGTGGTAAAGGCATTGCCTTCCCACAATAGTGAGTCAAGTTTGACTCTTGTGGGGCATGAAATATTAGATTTTCCAATGGCTCTTTTCTGAGACCTCGCGTTGTACTTCAATTGAACTTTGACCCTACTAGGGGGTGGTTGATGAGCTTCACTAGTGCCTCGGTGGTAGATCCAATCCTATGGGTTGTGTTAAATCAAGTATACTCTAATCGAACCTTGACCCTGCTAGGGGGTGGTTGATAAGTTCCACTGGTGCCTCGGTGGTAGATCCCTTCCTATAGGTTGGATTAAATCAGGCCGACAATTGGTTATCCTGGGGTTTGGACTTACGGATGCTATGATGACACCTCTGAGCATCCTCTCTTTTTTTTCCTTTCTTTTTTTTCCTCAAAAACTGAGACAATTAAAAAATAGGAAGCAAGATAAGATTTTATGTAAAGTACAAAAATACAAAGGTACAAAGTTGTAATTTGTCCAAAAAATTTCAAGAGATACCACTGAAAAGCACCCTTACCCAATTTTAAATAATATTTTATAAAAACATATTTAAATTATTTCAGTATAATAAATTCTAAGAAGTCTACACTTTTAAAATAAAATAAAATAAATTATAAGTGTGCATCCAACAGTCCGACTTGCAATTAAATAAATTAAAGCACAATTTTATTTCAAAGGACCTGAGTTCTTTTCGTATTTATGTTTGTTTTTTACATCATGGTTCAATCGCTGCCTAAACAACCCTCAAAATACAAAGCTTGATAGAAACCATCTGGTCTCACTGACCAGACACGAAGCCACGGCTCCTCTTGTCGTTGACAATGGCGCTCCAAGGTACTGGAGAAAACATCAAAGCTTTGGTCATTGGCATTCCACCCGAACCCGCAGAAGTAGAGAATAGTTCCGAAGAAATTTTCCCTAAAGCTCCAACGGAAGTCTTGACCGTTGTTCACCAATTGCACTCCCAGATCCTTGTCGCTTGATTTGCAATGAATCTTCAATGGGCTTGGTGTGTCTGGGACTTCACTGATTACATGAACCTCAAATCTTCTGTTTTGTTCAACAACAACATGATGATGTGAGCAAAGAAAGTAATAGAGTGCCAAATCTTCTAAAGTTCAGCAATTTATTAAGTAAACAATTGATTGGTCCATTTTGCAGGAAATGGAAGTGGGTACATGTATTGTAAAAAATTTTGTTCCAAAAGAAATTTATGAACAAATTTTTATCGTCGTGAGAATAGTCGTTTTGAAAAGTCAAAAATAAGATTTTTAACAACAAAATTTTAAAAATGTCACTAATACATAGACTTTTAGGGACAAAATAATTTGGTCTCAAAATTGTTTATTTTTTTAGACAAAAAATTTGATCTCAGAAGGATAATAATTCATCATTATTGTCCAATTTTTGTTACTAAAAATATAATGACGACATTTTTTGCAACAAAAATATTAGGTTCTTAAAAAATAATTTTATCGCTAAATTTTAGTCTCTAAAACTTTAATTTTTAGTAGTGTAATAATTAAAATTAAAATATTTTTCCTTTTTTAAATATTTTTTTTATTCTCCACTGATGTAATTCTCCCATTTTTAATTATAGTACGTGGTGTATGTCTCAAAATGTATTTAGTCCATATTCTCTAAGTACTTATTTACATATAATAATAATAATAATAATAATAATTAAATGCTCGAAAGCTCCACTCAAGTTAAATTAGGATACAGAACAATTGTAAAACTCCATGTACTTAATTGTTTTTGTTAAAATAATTGTATGAATATGAGAAAATTTTAATTTTGCCCCCAAATGAACTTATGTTTTGTTGATTTATTTTAAATTTAAGAATAAAAATAAAAATAAGGGTTAATTACATTTTTCATCTTTCTAATTTGACTCAAATTTTGCTTTAGTCCTTATAATTTTAATTTGTTCAATTCAATCCCTACACTTTACGTCTAGTTTCAATTTGGTCATTCCGTATAAATTTTTGTTAATTTTGTCTATATGTACATGTTAGATAATTAACAAGTGTTTCAAAATTGTTAATTTTACCTTCCAATTTAGATGAAAAAACAAAATTGAAACTTTAGAAAATTGACAAGTGACCCAAAATTGTTAATTTACACCTCCAATTTAGACGGAAGAACCAAAATTGAAACTAGACTTAAAAGTTTAGGAACTAAATTGTTCAAACTAAAACTATGAAAACTTAAGTAAAATTTAAATCAAACTATAATTGTGAAAACTGTAATTAACCCAAAAAATAAATAGCAACTCCACAACTTGATATAATGGACATTTTATGAGTGAATACCAAATAAGATGATTGAGACTTCATAATCAAAGTTTTATTCCCATGGAATAGAAAACTAAACATAAATAGTTAACCATACATAAATTTTTCTAAATCACCGTGTTTTTCTTCTGCATGATGATTCAATCGTACAGATTCTTATTTTTTCCAAAAAAGCAACATTAGATATCACCAGGTATGCAACTGTGTCAGATTCGAGTCACTATTTCCGAGATAGAAAGCATCTGGTTTTACTACCCAGACACACATATAAGGCAGATCTGGTGTTTCGCAATAAGGTACCAAATGCTTGTTGAAAACATCAAAGCTGGTGTCCTTTGAATTCCACTGGAATCGGCAGAAAAAGAGAGTACTTTCAAAGAAATTCATCCTAAAACTCCAACGGAATTCCGCACCATTTTTCAGAGCATAGTATCCAAGATCGTCGTCTTTCGATTGGCAGTGAAACAACAATTGGGTGGGTTTGTCTGGGACTGCACTGATGATATGAACCTGATAACGTTCGAAACCTGCAAGAACAAGATTTGAGGAAACAAAATAAAAGGCTAAGATGATAGTTGGAAGAAGAGAACGGTTTATCATCATATGCCTCATTCTACAACTGGAAAGAAGCGTTCCGAGTTGGTGTTCTTGTCGCCATTTGTGCCTGTGTGTATTGTATATAAATAGTACTGGTCTAGCTGTGGTTTAAATGTGTTTCTATTTACACTCTAATAAATCAGTAAATATAATTATGAGTATTTAAATAGATGAGTAATAAACAGATCCCTTCCATCATTAATGAGACTATTATTGTGCTTATTCCTAAGGTTAACAACCCTAAGTCCATTAGACAATTCAGACCCATTAGTTTATGTAATGTATCTTATAAAATCATTACAAAAATTATTGTGGGTAGAATTCGACCCCTCCTTGATAACCTGATTAGTCCCAATCAAAGTAGCTTTATCCCTGGTAGGAGCACCACTGATAACATTATTATCACTCAGGAAATCTTGCACTCCTTAAGACATAAGAAAGGTAAAATGGGTGGTATGATCTTCAAGATTGATTTAGAAAAAGCCTACGATCGTTTATCTTGGGATTTTATAAAGGATACTTTAAATGAGTTCAAACTGAATGATTCTTGGATTGAATTAATCATGAGTTGTGTCTCTAATAAGCGTTCTTCTATTCTTTGGAATGGAGAACTTATTGAGGGCCTTCATAATGGGAGAGGTCTTCGTCAAGGTGACCCCCTTTATCCTTACCTATTTGTGCTCTGTATGGAGAGATTATCCAATATGATCAACACTAAGGTGAGAGAAGGTTCTTGGAAAGGTATTAAGGCCGCTAAAGCCAGCCCTCCTCTATCCCCTTTGTTTTTTGCGGACGACCTTATCCTTTTTGCCCAAGCTGACCATAATAACTGCGATACAATTTTTAAGGTTCTTGCTGAATTTTGTGCAATTTTGGGGCAAAATATTAATCATGCCAAGTCTAAGCTTTTTGTCTCTCCCAATATCCATAATAATTGTGCTAAGTCCCTTAGCACCCATAGTGGTATTCCCCTTACTCAGGATCTGGGTAAATATCTTGGCTCTCCCTTACTTCACAAGAGAGTGACTAAGGCCACCTTCAGTGAAATTCTTGAGAAGATGAAAACCAAATTAGCTGGGTGGAAAACTCAAACTCTTAACTTAGCTGGAAGAGCCACCCTTATTCAAGCTGTTACCTCTGCCATCCCTTCCTACACCATGCAAACTATGGAACTTCCTAGACACACCTGTGATGAGATTGATAAGATCAATAGAAAATTTCTATGGGGGGACAATGAAACTCACAAAAAAGTCCATCTTGTTAACTGGGAAAGTGTTTGTAGCAGCAAATCTGAGGGTGGATTGGGTATTAGAATGGCTAGGGACCATAACGCTGCTCTTCTTACTAAACTAGGGTGGCAGTTTTTGAGTAATAGAACAAAACTCTGGTGCCAAATTCTTAAATCCAAATACTTGCACCATCACAGTTTCTTTAGTTGGCCTCAGAACTCCCAAGCTTCCCACATTTGGAGAGGCATTTGTAAAACCAGGGAAACTCTTAGATGTGGGGTTAAATGGGTGGTTAGAAATGGTGAAAATATTTCCCTTTGGAATGACTGGTGGTGTGGTACTAAACCTTTGGCCCTAACCAATAATAACTACCCAACTAATGAACTTGATAAAGTTAAGTTAATCTTGGATGAAGATGGTAAATGGAACCTGGGTAGACTTGAAAATCTTGTTAATCCTCATGACCTCTCTGAAATTGTTAGGATATACAGACCCAATTTTGTCACCTTCCCTGATGCTCCCTCTTGGAGTGGATCTAATTGTGGTAAATTCTCTACTACCTCTACTTTTCAATTTATTACTAATCCTGTTGTGGATGGTAGGGATTGGCTTTGGATCTGGAAACTTAAACTCCCTCATAAACTGAAATTTTTTCTTTGGCTTATACTAAAAGGCAGATTATTGACCAATCACATGCGCCTTGTGAGAAGCTTGGCCTCTTCAGACTTATGTCCTAGATGTGGACACTTTAGTGAAGATATGCTGCACCTTCTTAGAGATTGTGCCCACTCTAAGGCATTATGGGTTCACATCCAAAGTCCAACTTGGTGGGAGGAAGGAGCATCTCTACCCTTGTTTGATTGGGTGACCTTTAATTTAAGGAGCAAAACAGTGATGTCTGGTACAAAATGGTTTTTGATCTTTGTTGCTACACTCTGGCAGATCTGGAAGGATCGAAATCAAATGGTCTTTGATCAAACTATGAGACCAATACATTCCAGTCTTAAACACATCAGAGATTATGTGCATGAAATTAATGAGGCTTTTCAGTCTCCTCTCCATCCAGAATTTTCTTTACCTAAGCTAATTAAATGGTGTTTTCCTATTGTAGGCACATTGAAGCTTAACACAGATGGTTGTTCAAAGGGGAACCCAGGTCAGGCAGGTTATGGAGGCCTCCTGCGCGATGATACAGGCATTTGGCTATGGGGCTATTATGGATACTTGGGACACTGCACATGTTTGGAAGCCGAAATTTGGGCCATATACCGTGGACTCACCATATTGTTCCAGAAAGGGTTGACCAATGTGGTTATTGAAACAGATTCTGAACAAGCTCTGCTCCAGATACAACAAGGGCCACACCCAAACTCTCCTCTCAAAGCTCTAATTGAAGATGCTAAGTTCCTCCTGCAGCGCTGCCACTGCTCTATCATCCACACCTTGCGAGAAGGAAACAATGTGGCTAATAAACTAGCTAATCTAGGTGTAACACAAACTGAGCATGTAAAAATTCTTGAGGATCCTCCTATGGAGGTCACAACTCTCCTCATTGAGGATAAGACTGGAGTGGCTGGGCTGAGGGAGTAGCCCCTGTTTGTATTTCTGAACTAAGTCTGCTTGTGTGTTTTCCTCATTTCATTTGAATCAAAAAAAAAAAAATAGATGAGTAATGTTAGAGACACGTATTTATATTCAAAAATTTATCTACAATGATCTGATATGGGAGTTGGGGTCACCATCATTAAGTACATAACAAATAAAAAATTGACACATATCTTGCCACATCATTGTGGGTATTTTTTGAGGATCTTAAACATTTTCCTAAATAGATTATCAATAAGTTAACCCATTCATTATACATTTTTGTATGTCTTTCTATAAAAAAAATTTAAAAATATATTTAATTTTTTTTTCATTCAAATAGGTCCAATTTATATATTATGTATATTTATTTTAAATCAATGTACAAATTACAAATACCTAAAACTTTCAAATTATGTCACATTACCTATTAGTACATTAATTGATATATACCAATTAGTACATGCACCAATTGGTATATCAATTAGTACCATCACCTATTAGTACATTAATTGATATACCAATTAGTACATGAACCAATTGGTATATCAATTAGTGTACCAACATATGTTATGACATTATTATTGATCCTACCCATTATACAAATTACAAATACCTAAAACTTCTAAAATTATGCTATATCATCTATTAGTACATTAATTGATATACCAATTAATGCATATAACATTATTCTAGATTTATGGTGCTTCTAAAATTACACTTACCTCCTTTAATTTTTCTGATATTATCAATATTTCCTCTTCTATCATATATTTCTTAAATATTGTCAAGTATGCTCCAATCCAGATTACGGATTGAGAATTTGCCTTCCTTTTACTATTGTCTACATGCTCTCTTATATCAATACTCTTTTTTGCGCTAAGTTTTTACATTATTTTAAACTTGATTAAATTACAAATTAGTTAAGTGTGTGATTTAAATTTAAGTTTTTAATTGAGGAGGTTCACACAGTCATATGCAAGGTCAACCAATTAGTTGATTAAGAATTAGATTTGAGTTAATTAAAGAAGCCTATATTGATCCAATTTCCTTCACTTTTCATTTAAATTTTATATGATGCATTTACAAACATACAAGTTAATATAACTACTACAAATATGAGATGGAAGGGGAAGCTAATGAGGATGGAAGAGGAGGTGATGGGGGATGGGAGCTGAAGAGAGGGTGATCGGAAAGCGTTGGGAGGGGAAATGAGGCCCCTGCGGTGGCTGGAAAGGGAACAGAAGGCCACGACAATGGCTAAGAATGGGAAAGAAGTGGTGGCCAAACAGATTTTTTTTTTCTTTTCTTGATTTATTTAAAAAAAAATTTAAAAAGTAAAATAAAATAACAACTCCACAACTTGATAGAATGATCGTTTTATGAGTGAATACCAGAGTTGATTAGACTTCATGATCAAAGATTTATTCCTATCAAATATTAGTATTGTCCAACGAAATGCTTCTCAGTTCAATCTATCTACAAGGAATTTGTCTCCTCTATTGGGCCAAGACTGAAAATTTCGCTCTTGCACCACACAGTTCAATTTTTTAGCTGGCTAGCTTGGCATGGAATTTGGTGATACACTTGAAACGGTGAAGCATATCCTTCTACATTGCTCTAAAGTTTGGAAAATTTAGTCTGCTGCCATAGATTGGTGGGGAATGGTTTGGGTGACACCCAGTTCAATTCAAGACCTCTTCGTACGGTAGCAAGGGACCTCCATCAAAAGACAATAACATTAGATATCACCAGTTATATAACTTTATCCAATTCAAGCTGTCATTTCTAATATAGAAACCATCCGGTTTTACTGCCCAATAACACATCCAAGGCTCATTGGGTGTCTGGCAATAATTTATCCGAAGTTTTGAAGAAAACATCAAAGCTTCTGTCCTTTGAATTCCACTGGAATTGGCAGAAGAAGTGAGTAGTTTTCGAAACATTTTCCCGAACGCTGTGTTTGGTTGAGGATTTGATGAAGGAATTGAAAATGGAAATGGAAAAAGAATGTGAAATATGAATAAAATATACCTATATTTTACGTAGTTTGACACATCTTTTCTCTTTCCTTTTCCAAATCCTTTCATAAATCTCCCAAACAAACACAACGTAAAGCTCCGATGGAAGTCCTCACCATAGTTCAAGAAATGCTCTCCAAAATCTTTGTGGTTTGATTGGCAACGAATCTTCAATGGGTTGGGAAAGTTTGGGACTTGACTGATGATATGAACCTCAAGGGTAAGGGTTGGGGTTGTGCAAGAACATGATTAGAGCAAGCAAAGTAAAGGACTAAGATGAGGATTAGAAGAAGAGAATGGTTCCTCATTGAAGGGGCTAAATGCGAAATGGGTCGGGTCCAAGCCTTGGGCCGACCTAATCCACTGAAGTCCAAATCCAAGTGGGTTGGATGAGTATATGGGCAAACCAATTAAGCCCAACTTCATGATCAACAGTCCACCCAAGTCCTCAAGCACTTGCGCCCAACCCGCAGTGGCTAGTCCAGCCGTGGTGCTGGGCTGGGCCGAGCTGCGAGACTGAATCTATGGGCCGAACAGAAAATAGACCGAACCCATACAAACACTACTACAAAAACAAATAAAGATCATACTTTTTTTGTGTGATGTTTGCTATTTAATCACACCTTTTAAGTTTTATTAAAGTGTGATCTTTAGGAGTGATTAAAAAGGGTCATTTTTAATCACACCTTTTAAGTGTGATTAAAAACATTTAGATCACATTTTTTAAGTGTGATTAAAAACTAATAAAACCTGTGATAATAAACTTTAGATCACACCTTTTAAGTGTGATTAATAACATTTAGATCACACATTTTAAGTGATTAAAAACATTTAGATCACATCTTTTAAGTGTGATTAAAAACTAATAAAACCTATGATAATAAACTTTAGATCACATCTTTTAAGTGTGACTAATTACTAAAAAGATTCGACATATTTGAAGAATAATCAATATTATTTTTGTACGCGCATTTCAAGAATATAATACACACTATATACTATACTTTAAATCATAACCACATATTCAATGGAATAACGTCATATATTTCATAAATGAAAATTAAATATGTTCAAAAGTATATACAAACGAATTAAATAAAAAATTTTAAACTGTGCTTACATATATTAAAAAATAAAAATAAAAAAAAACTTGAAAAATTAAGTCATTGAATTCTTTGACCATATTTTGCATCTCTCCAAGAAATTTCTAACCTGAAAAATAAAAACACATTAATTCAGACACCACTAGAAACATATGAATAAACTAATTATTTGTAGAGATTTTTCTAGTCTTACAAAAGATAAAGTCCGACTAATCACACCCCTTCAAATGTCTTAACATTAAATACCTCTGCCATGACATGAAGCATGCAAAAACAAAATGTCACTTTACCCATAGAAATTGCAAGTTCAACAAAAATTTTACTATAACCAACAACTTAATTTAAGAGGCTTTATCCATCTCAAATATTTAATGTTCTACAAAAGAAATGCAATTGAATGTTGATTGTGCAAATACTTTGAGTGCATTTCAGATATATGTGGTGTGTTGAATGTCCGTGTCCCATACAAAAACACTTAACAATTATGCAACCCTAACCTGCAACTCTTCATAAATATGCCAAAATTTTGAAAATGCATTTCTTCACTAAAATTTATCATTTAATGAACATGAGTTACCTACACTGGTAAGAAGAATAAAAAGCAGTACAAGGTTCGGGTTTTCTTCCTGGAACAACACTAAATTCCCCTGTTACAAACAAATATCACCATTAGCCAATCAAATCGACGAATCGAAAACTGAGAACAACACAAACCAAATAAGGGTATAGTTTCAAAATGCAAACAAGTTATTTTGATAAACCAAAGTCATCAATGAGTCTCTTTCTAGGCTTTAGAACAAACAATTGGAGTGCTATAAATTTTCAAACTTTCTTCTACACCCAAGAAAATGGGAAAAAATATAAGCAGAGAGACCTAAACCCAAGTTCTCCTACAAACTAAGCTCTAACACCATATTAAATCACCAACTTGAGTTATAAATTGCATTTGTGATGTAAATAAATAAATTTACTTTCATGCGTACATGTAAAATCTATATTTATTTGGGCATCATGTCCTAGTTTTTTAATAATTGACACGTTCACATGTTATAGCATGTCGTATCAATGTCCAACGTTCATCTGCATGCTCTTTAGGGTGTAAGTGACACAGACAAAAATCGAAGTTAACCAATACTTGATATTCAAAGCAGAAAAAATTGAGTTGTGACAATTAGCGCATACTCAAAGATTCATGTTTTAACAACCAATTATCAACGAATTTAAAGATCAAATGACAAGCAATTACCTGACTTTCAGAGACAGATGATATTAGAGGAGCCAAACCACAATCTGAGACATGTACTACAAGCTCATCATCAAAACAACTTGGGATTAGGGAAATCTATTTCAAAATAACACGAGATTAGTGATCAAACTCGTAGATCATACATAAATTTCTAAATCTACACATACATAACAAAGATCGGAAAATACAAATCAAAGCAAAACCATCATCAATATCTAAAATTAAAAGTAAATAAAAGAATATACAAATACTAGATTTGGGGGTTTAAGATTTACTAATAATTGAAGTAAGGAAAACATCAAAAAATTTAGATACAGTAGGCCACTAATTTTTGGGTTTTATCATAAGCACATAAAACATACATAATCTCAATAAGAGGCATGATAGTACCTCTGCCAACATGTGGTTAGCTTCATCAAAAACAAGAATCTTCAAATAGTTCGTGCTCAATTTATTTGTTGTCGCCCATTTATTGATTGTACCAGGAGTGCCAATCACTACTTGTGCTGTCACTGGTGCTCGTTTTGAAATTGGAACATAATTGCTGCTATCCATTGGTATAGCACATTCAGAAGTAATTCCTGTATAATTCCCCATCTTCTTAAGAACTTCCATGTTCTGCATCATTGTCATCCACTACTATTAGTTAAATCCTAAACTCACAAACACTTTAGAGAAAAGTCCCAACAAAATGTGTACACATGATCCACTTGCTACCATTGATTAAATATTAAACTACATGTTAAAGAGCACTGATCGTAAAAGAAAAAGAGAATGCACTTTCACAATTCTTTAGTTATCTATGAAATCTAAGAGATCTCTTGCCATCAATAATTGGCATGTTGGACCCTGGTCAATGCAAATTAACAATTTTATCACTTGCAGAAGTCAACAACCTTTTACAGTAAATTATGTGCAGTGTGCATTTTAGTTGAGGACTCTACTATTTAGTGCTACTTTCTTCATAATTTACTCATTATAAAAGCCCTGCCTTGCAGGTGGCTGCCAACCCTGGCAGATGTTGAGGGTTTCCATCTCTAACTTCCTGTACTTGTGCCAAACTGCACACTTATATCCACATGCGTGTGCTCAACACAATGCAGCAACTGTAGTATCTCTTCATATTGGAAGGTAAATCACAGCACTACCAATGGATATAAAAACTTGGATAAAGAAGGTTAAGGTACATATCATAACAACAACAACTGGACTACCATTTTTCTAATAGAAAAGAGAGTGAAGTTTTTTGGACACAGCCATCAGTTTACATAATATGAGTGCACCTGTGCTTTATGGTACAAAATATTGGTCAATTAAGAAAAAAAAAATGCCAAAGAATGAACATGGCTCAAATGAGGATGATGAGATGGATAAGTAGCAATATAGAACTTTTTTTTTTTTTTTTTAAGCTAGAACTTACAAGCAGCACCAATTTAAGATAATAGAGAAAAAATTTTGAAATGGTTTGATCATGTCCAATGTAGACCAACCAACATGTGCAATGTAGACCAACCAATGCACCAGAGGATGGGGGTGTGTTCTCGATTTTGAGTGTATGGCCTTTATGGGCTGTTGTACCTACGGGAACGTGTCTCGAGCTGCATTATAATTTTTTTTCGTAATAAAAATGCTTATTTACCCAAAAAAATACACAGATTTGATCCAATTTGATGGTGCCACAAGGACAAGAGGAAGACTAAAATTAACACAGGTAAAGGTAGTAGCCGAGAGATGATTGACTTAATGATTTACAAATTATATGGCTCTACAAGGAAGTGACTAGAAAAGACAGGTCCATCCATGTAACTGACTTCAAGAGATTTCCATCAAGGCCTATGAGGTGAGTTGTGTTTTACACAAGATGAGCTTTGTAATGAATGAAATTTAGCGCTTCTTACATATGTAGGACAATGAGAAATAACAAGAAAAGAACTGTAAAATGAAATCATAAATATCAACTCAACCTTATCAAGATGAGCACCACCAAAGAAAACCAAAAGAGTAAACACAATAAAACAAAAAATATATATATGCAACTTCATTATGTAGTAAAGGAGCAATGAAACAAACCTGCATATGATCCCTCACACGTTCATTTGCCTCGAATGCTTTCTGTTGGTTCTTGAGCTGCTCCTCTCTTGTCCTCTCAAAGGTATCATAATCTCCTTTGTATGCAATCAGTTTTTGTCCATGTAAATGGAGAATATCTGTGACCACCTGAAAGAGAAGTTAGCCAGTTAAATTTCAAATGATTATATAACAAGAAAATTATAAAAAATATCAAATTGACCCAATAACACTAATCTTCAAATAAGATAGTCCAGGATAATAGAAGTGGTATCGTGTTCAAGAATTCCCTAGCGTGAGAAACAGCTATAAATGTTTTCGGCCATTTCACTAAGTAAGATTCTAGCCACAGGACGGCATGAAGATCAAGATGGTTCTGCCACAATAGAGGGAAGAGTAAGTTGTTTCTCAACAGCATTAAATTGTGTTCTATGTTATCCAAATCCGAAGAAACATCAAATACTAAACCAAATTCAGCAATTTCAAATATATGGAAGATGTAATCTTTGATTTTTCATGAATACTTTTTACTATTAGCCAGAAACAAAGAAAGAAAATAGTCTGTATAAATTTTCTTCTCTGTTTCATCAATATTTTCTGAACCCATTGAAGATTGATCAATATTTTCTGTTATCTATCAAAATTATGCTAATAACAGGATGACATTAATTTTGGGTCAAAGTTCAAATCAAGCAAAAAACAAAATGAACAAAATAAACAGAGTTCAAACATTCAGATACTTGTAAACATCAACAAATAGAAATAATGTACAGATTTGCATATGTTACCGCTGCTGAGCAAAATCTCCACAATTTCTACATTCCCACTGCTAGCCGCGAATTGAAGTGGCGCCCAGCCCTCCTCATCCGCACTGTTTATACCAGTTACAGATGGATCTGCAGCTGATAGTATATCCACAACCTAATCAATTCATTAATACAAAAAAAAAAAAGCATCAAGATCAAAATTTCAAAAACAGAATAGTACAATGCATGTCAACGAGAGCCATCAGATGAAAATTCGACTAAAAGGTTCGATTTTCCTACAAAATGATCCCCAAAATCAACAGAAAATGTGTATGACAAACAGATTATTGATTTAATTGCTCAGACAAACGAAGAATAAGTAAATAAAGACAAATCCTTTAAACCCTAACAGTAGTTTTGGTAAGTAAAAAAGATGATTTTTCTTTTCTTTTCTTCTCTTTTCTTTTCTTTCCTTTGATTTGGAAGAGAGAGAGAGAGAGAGAGAGAGAGAGAGAGAGAGAGAGGTGGACTTTGGGGTGAGCTGAAGAGGCGGACCTTGGGGTGAGCTGAAGAGGCGGCGACGTGGAGGAGCGAGCGGCAATCTTCGTTCCTGAGAGAGAGGGCTTTGAGAAGCTGATGGTGTGAAAGAGCTTCGAAGAAGGAAGAGTCGCCATTTTCGGCGGCATTGAAGAAGTCATCATCCTTGATTGCTTCTGCTCCGACTTCTGGCTTCTTCGGAGGATCGATTTCCATTTCCATTGAGACACTTGAACTTGCACGCTTTAGGGTTGCTTTCAGGGTTTTGGCTATCATCCGTCCAAACTACGCTCAGTTTGGGCTTTTAAATTTGTACCATGCTAGGGAGCCTTAATTTTTGCCCCCTAATCCCTTAAATTTCAAATCAAGGCAAAAATAAATAAATAAATAATAATAATAATAATAATAATGTCTAAAATGACGTCGTTTTGGACATTAGAGAGATTATGAGAGGCTTTTTTAGGGGTACAAATCATTTTCCTTTAAATTTTTAAAAACCAGCCTATCACCGTGCTATATCCACGCAATAATTATAAATAATTATATTTATTTTAAACTTTTTTTAATATACAAATTATATTTTTTAAAGATTTTTTATAAAAATAATTTAATAATTTTATCACTAACCATAGTGTATAAGAAAAGCTGAAAATGGTACTATAGTAATTATACACAGCTTGTATCAATAATTATTTATATGAGAAGATTTTAAATGTTGATCAGGAAATTTTGCCCAAACCAATAAATAGACTAAAAAATTGTTAAAATGTATATGTTGTAATATCATTAATTTCTTCCTATTATAAATTTTATTTTATAAATCTTATAAGATTTGTTTAATGACTAATATTCAATTTTTGTAAAAAAAAATCCAATATATTCATTTCAAAAGGTAATATAGCAAATCTACAAAATCATATTTTAAAACTCAAAATTATTAATATTTTTTATTTATTTATTTTTGTTTTTAATAAGCATGTTAAAATATAAATAATATCCAAATAAAATTATACGTATTAATAAATATGACATTAGTTTTAATTGTAATCACAACTTTTTAAAGTCTTTATAGATTTTTAACTTTTTTTTGATGTTTTAAATTACATGTTATGATAATTCTTTCTTATTTATTAAGTTTTTAAATTATTTTCCTTTCAAAAACTGATATAATAATTTTTAAAAATTCATATATTTTTATTCTAAAATAGTAAAGTATTAGAACTATGTCATTTTTTTTTTATAATAAAGCATAATTTTAATTGTTAGAGAAAGAGAAGAGTGATGAGTGAGAGACAGAGACAAAGACAGAGAGAGAAAGAGATAAAGATAGACAAAGAGAGAAAAAGATAGAGAGAGAGTGAGACAGAAAAAGAGAGAGAAACAAGAGATGAGCAAGAGAAAAACAAAAAGAGAGAGAAAGAAAGCGAAAAAAGATTAACGAGAGAAAGACATAGAAAAAAAGAGAGAGAAGAGAGATGAACGAGAGAGACAGAGAGATAGAGAGAGAGAGAGAGAGAGACAAAAAAAAAGAGAAACAAAAGATGTTCGAGAGATAGACAAAGAGAGAGAGAGAGAAAAAAAAATAGCGAAAATAGATAAACGAGAGAGAGACAAAGAGATAAGAGAGATGAGCGAGAGACACAGAGAGAAAGAGAGATAGACAGACAGAGAAGAGTGATGAGTGAGAGAGAGAAAGAGAAGAGAGACAGAGACATAAAGAAAAAGAGACAGACAGACAGACATAGAAGAGTGATGCGTGAGAAAGAGAAAAAGAAGAGAGACAGAGACACAGAGAGAAAGAAAGAGACAGACAGACAGAGAAGAGTGATGAGTGAGAGAGAGAAAGAGAAGAGAGACAGAGATAGAGACAGAGAGACAGGAAGATGAAAAAATGGATGAAAAGAGAAATGTTATATCAAAAGAGTAAGACAACGCTGTTTTTTTCAATTTTTTTTTATGATAGAAAAATACCTTGCATTTATTTAAACCATTTTGTAACTATATATATGAAGTCTCAAAAAGTCACATTTTTTTGTGATAACAAGTTGTGCCGTCTCAAAAAGGCACATTTTTCGTGACGGCAAGTTGTACCGTCTCAAAAAGTCACATTTTTTTTTTTTGCGAGACGGCAAGCTGTGTCGTCTCAAAAAGTCATATTTTTTGCGACGACAAATTGTGCTGTCTCAAAAGGTCACATTTTTTGCGACGACAAGTTGTGCCATCTCAAAAAGTCACTTTTTTTTTTTTGCGACGACAAGCTGTGCCGTCTCAAAAAGGCACATTTTTTGCGACGACAAGTTGTGCCGTCTCAAAAGCTCACATTTTTTGCGACGGCAAGTTGTGCCGTCACAAAAAATGACTTTTTGCGATGGTAAATGTGCCGTCGCAAAAAGTTCTGTCTCATAAGCTCACTTTTCTTGTAGTGTTACTTAAAAAGTGTGATTAAAAAGTAGTAGTGTATATGAAATCACACTTTAATTAAAAAGATGTGATTAAAAAATATATAAATAATCACACTTTAATTAGAATGTGTGATTAAAAAATATATATAATCACACTTATTTATAAAAGTGTGATTAAAAAGTAGTAGTGTATATACAATCACACTTTAATTAAAAAAGGTATGATTAAAAAATATATAAATAATCACACTTGTTTAAAAAGTGTGATTAAAAAGTAGTAGTGTATATACAATCACACTTTAATTAAAAAAGGTGTGATTAAAAAATATATAAATAATCACACTTGTTTAAAAAGTGTGATTAAAAAGTAGTAGTGTATATATAATCACACTTTAATTAAAAGGTGTGATTAAAAAATATATAAATAATCACACTTTAATTAGAATATGTGATTAAAAAACATATATATAATAATCACACTTACTTAAAAAGTGTGATTAAAAAGTAGTAGTGTATATACAATCACACTTTAATTAAAAATGTGTGATTAAAAAATATATAAATAATCACACTTTAATTAGAATATGTGATTAAAAAAAATATATATAATAATCACACTTACTTAAAAAGTGTGATTAAAAAGTAGTAGTGTATATACAATCACACTTTAATTAAAAATGTGTGATTAAAAAATATATAAATAATCACACTTTAATTAGAATGTGTGGTTAAAAAATATATATATAATCACACTTGTTTAAAAAGGGTGATTAAAAAGTAGTAGTGTATATATAATCACACTTTAATTAAAAGGTGTGATTAAAAAATATATAAACAATCACACTTTAATTAGAATGTGTGATTAAAAAATATATATATATATAATCACACTTATTTAAAAAGTGAGATTAAAAAGTAGTAGTGTATATATAATCACACTTTTAATTAGAAGGTGTGATTAAAATATATATATAATCACACTTAATTGGAAAGTGACATAAAAAATAAATATTATCACACTCAATCAAATTAAGTGTGATTAAAATATCAATCTAATTTTTTTTATCACACTTCCAATAAAAGTGAGATCGTTTTTTTTTTGTCAAAGTGTAATCTTTAACTATTTTTGTAGTAGTGAAAGATATCCGAATGGACCAGCCCATCTCCATGAATGATCTTGTAAAAGGTCGAGACAAGGCATAATGATGCCGAGCTGAGGCACATCGGTACCGAGCTGAGGAAACCTCGTAAGGAAACGTGAAAGTTGTGAATGTGTGCATGTACAAGTTGTCACCTCAGCTGGTCCCCTACACCTAGAATCACGGAAGTTGTTGAACCAAAGGAATATGGTTTGTTATCAGTATGACTACAATGAGTATATGCATTCAATGACAACTACCAGGTGGTCCCCTACCATGAGCAATGCCAAAAGGACACCTGGCAGCATCCAAGCTCCATGAACCCACCTTGAGAAGCAAGCAATGAACAATATATATACTACATGAACTTCACATTGAAGGTGGAAGAAAATGGAACTGAACGATTCCAAGCAAAACCACATTTAAATACAAACTCAATTCTCTCTTTATCTCTTCTCCGATAGCTAATTCCCACACCGGAGGGGTTATCCGGCCAACCCCGGCCGGGCAGCTCTAACGGTGCTTCCTGTGGCAGGAACCTCAGTCCCTGGATAGTCCAACCGAGTGCAGGGCCCCGATCCACTTTCATCTAGTGCGGAATCCGGTATGCACACTCATCATATAATTTGAAAGAAGTGTTTTTTTAGTAGATGTTGTTGTTGCCTTTTGCCCATGTGTGTATGTGTATAAATAGGACTTGCATTTTGCATCTATAGTAAATATAATTAATTACTTGTAAAATGGATTTTTCTACTTTGAAAAAATTTAGGCAAATTATACTTTCTTTTTTTTTTAAGACAAAAAAGGATGCTCTAAGGTGTCATCACTGCATCCATGGGCCTAGGCCCAGGCTTCGGGCCCGGGGAAGCCGATTGTCGGCCTGATTTAACCCAACCCAAAGGAAGGGATCCACTACCGAAGCACTAATGGAACTCAACCACACGCAACAGATGAGCTCAAGTTTTTTAGGGAAGTATATGCGAGGTCTCCGAAGAGAGCATGCTGCAAAGCAACAAAATTCGCCTCTCTTAGAAATCGAACCTGGGTCATGTAACGCCCTCAAAATAATACATAAAACCCGTCACTTTAGACATCATTGATATAAACGAAACCAACCATTTCTATTCATCAGAGTAGTCCTTACAACAGTATTACATGTTAACAACAAAAGCAAATGCCCTACGGGCTTACAGCTTTCCAAGTCAACACTTGGTTACACGAAAGAAGAGTGCTAACTCTATACAAAATAAGCCCTTGGCTTGATATACATGTAATACAAACAAAATAAACGAAAAAAAAAGAGTCTTCAACTCTTATCATCATCCAAGCTAAGTCCTTGGAGGTGGCATGCTACCTGTACCTGAAAATACTGTCCCATATAGGGTGAGCCAACGCCCAGTAGAGATATACTAAACACAGTATGTGCAATAACTAAGACATTAGCAATTGATAAATGTTTAATTCCCATAAATCATTTCATAATCCATTTCTATTACATGACTACTATGTTCATGTTTCATTTCATTTTCCATTCCTTATCACGTTCACGATTCACAACAACGGCTCAGAACCTGGCCAACAACTTACATGAGACAGTGACTCATATTAAACGTTTCCCATTTTACAATAGATAAGCATACTAGCTATATCAACATGTCAACAGATAAGCATACAAGCTGTATCCACATTTCAACAGATGAGCATATGAGCTATATCAACACTTCCCTAGATAAGCATATGAGCTGTATCAACACTTCCATAGTATAGCGACCCCGGTCTTTTCCCATTTGATCATTGTATCCGGACTTACGTTCCGTGGATTCCGTTGTCTTATTATTGTTGTTGTGGTCCTTTAATTCCTTATTCTTGGGTTATAGGATGTTTTGGGCAGGTTGATTGCAGATTGGTTGGGTTTAGAAACCAAGTCCGGCTGTTCAGTTTTTGGCTTGGTCGCTCGAGCGAGCTTCTCTTCGCTCGAGCGAGGTCTTTATTTTTGGTCCTTCGCTCGAGCGAGCATTTCTTGGCTCGAGCGAGTGTTGCGTCTAGTACTTAGACCTGAGAGCAGTGTATCTTGGCTCGAGCGAGCTTTCCTTCGCTCGAGCGAGCTGGTTTGTCTTTGGCTCGAGCGAGCTTCTCTTCGCTCGAGCGAGGTCTGTTTCTTGTGTCTGGTCGCTCGAGCGACCAGGTCTTCGCTTGAGCGAGCCTGTCCAGTATTTAAAGGTAGCAGCGGGTTTTTTAATCAGTTTTTCATCCTCTTTTGATCCTAAACCCAAATTCCGAGTTCTCTTCTTCTCTAAACACCTTCTCTCCTAGGTTTGATCTAGTTAGGGTGTGTTTTTACCCTAGTTGCTTTACAAAAAAGATAGAGGAGAGTGAGGGCTTTCATTTAATCTGAACAAACTTGGATTTGGAGCACTTTGGAGTTTGGGCTATCATCTTCGTCTTCTTCTTTTGGGTTCTTTGCTTCGAGGTAGGGATTTCCTACTCCATTTATAGGTTTTAATCCTAAGTTCTGGTATTTTGATATATGGGGGTAGTTTGGTAATTTTGGGAGAAACCCCAGGTTTTGGCATAGATTAATTTGTATAATTAATTTAGTGGAAGAATGTGGAATTGGGTTGAATTCTTGAATTTGGGGGATTGTGAGATTAATGATGTAGTTGGATAATTTAATCACTCATCTGTGAAATTGAGATTTTATGTGTTGTACATTTAATTTCTGTTTAGAGATAACTGTTTTGGGCTATCGGTGGAGGATAGTCGTGATTGTTGTAGACCTTGCATGTGGCTTAGGTATAACTGAAATTAAGTCATTTATTTTGACTGTTGAATTAATACAGAACATTCATGTATTGATTATATGTTGTATATGGCAAGTGTGTGTTACATTGCATGCATTTTGTTTGGAGGAGATAGGGGATGTACTCCACGGTTTAGGGGATGATAGGGGATGGACCTCTAAACCGGATTTGTTGGGAGGAGATAGGGGATGGACTCCAGTAGCATCACGTATATGTGTGCTTATTGATAATAGAAATATTTCTATTTGTTGTTGATATGATACATTACTAAAATGTGTATCAGTTGGGAAGTATGGAAGTGAATTTGATTGAGATTGATACAACACCAACATGTGTATCCGTTATGTTATAAGAAAGGTTTAACTTGATTTGTTAACCCTTGTTGAGTTATTTGGCCAGGTTCTGAGCCATGTCTGTATAAATGGAAAGTGAATTGTGTCATAGACAATGTGTCATAGACAATGTAGACATTCGTGTCATGAAACCGTAAATTGATTATCTTGTGTTAACCATGTATCGAATGCTACTGCTTTAGTTAATTCTTATGTTTGGTTTAGTATTTCTCTACTGGGCTGTGGCTCACCCTATACGGGAACATCATTTTCAGGTTCAGATGGTGGGCTACCTCCA
This sequence comes from Camellia granthamiana, assembly GCA_036172215.1. Lineage (NCBI taxonomy): Eukaryota > Viridiplantae > Streptophyta > Magnoliopsida > Ericales > Theaceae > Camellia > Camellia granthamiana. Next base: position 20,729,730 of record CM069910.1, on the reverse strand, counting down.
AGGAATTAGCTTGGATGGATTTGGAGTTGAAGACTCTGCTTAGTTTAGTTCTTTTTGCTTTATTTGATATTACATGTAAACAAACAAGCCAAGGGCTTTATTTGTAGTTGAGTTAGAACTCATATATTTTTGTGTCCAAGTGTTGGCTTGGAAAGATGTAAGCCCTTCGGGCATTTATTTTGATGTTACATGTAATGCTTTCAATAAAGGTACTCTGATGGATAATAAAAGGATTTGTTTTCTTTATTAATGCATGTTAATATTATATATTATGGGTTTAATTTTGAGGGTGTGACACATAGATAAGCATATGAGCTGTATCAACACTTCCAGAGATAAGCATACGAGCTGTATCAGTGGAGTCCATCCCCTATCTCCTCCCAAACAACATCCGGTTTAGAGGTCCATCCCCTATTTTCCCCTAAACCGTGGAGTACATCCCATATCTCCTCCCACGCACACAACATATATACACATAGGTCATATACACAATCAATCAATACATAACGTTAATGTATTCTACCAACCGTCATACTCTATGACACATCCAATTGATTAGTTTTAGTTTGCCTAATCATCATGCATTGTCTACAACAATCAAAACTACCCTCCACCAGTAACCCAAGCAATTATTTCTAGACAGATAATAAAAGCTCCAACAGATAAAATATCAATGTTTTCAAGAGTGAGCGGTTTATAAATCCAACTCCATCATTCTACCATATAATGAGCCAATTTCATTATTTCCAACTCAATTCCATATAACCACAATTTTTCCAAATTAATTATACCAATTAATTAATACAACAAATTAGGGTTTTCTACCCCATTTCCCAATATTGACCTAATGGCCTATATATCAACAACCAACATCAATACCATTATTTTGAAACCCAAAATACACATTTTAGAATCAAAATAACAAACCCCCTTTTATACATTTTGAAACCCTAGATCCCAAAATCAAACAAGTTAACAAAATGCTCAAAAATCTAGGTCAAAACCCATAGTTGTGAGTAAGAATCCCTACCTCAAAAGTTGACACCCACCGAAGAAGATAAAGAAAACGGAAAATGCTCCAAATCCCGAGGTTCTTGGATCAAAATATAGCCATCGATGATCAACAACTTTTTTGTAAAGGCCAAAGGTGAGGAAATAACTCTTACTAGATCAATACCTAGAGAGAGTGGAAGGGTTTAGAGAGAGAAGCTCTCTAATGGATGCCTTTGAAAAGTAAGAGAGAGAAAAGATGTGAAAAAGTGATTTAAAAAGTCAAAACTCGAAGACTTAAACCAGTCGCCCCGCTCGAGCGTGGAAACCCCCGCTCGAGCGTCACTTACAGACTCCCGCTCGAGCGTCCAAACTCCCGCTCGAGCGGTGGATACCCACTCCCAGTACTTTTGTAGAACCAGGTCCCCGCTCGAGCGTCCAACTCCCCGCTCGAGCGTCACACATAAACTCCTGCTCGAGCGTCCAAATTCCCGCTCGAGTGTCTACCACTGTAGAGGAGATACTGGATGGGTGATTTTCCCGCTCGAGCGCCAAAACCCCCGCTCGAGCGGACAAGCAACAACAAGGGCCCCGCTCGAGTGTCAAAATTTTCGCTCGAGCGGACAGGTCAAAATCTGGGCAACTATTTTTGGTTTCTAAGCTCAACCAACCTATTTCAAACCTGCCCAACACAACCCAAGACTCAAATACAAAGAGTAAAGGATGTAAACAAGGTATACACAACAACCAACTCCACGGAACTTAAGTCCGGATACAACAATTAAAGAAAAGGGAAACCGGGATCGCTATAGGTCACGTCTGTGGAGAGAGATGCTTTCTCCACTAGGCCACCACCCCCGATGGTGGGCAAATTTTACTTTGTTCCTGACTGTTTAATTGTCTCAGTCAATTCCTAAATTCTGAGTCAAGTAGCAATTTGTTCTAGGGAAATTCTATTTGCACACCATGCAAACCCTCAGTACATGCCACCAATGTGTTCAGATATAAAATTTTGAACAAATGTCAAATGTTCGGATTTAAAGTTATCAATAAAAACAAATTTTTCAAAAATACATTTTGTTCAATTATTTATATCTAAAACAACTGCTTTATGTTCATAAATTTATATATGAATATTTGACTTTTGTTTGGAAATTTATATGCAAACATCATTTGTGGTGTGTACTGAGAGTTTATATAGTATGTGAATAGAATTACCCTTTGCTCTATTTACACAATGCCATTTCAAAAATTAACAAAGAATAACCAGGTGATAGTATTAATTGTACTTAGCACCCTTGTACTTTTTTTAAAATTTCACTTTAATATTTAGCATTGTTGTACTTTTACTAAAATCTTACTTCAGCCCCTACAGTTTAATTTTCCTCTAAATTTTTTAAACGATATTACTCAACTGGACCCAATCGTAACTTGACACAAAATGTAAAGGTTAACTGAGGCAACTAACCACCGGGGTTGGTGGCCCAGTGGTGAAGGCGTTGCCTTCCCACAACAGTGAGTCAAGTTTGACTCCTGAGGGTACGAAATACTAGATTTTCCAGTGGCTTTCTTCTGAGACCTCGCGTTGTACTCCGATCAAACATTGACCCTACTAGGGGGTGGTTGATAAGCTCTACTGGTGCCTTGGTGACAGATCGCTTCCTATGGGTTGGGTTAAATCAGGTGTACTCTAATTGAACCTTGACTCTGCTAGGGGATGGTTGATGAGTTCCACTGGCGCCTCAGTGGTAGATCCTTTCTTATGGATTGGGTTAAATCAAGCCGACAACCTGTTACCTGAGGGCTTAAGCCCATGGATGCCGTGATGAAGCATCCTCTTTTTTTTTTTTTTTTTTTTTTTTTTGTTCCTCAGAATATGAGGCAATTAAAAAATATGAAGCAAAGTAAGACTTGATGTAAAATACAAAGGTACAAAGTTGTAATTTGTCCAAAAATTTCAAAAGATACCACTGAAAAGCACCCCTACCCCAATTTTAAATAATATTTTATTAAAACATATTTAAATTATTTCAGTATAATAAATTCTAAAAAGTCTACACTCTTAAAATAAAATAAAATAAATTATAAATGTGCATCCAACAGTCCGACTTGCAATTAAATAAATAGCAATGCTAGGTATCATAAAAAACCTTTCATGAAAATAATCATGAAAGTTTTGTGACCCTTGGATTATATTTAGAATAAAGCACCACACACTAATCAAGGTAATCCAAGGATCATAAATTTTTCATGATCATTTTCATAAAAAAAATTTCATGATCCCTAACTTTTCATAAATTAAAGAACAATTTACTATTTCAAAGGATCTGAGTTCTTTTCGTATTTATGTTTGTTTTCTACATCACGGTTCAATCATCGCACAAACAGCCCCCAAGATACAAAGCTTGATAGCTTAGCTAGTGCATAGGAATGTGCCAGTTATACATTTTGGTATAATAATTTGGATTACCATTTCCAAAATAGAAACCATCTGGTCTCACTGACCAGACACAAAGCCACGGCTCCTCCTGTCATTGACAATGGCGCTCCAAGGTACTGGAGAAAACATCAAAGCTTTGGTCATTGGCCTTCCACCCGAACCCGTAGAAGTAGAGAATCCTCTTCTCATTCTACACAACTCATATGTGTAGGTGCTTGAAATGAAAGCAGTCATTTAAAACTAGCCATTGAGAATAAACTAGCCATTTGGGAGAAATGAAAGATGGTTGTTCATAGAATACAAAAACTATCCATTAGAGCCGTTATGGAGAAACTAGACGTTGGGGAGCCGTTATGGAGAAACTAGCCATTGGGGAGAAACTAGCAGTTGTGGAACTATCCACGAAATATAGCCATTCATAGAATACAAAAACTACCATCTAAGATGTATGGACACTTGACACTTCCAAAACGGTGGCATCTTCGTGTCAAATACTGACACTCGTCGGACACTACCTAACATGTGTCCGACACTCATCCAAACATACCTTCTTTTCTTTTTCTTTTTTTTTTTAAAAAAAAATTATAGACATACTTGGCACACGTGTCCATTACTTAAATATTGTCCTATAGTTTTTGAATATTGTCAAGTCGGCATGTCCGTGTCGTATACGCATCTGTGCTTCTTAGCTAACCGCTGGAAGCTAAGCATTTAAATACAAACAAATCATGGAAACAAGCTTTTATGATATTGAATTAAGAAACTAGTCGTTGGGTGGATATTATCTATGCAACATCAATATAATGGAACAACAACATTACATACAAAAAAGAAAAAAGAAGAAGAAGAAGAAGAAGAAAACATATATATATTAATGAAGCAAAATAGATTTCTGGGATTAGCTCTTGGGAAAAAAAAATTAACATTTACAAAATGATATGTCATGAACTGGAAAAGATTACATACATCAAAGAAACACCTTGAAGTAACCATATTCACATCCATAAGCTTCATTGCACAATAATGTACAATGTAGTTAATTGGTACTTGAAGGATTTGCTAGTGCTATTACGAGTTTCTAACAAGTTTTTGATATTTTGTAGTTTAGTTGAAAAACATTGTTCATTGAGGGCAAACTCAGTGATATTCAATGAAGACAAATCTTGGGCAAAGTATTCTCTGAATGTATATATAAGATTTTGATTTGTACATTTTATTTGTGTAATACTTATATGTTGGTTTTTATTATTTATGAGGTATTTTTGTATTTGAATGTGAATTAATGAATATTTTTACATTTTATGTTTTATATTTGTGAATATATGTGGTTGTGAATGCTTTGGTTTGAGAAATATAATACACAATGCAAACTGGTACTATCAACTTAATTTGAAAATAAAAATAAAAAAACTTTACAGGTTGTCGAATATCAATTTTACAGTTTTCATACCCAACATCTATTGTGCAGCCCATTTTTGTTTCAATGATTGTTGATTTGTCCGAAAAATGAATTTTCTTGTCATTCTAAGTCAACATAGCAGATGGAATCTATCTCAGATAGAATCTATCAATGAAATGCTATGAACAATGATCTTTGTATTATGATGAACCAAATAAACTAACCGTTGGAAGCTAAACATTTAGAAACAAAGAATTCATGGAAACTAGCCTTTATGATATTAAATTCAAAAACTAGTCGTCGAGTGGATAACATATTTAAATATAAGAACATCACGCTAACATCAGATGTATCATGTAACAAAATATTGAACTATATACTAAGGTAAATAAAAAAACACTTAAAGCCTACATTTGCTTTTCGGAATCAGTTTTTGGTAACACATTAACATTTCCAAACGACCAAAAAATAAATATTAATGATTATATCATGTCATTGGCATGCTTGCATAAATAAGAACAAGATTCAAATTATTCAAGTATTAAAGACGAATGCATCTTCAAACCATATTTCTATATTTCATGACTTCAATGCTCTATGATATTCACCGGACAAGTGCCTTATACATTCAAAATTGAAATTGAAATTCTATGTTTAGCACTCACAAACCATAGGGGTTTGTGTGCTTATTTCCACATATCAAGGGATAAACTACACATGGTGTAAATCACAAAGTAAAATTCACCAAATTCATTTAATTGTTGAATCTTGCATATCGAGCTAGCATGTTGCTAGTGTATGCATACATATAGGGAGAGGGACATTAATCCAAGTGGATAAACATGTATTGGAGTTTTGGAAACTTATAATGTAAACAATCTAACAAAACACGCAATGGGCAACTAATTCAAGGACTAGTGAATAAAAAAATGCATTGAAATCAAACATTTTCTTTAAACATAAGGCAAAGAACATAAAAATTGAGAGAGAGAGAGAAAGAGAGAGAGAGAGAGAGAGAGAGAGAGATATGGAGCTTTCACTGTCTCATGACCCTATAATTGCAAACATGTTTTCATAACTACTTGCCATTGACATTTATAAAAAAGTATATAGATGAGTGGAATAAATAACTATTAACAAAATTGTTAGATGGAAGAACGAAACTTTTGGATTTTCTTTTGCAAACTAGAACACAAGCCCAAGCCTTGTAAATACAAATATATTAGCCCCAACCCCCCCTCCCCCCTTCCTCCATTGCCCAGCTATCAATTAAAAACAAACAAATAAATTAGCACACCCGCCAGTGTGCAGCTATCAACTAAAAGCAAACAAATATATTACTAGCCAGTGCTACTGCTAGAGGGGAGGGAGGTATACCTTTACTTCTACATAAATGTGGTAAAATTGAGGACCTGCAACAAAATAAAACAAAACATGAAAATGAGTGTTAGTAATGAAGATAATGCTTAAGGAAAGGGAATAATTTATGTATGACAAATATCATTTTGCAAAGATCCTTTCACATTAACAAACCACATAAGGAATAAAGGAGATGAAACGTTTAATACATTTGTTTGAAGTATCAATAACCATTATGCAAAGACTTAATCGGACATGCCAAAATCAACCCTTCGACCAATTAAAAATAAATAAATAAAAAGAGCTACAAAAAACAACTGTGACAACAATTACAACCAAATATTAGGAACAAGGACACGAATTATCATTCCTCTACACCAAACATAAAAGGAATTATCATTTTCATCCAAGCATTTTCTATTACAAATAAGGCAGAATCAATCCAATTACAAATAATTCAAATGGATATATCACCACCTTTTCTTTGGAAGATGAAAATAAGAAAGTGCAAAATCCTATGCAATCTTGTGAATCTAGTAAAAGAAAACATAACTGAATATGATAAAAAGCGAAACAAATAGGACTCTTCTTTTTAAATACAAATACATTAGAAAAAAAAAAACAAATAATCATGGTTTGATTTGGTTCAAGACTGTATCAAATCCTTAAAATTGCGAACTGAACCGAACCTTTTCGAACAATTTTACACTTGGTATCTTAAATTCTATTGGCAATGAGTTTACTGGCCCATTGAAATTAAGAGTGACCAACTTAAGTAGCCATTTTAGAGGGTCAAATTGACAATTTTATAGTCCTCTATTTAGGTCCTTCTCTTTCACTCGTTTATTTTTTCAAATTCAAATGTGTTTTTGTACATGACTTGGTTGAATAGAGTGGCACACAAAATAACAAATAAAACATTAACCTTAGATCAATTACTTTTTAAAAAGCATTGGGTAAGGGGCGCTGTAAGTTTTCTGAATGAATTTGTATATTCAATTGTACCAATTTACAAAGAGTTCATCAAATTATATGGCCCTAAAACTATGACTAAAAAAAGGAAATACAAACTAATTCCTATTTACAAACTAATGCCATATATACACAACATGCCATATATACAATATACTCTCACACCCCCACTCAAACTCAAGGTGTTTTAGCAGAAAATACTGAGAGCTTGCTAAGAAGAAACTGAAACCAAGCGGTAGGGTGAGTCTTGGTGAAGAAGTCCACAAGTTGCAAAGCTAAGAAGACGAAAAGAAACGAGATAAAGCCATACTGCAGATGTTATCGGACAAAGTGACAATCAATCTCAATGTGTTTCGTCCGTTCATGGAAGACAGTATCGTGGGCAATCTAACTAGCACTGCAGTTGTCACAATAGAGAGAGGTCGGAGAAGACTGAGGTACACCCAAATCAGAGAGAAGACAACGAAGCCAAACAAGCTCAGCAGTAGCATGAGTCATAGCACAGTACTCAGCTTCGGTAGTAGAGCGAGCAACAACAGTTTGTTTTTTGCTTTTCTAAGAGATCAAGGGATCGCCAAGAAACATACAAAAATTACAGGTAGACTTGCGATCATTAACATCACCAACCCAATCGGAATCAGCATAGGCCACCAAGTCTAAAGAGAAAGTAGAGGACAAGAGTAAGCCCTGAAAGATGGTACCCTGGAGGTAGTAAAGAATGTAAACCAAAGCAACCCAATGGGTAGAGCGAGGAGCAGAAATGAAGTGACTAACCACATGAACAACATAAGCAAAATCAAGGTAAGTGACAGTCAAATAAACTAAACAACCCACAAGTTCGCGATAGAAAATGGGATCATCCAAAGGGACACCATCAATAGAGTTGAGCTTCACATTAAACTCAATAGAGGTGTCAAAAACCTTAGTATCAGTAAGACTAGCACGGTGAATAACCTCATTAGCATAGTTGGCCTGAAACAGAAAATAGCCCTTTGGAGAAGATGCAATCTCAATACTAAGAAAATACCGCAATAGACCCAGATCTTTCATTTTGAAGGTGCGGAAGAGATGTTGCTTGACCTTAGAGATAGCAAAAGAGTCAGAGCCAGTGATGATCATATCATCCACATAGAGTAAGAGAGCAACAAAACCAGCCGAGGTATGTCTTAGAAACAAAGCAGAGTCGAAGTAGAAGGATGAAACCAAGCTCAATAATAACAGTCTAAAAGCAATCATACCAAGCATGAGGAGATTGCTTCAAACCATACAGAGCACGCCGAAGATGACAAACCTAAAACGCCCTCAAAATAAACCCATAAATCATCCAACAATAGCATGCTTAGACATAAGAGAATAAAGAATAAATATATTCCATCAAAGTAATCATTACAAAATGTATTACATGTTGACAACAAAAGTAAATGCCCTATGGGCTTACAACTTTCCAAGTCAACACTTGGTTACAAAAAGAGAGTACTAACTCTATACAAAGATAGCCCTTGGCTTGATATACATGTAATACATCAAAAGAAAACAAAAAAACAGAAACAATCTGTCTGCCTTTAGCCTCCAAAGCTATGTCCTTGGAGGTGTCATGCTACCTGTACCTGAAAATGATGTCCCATAAAGGGTGACCCACAACCCAGTAGAAATATACTAAACCAACTATAAATAATGACTAAAATAATAGCATTCAATAGATGGTCCACACTTATATTCCAATGTATGTCGTATTACAGTTTCACGACAATCATGCCCATGGCACACTTCAGTTTCCATTTCTTATTCAACTTTAAGTTTGAAAACAAGGCTCAGAACCTGGCCAAATCATTTAATGAGATTATAATTCGTCACTAAAATACTTTTGAAATTCATGATGGATACACATTTTGGTGCTGTATCAATAACACATTAAACCACTTCCATACTTCACAAATGATACACATTGTAGTGCTGTATCAATATAACAAAACACTTCCATGCTTCACAACTGATACACATTGTAGTGCTATATCAATGTAAAACAATCTCCGATTTAGAGGTTCATCCCATATCTTCCCCTAAACCGTGGAGTACATCTCCTATCTCCTCCCACACAACACAATGTATATAAACAATTATCATGTACATGTTCAATCATTCAATACACAATTTCGATGTATTATATCAACCACTATACTCGATAGCCTACTCAATTGATTAGTTTTAGTTTGCCTAATCATCATGCATTGTCTACAACATCGTCCACCGATAGCCCAAAGCAGTTATTTCTAAATAGAAAATAAATACACCAAATGGATAAATTATCAACATTTGCCTAGGTGAGCGATAAATTAATCCAACTACACCCTTTAATCACATACCTTTCCAATTTGAATATTTCGTATTCAATTTCTCATCTACCAAAATTAATTATGCAAATTAATTTATCAACAATTAGGGCTTTTTCCCATAATTACAACACCAACCCTAAGGTTCCATTTTCATCAACAATCCAACACCAAGTCCATTTTCCAATGTATTACATACATAAAGGTTTTAAACGTTGAAAACCCCTCTTTTGAAAATTACACAATGACCCCAAACTTTCTCGAAATTACCCAACAACCCCCAACATATCGAAATACCAAAATTTAAAGACAAAGCTCATAAGATGGAGTAGGATATCCCTACCTTGAAGTTAGAGCTCAAATGGAGAAGAAGACCGAAACCAAAGTGCTCCAAACTCCAAAATTTTTGGATCAAAACGAAGCCATCGACGATCAACACACTTTTTACAAAGGCCGAAGGATAGGAGAACACTAACTAGATCAATCCCTAGACAGAAGGTATTTTCTAGAGAGAGGGGCTCTCAAAATTGGTTTTTAGAAAGTAAGAGAGAGAGTGAATGCAAAAGTGATTCAAAAATGCCCAGCTGCCAACTGATATACGACACTCCCGCTCGAGCGGAGAATAGAACGCTCGAGCGCCAAGCACAAAAATCTGGACACGCTAGAACGCAAGAAGTCCTGCTCGAGCTCCAAGACACAAGAATAAAATACATCCGCTCGAGCGCAAAAATCAGTCCGCTCGAGCGTAGATTCCCCCCTCCCAGAACTTTCACAGACAAAGCACTACTCGCTCGAGCGCCAAAAGGCCCGCTCGAGCGCTACCCATTCGAGCGTAAGGAAATCCGCTCAAGTGTAGAAAACACACCTGCAGATGTTTTGCAGGGACACGAAATATTGGGAGTATGTAAACCCCGCTTGAGCGTAATAAGACCCGCTCGAGCGGACAACCAAAAAGCAAACTCCGCTCAAGCGCAAAGGGACCCGCTCGAGCGTACCACCAAAAATCTGGGCAACAAGGAATGGGACTAAAGCTCAACCAACCTGTTCGAAACACGCCCAACACATCCTAAAACTCAAACACAAAGAGTTAAAGAATGACAACAAGATATACAACCACCAACTCCACGGAACCTAAGTCCGGAATACAACAAATACAAAAAGGGAAAACCGAGATCGCTATAACCTTTCCCCCTTAAAGAATTTCATCCCCGAAATTAAATACGAGTTTTTCAAAAACAAGATTTTCTCAATTCCCAACATTATTACAATGCAAAATTCAACAACTCAACCCATTACCGATCATCCCATCTCTTTTCAAGAGGCAAATTACAACATTTTCCACAACATGCATTATAAATATGCATTCCCTAAAACTCCACAAATTTCAATACCACATTTTGCAATTCTATATCATATTCAATGCTCATGATATATTTCCATTTCTACAATAAATCCAACATATGCAATGTTACACTAAACTTCCATTTTAAGGCAAGTTTCCAAAATATATTTCCATAAACCAAAACATTTACAATATTTTACAACTTAAGACATATATAATGCTCTTAAAGTTCAACAATATTACAAAATCTCAATACATGATTATACATCAACAAACATGTCCGGATATTTCTCACGGACCTCTAATTCACGTTCCCAAGTGGCTTCTTCCACTCCGTGATGCTTCCACAAAACTTTCACCAAGGGTATGGTCTTGCCTCGCGAGACTTGATCCCGCCTATCCAAAACCCGTACCGGTCTCTCCTCATACGAGGCATCCTCATCTACCTCTAAGTCGGTCCAATCCAACACGTGCGATGGATCCGGCTCGTACTTTCGAAGCATACTAACATGAAACACGTCATGCACCCTGAACAACTGCGGTGGCAAAGCCAAACGATAAGCAACTTCCCCAATCCTCTCAAGGATCTCAAAGGGATCGATAAACCGAGGGGATAACTTCCCACTCTTCCCAAACCTCATCAGACCCCGCCTGGGTGATATTTTTAGAAAAACATGATCATCAGTCTCAAATGCCAAAGGCCTCCTCCTACGGTCGGCATAACTCTTTCGGCGACTCTAGGCTGTAACAAGCCTCCTACGGATAAGCTCAACTTTCTCCGTCGTTTCCCTCACCAACTTCGGGCCCAACAAAGATGCATCACCCACCTCAGCCCAACATACTGGAGACCTACACGGTCGGCCATACAAGGCCTCAAACGGTGCCATACCGATACTAGACTGAAAACTATTATTGTAGGCAAACTCCACCAAGGGTAAGTGCCTCTCCCACGTCCCACTAAAGTCAAGGACACAACCTCGAAGCATATCCTCAAGGATATGAATAGTACGCTTGGACTGCCTGTCAGTTTGAGGATGATAAGCCGTACTAAAGGTCAACTTAGTACCCAAGGCACTCTGCAAACTTTGCCACAATCTAGCAGTAAAACGAGGGTCTCTATCTGAGACGATCGTCACTGGGACCCCGTGCAACCTCACTATGTCCCGAATATACAAATCGGCAAGATGATCTACCGAATCTGTCATGCGCATAGGGATAAAATGCGCCGACTTAGTCAACCGGTCTACAACCACCCAAATAGCATCACTACCCCGCTGGGTCTTGGGAAGGCCTACAACGAAATCCATAGTGACATGCTCCCACTTCCACTCGGCAATAGGCAAGGGTTGCAATAAACCCGCTAGCCTCTGATGCTCGGCCTTCACTTGCTGACAAGTAAGGCACTTAGACACGAAAACCGCCACGTCTCTCTTTATACCCCGCCACCAAAACTGGCGACCCAAATCCCGATACATCTTGGTGCCTCCCGGGTGCACCGCAAGGCGTGAATGGTGAAACTCTCGGAGTACCTCCTCTCGGTAAGACTCCGGCACAAACAAACGGTCTCGGTATCTCACACTCTGGTCGAGATACACCGTCAAACCCTTCTCAACCTTCCCACTGGAGATCTTCTCTCGGAGGGATTCTACCTCAAGGTCACCTCCCTGTGCCTCTAACACTCGACTCACCAGTGTAGGCAGCGCAACAACAGAAAACAAGGCCGCAGCCTCAACGGATTCGCCCAAAAGCAAATCAAACTCGCCAAGTGCGCCCAACATCTCCCACTTCCGGATGACTTTACAAGCCACATCACTGATGGATTTCCTACTAAGGGCATCGGCCACAACGTTAACCTTTCCCGGGTGATAGCGCAACTCAAAATCGTAGTCCTCAATGAACTCCATCCACATTTTCTGCCTCAAATTCAAGTCTCTCTGTATGAACAGATACTTCAAACTCTTATGATCCGAGAACACCTCGAACCTCTCACCATAAAGGTAGTGCCTCCAAACCTTTAAGGCAAAGATCACAGCTGCTAGCTCTAGGTCATGTGTAGGGTAGTTCCTCTCGTGAATTTTCAACTGACGTGACCATAGGCTACTACTTTCCCCTTTTGCATCAACACACAACCCAAACCCTCTCGTGAGGCATCACAGTAAACCGCATAACCCAAACCTCTCTCCGGAATAATCAAAATCGGAGCGGTGGTCAATCTAACTTTCAACTCCTAGAACGACTTTTCATAAGTCTCACTCCATACAAATTTGACCCCTTTCCGCGCCAATCTAGTCAACGGTGAAGCTAACTTGGAGAAATCTTTCACAAACCGGCGGTAATACCCAACTAATCCCAGAAAACTGTGGATCTCAAAAACACTCTTAGGCTGTGCCCAATCTTGCACTGCCTCGATCTTGGATGTATCAATAGACACTCCTTCCCCAGATACCACATGGCCTAAGAACTTGACTTCCCCTAGCCAGAACTCACACTTCCCAAACTTGGCATACAGCCATGGGTTCTAAGCAACTCAAGCAACACTCTCAAGTGTTCCTCGTGCTCCTCCTCAAAAGGCGAATAAATCAGAATGTCGTCCACGAAAACGACTACAAATCGATCTAAGAATTCCGGAAGATCCGGTTCATCAAGTCCATAAAGACTGCCGGTGCATTGGTGAGCCCAAATGGCATCACCAGAAACTCATAGTGGCCATACCACGTACGGAATGCTGTCTTCGGAATATCCTCATCCCTGACCCTCAACTGATGGTAACCCGATCTCAAGTTTATCTTAGAGAAACAACGAGAACCCTTTAACTGGTCAAATGGGTCATCTATACGGGGCATAGGGTACTTATTTTTTACCGTAGCCCGATTCAACTTCCGGTAATCGATACACAATCTCAAGGCACCATCTTTCTTCTTAGCAAAGAGGGCCGGTGCTCCCCACGGCGAAACACTAGGGCAGACAAAACCCTTATCTAGCAACTTCTGGAGCTGAATCTTCAACTCACTCAACTCGGCTGGGGAAAAATGATAAGGTGCCATAGAAATCGGCGCCGTGCCGGGCACTAAATCAATAGAGAACTCTATCTCTCAGTGAGGTGGCAAACTGACAAGGTCCTTGGGAAAAACATCCGAATACTCACAAACCACCCTCGACAACTCAATCCCAGTCTCATCACACTCACTACTCAAAAGGCTAGCAAGGAGACCACTAAGCTCACTCCGCCCTCGCGGATCATACACCGGTGGCAACACACTACCAACCTGATCCCCCAGAAAATGGAAACAATCCCCCCTCAAAGTACATACTGTGATCCTTTGCCGGTAACAATCGATAACAGCCTGGTATGACGATAGCCAGTCCATACCTAAAATAACATCGAAACTCGGCATAGGCATAACTACAAAAGGAAACGGAAACTGACGATCGGCAACCTCTATATCACAACCTCTACATCCTTGTGTCAAAATCAATTCACCCCCAACAGGTGATACAACACATATAGGAGATGCTAACTGTGCCAACTCCAATCCCAAAACAGATGCAAATGCAGTAGATATAAAAGAATGGGACTCACCCGTATCAATCAACACATTGGCAACCGAGTTGCAAAACAGAAAGGTACCTCTCACAATAGATGGAGCCGGTACTAGGTCCTGCGCGGTAACAGAATACACACGCCCAGTAGGCCCCTGATCCACCTGCTCACCCCTAGGAGCAAAAGACTACTGCACAGATTGGGACGACGAAGCTCCCGGATTGGCCCTTGAGGCCTGCACAGACTGAACTGGCTGAAAACTCTGCGTCTGCCTAGAACCAGACGCTCCCGAAGTGGCACTCAACTGCGGGCAAAACCTCTTCAGGTGCCCAGGCTGACCACACTAATAACAAGACAAAGGCTGGCCTCTGCCCTGACTCTGGCCCTGCGGTCGAGCCGAAGAAGAAGCAGCTCGCTGACCTCCTCCCTTCTGCGGGCAAACTAAAGACTTGTGGCCCAGCTGACCACACTTGTAACAGGTGATACCTCCCTGGTTGCCCCTCCCCGAGCCTGCACTCGGCACTGGAAAGGTCGATCTAGCAACACCACCCTAAGACTACTGAGGGTTAGAACCCCTCTGTCTCCTGCGATCACCCTAACTATCCTGGCTCCTCTTGGAGCCTCTCTGCCCCTCCTTCTCCTCCTGCATCATGATCTCCATATGGGCTGCAGCATCCACTAGGCGCCCATAATCTGGGGTCATAGAACCCTCAACTCTCATCTTGAGGCCACACCTCAGCTTCCGCTCAAACTCAATACAACGGCGTTCTTCGGATGCCACAAGCTCAGGTGCAAACCTGGACAAACTAGTGAAAGCAGCCTCAAACTCGGCCATAGATAAACTCAGCTGCTTGAGCTGGCAAAACTGGTCTCTCAACTTCTCTCTGATAGCTGGAGATAAGAACTTCTCCTGGAAAGCATCTAAAAAGGCCTCCCACGTGCCACCAATACGACCCTTCGTGTACTTCCACCACTAACCCGCATCCCCCTTAAGCTGGAAAGATGCCAAGGTCACTTTCAATGCTCCGTCCTCGATGCCAAACATCTCGAACATCTTACTCATCTGCTCCAACCACTCGTCAGCCTTAAGTGGCTCCTTCGGATCCCCAATAAACTCATCCGGATTAGACCGGAAGAACTCCATCTTCAGAAAGGAAGGCCCTACACCAACAACCTGGGCCTGAACTGGAGCCTAAACTGGATTCTCAGCTCTGAGAATACCCAAAGACTCCCTCAAAGCATCAGCTATCCCACGGGCTAAGGCGCCCATAGCCTGCTGACTTGCTGGCTCGGCCACATTGGCCTGGCCAACCCCCTCCTGCTGTGCCGGAATATCATCCGGTAAAGGCATCTCCTGCCTACCACGGCTGTCACGTCTATCTCCTCATCCTCGTCCTGACATCCTAATAAAGGTAACGAAGAACGTTAGCACATTCGCAAATGTGCCGAAGCTATAACACTCGCGTCCTAATGCATGGACAACTGTAATTCACTCCACGTAAGCACATAAACACATAAGCACTTACGAATTTCATTTCCGGGTAATGATAGTCCCGAGGCGTTACTAGAGTTCCAGTTAGAAACAGCATTGATCAAGTGCTTTTCCAACAAGACTCACAGAAACCCAAGGATCCAATCAACATCCTAGAAACTAAATCCCATTCCCAAGTAGTCACATAAACATGTTATCACATAAGCACAAAACATTACACATAAGTCTCTAACAAGCGAGATAAACCCATTGTGATACTAATCACTTCTCACGTACCTAAAGTATTCAACCCGGTACGCTCTGATACCAAGTTGAAATGCCCTCAAAATAAACCCATAAATCATCCAACAATAGCATGCTTAGACATAAGTGAATAAAGCATAAATATATTCCATCAGAGTAATCATTCCAAAATGTATTACATGTTGACAACAAAAGTAAATGCCCTATGGGCTTACAACTTTCCAAGTCAACACTTGGTTACAAAAAGAGAGTACTAACTCTATACAAAGAATGCCCTTGGCTTGATATACATGTAATACATCAAAAGAAAACAAAACAACAGAAACAGTCTGTTTGCCTCTAGCCTCCAAAGCTATGTCCTTGGAGGTGGCATGCTACCTGTACCTGAAAATGATGTCCCATAAAGGGTGACCCACAGCCCAGTAGAAATATACTAAACCAACTATAAACAATGACTAAAATAATAGCATTCAATAGATGGTCCACACTTATATTCCAACGTTTGTCGTATTACAGTTTCACGACAATCATGCCCATGGCACACTTCAGTTTCCATTTCTTATTCAACTTTAAGTTTGAAAACAAGGCTCAGAACCTGGCCAAATCATTTAATGAGATTATAACTCGTCACTAAAATACTTTTGAAATTCATGATGGATACACATTTTGGTGCTGTATTAATAACTTATTAAACCACTTCCATACTTCACAAATGATACACATTGTAGTGTTGTATCAATATAACAAAACACTTCCATACTTCACAACTGATACACATTGTAGTGTTGTATCAATGTAAAACAATCTTCGGTTTAGAGGTCCATCTCCTATCCTACCCTAAACAGTGGAGTACATCCCCTATCTTCTCCCACACAACACAGTGTATATAAACAATTATCATGTACATGTTCAATCATGCAATACACAATTTCGATGTATTATATCAACCGCTATACTCGATAGTCTACTCAATTGATTAGTTTTAGTTTGCCTAATCATCATGCATTGTCTACAACAATCAAGACTATCCTCCACCGATAGCCCAAAGCAGTTATTTCTAAACAGAAAATAAATGCACCAAATGGATAAATTATCAACATTTGCCTAGGTGAGCGATAAATTAATCCAACTACACTCTTTAATCCCATACCTTTCCAATTTGAATATTTCCTATTCAATTTCTCATCTACCAAAATTAATTTATCAACAATTAGGGCTTTTTCCCATAATTACAACGCCAACCCTAAGGTTCCATTTTCATCAACAATCCAACACCAAGTTCATTTTCCAATGTATTACATACGTAAAGGTTTTAAACGTTGAAAACCCCTCTTTTGAAAATTACACAATGACCCCAAACTTTCTCGAAATTACCCAACAACCCCCAACATATCGAAATACCAAAATTTAAAGACAAAGCTCATGAGATGGAGTAGGATATCCCTACCTTGAAGTTAGAGCTCAAATGGAGAAGAAGACCAAAACCAAAGTGCTCCAAACTCCAAACTTTTCGAATCAAAACGAAGCCCTCGACGATCAACACACTTTTTACAAAGGCCAAAGGATAGGAGAACACTCTAACTAGATCAATCCCTAGAGAGAAGGTATTTTCTAGAAAGAGGAGCTCTCAAAATCAATTTTTAGAAAGTAAGAGAGAGAGTGAATGTAAAAAGTGATTCAAAAATGCCCAGCTGCCAACTGATATACGACACTCCAGCTCGAGCGGAAAATAGAACGCTCGAGCGTCAAGCACAAAAATCTGGACAGGCTCGAATGCAAGAAGGCCTGCTTGAGCTCCAAGACACAAGAATAAAATACATCCGCTCGAGCGCAAAAACCAGTCCGCTCGAGCGTAGATTCCCCTCTCTCAGAACTTTCACAGACAAAGCACTACCCGCTCAAGCGCCAAAAGGCCTGCTCGAGCGCTACCCTCTCGAGCGTAAGGAAATCCGCTCGAGCATAGAAAACACACCTGCAGATGTTTTGCAGGGACACGAAATACTGGGAGTGTGTAAACCCTGCTCGAGCGTAATAAGACCCACTCAAGCGGACAACCAAAAAGCAAACTCCGCTCGAGCACAAAGGGACCCGCTCGAGCATACCACCAAAAATCTGGGCAACAAGGAATGGGACTAAAGCTCAACCAACCTGTTCGAAACACGCCCAACACATCCTAAAACTCAAACACAAGGAATTAAATGATGACAACAAGATATACAACCACCAACTCCACGGAACCCAAGTCTGGAATACAACAAATACAAAAAGGGAAAATCGGGATCGCTATAAAACCTGCCCAAAGGAGTGGAGAACGCCAGGAGGAGGACGCATGTAGACCTCCTTAGTGAGATGACCGTTAAGAAAAACATTCTGATTGTCCATCTGATAGAGAGGCCAATGTCAAATAGTAGCAACAGAAATCAAGGTACGGACAGTAGTTATCTTGGCAACAGGGGCAAATGTCTCCTCATAATCAATATCATACTCCTACGAGAAACCCTTAGTAACTGAACGAGCTTTGTATCACTCGAGAGAACCATCAGAATGAGTCTTGACTTTATAGAACCATTTACAACCAACCAGATTCTTGCCAACAAGCAAAGGAACCAACTCCCAAGTGTTAGTCATCTGCAGGGCAAAGAACTCATCCTCCATAGCTTGAACCCAATTAGGATCCAGACAGGCCTCCGTGTAAGACTGAGGTTCTGAAAAACAATGAATAATAGACAAAAAAGTATGATAGGAAGCAGAAAAACATATATTAAACCAACCCAACCTGTTTGGGGGACGACGCTCACGAGTAGGATATTGGTGTATAGCAGGATCAAAGTCGTCAGAAGTAGGAGGATCAGCAGTAACGGTAGAGGCAATTGGTGGAGAAGGAGCCTTGCGATGAGAATAAACTAACAATGGAGGAGTAGAAGAAGCCGAAGGAGGAGAAGCAAACGGAGAAGATGGAACAAGCTCAGGAGGAACAGTGGAGATGTACTCATCAGACGGGACCTCAGAAGGAAATAGATCAATACGAACCAAATCCTCTCCAAATTCTCTTTGGAAACTAGGGCGATGAGAGGAGGAAGCTGAAAGTAAGGTAGACGTTCGAGAAAGACAACATGACGGGAGACATAAAGGCAATGGAAAACAAGGTCATAATAATGATAACCTTTCTGAGTGAGACTATAACCTAAAAAGACACATAGGACATACTGGGCACTAAGTTTGGTCCTATCTTTACGGGGGTAAAAGGACAAAACAAGCAGACCTAAAAACACGAAGAAATGAGTAATTAGGAAGTTGGAAAAACAGAGCCTCATAAGGAGACCGCCAAGAAAGAAGGGGAGTAGGCATACAATTGAGAAGAAACACAGTAGTAAGAACTGCTTCACCCCAAAATGGAGCACAGAGGCAGAGCGAAGGAAAGACCAAGCTGTCTCAAGAAGATGACGGTGTTTACGCTCAGCTCGACCATTTTGGGAAGGTGTATCAATACAAGCCCAATTTAGCCAAGTATTTACAGAATTCAATTTTAAAGTATTCCTCACCCAAGTCAGACCGCAACAATTTAACAGTAGACCCAAACTGTGTAGTGACCATAGATTGGAAAGTACAATATATTTAGTAGAAGTCAAACTTATGAGTCATAAGATAAACCCAAATATAACGGATGCAATCAACAAAAGACACATAGTATGCAGAACCTCCTTTGGTGAGAACAGGAGAAGGGCTTCAAACATCAGTATGAACTAAAGAAAATAGTGTATCAGATATAGAAGTACTTTTATGAAAAGGTAAGGCTGTCATTTTGACAAGTTTACACCCCCGATATTCAATAAGTTCACTAGGAGAAACTTTACCCAATATACCCGATTGAGCTAAAGAACGTAAGCGATTAGCAGACAAATGCTCTAATCTAGAATGCCATGAGTAGAAAGGACTAGACAGATAATCTAACTAAAAAGAGAAAAAGGCAGTCTAAGAGGTAGCCATAGGTAGATGCAAGCTCTCCACCACATAGAGGTCTCCAACTCTATGGCCGGTCCCAATCTGTTGCTTACACATTCGATTCTGCATAGAATCGATAGAAGAAGAAAAAATAACAACAAAACTAGAGGCATCAAGCTGATTGATAGATAATAAATTGACAAATAACTGAGGAAGATAAAAGACAGATAGAATACAGACAACAAACATAGAAAATGGTAGGACAGACCCAATAGATATAACAGACATACCAGACCTCATTAGCAGCATTGACAGTAATAAGAAAGGGAGAAGGAGTACAATTTTGAAGTAAGGGGAGATAGGGAGTCATATGATGAGAGGCACCAGAGTCAAAAATCTAGACAGACGAAGAAATACTTGAAGAAGACCCAAACAAACCTAAATGAAAAAAGGAAACAACGGAGGTAGACAAGGATGGCTGGAAGGCAGACAATATATGCTGAAGCTAACTAATCTGAGCACTCAAGGAAGCCAAGTCAAGATCAAGAGTTGGAGAAGATGCAGTAGAATCGGTAAGAGGCTAAAAAATATTCAGAGGGGCACAAAACTGGATCGGAAACTGCTGAGAATATGAGGCAGACAGAGGCGAAGCAGACATACATTCGTTTATGGGACAATGATACTTCCAATGGCCCCTTTAATGGCAAAATGCACACTCATCAGAAGCCAAATGCATCATAGTAACCAGAAAACTAAGGGGTTCAAGTCCAATAACCCAAAAATCTTACAGGTTTAAGTGTAATAAACCCAAAATAGACCAAAGTAACCAAACCAACTCACTGAATCAGCCAAGGAGGGGAGACCACAAAGAGAGAGAGAAGAATCAGGGGGGTTGCGATATCAAAGAGAAGAGAACTTTGGTACCCAGAGAATCAACGAACAAGGATCAACAGTGAGACCCAATTGACGAACCCAAGTCGACGAAATTTAAAGGAGAGAGAAGAACCAATAGCGAGAACTAGTCGCGCTAGAGAAGACCTAGACTGAACCACGAATCAAAGGCGATAGAGACCCAGTCGCGATGGAGAACCAGTCACGAAACAAAGGGAAGAACTACGAACCAAAGCCAACTCAGGGTCAACAAATAGCAAACGACTTCAATTGAATAGAAACGACGACCCATGATGAGTGTCGAGTCGAGTTTCTGAACCAGAGAGAGAGAGACGACAGCCCTCGTGATCACAATCAAGCCTAGAAGAGAGAGTCGCGACTTCAACCTAGAGACAAGAAGCTGTCGCAACTTCGCAGAACCACTAAGAAAGCTTCGAACAACCTAGAGTTTTGGCTTTGATACCATGTAAGTTTTCTGAATGAAACTGTATATTCAATTATAGCAATTTACAAAGAGTTCATCAGTTTATATAGCCCTAAATCTATGACTGAAAAAGGAAATACAAACTAATTCCTATTTACAAACTAATGTCATATATACACAACATGCCATATATACAATATATTCTCATAGGCGCATGCTTAAAAGTTCTATATTGAACTACATCTAAAGTTTGATTGGCCAATTTGGTAATAATTAAGAGGTTGAGCCCCCCACAACAAGAGGTTGTGAAAGAAATTGTCACTATTAACAAGTGATTAAACTTAACTCTTAAACCATCCCTTTTGTCCAACCCAATTGTTGGCCTACTTGAAACATTTCATTGAGCAATTCATGAAAAATTTATTTAACTAAGGCCAACTTCCCTATTTTGGAAAACAATTTTTTTATAACACCCATCAGTTATTGCAATGCAAAAAGCAACATTAACTTATAATAGAACTCATTTGAAATCAAGAAAAATCCAAAAACCCCATTTGAAATCAAGAACATTAAGCCCTCTGTTTGATGATTTTTTTCAGGTGAAAAAGTTTGACCCAATTGAATTTTGCAATCTTTTCTACAAAAAAATAAATAAATAAAATGCTTGATGGTATGTGCATAGAAAATAGTACAAAGAGAAGACCACGGAAACAACTACTCAAAAGAAGTTTATATAGTGATCTCCAAAATCACAATTTCATACTAAACAAAATCAAATATTGCATTTGCACTTTACTCGATACCAAAAGGAACCCAATACACAGGATAACAGAGATGGAAAAATTACTAATTAAGAGAAAATAAAATGAAGTACAAAGAGGATAGGATTTTAGGGATTTCAAGACATACCTCTTCAATGAGAACTCTTTCGAACCAGTAAGTTACTGGAGAAGACAGAAATCTTCAACAACTCTTTAAGAGCAAGAGACAAGAGTGAGAGATGATAGAGTGCAAGAGAACAGACAAAAAATCAGAAAGAGAGGGGGAGAAACAACAAAGAGGAGAAATCACTACAAAAAAATTGCTTTTTTGCGACGGCAAAATGCCGTCGCAAATACCCAAAACACCGCCTCAAAAGGTTTTTTGCGACGGTAACTGGCTTTTTGCGACGGCAAGTGGGGGGTCGTAACAAAGGGGGTTGCAAAAAGGTTTTACCGACGGCATAACGTCGTAGCCTTTTTTTTGCGACGGCAAAAATGCCTTTTTGCGACGGGAAAATTCTGTCGGCACTAACGCGTAAAAATCTGAGTTTTTTTGAGACGGGCATTGTTTTGCCGTCGCTAAAAGGGTTATTTGCGACGACAAAAATACCGTCGCTAAAGGGTTATTTAAGACATCACCTGATGCCGTCGCTAAAGTACTATTGGCGATGACAAACAACACCATCGCTAAAGGTCTTCCTTTTCAACCAATTCCCCTATCTTTTGCGACGGCAAAAACCCTAATTCTATTTTCTTTTTGAGACGGTGTGTGTGGTGCCCTCTCAAAAAAAAATGTAATAAAATTGTTAAAAATAAGAAAATAACCTGTATTAAATGAAAAATAACTTTAAAAAAAAATAGATAATTACATAATAATATAAAAAGTCCAGTATATAAATAAAAATTCATCCATAATTAAAATATTCTTCCATGCATAACAATACATTAGCAAAATTATCCCACGACATAATGTTGCATAATACATACATAATGTTGTTCACAAATCTAAATAACGTAAATCAAAAACAAAAGTTTTCGTCATGATTCTTCCGTGGGTTACAAAAACAAAAGTTTGTCATAATCTTTACACGCCTGCATTCCACAAGAAGCAAACTGCTACTCAGGAAATATTTGAAAATAATAAAATAAAAATAATTAATGACAATATAATTGTGTTAATATTTTAATTACAGAAAAACATAAAAAATTAACTACTATATAATTACAAAGATAGTTTAGTAAATAATTTTGGCTAGGCAGAAATCCGGTCCTAACTCCCAAACCGAAAACCCGATTGGAGTCCCGTCTTCTTCCACAAGTCTCTTGTGCCTAGGCGGTCGTGTGTGCCAAGTTTTGTGCTAAACCGACGTCGTTTGGTGATTTTGGGGGGTCAACACCTCGAATTCAAGTTTCTTAAGGAACTAGTTTGTCTAGACCGAAATCCTGCTCTAACTCCCAAACCGGGAACCCGATTAGAGTCCCGTCTTCTCCCACAAGTCTCTCATGCCTAGGCGGTCGTGTGTGCCAAGTTTGGTTCTACACCGACGCCGTTTGGTGATTTTGGGGCATCAGCACCTCGAATTCAAGATTCTTAAGGAACTAGTTTGCCTAGACTGAAATCCGACTCTAACTACCAAACCGGGAACCTGATTTGAGCCCCGTCTTCTCCCACAAGTCTCTCGTGCCTAGGCGGTCGTGTGTGCCAAGTTTCGGGTTAAACCGACGTCGTTTGGTGATTTTGGGGCGTTAACACCTCGAATTCAAGTTTTTTAAGGAACTAGTTTGCTTAAAGTGAAATTTGGCTCTAACTCCCAATCCGGGAACCTGATTCAAGTCCCGTCTTCTCCCACAACTCTCTCGTGCCTAGGCCGTCGTGTGTGCCAAGTTTCATGCTAAACCGACGCCGTTTGGTGATTTTAGGATGTCAATACCTCGAATTCAAGTTTCTTAAGGAACTAGTTTGCCTAGACCGAAATTCGGCTCTAACTCCCAAACCGAGAACCCGATTGGAGTCCCGTCTTCTCCCACAAGGCTCTCATGCCTAGGCGGTCATGTGTGCCAAGTTTCATGCTAAACCGACACCGTTTGGTGACTTTGGGGCGTCAACACCTCGAATTCAAGTTTCTTAAGAAACTAGTTTGCCTAGACCGAAATCCGGCTCTAACTCCCAAACCGGGAACCCGATTGGAGTTCCATCTTCTCCCACAAGTCTCTCATGCCTAGGTGATTGTGTATGCCAAGTTTCGTGCTAAACCAACGTTGTTTGGTGATTTTGGGGCGTCAACACTTCGAATTCAAGTTTTTTAAGGAACTAGTTTGCCTAGACCAAAATCCAGCTCTAACTCCCAAACCGGGAACCTGATTGGAGTCCTGTTTTCTCCCACAAGTCTCTCGTGCCTAGGCGGTCGTGTGTGCCAAGTTTCATGCTAAACCGACGTCGTTTGGTGATTTTGGGGCATCAACACCTCGAATTCAAGTTTCTTAAGGAACTAGTTTGCCTAGACCGAAATCCGGCTCGAACTCCCAAACCGGGAACCCGATTGGATTCCCGTCTGCTCCCACAAGTCTTTCGTGCCTAGGCGGTCGTGTGTGCCAAGTTTCGTGCCAATCCGACCCTGTTTGGTGATTTTGGGGCGTCAACACCTTGAATTCAAGTTTTTGAAGGAACTAATTTGCCTAGACCGAAATACGGCTCTAACTCCCAAACCGGGAACCCGATTTGAGCCCCGTCTTCTCCCACAAGTCTCTCGTGCCTAGGCGGTCGTGTGTGCCAAGTTTCGTGCGAATCCGACTCCGTTTGCTGATTTTGGGGCGTCAACACCTCGAATTCAAGTTTCTTAAGGAATTAGTTTGCCTAAAGTGAAATCCGGCTCTAACTCCCAATCCGGGAACCCGATTTGAGTCCCGTCTTCTCCCACAAGTCTCTTAGCTTAAAATGCAAAGATACATTTTAGCCAAGCTTACAAGGCATAATCTTTATCTCTCTCTGAGGCTTTGTACTAATCCATCGTCAAACCTCATTTAACAAAAACTTCTAATCTCACCTACCAATAACTGATAATACCAACTTAGGCACTTTTCTTCTCCTCACCAGCCTTGATAATGTCGATGAATTCCGATTGTGAGAGAGGGGGAGAGAAGGAGAGAAAAAGTGGAGGGTGTGAGGAAAAACAAACAAGTGCAGTGAATTTAATTTATATTTTTTGAAACAGAAAAAATAGAGCGATAATATCAATACCTTAAGAGAAGCTCCAGCAACCAGAAAACCATCAACATCTGGTTTTGCAACCAGTTCCTTGCAGTTAGCACCACTGACTAAACCTGTAATAGCAATGCATTTAGAGCACAAAAGGGAAAGGAAAAAAAATTGAACTTCACTAGACTACTAGTCATTTGATTTGGGTCATGTTGGCACCCTGCCTATGACAAAATGGTGTCCAGAAGTATTGATCATATATACAATGGTCAACACAAGCGTGCATGTAGAACTGAGAGTCAGAAATTTAATTTTTCCAGAAATTGGAAATTAGATTTTAGGCAAAGAGATAATTTTTTTTTTAAATGTAGGTAGCCCAAGGCACAAGTTCACACCGTCATTTCTTCAATACCTGATAATTAGAGAGGTTGTTGCGTTTAGATCTCAAGGAGGATTTGGGCACTAATCATTCAAGGATAATATCTAAAAATTTTAGAGCTTAGGGTCTACATATGGATTTCTATATAGAATTTAGGAGTTTTACCATGATGGATTTGTAATAATAATGAAACAGTAGTAATTTGAAATCTTTCATGCTTAAGGATTATAGTTGTACAAAGATTATAATAAAATATTGGGTATCTTCCTACTCTAGTCTATCTTCTCATTTAATTTCTCAATCTATCTATAATGACCAACTTCCTTACTTTTTTATGAAGTTTTAACTTCAAATCCTTTGATTTGAAATCCATATATTCCAAAACTCAAATTTTGATGCTTACTCTAATGGGGATCCAAGACAGCATAACATTGTTATTAAACATCATTATCTTCCCCCCAAAGCTCATGACAAAGAAGAAGCAATCAGTCAAGATGGGATTGGGGTAAATTTGTTCAGTACTTTGAAGTTTGAACAAGTTCAAGATCGCAACAGGAGGTGATTGCTCAAACATTATCAAGTAGATTTGCAAAAAAATAAATGAATAGCCCAATGATTTGAATAAGGGTATGGCGTCATATATATATATATATATATCAATAGATACCTCCATAGATAATCTGGGTTGTAGCTGCAACTTCGGGGCTAGTGTTCGCTTGAAGCCATTTCCTTAATTCAGCATGCACCTGTCAGATAGAGAAATAAACTTAGTAGGATAGAAGTTACAAATGGTAAAACTCACGGCAACTAGATGTCAAGTTGCAATAAGATAACGGACTTTGTAACACGGTAACTGTTTTGTCATAAAGATGTGTAGACATTTTGGACACAACACAACATGTTAAGTTATGGCACCAACTTTCTCCGTGTTGACAGTTGAGGCAAACCTAGATCAAAATCTAATCCTAAGCCAATTCTATGATATCCAATCTTTCAACTGGTCGGGGTGATGACCAGCTTGAATCTTTATGCAATGAATAACTCATAACGAATATAATAATAAAAGAATGAAGAAAAAAAATTCTTATCTCATCTCACAAGAATCTCATTCTCTAATAGCTCAGAATATCCTTTTGGATTCTACGTGAATAATATAAAGTTGATTTTTATTCTTATTTTTGAAACAGGAAAACATGAATGCCCATGTTAAATCTCCCAAAAACTACCAATTTTATCATTAGAAATACATTAGATAAAGTTGACCGAAGCAATTAATATCATGTTTGTACTGAAAACAGAGATGGTTAAATCAAAATAGCAACAACCTACTTACCTCTTGAGCTTGGGCAGGGCTTGCAACCTTTCCAGTTCCAATGGCCCAAGCAGGCTCATAAGCTAAAACAACATTTGCCCAATTTGATACTTTTTCTGCACCGTGGGAGAAAAATTTAGAGAATTATCACAGAAGAAATATCATATGAACTCCTTAAAGCATGTTGAAACATGGTTACACCCATTGCTTACAACATAATGTAGTTTTCAGTAATTTTTTAAAACAAATACAAACAAAAATATCACCACGTCAATATGTGGCAAGTACTAATGCACATGATCTTTCAGTCAAATAAATTTAGTAGTAGCAAAAGGATTGCCCAAAGTCTAATAAATCATATAAAACCTCAAAGCGAGTTTAGCGGCTGACTTGACTTGACTATAAAAGTAATATGAAAATATAGCAACATATGCAAATCCTAGTAGTTTCACAAGCACAAGAATTGTACCCTATTTGGTGTCATGTCATTACATTTTTTGTCAAATAAAATTTAGACAAGAACAAATCAATAGAAAAATGGTGTATAGGGCTTGGTGTAAAGAAGCGATAATCACGAGTGATAGATGTCATGGTGGGTAAATTATGATCATTATCTTTTGCCCTTTCGTCAAAGACAACGCAATCATTCTGAAATTGTCGCATTAAGAAAAAAAGAGTAAGTAAAAAAAGAATTGAAAGATTTGGATTTGTAGAATGGAGACTTACTGGAAGGAACTTTCGCACAAGAGAGAAGGAAAGGTTTTTTTTCTTCTTTCTTGATAAGTAAATAAAGAAAAAGTTTACTTGTCTACCTAAGATAGAAGAAAATGCAACTTTGAAAAGACGTAACCCTTGGAAACCAGAGATGTTTTTCTCCCACCATAGAAGAGTTTCAGCCTCAAATCCATTTCCAATTAATTCATGGATAATTCCAACCTGCTTTAACCACAGTACTTAAATAACAGCGGTAAAACACACCAAAACCAGATTCAACTTCTGGGCAAAAATATTATAGGGATAAACAAATCAAACCATTCAAGTGCTTTCAAGATAACACTTTCCATGGAGTACGAATACAGCCTTCCAAGTCACATAAAATAGTATCATGAGACCAAACTGTTGTAGCCACTGAACTATATATTTCAAAAGTACTAAGATTGTAACAACGCTTCTGAATGATTTTCCCATTTTCATCATAAATTTCACTCTGTTGCTCTACAGAGCATCTAAATTTTTCTTGCAAGAGTTTACTATGTAAACAATGGGCTTCCTTTGCATATGAAAAAGCCTACAGAGTTGAAAAAACTCATTAGAAAAGGTTAAGTTACAACAACCAAAAAATCAAATGTTTCTAGTAGAAGCCGTGTGACATACAGCACACAAATTCAATTAATTTTTATATCAAATTATAATAAAAAAAAATAGTTGGATAACCAGAACAGACCAAAGGAAATTCTACCAGTAAGAGTATCGGCAGTGACAAGTAATAGTGTTATTCAGCAGATATTCCCAGGTCTCTAGTCAAGTTATTGTATTTCTTTCTTCAAATGTATAAAGCAACTCAAGGGACAGTGCAGAGCTACACAGAAGGCTATTATAAAATTAAAACTTCTCGTACAAATGGTATGAAAGCAAAAACAACACCGCACAAAATCCATCTACATTTTAAACAGCATAAAGAGTCACTCATGACAAAGAGGAGACAAGATAGTGATTAAATGGAGGAAATATAAATTTAGTGAGATACCAACACATATCCGAGCAATGGGATATGCGGGATACAACGTACACTAATCCAACACCAGTCTAAGCCAAATTTCTCATTTTTGCAATAGACTCTGTTCTAGATATGTAACTACATGTCTAGATCTCATTTTCATTAATGCCGTTTAAATTACACCAAAATGGGAATTAAAAAACATGCAAAGAACGAGGAGGAAAGAAACATACCACACAAGCATTAATTAACCAAAAAATAGTGCCTTATAATGGTAAAAAAAACAAGCAAAAGCCCAAACTATGTGCCAATTTCTAGGTATCTTTCATATGATAAGCCAAAAAACATCTAAATGCCCCTTCTTTTTCATGATTCTAGGATCTATGACCTCCTAAAAGACTTCTTGTTTGGTTTGGAAACCTGGAACCCAGACCTCTCACTCGCCAAGGATCTAAAGAATAAATGCCTCGTGCCAGAAAATAATTCAATTATACTGGGAGTTACCTCAATTAGTTGTCCCTTTGAAATCATTCTTCCACACAATTCATGATAGAGATGAGCAGCAAGGAAAACTGAACCACTGCAAATAGGAACCCGAATACAGATTAACCTGAATTAGCACAAAACCAACTAGCTATTAAATAGATCTTACACTGGAGATAAGATCTGAAGAGTAGGAAATGCAGGACCTTGATAGAATGCCCTCCAACAATCATTCCTCTCCAGTTCAGAAGGGACTTTCGCACTAAGCACCTAAAGACATCAAAATCAGATATTACTTATATAGAACAAAAAATGGAGTAATCAGATATTACAGTTTTGAATCATAGCAATGAGAGAAACGCACCTGATCTCTATACAAGATGAGTGACCAAAATAAATTACTGTGGGCTTTCGAAAGAGAAAGAGAGAGAGAGAGAGCATACGTATTGACTGAGCTCAGAGAGAGAGATCGTAACATGCCGTCGTCGCACCACCGCTAGCCGTCGTCGCTCGTCGAGAGAGATATCGTCAGTGAACACTTGCCGTCGTCGCTATGATTGTCGGTGAACTCGAACACCGCTAGCCGTCACCGTCGTCGCTCGTCCAGAGACGGAGAGAGATTGTCGTCGAACTCGTCTCTGGGGATTTAGGGATTTTGGGTATTTAGGGATTTAGGGATTTGGGGGTTTTGAGGGAGAATGGTGTTAGGATTTTGGGGGTTTTGAGGGAGAGAGGTGTTAGAGATTTTGGGGATTTTAGGGAATTTGATCGAGCGCCATTTCGGCTGGAGGAGGGAGATGAAATTTCAGACTATTTGCGACGGCATGGAAAAACCGTCACAAATGATCAAATCCATTTATAAAACGACGCCGTTTTATTAAGTTTTTTTTTTTTTTTTGCGACAGAGCATTCCCGTCACAAATGTCCACTATTTGCGACGGTAAATTTCACCCGTCTGGAAAAAATATTTTTTGCCACGGTACACAATGCCGTTGTTAATACTTCCGTATCTAAGTGACTTTTTGTTCTGTGCTTATTAGCGACGGGGAAACTGTCGTCACAGAAAATATTATTTGAGACGGCTTCATATGCCGTCGCAAAAGACCACTTTTTGCGACAGTATACATGCCGTCGCAAAAAGTTCCGTGTTATTTGCCCACATTTCTTGTAGTGAATAGACAAGAATTCCATGTATAATCAGTAAAATTCACTTAAATTAAGATAGGAATAAATCATTACAATAATCCAAATAGACAAAAATCTGATCATGTTGCTTTATAGGATATCAAAATTCAATTTACAAGTAGAGTAGAAAAATATAAAATAAAAACGAATAACAAAATGTAAAGCTACAATACCAAAAAAAAATAATTCACAATCCACTGAAATTCAACCCACATAAATCTTCATCAAAACTAAACCAAAACCTAAAATAGAAATTACTCAGTTTGGTTTTGATTTCCAAAATTCACTTTTAAGAAAAATTTACCTTTTTTTGTTTTCTGTATTTTTATTTTTATTTTTATCATCACTGAATTTTTTAAATATTTGTAAATATTAGACGAACCTAACACATTATTCTGTTATTCTATTTTTTAAATATTTGTAAATATTAGACAAACCTAACACATTATTTTTTAAATATTTGTAAATATTAGACAAACCTAAATATTTATAAATATTTACTTTTTTTAAATAGTATATTATTCTATTTGGGTCACAATCATCTTATTTGGATCACATCACCACTCTATTATATTACTTCAAACTCAACTCATATTTCATATATTTTTTTTTATAAAAAAGTCAAAAAGTATATTAATCTAACACTTCCCAAACAACCCCTAAGACTAGACAAATTAAAGAAATAAACAGTAAATTATCAGGTCAAATAATTTGGAATTTATATCATTTTGATCACTGACTTTTTAATTGTGATACATTTGATTTTAAATTTTAAATTTTATTCCAAACAAGAACAATCAAATATATTTCCTTTGTAAATAGTCCATTTTGAGGATAAAATCGTCGTATAATTTATTTTGTGTTAGCTAACTTGTATGTTATTTAAAATGTTATGGTTTTCTTTTAATGAATAATGTTGAAACTTTCTTAATTATAAATTATAAAATTCTATTTGATTTGATTTTCATATTCTATTTTGAATTTTGTTTTCTAAGGGCCTAAAAATTAAATTGGTGAAAAAAATTAACACTTCATTTTTATATAATTTTATCTTTTGATAGGGAAGAAATAATTTTTTAAAATAATTTTTTATATTTATTTTCGTTAAATTAACTTTTATTTTTTCAAAAGTCAAACATGACGACAATTTTGATGTCATCGTTAAACAAATCCATTAAATCAAAAAATCCAAAACTAAAAACATTTAATATATTAAACATATTAATTACACACTGAAAGTCTAATAATCATTTATTATATAATAATTATCCAAAAATATCTATTAATAAAAATTCGGTGGCACTACATGCACCAATTAATGTACACACTAGTATACTAACTAGTGTTATATTATTATTAATGACCCCACCTATTATACAAATTACAAATACCAAAAATCTCTAAAATTATGCCACATCATCTGTTAATATACTAATTAGTACATATAGCATTAATTATTCACAAAAATTTAATCATCTATTCCATGATAATCATCCAAAAATATCAACAAAAATAACCACGCATTACATGATCATCATCCAAATACATACCAAAAATTGATTTGGTAATATATATAAATATAAAAGATTTATCATTTTATGTATAATTTTATATTTGGTAGGTAAAAATAATTTTTAAAAATTCAAAAATATTTTTTTAAAATGTAAAAATAAATTTTTGACATTTATTTTTATCAAACTATTTATATTTTATCAAATTAACGACTTTGCCCTTCAAATGGAGTAACAATATCTTCAATTGTTCTTATTTGAAATAAGATTCGAAATACAGAGTCAAATGTATCACAATCGAAAGGTCAATGATCAAAATAACGCAATCCCCAAACTACATGAACTGTTAGTGTAATTTGCCCAAATTACAAATCTACCATCTTTTAAGTTAGCTTAAAATAGGATCTCCCTTTATAATTTTAGAAATTATATCCCCTCCTTTTGAAATTTCTAATTTTATAATAAGTAGTCATTTTTATTAATAAATTATCAAATCAACTAACAATTTTTAATGATATTAGCAATTTATTTTAATTAATAATTCAAGTAAGCAATTTATTTTAATTAATAATTCAAGTAATTTTATCATTGCATAAGAGAATAGTTAAAATTTTATTTTTTTTAATTAATTTTGTTAAATAAAAAATTCCGACAATGGGATATTTGTGACTTTTTAAATCAGAGAAAATAATTTATATTTTAAACAAATTTCAAATGATGTATTTGTAATTTAGTCAAAATATAAATACATAAATAAACAAACAAACAAAGGGAAGGAAATTTTGGATCCCAATTTTAGTGTGAATGTTGTCTAATTTAAAGAGGGGAAATTAATCATAATTTTAATTTAATTAATGTAGATATTATGTTACAATACTATTAAAGTTAAATAATTTTATGTAAGAATTTAGTGATAATTGTATTTTAACAAATATTGGACAAAGTTAATTTGGTTTGAATTTCAAAATTTGTTTTCGGCAGATTTTTAAAAAACAATGTAAGTGAAATTAAAAATAAATAAATAAATAATTCGCCACTTCAAATTTTTTGTTTAGATAAAATTTTATTTTTGAACTACCATTACAAAAATTTGACAAAAGAGTTTAGTCCCCAAAACCGTATGTTGTAATGTGTTTGTTATTTTTATTTTTTCCTATTTTTGTGAACTTTTAAATATTTTACTCAATTTTTTTTTTATATTTTTGATGTACTTAAAAAGTAAAATATTTACATTTTTTTTCAATTTCACTAAATACAAAAATTTAACACATTTTTTTTATTTATTAATTTTTTTTTTTAAAAGATTTTCCCACACATATTTTACCTTTATTGTAGAACTCGATGTACTTAATTGTTTTTGTCAAAATAATTGTATGAATATGAGAAAATTTTAATTTTGCCCCCAAATGAACTTATGTTTTCTTGATTTATTTTAAATTTAAGAATAAAAATAAAAATAAAGGTTAATTACATTTTTC
This sequence comes from Camellia granthamiana, assembly GCA_036172215.1. Taxonomy (NCBI): domain Eukaryota; kingdom Viridiplantae; phylum Streptophyta; class Magnoliopsida; order Ericales; family Theaceae; genus Camellia; species Camellia granthamiana. Next base: position 20,696,343 of record CM069910.1, on the reverse strand, counting down.
ATCTTTCTAATTTGACTTAAATTTTGCTTTAGTCCCTATAATTTTAATTGTTCAATTCAGTCCCTACACTTTACGTTTAGTTTCAATTTGGTCATTCCGTATAAATTTTTGTTAATTTTGTCTATATTTACATGTTAGATAATTAACAAGTGTTTCAAAATTGTTAATTTTACCTTCCAATTTAGATGAAAAAACAAAATTGAAACTTTAGAAAATTGACAAGTGACCCAAAATTGTTAATTTACACCTCCAATTTAGACGGAAAACCAAAATTGAAACTAGACTTAAAAGTTTAGGAACTAAATTGTTCAAATTAAAATTATGAAAACTTAAGTAAAATTTAAATCGAACTATAATTGTGAAAACTGTAATTAACCCAAAAAATAAATAGCAACTCTACAACTTGATATAATGGACATTTTATGAGTGAATACCAAATAAGATGATTGAGACTTCATAATCAAAGTTTTATTCCCATGGAATAGAAAACTAAACATAAATAGTTAACCATACATAAATCTTTCTAAATCACCGTGTTTTTCTTCTGCATGATGATTCAATAGTACAGATTCTTATTTTTTTCCAAAAAAGCAACATTAGATATCACCAGGTATGCAACTGTGTCAGATTCGAGTCACTATTTCCGAGATAGAAAGCATCTGGTTTTACTACCCAGACACACATATAAGGCAGATCTGGTGTTTCGCAATAAGGAACCAAATGCTTGTTGAAAACATCAAAGCTGGTGTCCTTTGAATTCCACTGGAATCGGCAGAAGAAGAGAGTACTTTCAAAGAAATTCATCCTAAAACTCCAACGGAATTCCGCACCATTTTTCAGAGCATAGTATCCAAGATCATCGTCTTTCGATTGGCAGTGAAACAACAATTGGGTGGGTTTGTCTGGTACTGCACTGATGATATGAACCTGATAACGTTCGAAACCTGCAAGAACATGATTTGAGGAAACAAAATAGAAGGCTAAGATGATAGTTGGAAGAAGAGAACGGTTTATCATCATATGCCTCATTGGTGTTCTTGTCCCCATTTGTGCCTGTGTGTATTGTATATAAATAGTACTGGTCTAGCTGTGGTTTAAATGTGTTTCTATTTACACTCTAATAAATCAGTAAATATAATTATGAGTATTTAAATAGATGAGTAATGTTAGAGACACGTATTTATATTCAAAAATTTATCTACAATGATCTGATATGGGAGTTGGGGTCACCATCATTAAGTACATAACAAATAAAAAAATTGACACATATCTTGCCACATCATTGTGGGTATTTTTTGAGGATCTTAAACATTTTCCTAAATAGATTATCAATAAGTTAACCCATTCATTATACATTTTTGTATGTCTTTCTATAAAAAAAATTTAAAAATATATTTAATTTTTTTTTCATTCAAATAGGTCCAATTTATATATTATGTATATTTATTTTAAATCAATGTACAAATTACAAATACCTAAAACTTTCAAATTATGTCACATTACCTATTAGTACATTAATTGATATGTACCAATTAGTATATTAATTGATATATACGAATTAGTACATGCACCAATTGGTATATCAATTAGTGTACCAACATATGTTATGACATTATTATTGATCCTACCCATTATACAAATTACAAATACCTAAAACTTCTAAAATTATGCTATATCATCTATTAGTACATTAATTGATATACCAATTAGTGCATATAACATTATTCTAGATTTATGGTGCTTCTAAAATTACACTTACCTCCTTTAATTTTTCTGATATTATCAATATTTCCTCTTCTATCATATATTTCTTAAATATTGTCAAGTATGCTCCAATCCAGATTGCGGATTGAGAATTTGCCTTCCTTTTACTATTGTCTACATGCTCTCTTATATCAATACTCTTTTTTCACTACGCCAAAAATGAGCATTAACGGCGGTTTTTTACCGCCGTTAAAGGATGTAAAACCGCCGTTAAAGCCTTTAACGGCGGTTTTAACGGCGGTTTCGTTACCGCCGTTTATGCGCGTGTCGGAAAAAGTAAAACCGTCGTAAAAAGGCAAAATACCGTCGTTAAAAATCGACCAAAAACGACGGTTTCATAGGGCCAAAAACGGCGGTTTTTTACCGCCGTAAATAGGTTAGAATTTTTCAAAAAATAATTCTTTCTTCTTGCACTCCCCAAGTTTTGAACCCATGACCTCTCATCCACCCACACCACCAACCACTTTGCCACAGCCACTTTTCATGAAATATATTACCTAAATAAATATTTAAACATTACTTTTACTTTGTAGATGGTTTCGCCGGAGTGTCGCCGGAGCTTCGCCGGCAAAGACCGCCGGCATTAACGGCGGTAATGGTTGAGCATTAGCGGCGGTTTTATTACCGCCGTTAAAAGTGGGCATTAACGGCGGTTCGTTACCGCCGTTAAAAGTGAATTTAATTACCGTCGTTAAAGACACTTTTAGCGACGGTTTTTTTAACGGCGGTAACGAAACCGCCGGTAAAAGTACTATTAACGGCGGTAACGAAAACCGCCGTTAATAGTACTTTTAACGGCGGTTTTCGTTACCGCCGTTAAAAAAACCGCCGTTAATGCTCATTTTTGGCGTGTTTGCGCTAAGTTTTTACATTATTTTAAACTTGATTAAATTACAAATTAGTTAAGTATGTGATTTAAATTTAAGTTTTTAATTGAGGAGGTTCACACACTCATATGCAAGGTCAACCAATTAGTTGATTAAGAATTAGATTTGAGTTAATTAAAGAAGCCTATATTGATCCAATTTCCTTCACTTTTCATTTAAATTTTATATGATGCATTTACAAACATACAAGTTAATATAACTATTACAAATATGAGATGGAAGGGGAAGCTAATGAGGATGGAAGAGGAGGTGATGGGGGATGGGAGCTGAAGAGAGGGTGATCAAAAAGCGTTGGGAGGGGAAATGAGGCCCCTGCGGTGGCTGGAAAGGGAACAGAAGGCCACGACAATGGCTAAGAATGGGAAAGAAGTGGTGGCCAAACAGATTTTTTTTTCTTTTCTTGATTTATTTAAAAAAAAAATTTTAAAAGTAAAATAAAATAACAACTCCACAACTTGATAGAATGATCGTTGTATGAGTGAATACCAGAGTTGATTAGACTTCATGATCAAAGATTTATTCCTATCAAATATTAGTATTGTCCAACGAAATGCTTCTCAGTTCAATCTATCTACAAGGAATTTGTCTCCTCTATTGGGCTAAGACTGAAAATTTCGCTCTTGCACCACACAGTTCAATTTTTTAGCTGGCTAGCTTGGCATGGAATTTGGTGATACACTTGAAACGGTGAACCATATCCTTCTACATTGCTCTAAAGTTTGGAAAATTTAGTCTGCTGCCATAGATTGGTGGGTAATGGTTTGGGTGACACCCAGTTCAATTCAAGACCTCTTCGTACGGTAGCAAGGGACCTCCATCAAAAGACAATAACATTAGATATCACCAGTTATATAACTTTATCCAATTCAAGCTGTCATTTCTAATATAGAAACCATCCGGTTTTACTGCCCAATAACACATCCAAGGCTTATTGGGTGTCTGGCAATAATTTATCCGAAGTTTTGAAGAAAACATCAAAGCTTCTGTCCTTTGAATTCCACTGGAATTGGCAGAAGAAGTGAGTAGTTTTCGAAACATTTTCCCGAACGCTGTGTTTGGTTGAGGATTTGATGAAGGAATTGAAAATGGAAATGGAAAAAAAACGTGAAATATGAATAAAATATACCTATATTTTACGTAGTTTGACACATCTTTTCTCTTTCCTTTTCCAAATCCTTTCATAAATCTCCCAAACAAACACAACGTAAAGCTCCGATGGAAGTCCTCACCATAGTTCAAGAAATGCTCTCCAAAATCTTTGTGTTTTGATTGGCAACGAATCTTCAATGGGTTGCGAAAGTATGGGACTTGACTGATGATATGAACCTCAAGGGTAAGGGTTGGGGTTGTGCAAGAACATGATTGGAGCAAGCAAAGTAAAGGACTAAGATGAGGATTAGAAGAAGAGAATGGTTCCTCATTGAAGGGGCTAAATGCGAAATGGGTCGGGTCCAAGCCTTGGGCCGACCCAATCCACTGAAGTCCAAATCCAAGTGGGTTGGATGAGTATATGGGCAAACCAATTGAGCCCAACTTCATGATCAACAGTCCACCCAAGTCCTCAAGCACTTGCGTCCAACCCGCAGTGGCTAGTCCAGCCGTAGTGCTGGGCTGGGCCGAGCTGCGAGACTGAATCTATGGGCCGAACAGAAAATAGACCGAACCCATACAAAGATATCCAAATGGACCAGGCCATCTCCATGAATGATCCTGTAAAAGGTCGAGACAAGGCATAATGATGCCGAGCTGAGGCACATCGATACCAAGCTGAGGAAACCTCGTAAGGAAACATGGAAGTTGTGAATGTGTGCATGTACAAGTTGTCACCTCAGCTGGTCCCCTACACCTAGAATCATGGAAGTTGTTGAACCAAAGGAATATGGTTTGTTATCAGTATGACTACAATGAGTATATGCATTCAATGACAACTACCAGGTGGTCCCCCACCATGAGTAATGCCAAAAGGACACCTGGCAGCATCCAAGCTCCATGAACCCACCTTGAGAAGCAAGCAATGAACAATATATATACTACATGAACTTCACATTGAAGGTAAAAGAAAATGGAACTGAACGATTCCAAGCAAAACCACATTTAAATACAAACTCAATTCTCTCTTCATCTCTTCTCCGATAGCTAATTCCCACACCGGAGGGGTTATCCGGCCAACCCCGGCCGGGCAGCTCTAACGGTGCTTCCTGTGGCAGGAACCTCAGTCCCTGGATAGTCCAACCGAGTGCAGGGCCCCGATCCACGTTCATCTAGTGCGGAATCCGGTATGCACACTCATCATATAATTTGAAAGAAGTGTTTTTTGAGTAGATGTTGTTGTTGCCTTTTGCCCATGTGTGTATGTGTATAAATAGGACTTGCATTTTGCATCTATAGTAAATATAATTAATTACTTGTAAAATGGATTTTTCTACTTTGAAAAAATTTAGGCAAATTATACTTTCTTTTTTTTTTTTGAAGACAAAAAAGGATGCTCTAAGGTGTCATCACTGCATCCATGGGCCTAGGCCCAGGCTTCGGGCCCGGGGAAGCCGATTGTCGGCCTGATTTAACCCAACCCAAAGGAAGGGATCCACTACCGAAGCACTAATGGAACTCAACCACACGCCACAGACGAGCTCAAGTTTTTTAGGGAAGTATACGCGAGGTCTCCGAAGAGAGCATGCTGCAAAGCAACAAAATTCGCCCCTCTTAGAAATCGAACCTGGGTCATGTAACGCCCTCAAAATAATACATAAAACCCGTCACTTTAGACATCATTGATATAAACGAAACCAACCATTTCTATTCATCAGAGTAGTCCTTACAACAGTATTACATGTTAACAACAAAAGCAAATGCCCTACCGGCTTACAGCTTTCCAAGTCAACACTTGGTTACACGAAAGAAGAGTACTAACTCTATACAAAATAACCCATTGGCTCAATATACATGTAATACAAACAAAATAAACGAAAAAAAAAGAGTCTTCAACTCTCATCATCATCCAAGCTAAGTCCTTGGAGGTGGCATGCTACCTGTACCTGAAAATACTGTCCCATATAGGGTGAGCCAACGCCCAGTAGAAATATGCTAAACACAGTATGAGCAATAACTAAGGCATTAGCAATTGATAAATGTTCAATTCCCATAAATCATTTCATAATCCATTTCCATTACATGACCACTATGTTCATGTTTCATTTCATTTTCCATTCCTTATCACGTTCACGATTCACAACAACGGCTCAGAACCTGGCCAACAACTTACATGAGACAGTGACTCATATTAAACGTTTCCCATTTTACAATAGATAAGCATACTAGCTATATCAACATCTCAACAGATAAGCATACAAGTTGTATCCACATTTCAACAGATAAGCATATGAGCTATATCAACACTTCCCTAGATAAGCATATGAGCTGTATCAACACTTCCATAGATAAGCATATGAGCTGTATCAACACTTCCATAGATAAGCATACGAGCTATATCAGCGGAGTCCATCCCCTATCTCCTCCCAAACAACATCCGGTTTAGAGGTTCATTTCCTATTTTCCCCTAAACCGTGGAGTACATCCCCTATCTCCTCCCACGCACACAACGTATATACACATAGGTCATATACACAATCAATCAATACATAACGTTAATGTATTCTACCAACCGTCATACTCTATGACACATCCAATTGATTAGTTTTAGTTTGCCTAATCATCATGCATTGTCTACAACAATCAAAACTACCGTCCACCGGTAGCCCAAGCAATTATTTCTAGACAGATAATAAAAGCTCCAACAGATAAAATATCAATGTTTTCAAGAGTGAGCGGTTTATAAATCCAACTCCACCATTCTACCATATAATGAGCCAATTTCATTATTTCCAACTCAATTCCATATAACCACAATTTTCCCAAATTAATTATACCAATTAATTTATACAACAAATTAGGGTTTTCTACCCCATTTCCCAATATTGACCCAATGGCCTATATATCAACAACCAACATCAATACCATTATTTTGAAACCCAAAATACACATTTTAGAATCAAAATAACAAACCCCCTCTTATACATTTTGAAACCCTAGATTCCAAAATCAAACCATTTAACAAAATGCTCAAAAATCTAGGTCAAAACCCATAGTTGTGAGTAGGAATCCCTACCTCAAAAGTTGACACCCACCAAAGAAGATAAAGAAAACGGAAAATGCTCCAAATCCCGAGATTCTTGGATCAAAATATAGCCATCGATGATCAACAAATTTTTTGTAAAGGCCAAAGGTGAGGAAACAACTCTTACTAGATCAATACCTAGAGAGAGTGGAAGGGTTTAGAGAGAGAAGCTCTCTAATGGCTGCCTTTGAAAAGTAAGAGAGAGAAAAGATGTGAAAAAGTGATTTAAAAAGTCAAAACTCGGAGACTTAAACCAGTCGCCCCGCTCGAGTGTGGAAACCCCCGCTCGAGCATCACTCACAGACTCCCGCTCGAGCGTCCAAACTCCCGCTCGAGCGGTGGATACCCACTCCCAGTACTTTTGTAAAACCAGGTCCTCGCTCGAGCGTCCAACTCCCCGCTTGAGCGTCACACATAAACTTCTGCTCGAGCGTCCAAATTCCCGCTCGAGCGTCCACCACTGCAGAGGAGATACTAGATGGGTGATTTTCCCGCTCGAGCGCCAAAACCCCCGCTCGAGCGGACAAGCAACAACAAGGGCCCCGCTCTAGTGTCAAAATTTCCGCTCGAGCGAACAGGTCAAAATCTGGGCAACTACTTTTGGTTTCTAAGCTCAACCAACCTGTTTCAAACCTGCCCAACATAACCCAAGACTCAAATACAAAGAGTAAAGGATGTAAACAAGGTATACACAACAACCAACTCCACGAAACTTAAGTCTTGATACAACAATTAAAGAAAAGGGAAACCGGGATAGCTATAGGTCACGTCTGTGGAGAGAGATGCTTTCTCCACTAGGCCACCACCCCCGATGGTGGGCAAATTTTACTTTGTTCCTGACTGTTTAATTGTCTTAGTCAATTCCTAAATTCTGAGTCAAGTAGCAATTTGTTCTAAGGAAATTCTATTTGCACACCATGCAAACCCTCAGTACATGCCACCAATGTGTTCAGATATAAAATTTTGAACAAATGTCAAATGTTCGGATTTAAAGTTATCAATAAAAACAAATTTTTCAAAAATACATTTTGTTCAATTATTTATATCTAAAACAACTGCTTTATGTTCATAAATTTATATCTGAATATTTGACTTTTGTTTGGAAATTTATATGCAAACATCATTTGTGGTGTGTACTGAGAGTTTATATAGTATGTGAATAGAATTACCCTTTGCTCTATTTACATAATGCCATTTCAAAAATTAACAAAGAATAACCAGGTGATAGTATTAATTGTACTTAGCACCCTTGTACTTTTTTTAAAATTTCACTTTAATATTTAGCATTGTTGTATTTTTACTAAAATCTTACTTCAGCCCCTACAGTTTAATTTTCCTCTAAATTTTTTAAACGATATTGCTCAACTGGACCCAATCGTAACTTGACACAAAATGTAAAGGTTAACTGAGGCAACTAACCACCGGGGTTGGTGGCCCAGTGGTGAAGGCGTTGCCTTCCCACAACAGTGAGTCAAGTTTGACTCATGAGGGTGCGAAATACTAGATTTTCCAGTGGCTTTCTTCTGAGACCTCGCGTTGTACTCCGATCAAACATTGACCCTACTAGGGGGTGGTTGATGAGCTCTACTGGTGCCTTGGTGACAGATCGCTTCCTATGGATTGGGTTAAATCAGGTGTACTCTAATCGAACCTTGACTCTGTTAGGGGATGGTTGATGAGTTCCACTGGCGCCTCAGTGGTAGATCCCTTCCTATGGATTGGGCTAAATCAAGCCGACAACCTGTTACCTGAGGGCTTGAGCCCATGGATGCCGTGATGAAGCATCCTCTTTTTTTTTTTTTTTTGTTCCTCAAAAAGTGAGGCAATTAAAAAATAGGAAGCAAAGTAAGTCTTGATGTAAAATACAAAGGTACAAAGTTGTAATTTGTCCAAAAATTTCAAAAGATACCACTGAAAAGCACCCCTACCCCAATTTTAAATAATATTTTATTAAAACATATTTAAATTATTTCAGTATAATAAATTCTAAAAAGTCTACACTCTTAAAATAAAATAAAATAAATTATAAATGTGCATCCAACAGTCCGACTTGCAATTAAATAAATAGCAATGCTAGGTATCATAAAAAAAAACCTTTCATGAAAATAATCATGAAAGTTTTGTGACGCTCGGATTATATTTAGAATAAAGCACCACACACTAATCAAGGTAATCCAAGGATCATAAATTTTTCATGATCATTTTCATAAAAAAAATTTCATGATCCCTAACTTTTCCCTTAAATAAATTAAAGAACAATTTACTATTTCAAAGGATCTGAGTTCTTTTCGTATTTATGTTTGTTTTCTACATCACGGTTCAATCATCGCACAAACAGCCCCCAAGATACAAAGCTTGATAGCTTAGCTAGTGCATAGGAATGTGCCAGTTATATATTTTGGTATAATAATTTGGATTACCATTTCCTAAATAGAAACCATCTGGTCTCATTGACCAGACACAAAGCCACGGCTCCTCCCGTCATTGACAATGGCGCTCCAAGGTACTGGAGAAAACATCAAAGCTTTGGTCATTGGCCTTCCACCCGAACCCGTAGAAGTAGAGAATAGTTCCAAAGAAATTTTCCCTAAAACTCCAACGGAAGTCTTGACCGTTGTTCACCAATTGCACTCCCAGATCCTTGTCGCTTGATTTGCAATAAATCTTCAATGGGCTTGGTGTGTCTGGGACTTCACTGATTACATGAACCTCAAATCTTCTATCATGTTCAACAACAACATCATGATGTGGGCAAACAAAGTAATGAAGTGCCAAATCTTCTAAAGTTAAGCAAGTTTTTAAGTAAACAATTGATTGGTCCATTTTGCAGGAAATGGAAGTGGGTACCTGTTGAATTGTAAAAAATCACCATCTTTCCTTTTGGAAAGAAATCTCTGTTTCATTTTTATGAAAAATATTACCATTTTTTTCTTGCTCAATTTTAAATTAATTTTTGTACATAAATATATACATGTCATATATACAGATGCATGAGTATTTTATTCACATTTAAGAATGGTAAATTTCATCCAAAAACTACCGTTACAAGAAAGAAGTCCCCTATATCACATAATCCATACTACATTACATTCCCTGTAGATGCATCTACATCATGTAAGTTACGAAAGTATTGAGCAATATACTAAGGTAAATATAAAAACATTTAGAAGGCCACATTTGCTTCACAGAATCAGCTTTTGGTTGCACATTAAAATTTCTGAACAACCCAAAAAAAAATATATTAAGGATTATATTCTGTCATTGGCATGCTTGCATAAATAGGAACAAAATTCAGATTATTCAAATATTAAAGATGGGTGCACCTTAAAACCATAATTCCATATTTCACATGTCTTCAAACACTGATATTCACTAGACAAGTGTCTTATTGATAAGATACCAGAGGCAGAGGAGAGGTGCACTACCAATAATAATAATGATGCACTCACCGCATCTTATCCATCAGTTAGTTATTAGTGTTTGTTAGAGTATATACAAGAGTTAGTTTGTAACTGAGTTAGTTGTAACTGACTCTAAAGGTATATATATCCACCATGTAAATGTGTTTACAGAGTATGGATGAATTGATGAAATAATACAGTTTTAATACAGTCTTTCATCATGGTATCAGAGCTTTGAGCTCCTCCGAGCATAGGAATCCATGGCTGCTTCGAGTTCTGATTTTACACTTCCTCTAGATCTTTCTTTGCTTCTTTCCAATCTCTCCTCCTTTGTTACCGTTAAACTTGATTCATCGAATTTTGTGATTTGGAAATCACAATGGCAGAAAATTCTGCGAGCTATAGAACTTCTTGGATATGTTGATGATCCAAGCTCTTGTCCACCATTAACTGTTCTTGATGATTCAGGTAAGAGTGTTTCCAATCCGGATCGAGTGAAATGGCATCGTGTTGATGCACATCTGTTGAGTTGCATGACTGCTACTCTTTCTCCATCAATCTACTCCACGGTTTTACACAGTAATCATTGTTCTGAAGTATGGTTGGCTTTGCATAAGCGTTACACTTCATTTTCTCGATCTCATGTTCATCAACTAAAGAACCAATTGAATAGTATTTCTACGAAAAATGATTCAATGACTGTATATCTTGCAAAACTCAGAGAAGTAATTGATCAGTTAGCTCTTGTTTCGATGTTGATTGAAGATGAAGATTTAGTGTTGATAACTCTAAACGGATTACCAGATGAGTATAATGCATTCGCTACTTCCATTCGATCCAGATCTGGTTTTATTACTATGGAAGAAGTGTCTTCTCTTCTTTGTTCTGAAGAAATCCATATGGAGGCTAAACTCAAGAAGTCTTCTTCTTATCCAACAGTTGCCTTCTCCTCTATTAAAGGCAACTCTTCATCTTGTGGTTCTGGTTACAGAGGGGGCAGATTTCAGTCTCGAAGTAATAGAGGTGGACGGTTTCAGTCTAGAGGCTATCATTATAATGGTAGAGGTGGTGCTAATCGCGGACGAGGCAGATCGTCTTTTCCTCAATCTCAATGCCAAATCTGTGGAGGTTTTGGTCACATAGCCATTGATTGCTGGTATAGAATGGATTCTCAATTCCATTCCTCTTCTGGTTCCTCTTCCTCACAATCTTCTCAACACTCCAAAGCATTTGTGGCTTCTTCCAATGCTTCGGTTACAGATTCATCTACTACGCCAGTGCCTTGGTATCTTGATTCTGCAGCCACTGATCACATTACCAATGATATGAGTAATTTGAGTTGCTACCAACCTTACCAAGGTTCTGATCAAATTACTATTGGCAATTGTAATTCTATACCAATTCAGCACACTGGTAAAGGGCTTTTACCTACTCCTCACCATTCTTTCAAATTAAACACTCTTCTTCACACTTCTTCTATTTCTTCCAATCTGCTTTCTGTTCACAAATTAGCCAGAAATAACAATTGTTTTATTACATTTGATGATGCTAACTTTGTGATTCAGGACAAGCATTCGAAGAGAGTGCTTCACAAAGGAACTAACATCAATGGTCTCTATCATTTTCTTTCATCTCCATCTGCTGCTCCATGTTTTTCACAAGCTCATCTTAGTTCCAAGAATTCCTCAGCCTCTGCTATTGAGGACATTTGGCATAATAGACTTGGTCATCCCAGTTTACTGAAATTGTCTCATCTTAGGAAGCATTTTACTTTTGTTTCTAATAATGTTGCACATAAGACAGTCTCTTCAAAATGTGTTGACTGCTGTGTTGCTAAAAGCCATAGGCTTCCATTTCATTTGTCTAATTCTACTAGCAATCAACTTCTTTCCTTAATTCATAGTGATGTATGGGGGCCTTTTCAGTCTGCTTCTTCTTACAAATTTTATGTGCTTTTTTTGGATGATTTTTCAAAAAGCACTTGGATTTATCCTTTATCTTCTAAGAGTGAGGTTTGTTCCAAATTCATTGAGTTTAAAGCATATGTGGAAAAACAATTTCAGACTTCTTTACAAATTCTGAGAACAGATGGTGGAACTGAATATTTTAATAACAAAATGGCTCATTTTCTTGCTTCAAAGGGCATTATTCATCAGCATTCTTGTCCTTACACACCACCTCAGAATGGTGTTGCAGAGAGAAAGCATAGGCATATAGTTGATACCACTATTGCATTATTACATCATGCTTCTATGCCTCTTAAGTACTGGTTTGATGCCATTGTTGTGGCTACTTTTTTAATTAACCGGTTGCCTTCTTCTCAGCTTGGTCATCAATCTCCTTTTGAGTTGTTGTTTCGCTCCATTCCTAATTACTCTCAACTTAGGGTTTTTGGATGTCAATGTTTCCCTTGGCTCAAGCCTTATGTTACACACAAACTTCAGCCTAGATCTGTGTCTTGTGTCTTCTTAGGGTACCATCCTTTTGCCAAAGGTTACAGGTGTTTAGACCCTCTTACAGGTCATGTGTACTTATCTCGGCATGTTCATTTTAATGAATCTTACTTCCCTTTTCATACTCTTTCTCAGCCTGCCCCTGAGCCTTCTTCTTTGTCTTCTTTACATCAGTTTTTTTGGACTTCTCCTACTTTGCCTTCTAGGCAGCCCAGTTCTGTTTCTCATCCTCCCAAGTCTGCTTCTCTGCCTTCTATTGTTTTCCAGCACAGGTCTGCTGCCCAGCCTAGCTTTGCTTCTCTGCCTGCTCCTGTTCTGCAGCCTCACACTGTTGCTTCTCCTATGCTGCCACCCAGGTTTGCTCCTCAGCAGCCCAGTTCTGTTCCTCTGTCTTCTGCTAATCTGCGGCCCGGGTCTGCCCCTTCACAGCCTAATGCTGACCAGTCTAGTTCCCTCTTGCCATCTCCTTGTCCAGGTTCCCATGTTTCCTCTGTTCCTCTGCAGCAGCCTATCCCTATTCAGTCTATTGCCATTCAACTTCCTTTACATCCTCCAACTAACACCCTTAATTCTCATCATATGATCACTCGGTCTAAAGCTTCTTTTTCAGCCTTCACACCAGCCTCCAAGCCTTCTTCCTCGTTTAACTTTGCTGTACCCAAATCACAGCAATCTGCTGCTCCATCTGTTTTTGCTCTTTCTACTCAGCTTCTCACTTCTAAACCTCGTACTGTCCAGGAAGCTCTTCACTCTGCTGTCTGGTTTAATGCTATGCAAGAGGAGTATGCTGCTCTTCAAGTTCAGGGTACATGGACTCTTGTTCCCTTGCCTTCTTCTAAATTGGCAATCGGCTGTAAATGGGTTTTTCGCATTAAACGTCATTCTGATGGTAGTATTGCCCGGTACAAAGCACGCCTTGTGGCTAAAGGGTATTTGCAACAGGAGGGGATCGACTTTCATGAGGCCTTCAGTCCCGTTGCTAAACAACCTACTGTTCGCATTTTTATTTGCATTGCTCTTCATAATAACTGGCCCATTACTCAGCTTGATATCTCAAATGCATTTCTCCATGGCTCACTTGAAGAGGAAGTTTTCATGACTCAACCTCAAGGATTTGTGGATCCTTCCTATCCTACTCATGTGTGCAGACTTAAGAAAGCTCTTTATGGTCTTAAACAGGCTCCTCGAGCCTGGTATTCCACTTTCTCAGCTTTTCTTCTGTCACAGGGGTTTCATAACAGTCTGTCAGATACTTCCTTGTTTGTCAAACAGACTCCCACCAGTCTTACTCTGCTGGTTGTGTATGTTGATAACATACTTTTGACTGGTAGTGACTCTACTATTCTCACTCAGCTTCTTCGGCAGATGCACTCAGTCTTTTCTATGAAAGAACTTGGATCTTTATCCTATTTTCTGGGCATCAATGTCATTGCTCAAGATTCTGGTGGTTATTTTCTATGTCAACAAAAGTATGCTACTGATCTGCTTGTTAAAGCTGGAATGGTGGATTGCAAGCCTTGTTCTACACCATTGGCTGTGAAGTCCTCTGTTTCTGCTTCAGACACTCTTCCTTTTGCTCAACCTACTCTGTATCGCAGTTTAGTTGGAGGTTTGCAATATCTTACCATTACTCGGCCTGACCTGTCTTTGACTGTTAATCAAGCATACCAACATATGCATGCTCCTACCAATGCCCATTTTCAACATGTTAAACGTCTCCTCCGTTATATTAAAGGCACTGTTTCTCATGGATTGAGTTTCACTCCTGGTCCTCTTATACTTTATGCCTTTTCTAACTCAAATTGGGCAGGTGATACGTTGGATCGATGTTCTACCTCTGGGTATTGTATCTTTTTAGGCCCAAATCTGATCTCTTGGTCTGCTAAAAAGCAGCCTACGGTCTCTCGTTCCTCCACTGAGGCTGAATACCGGTCCTTGGCCAATACTGCCGCTGAAGTTAGTTGGCTTCAGCAGTTGCTTAAAGATTTTTTGGTTCCTCCTTCTATTCCCGTTTTATGGTGTGACAACTTATCTGCTATGGCCCTTGCTTCAAATCCCGTTTTCCATACCCGGTCTAAACATATTGAAATCGACTGCCATTTCATTCGAGAGCGGGTTGCTTCCAAACAACTTCGTCTCAAGTATGTTCCTACATCTGATCAATTAGCTGATCTGTTTACCAAACCATTGTCTCGTTCTCGCTTTCATTATCTCAAAGACAAGCTGATGCTCCTTCCTTCTTCCATCAGCTTGTAGGGGGCTGATAAGATACCAGTGGCAGAGAAGAGGTGCACTACCAATAATAATAATGATGCACTCACAACATCTTATCCATCAGTTAGTTATTAGAGTTTGTTAGAGTATATACAAGAGTTAGTTTGTCACTGAGTTAGTTGTAACTAACTCTAAAGGTGTATATATCCACCATGTAAATGTGTTTACAGAGTATGGATGAATTGATGAAATAATACAGTTTTAATACAGTCTTTCATCAACATTCAAAATTCAAATTCAAATTCTATGTTTAGCCCACAAACCATAGGGTTTATGTGCCTATTTCCAAGTATCAAACAATAAACTGCACATACAGCGCATAGAGTAACACCATAAAGTGAAATTCTTCCAATTCATTTAATTTTTGAATCCTGCATATAGAGCTAGTATGTTACTAGTGAACGTATACATACAGCGAAAGGGACAAACATTATTGGAACTTTTGGAAACTGATAATGTAAACAATCTAATAACACACAATGAGCAACTAGGGACTGAATAAAAAGATACAATGAAATCAAACATTTTCTTCAAATAGAAAGGCAAAAAAGATGGAGCTTTTACTGTCTTATGACACTATAAAAATGTAGATAGATGAGTGGAATAAAAACTCAACTATCTATGCCATTGGAAAAGGTTGGAGATGGTGTTCCTGCTGTTCCAAATGCTTTTGGCAACCCAGACTATCACAATGTGCAATTGCAATATATATAAATATATTTCTCTCATAAAAATAAGCATTTGTGACAGTAGATGTAGAACATATGTTTCCTAGTGAATGTGCAAGGTCCTTCATAAAGAAAGTTTGGCAACCAAGAGAGCAACCATGTGATTGACTGTTTTCAAAGATATTAAATTTTAAAAAAGAAAAAAAAAAGAAACAGTTTTTGGGATTGTGTCATTAAAAAATCCTAATTACATGTGAATCAGGATTGGAAACAAGATTAATGGCACTATGTTAATTATCAGAATGGTGCAGTAAGAATAGAAGAAGAATCAACATCAGGTTGAAGAAAAACAAAGGTGGAATTAGCCGTAGTTTCGATTCCATGAAAACAGAGGAAAACGCACAAGGAAATTTATATGAACGAAAGCAAAAAGAAGATACATATCTTTCTTCTTCTTCTTCTTCTTCTTCTTCTTCTTCTTCTCTATCGCTCTGATAGCAAGTAAGAAGAGTAACAACTGTAGACACTGCACTTATTAAAAGAAGGTTTAATATAAAACATTTTCTGGAAGGAAAGGATGAAGAACAAGAAAGATAAAGAAAAATAAAAAAGGATGAGAGAGAGCTACTTTTTGCCAGAAAGATAGAGCTTTTCCCATGACTGTATAATTGTAAGTGTTTTTCATTATTCCTTAGTACATTTATAAGAATGTAGACATATATATATATATATATATGAATGGAATAAATACGTATTTGCTAACAAAGTTATTCAGGTGAAGGAACAGAGCTGATTTTCTTTTCCAAACTAGAACAAAGGCACAAGCCTTGCCAAATTTTACAGCTACTCATAGATTCAAAACAAATATAATCCAAATACTTCCATAGCATCAATATAAATCCAAATAGATAGTGACAAACAATTTTTAACCATCTAATCCAACCATCTCTTGTCATCATTACAGTCATAGTCAAAAGCTGGGATGGTATGTAATAGGCTGTCGAATATCAATTTTACAGTTTCAATACCCAACTTCTATTGTGCAGCCCCATTTTTGTTTCAACAATTGTTGATTCGTTCGAAACGTGAATTTTCTTGTCAATCTAAATAAACATAGCAGATGGACTATCTCAGACAGAATCTATCCATAAAATGCTATGAAATATCTTTGTTTCATGATGTACCAAATAAGCTAACCGTTAGAAGATAAATATTTAGAAACAAATAATTCATGAAAACTAGCCTTTATGATATTAAATTCAAAAACTAACTGTTGAGTGGATAACATATTTAAATATAACAACGTCATGCTAACATTCAGTTATATCGTGTAACAAAATATTGAACAATAAGGTAAATAAAAAAAACACGTAAAAGGCTACATTTGCTTTTCAGAATCAATTTTTGGCAACACATTAACATTTCCAAACGACCCAAACAAACAACATATTGATGATTACATCCGGTCATTGGAATGCTTGCATCAATAGGAACAAAATTCAAATTATTCAAAAATATTAAAGACAGATGAACCTTCAAACCATATTTCCATATTTCACATGCCTTCAATGCTCTATGATATTCACTGGACAAGTGTCTTATGCCTTCAAAATTCAAATTCAAATTCTATGTTTAGCCCACAAACCATAGGGAGTTTATGTGCTTATTTCCATGTTTAATTTTTGAATCATGCATATTGAGCTAAGATGTTACTAGTGTATGCATACATATAGGGAGAGGCATAAACATGTATTGAAATTTTTGCATACATAAAAAGATGCATTGAAATCAGATCAGGAGCTTTTGGATTTTTCTTTTGCAAACTAGAACAAAGGCACAGGCCTTCTAAATAAAACTTCTTTGTAGCACTCACATATTCAAAACAAGCGTAATCCATAATTCAATAGCATCAACAGAAGCCCAAATGAGAAAAGAAAAACACTTGAAGCCTCCTTTGTCGAATCCATCGAAATCTTGTCATCTTTAGACTCATTGATATGGTTACTACGCAATGGGTCGTGGACTTCCAATTTTGCAGTCTCTCATCTCAACTTTTATTAAGCAGCCCATTTTTTGTATATGCAATTATTGATTCGTCAGTGACACGTACTGATTTATCGTTCAAAATCAAGATAGCTGGCGGGCTCTCCCTTAACTAGAATCTATTGATGAAATGCTATGAACAATGATCATTCCCTTGTGGTATGCCAAATATACTCTCATCGATTCATTTGCATTGTCACTACCCGTTGAACTCATTATTTTTATGTTCCTCATTTTTACTTCCATTGAGCATATCCTTTCTGAAACAAGATGGGAGGATAACAATTTGATGGCTCTAGTTACAAAAATATCAAGACCTTCCAAGTGTTTGAGAGAGAGAGAGAAAGAGAGAGAGAGAGAGAGAATAGAAGGATATAGATTCACTCACCAGAGGTTATTTAACTCTTGTCAGTCTACTCCAGACTGATTCACAAACTAGAGAACAAATAACTCTGAGGCACGTCGTATCACAAAAAAGAAAGACATAACTTTGAGGTCCTCTTCTCATTCTACACAACTCATATGTGTAGGTGCTTGAAATGAAAGTAGTCATTTAAAACTAGCCATTGAGAATAAACTAGCCATTTGGGAGAAATGAAAGATGGTTGTTCATAGAATACAAAAACTATCCATTAGAGCCGTTATGGAGAAACTAGACGTTAGGGAGCCGTTATGGAGAAACTAGCCATTGGGGAGAAACTGGCAGTTGTGGAACTATCCACGAAACATAGCCATTCATAGAATACAAAAACTACCATCTAAGAAGTATGGACACTTGACACTTCCAAAACGGTGGCATCTTCGTGTCAAATACTGACACTCGTCGGACACTACCTAACATGTGTCCGACACTCATCCAAACATACCTTCTTTTCTTTTTCTTTTCTTTTTTTTAAAAAAAAAATTATAGACATACTTGGCACACGTGTCCATTACTTAAATATTGTCTTATAGTTTTTGAATATTGTCAAGTCGGCGTGTCCGTGTCGTATACGCATCTGTGCTTCTTAGCTAACCGCTGGAAGCTAAGCATTTAAATACAAAGAATTCATGGAAACAAGCTTTTATGATATTGAATTAAGAAACTAGTCGTTAGGTGGATATTATCTATGCAACATCAATATAATGGAACAACAACATTACATACAAAAAAGAAAAAAGAAGAAGAAGAAGAAGAAAACATATATATATATATATATTAATGAAGCAAAATAGATTTCTGGGATTAGCTCTTGGGAAAAAAAAAATTAACATTTACAAAATGATATGTCATGAACTGGAAAAGATTACATACATCAAAGAAACACCTTGAAGTAACCATATTCACATCCATAAGCTTCATTGCGCAATAATGTACAATGTAATTAATTGGTACTTGAAGGATTTGCTAGTGCTATTACGAGTTTCTAACAAGTTTTGATATTTTGTAGTTTAGTTGAAAAACATTGTTCATTGAGGGCAAACTCAGTGATATTCAATGAAGACAAATCTTGGGCAAAGTATTCTCTGAATGTATATATAAGATTTCGATTTGTACATTTTATTTGTGTAATACTTATATGTTGGTTTTTATTATTTATGAGGTATTTTTGTATTTGAATGTGAATTAATGAATATTTTTACATTTTATGTTTTATATTTGTGAATATATGTGGTTGTGGATGCTTTGGTTTGAGAAATATAATACACAATGCAAACTGGTACTATCAACTTAATTTGAAAATAAAAATAAAAAAACTTTACAGGTTGTCGAATATCAATTTTACAGTTTTCATACCCAACATCTATTGTGCAGCCCATTTTTGTTTCAACGATTGTTGATTTGTCCGAAAAATGAATTTTCTTGTCATTCTAAGTCAACATAACAGATCGAATCTATCTCGGATAGAATCTATCAATGAAATGCTATGAACAATGATCTTTGAATTATGATGAACCAAATAAACTAACCATTGGAAGCTAAATATTTAGAAACAAAGAATTCATGGAAACTAGCCTTTATAATATTAAATTCAAAAACTAGTCGTCGAGTGGATAACATATTTAAATATAAGAACATCACGCTAACATCAGATGTATCATGTAACAAAATATTGAACTATATACTAAGGTAAATAAAAAAACACTTAAAGCCTACATTTGCTTTTCAGAATCAGTTTTTGGTAACACATTAACATTTCCAAACGACCAAAAAATAAATATTAATGATTATATCATGTCATTAGCATGCTTGCATAAAGAAGAACAAGATTCAAATTATTCAAGTATTAAAGGCGAATGCATCTTCAAACCATATTTCTATATTTCATGTCTTCAATGCTCTATGATATTCACCGGACAAGTGTCTTATACATTCAAAATTGAAATTGAAATTCTATGTTTAGCACTCACAAACCATAGGGGTTTGTGTGCTTATTTCCACATATCAAGGGATAAACTACACATGGAGTAAATCACAAAGTAAAATTCACCAAATTCATTTAATTATTGAATCCTGCATATCGAGCTAGCATGTTGCTAGTGTATGCATACATATAGGGAGAGGGACATTAATCCAAGTGGATAAACATGTATTGGAGTTTTGGAAACTTATAATGTAAACAATCTAACAAAACACGCAATGGGCAACTAATTCAAGGACTGGTGAATAAAAAAATGCATTGAAATCAAACATTTTCTTTAAACATAAGGCAAAGAACATAAAAATTGAGAGAGAGAGAGAGATATGGAGCTTTCACTGTCTCATGACCCTATAATTGCAAACATGTTTTCATAACTACTTGCCATTGACATTTATAAAAAAGTATATAGATGAGTGGAATAAATAACTATTAACAAAATTGTTAGATGGAAGAACGAAACTTTTGGATTTTCTTTTGCAAACTAGAACACTGGCACAAGCCTTGTAAATACAAATATATTAGCCCCAACCCCCCCTCCCCCCTTCCTCCATTGCCCAGCTATCAATTAAAAACAAACAAATAAATTAGCACACCCGCCAGTGCCCAGCTATCAACTAAAAGCAAACAAATATATTAGCACACTAGCCAGTGCTACTGCTAGAGGGGAGGGAGGTATACCTTTACTTCTACATAAATGTGGTAAAATTGAGGACCTGCAACAAAATAAAACAAAACATGAAAATGAGTGTTAGTAATGAAGATAATGCTTAAGGAAAGGGAATAATTTATGTATGACAAATATCATTTTGCAAAGATCCTTTCACATTAACAAACCACATAAGGAATAAAGGAGATGAAACGTTTAATACATTTGTTTGAAGTATCAATAACCATTATGTATAGACTTAATCGGACATGCCAAAATCAACCCTTCGACCAATTAAAAATAAATAAATAAAAAGAGCTACAAAAAACAACTGTGACAACAATTACAACCAAATATTAGGAACAAGGACACGAATTATCATTCCTCTACACCAAACATAAAAGGAATTATCATTTTCATCCAAGCATTTTCTATTACAAATAAGGCAGAATCAATCCAATTACAAATAATTCAAATGGATATATCATCACCTTTTCTTTGGAAGATGAAAATAAGAAAGTGCAAAATCCTATGCAATCTTGTGAATCTAGTAAAAGAAAACATAACTGAATATGATAAAAAGCGAAACAAATAGGACTCTTCTTTTTAAATACAAATACATTAGAAAAAAAATAAACAAATAATCATGGTTTGATTTGGTTCAAGACTGTATCAAATCCTTAAAATTGCGAACTGAACCGAACCTTTTCGAACAATTTTACACTTGGTATCTTAAATTCTATTGGCAATGAGTTTACTGGCCCATTGAAATTAAGAGTGACCAACTTAAGTAGCCATTTTAGAGGGTCAAATTGACAATTTTATAGTCCTCTATTTAGGTCCTTCTCTTTCACTCGTTTATTTTTTCAAATTCAAATGTGTTTTTGTACATGACTTGGTTGAATAGAGTGGCACACAAAATAACAAATAAAACATTAACCTTAGATCAATTACTTTTTAAAAAGCATTGGGTAAGGGGCGCTGTAAGTTTTCTGAATTAATTTGTATATTCAATTGTAGCAATTTACAAAGAGTTCATCAAATTATATGGCCCTAAAACTATGACTAAAAAAAGGAAATACAAACTGATTCCTATTTACAAACTAATGCCATATATACACAACATGCCATATATACAATATACTCTCACACCCCCACTCAAACTCAAGGTGTTTTAGCAGAAAATACTGAGAGTTTGCTAAGAAGAAACTGAAACCAAGCGGTAGGGTGAGTCTTGGTGAAGAAGTCCACAAGTTGCAAAGCTAAGAAGACGAAAAGAAGCGAGATAAAGCCAGACTGCAGATATTATCAGACAAAGTTACAATCAATCTCAATGTGTTTCGTCCGTTCATGGAAGACAGTATCGTAGGCAATCTAAATAGCACTGCGGTTGTCACAATAGAGAGAGGTCGGAGAAGACTGAGGTACACCCAAATCAGAGAGAAGACAACGAAGCCAAACAAGCTCAGCAGTAGCATGAGTCATAGCACAATACTCAGCTTCGGTAGTAGAGCGAGCAACAACAGTTTGTTTTTTGCTTTTCTAAGAGATCAAGGGATCGCCAAGAAACATACAAAAATTAGAGGTGGACTTGCGATCATTAACATCACCAACCCAATCGGAATCAGCATAGGCCACCAAGTCTAAAGAGAAAGTAGAGGACAAGAGTAAGCCCTGAAAGATGGTACCCTGGAGGTAGTAAAGAATGTAAACCAAAGCAACCCAATGGGTAGAGCGAGGAGCAGAAATGAAGTGACTAACCACATGAACAACATAAGCAAAATCAAGGTAAGTGACAGTCAAATAAACTAAACAACCCACAAGTTCGCGATAGAAAATAGGATCATCCAAAGGGACGCCATCAATAGAGTTGAGCTTCACATTAAACTCAATAGGGGTATCAAAAACCTTAGTATCAGTAAGACTAGCACGGTGAATAACCTCATTAGCATAGTTGGCCTGAAACAGAAAATAGCCCTTTGGAGAACATGCAATCTCAATACTAAGAAAATACCGCAATAGACCCAGATCTTTCATTTTGAAGGTGCGAAAGAGATGTTGCTTAACCTTAGAGATAGCAAAAGAGTCAGAGCCAGTGATGATCATATCATCCACATAGAGTAAGAGAGCAACAAAACCAGCCGAGGTATGTCTTAGAAACAAAGCAGAGTTGAAGTAGAAGGATGAAACCAAGCTCAATAATAACAGTCTAAAAGCAATCATACCAAGCATAAGGAGATTGCTTCAAACCATACAGAGCACGCGGAAGATGACAAACCTAAAACGCCCTCAAAATAAACCCATAAATCATCCAACAATAGCATGCTTAGACATAAGAGAATAAAGAATAAATATATTCCATCAGAGTAATCATTACAAAATGTATTACATGTTGACAACAAAAGTAAATGCCCTATGGGCTTACAACTTTCCAAGTCAACACTTGGTTACAAAAAGAGAGTACTAACTCTATACAAAGATAGCCCTTGGCTTGATATACATGTAATACATCAAAAGAAAACAAAATAACAGAAACAGTCTGTCTGCCTCTAGCCTCCAAAGCTATGTCCTTGGAGGTGGCATGCTACCTGTACCTGAAAATGATATCCCATAAAGGGTGACCCACAGCCCAGTAGAAATATACTAAACCAACTATAAACAATGACTAAAATAATAGCATTCAATAGATGGTCCACACTTATATTCCAACGTATGTCGTATTACAGTTTCATGACAATCATGCCCATGGCACACTTCAGTTTCCATTTCTTATTCAACTTTAAGTTTGAAAACAAGGCTCAGAACCTGGCCAAATCATCTAATGAGATTATAACTCGTCACTAAAATACTTTTGAAATTCATGATGGATACACATTTTGGTGCTGTATTAATAACACATTAAACCACTTCCATACTTCACAAATGATACACATTATAGTGCTGTATCAATATAACAAAACACTTCCATACTTCACAACTGATACACATTGTAGTGTTGTATCAATGTAAAACAATCTCCGGTTTAGAGGTCCATCACATATTTTCCCCTAAACCGTGGAGTACATCTTCTATCTTCTCCCACACTACACAATGTATATAAACAATTATCATGTACATGTTCAATCATTCAATACACAATTTCGATGTATTATATCAACCACTATACTTGATAGCCTACTCAATTGATTAGTTTTAGTTTGCCTAATCATTATGCATTGTCTACAACATCGTCCACCGATAGCCCAAAGCAGTTATTTCTAAATAGAAAATAAATACACCAAATGGATAAATTATCAACATTTGCCTAGGTGAGCGATAAATTAATCCAACTACACCCTTTAATCACATACCTTTCCAATTTGAATATTTCCTATTCAATTTCTCATCTACCAAAATTAATTATGCAAATTAATTTTCAACAATTAGGGCTTTTTCCCATAATTACAACACCAACCCTAAGGTTCCATTTTCATCAACAATCCAACACCAAGTCCATTTTCCAATGTATTACATACATAAAGGTTTTAAACGTTGAAAACCCCTCTTTTGAAAATTACACAATGACCCCAAACTTTCTCAAAATTACCCAACAACCCCCAACATATCGAAATACCAAAATTTAAAGACAAAGCTCATAAGATGGAGTAGAATATCCCTACCTTGAAGTTAGAGCTCAAATGGAGAAGAAGACCAAAACCAAAGTGCTCCAAACTCCAAAATTTTCGGATCAAAACGAAGCCCTCGACGATCAACACACTTTTTACAAAGGCCGAAGGATAGGAGAACACTCTAACTAGATCAATCCCTAGACAGAAGGTATTTTCTAGAGAGAGGAGCTCTCAAAATTGGTTTTTAGAAAGTAAGAGAGAGAGTGAATGTAAAAAGCGATTCAAAAATACCCAGCTGCCAACTGATATACGACACTCCCGCTCGAGCGGAGAATAGAATGCTCGAGCGTCAAGCACAAAAATCTGGACACGCTAGAGCGCAAGAAGTCCTGCTCGAGCTCCAAGACACAAGAATAAAATACATCCGCTCGAGCGCAAAAATCAGTCCGCTCGAGCGTAGATTCTCCCCTCCCAGAACTTTCACAGACAAAGCACTACCCGCTCGAGCGCTACCCACTCGAGCGTAAGGAAATCCGCTCGAGCGTAGAAAACACACCTGCAGATGTTTTGCAGGGACACGAAATATTGGGAGTATGTAAACCCCGCTTGAGCATAATAAGACCCGCTCGAGCGGACAACCAAAAAGCAAACTCCGCTCAAGCGCAAAGGGACCCGCTCGAGCGTACCACCAAAAATCTGGGCAACAAGGAATGGGACTAAAGCTCAATCAACCTGTTCGAAACACGCCCAACACATCCTAAAACTCAAACACAAGGAGTTAAAGGATGACAACAAGATATACAACCACCAACTCCACGGAACCTACGTCCGGAATACAACAAATACAAAAAGGGAAAACCAGGATCGCTATAACCTTTCCCCCTTAAAGAATTTCATCCCCGAAATTAAATACGAGTTTTTCAAAAACAAGATTTTCTCAATTCCCGACATTATTACAATGCAAACTTCAACAACTCGACCCATTACCGATCATCCCATCTCTTTTCAAGAGGCAAATTACAACATTTTCCATAACATGCATTATAAATATGCATTCCCTGAAATTCCACAAATTTCAATACCACATTTTACAATTCTATATCATATTCAATGCTCATGATATATTTTTATTTCTACAATAAATCCAACATATGCAATGTTATACTAAACTTCCATTTTAAGGCAAGTTTCCAAAATATATTTCCATAAACCAAAACAATTACAATATTTTACAACTTAAGACATATATAATGCTCTTAAAGTTCAACAATATTACAAAACCAAAACAATTACATGATTATACATCAACAAACATGTCCGGATATTTCTCACGGACCTCTAATTCACGTTCCCAAGTGGCTTCTTCCACTCCGTGATGCTTCCACAAAACTTTCACCAAGGGTATGGTCTTGCCTCGCAAGACTTGATCCCGCCTATCCAAGACCCGTACCGGTCTCTCCTCATACGAGGCATCCTCATCTACCTCTAAGTTGGTCCAATCCAACACGTGCGATGGATCTGGCTCGTACTTTCGTGGCATACTAACATGAAACACGTCATGCACCCTGAACAACTGCGGTGGCAAAGCCAAACGATAAGCAACTTCCCCAATCCTCTCAAGGATCTCAAAGGGATCGATAAACCGAGGGGATAACTTCCCACTCTTCCCAAACCTCATCAGACCCCGCCTAGGTGATATTTTTAGAAAAACATGATCACCGGTCTCAAATGCCAAAGGCCTCCTCCTACGGTCGGCATAACTCTTTTGGCGACTCTAGGCTGTAACAAGCCTCCTACGGATAAGCTCAACTTTCTCCATCGTTTCCCTCACCAACTTCGGGCCCAACAAAGATGCATCACCCACCTCGGCCCAACATACTGGAGACCTACACGGTCGGCCATACAAGGCCTCAAACGGTGCCATACCGATACTAGACTGAAAACTATTATTGTAGGCAAACTCCATCAAGGGTAAGTGCCTCTCCCACATCCCACTAAAGTCAAGGACACAACCTCGAAGCATATCCTCAAGGATATGAATAGTACGCTTGGATTGCCTGTCAGTCTGAGGATGATAAGTCGTACTAAAGGTCAACTTAGTACCCAAGGCACTCTACAAACTCTGCCACAATCTAGCAATAAAACGAGGGTCTCTATCTGAGACGATCGTCACTGGGACCCCGTGCAACCTCACTATGTCCCGAATATACAAATCGGCAAGATGATCTACCGAATCTCTCATGCGCATAGGGATAAAGTGCACCGACTTAGTCAACCGGTCTACAACCACCCAAATAGCATCACTACCCCGCTGGGTCTTGGGAAGGCCTACAACGAAGTCCATAGTGATATGCTCCCACTTCCACTCGGCAATAGGCAAGGGTTGCAACAAACCCGCTAGCCTCTGATGCTCGGCCTTCACTTGCTGACAAGTAAGGCACTTAGACACGAAAACAGCCACGTCTCTCTTCATACCCCGCCACCAAAACTGGCGACCCAAATCCCCATACATCTTGGTGCCTCCCGGGTGCACCGCAAGGCGTGAATGGTGAAACTCTCGGAGTACCTCCTCTCGGCAAGACTCCGGCACAAACAAACGGTCTCGGTATCTCACACTCTGGTCGAGATACACCGTCAAACCCTTCTCAACCTTCCCACTGGAGATCTTCTCTCGGAGGGATTCTACCTCAAGGTCACCTCCCTGTGCCTCTAACACTCGACTCACCAGTGTAGGTTGCGCAACAACAGAAAACAAGGCTGTAGCCTCAACGGATTCGCCCAAAAGCAAATCAAACTCGCCAAGTGCGCCCAACATCTCCCACTCCCGGATGGCTATACAAGCCACATCACTGATGGATTTCCTACTAAGGGCATCGGCCACAACGTTAACCTTTCCCGGGTGATAGCGCAACTCAAAATCGTAGTCCTCAATGAACTCCATCCGCCTTCTCTGCCTCAAATTCAAGTCTCTCTGTATGAACAGATACTTCAAACTCTTATGATCCGAGAACACCTCGAACCTCTCACCATAAAGGTAGTGCCTCCAAACCTTTAAGGCAAAGATCACAGCTGCTAGCTCTAGGTCATGTGTAGGGTAGTTCCTCTCGTGAATTTTCAACTGACGTGAGCCATAGGCTACCACTTTCCCCTTTTGCATCAACACACAACCCAAACCCTCTCGTGAGGCATCACAGTAAACCGCATAACCCAAACCTCTCTCCGGAATAATCAAAACTGGAGTGGTGGTCAATCTAACTTTCAACTCCTGGAACGACTGTTCATAAGTCTCACTCCATACAAATTTGACCCCTTTCCGCGCCAATCTAGTCAAGGGTGAAGCTAACTTGGAGAGATCTTTCACAAACCGGCGGTAATACCCAACTAATCCCAGAAAACTGTGGATCTCAAAAACACTCTTAGGCTGTGCCCAATCTTGCACTGCCTCGATCTTGGATGTATCAACAGACACTCCTTCCCCGGATACCACATGGCCTAAGAACTTGCCTTCCCCTAGCCAAAACTCACACTTCCCAAACTTGGCATACAGCCTATGGGTTCTAAGCAACTCAAGCAACACTCTCAAGTGTTCCTCGTGCTCCTCCTCAGAAGGCGAATAAATCAAAATGTCGTCCACGAAAACGACTACAAAGCGATCTAAGAATTCCGGAAGATCCGGTTCATCAAGTCCATAAAGACTGCCGGTGCATTGGTGAGCCCAAATGGCATCACCAGAAACTCATAGTGGCCATACCACGTACGGAATGCTGTCTTCGGAATATCCTCCTCCCTGACCCTCAACTGATGGTAACCCGATCTCAAGTCTATCATAGAGAAACAACGGGAACCCTTCAACTTGTCAAACGGGTCATCTATACGGGGCATAGGGTACTTATTCTTGACCGTAGCACGATTCAACTTCCGGTAATCGATACACAATCTCAAGGCACCATCTTTCTTCTTAGCAAAGAGGGCCGGTGCTCCCCACGGTGAAACACTAGGGCGGACAAAACCCTTATCTAGCAACTTCTGGAGCTGAATCTTCAACTCACTCAACTCGGCTGGGGCAAAATGATACGGTGCCATAGAAATCGGCACCGTGCCGGGCACTAAATCAATAGAGAACTCTATCTCTCGGTGAGGTGGCAAACTGACAAGGTCCTCAGGAAAAACATCCGAATACTCACAAACCACCCCTGGCAACTCAATCCCAGTCTCATCACACTCACTACTCAAAAGGCTAGCAAGGAGACCACTAAGCTCACTCCGCCCTCGCGGATCATACACTGGTGGCAACACACTACCAACCTGATCCCCCAGAAAATGGAAACAATCCCCGCTCAAAGTACATACTGTGACCCTTTGGCGGTAACAATCGATAACAGCCCGGTATGACGATAGCCAGTCCATACCTAAAATAACATCGAAACTCGGCATAGGCATAACTACAAAAGGAAACGGAAACTGACGATCGGCGACCTCTATATCACAACCTCTACATCCTTGTGTCAAAATCAATTCACCCCCAACAGGTGATACAACACATATAGGAGATGCTAATTGTGCCAACTCCAATCCCAAAACAGATGCAAATGCAGTAGATATAAAAGAATGGGACGCACCCGTATCAATCAACACATTGGCAACCGAGTTGCAAAACAGAAAGGTACCTCTCACAATAGATGAAGCCGGTACTAGGTCATGCGCGGTAACAGCATACACATGCCCAGTAGGCCCCTGATCCACCTACTCACCCCTAGGAGCAAAAGACTGCTGCACAGATTGGGACGACGAAGCTCCCGGATTGGCCCTCGAGGCTGCACAGACTGAACTGGCTGAAAACTCTGCATCAGCCTAGAACCAGACGCTCCCGAAGTGGCACTCAACTGCGGGCAAAACCTCTTCAGGTGCCCAGGCTGACCACACTAATAACAAGACAAAGGCTGGCCTCTGCCCTGACTCTGGCCCTGCGGTCGAGCCGAAGAAGAAGCAGCTCGTTGACGTCCTCCCTTCTGCGGGCAAACTAAAGACTTGTGGCCTAGCTGACCACACTTGTAACAGGTAATACCTCCCTGGTTGCCCCTCCCCGAGCCTGCACTCGACACTGGAAAGGTCGATCTAGCAACACCACCCTAAGACTGCTGAGGGTTAGAACCCATCTGTCTCCTGCCATCACCCTAACTATCCTGGCTCCTCTTGGAGCCTCTCTGCCCCTCCTTCTCCTCCTGCATCATGATCTCCATATGGGCTGCAGCATCCACTAGGCGCCCATAATCTGGGGTCATAGAACCCTCAACTCTCATCTTGAGGCCACACCTCAGCTTCCACTCAAACTTAATACAACGACGTTCTTTGGATGCCACAAGCTCAAGTGCAAACCTGGACAAACTAGTGAAAGCAGCCTCAAACTCGGCCACAGATAAACTCAGCTGCTTGAGCTGGCAAAACTAGTCTCTCAACTTCTCTCTGATAGCTGGAGATAAGAACTTCTCTTGGAAAGCATCTAAAAAGGCCTCCCACGTGCCACCAATACGACCCTTCGTGTACTTCCACCACTGACCCGCATCCCCCTTAGCTGGAAAGATGCCAAGGTCACTTTCAATGCTCCGTCCTCGATGCCAAGCATCTCGAACGTCTTACTCATCTGCTCCAACCACTCGTCAGCCTTAAGTGGCTCTTTCGGATCCCCAATAAACTCATCCGGATTAGACCGGAAGAACTCCCTCTTCAGAAAGGAAGGCCCTGCATCAACAACCTGGGCCTGAACTGGAGCCTGAACTGGATTCTCAGCTCTGAGAATACCCAAGGACTCCCTCAAAGCATCGACTATCCCACGGGCTAAGGCGCCCATAGCCTGCTGACCTGCTGGCTTGGCCACATTGGCCTGGCCAACCCCCTCCTGCTGTGCCAGAATATCATCTGGTAAAGGCATCTCCTGCCTACCACGACTGTCACGTCTACCTCCTCATCCTCGTCCTGACATCCTAATAAAGGTAACGAAGAACGTTAGCACATTCGCAAATGTGCCGAAGCTATAACACTCGCGTCCTAATGCATGGACAACTGTAATTCACTCCACGTAAACACATAAACACATAAGCACTTACGAATTTCATTTCCGGATAATGATAATCCCGAGGCGTTACTAGAGTTCCGGTTAGAAACAGCATTGATCAAGTGCTTTTCCAAGAAGACTCACAGAAACCCAAGGATCCAATCAACATCCTAGAAACTAAATCCCATTCCCAAGTAGTCACATAAACATGTTATCACATAAGCACAAAACATTACACATAAGTCTCTAACAAGCGAGATAAACCCATTGTGATACTAATCACTTCCCACGTACCTAAAGTATTCAAACCCGGTACGCTCTGATACCAAGTTGAAACGCCCTCAAAATAAACCCATAAATCATCCAACAATAGCATACTTAGACATAAGAGAATAAAGCAGAAATATATTCCATCAAAGTAATCATTACAAAATGTATTACATGTTGACAACAAAAGTAAATGCCCTATGGGCTTACAACTTTCCAAGTCAACACTTGGTTACAAAAAGAGAGTACTAACTCTATACAAAGAATGCCCTTGGCTTGATATACATGTAATACATCAAAAGAAAACAAAACAACAGAAACAGTCTGTTTGCCTCTAGCCTCCAAAGCTATGTCCTTGGAGGTGGCATGCTACCTGTACCTGAAAATGATGTCCCATAAAGGGTGACCCACAGCCCAGTAGAAATATACTAAACTAACTATAAACAATGACTAAAATAATAGCATTCAATAGATGGTCCACACTTATATTCCAACGTTTGTCGTATTACAGTTTCACGACAATCATGCCCATGGCACACTTCAGTTTCCATTTCTTATTCAACTTTAAGTTTGAAAACAAGGCTCAGAACCTGGCCAAATCATTTAATGAGATTATAACTCGTCACTAAAATACTTTTGAAATTCATGATGGATACACATTTTGGTGCTGTATTAATAACTCATTAAACCACTTCCATACTTCACAAATAATACACATTGTAGTGTTGTATCAATATAACAAAACACTTCTATACTTCACAACTGATACACATTGTAGTGCTGTATCAATGTAAAACAATCTCCGGTTTAGAGGTCCATCTCCTATCCTTCCCTAAACCGTGGAGTACATCCCCTATCTTCTCCCACACAACACAGTGTATATAAACAATTATCATGTACATGTTCAATCATCCAATACACAATTTCGATGTATTATATCAACCGCTATACTCGATAGCCTACTCAATTGATTAGTTTTAGTTTGCCTAATCATCATGCATTGTCTACAACAATCAAGACTATCCTCCACCGATAGCCCAAAGCAGTTATTTCTAAACAGAAAATAAATGCACCAAATGGATAAATTATCGACATTTGCCTAGGTGAGCGATAAATTAATCTAACTACACCCTTTAATCCCATACCTTTCCAATTTGAATATTTCCTATTCAATTTCTCATCTACCAAAAGTAATTATGCAAATTAATTTATCAACAATTAGGGCTTTTTCCCATAATCACAACGCCAACCCTAAGATTCCATTTTCATCAACAATCCAACACAAAGTCCATTTTCCAATGTATTACATATATAAAGGTTTTAAACGTTGAAAACCCTCTTTTGAAAATTACACAATGACCCCAAACTTTCTCGAAATTACCCAACAACCCCCAACATATCGAAATACCAAAATTTAAAGACAAAGCTCATAAGATGGAGTAGGATATCCCTACCTCGAAGTTAGAGCTCAAATGGAGAAGAAGACCAAAACCAAAGTGCTCCAAACTCCAAACTTTTCGAATCAAAACGAAGCCCTCGACGATCAACACACTTTTTACAAAGGCCGAAGGATAGGAGAACACTCTAACTAGATCAATCCCTAGAGAGAAGGTATTTTCTAGAGGGAGGAGCTCTCAAAATCAATTTTTAGAAAGTAAGAGAGAGAGTGAATGTAAAAAGTGATTCAAAAATGCCCAACTGCCAACTGATATACGACACTCCAGCTTGAGCGGAGAATAGAACGCTCGAGCGTCAAGCACAAAAATCTGGACACGATCGAGTGCAAGAAGGCCTGCTTAAGCTCCAAGACACAAGAATAAAATACATCCGCTCGAGCACAAAAACCAGTCCGCTCGAGCGTAGATTCCCTCCTCCCAGAACTTTCATAGACAAAGAACTACCCGCTCGAGCACCAAAAGGCCCGCTCGAGCGCTACCCACTCGAGCGTAAGGAAATCCGCTCGAGCATAGAAAACACACCTGCAGATGTTTTGCAGGGACACAAAATACTGGGAATGTGTAAACCCCGCTCGAGCGTAATAAGACCCACTCGAGCGAACAACCAAAAAGCAAACTCTGCTCGAGCGCAAAGGGACCCGCTTGAGCGTACCACCAAAAATCTGGGCAACAAGGAATGGGACTAAAGCTCAACCAACCTGTTCGAAACACGCCCAACACATCCTAAAACTCAAACACAAGGAATTAAAGGATGATAACAAGATATACAACCACCAACTCCACGGAACCCAAGTCCGGAATACAACAAATACGAAAAGGGAAAATCAGAATCGCTATAAAACCTGCCCAAAGGAGTAGAGAACGCCAAGAGAAGGACGCATGTAGACCTCCTTAGTGAGATGGCCGTTAAGAAAAACATTCTTATTGTCCATCTGATAGAGAGGCCAATGTCAAACAGTAGCAACAGAAATCAAGGTACGGACAGTAGTTATCTTGGCAACAGGGGGCAAATGTCTCCTCATAATCAATACCATACTCCTACGAGAAACCCTTAGTAACTAAACGAGCTTTGTATCACTCGAGAGAACCATCAGAATGAGTCTTGACTTTATAGAACCATTTACAACCAACCAGATTCTCGCTAACAAGCAAAGGAACCAACTCCCAAGTGTTAGTCATCTGCAAGGCAAAGAACTCATCCTCCATAGCTTGAACCCAATTAGGATCCAGACAGGCCTCCGTGTAAGACTGAGGTTCTGAAAAACAATGAATAATAGACAAAAAAGTATGAGTAGAAAGGACTAGACAGATAATCTAACTAAAAAGAGAAAAAGGCAGTCTAAGAGGTAGCCATAGGTAGATGCAAGCTCTCCACCACATAGAGGTCTCCAACTCTATGGCCGGTCCCAATCTGTTGCTTACACATTCGATTCTGCATAGAACCGATAGAAGAATAAAAAATAACAACAAAACTAGAGGCATCAAGCTGATTGATAAATAATAAATTGACAAATAACTGAAGAAGATAAAAGACAGATAGAATACAGACAACAAACATAGCAAATGGTAGGACAGAACCAATAGATATAACAGACATACCAGATCCCATTAGCAGTATTGAAAGTAATAAGAAAGGGAGAAGGAGTACAATTTTGAAGTAAGGGCTATATGATGAGAGGCACCAGAGTCAAAAATCTAGACAGACGAAGAAATACTTGAAGAAGACCCAAGCAAACCTAAATGAAAAAAGGAAACAACGGAGGTAGACAAGGATGGCTGGAAGGCAGACAATATATGCTGAAGCTAACTAATCTGAGTACTCAAGGAAGCCAAGTCAAGATCAAGAGTTGGAGAAGATGCAGTAGAATCGGCAAGAGGCTAAAAAATATTCAGAGGGACGTAAAACTGGATCGGAAACTGCTGAGAATATGAGGCAGACAGAGGCAAAGCAGACATATATTCGTTTCTGGGACAATGATACTTCCAATGGCCCCTTTAATGGCAAAATGCACACTCATCAGAAGCCAGATGCATCATAGTAACCAGAAAACTAAGGGGTTCAAGTCCAATAACCCAAAAATCTTACAGGTTTAAGTGTAATAAACCCAAAATAGACCAAAGTAACCAAACCAACTCACTGAATCAGCCAAGGAGGGGAGACCACAAAGAGAGAGAGAAGAATCAGAGGGGTCGCGATAGGTTGCGATATCAGAGAGAAGAGAACTTTGGTACCCAGAGGATCAACGAACAAGGATCAACAGTGAGACCCAATTGACGAACCCAAGTCGACGAAATTCAAAGGAGAGAGAAGAACCAATAGCGAGAACTAGTCGCGCTAGAGAAGGCCCAGACTGAACCACGAATCAAAGGCGATAGAGACCCAGTCGCGATGGAGAACCAGTCACGAAACAAAGGGAAGAACTACGAACCAAAGCCAACTCAAGGTCAGCAAATAGCAAACGACTTCAATTGAATAGAAACGGCGACCCATGATGCGTGTCTAGTCGAGTTTCTGAACCAGAGAGAGAGACGAAAGCCCTCGTGATAACGATCAAGCGTAGAAGAGAGAGTCGCGACTTCAACCTAGAGACAAGAAGCTGTCGCAACTTCGCAGAACCACTAAGAAAGCTTCGAACAACCTAGAGTTTTGGCTTTGATACCATGTAAGTTTTCTGAATGAAACTGTATATTTAATTATAGCAATTTACAAAGAGTTCATTAGTTTATATAGCCCTAAATCTATGACTGAAAAAGGAAATACAAACTAATTCCTATTTACAAACTAATGTCATATATACACAACATGCCATATATACAATATATTCTCATAGGCACATGCTTAAAAGTTCTATATTGAACTACATCTAAAGTTTAATTGGCCAATTTGGTAATAATTAAGAGGTTGAGCCCCCCACAACAAGAGGTTGTGAAAGAAATTGTCACTATTAACAAGTGATTAAACTTAACTCTTAAACCATCCCTTTTGTCCAACCCAATTGTTGGCCTACTTGAAACATTTCATTGAGCAATTCATGAAAAATTTATTTAACTAAGGCCAACTTCCCTATTTTGGAAAACAATTTTTTTATAACACCCATCAGTTATTGCAATGCAAAAAGCAACATTAACTTATAATAGAACTCATTTGAAATCAAGAAAAATCCAAAAACCCCATTTGAAATCAAGAACATTAAGCCCTCTGTTTGATGATTTTTTTCAGGTGAAAAAGTTTGACCCAATTGAATTTTGCAATCTTTTCTACAAAAAAATAAATAAATAAAATGCTTGATGGTATGTGCATAGAAAATAGTACAAAGAGAAGACCACGGAAACAACTACTCAAAAGAAGTTTATATAGTGATCTCCAAAATCACAATTTCATACTAAACAAAATCAAATATTGCATTTGCACTTTACTCGATACCAAAAGGAACCCAATACACAGGACAACAGAGATGGAAAAATTACTAATTAAGAGAAAATAAAATGAAGTACAAAGAGGATAGGATTTTAGGGATTTCAAGACATACCTCTTCAATGAGAACTCTTTCGAACCAGTAAGTTACTGGAGAAGACAGAAATCTTCAACAACTCTTTAAGAGCAAGAGACAAGAGTGAGAGATGATAGAGTGCAAGAGAACAGACAAAAAATCAAAAAGAGAGGGGGAGAAACAACAAAGAGGAGAAATCACTACAAAAAAATTGCTTTTTTGCGACGGCAAAATGCCGTCGCAAATAACCAAAACGCCGCCTCAAAAGGTTTTTTGCGACGGTAACTGACTTTTTGAGACGGCAAGTGGGGGGTCGCAACAAAGGGGGTTGCAAAAAGGTTTTACCGACGGTATAACATCGTAGCCTTTTTTTTGCGACGGCAAAATGCCTTTTTGCGACGGAAAAATTCTGTCGGCACTAACGCGTTCCCCTTTCACTTTTTTATAAATGCTCTAAAAGAAAGAAAAGAGTGATGGAGGACATGAATGAAATAGAGAACCAAAAAATAAAATTATATGATTACTATGACTTCGATAACTCTAACAAGGAGCCTTATGCAAAAGCTTATTATCTTATCAACAAAGTAAAAACGAGATTTATGTTAAAATAATATCACAGTCAACAAACTCCAATTTTGATGGGAGCTTTTTCTGATTTTCCATGATTTTGTATTTTTTTTTATTCAATTTTTATTTATTTTTGTGACTTCGACTTAAATTAGTAGTTAGTGAATGGTGGTTGATAGTTAGTGAAAAACAAGTTACAAATACAATAACAATACTATGCTGCTTGAGCACCTGTGCTATTTTAGCATAATAAATACTACACATGAGTGGAGCAACTCGTAACAAATTTGTTTAAGTGCACTTTTATTGTGTTAGAATAACTCCCAAAAAAAAAAAAATATCATTTCATCTTTTAAACTTTTACGCATTTTTCAATTTGACCCTCAGATTTCAATTAATATCAATTTTACATTCAAACTTTTGAAATTTTGATCAATTTGGCCGCTACTGTCACATTCCGTCTACAATTAGACCGAATATGATGACGGGGGGCAAATTGATTTTAAAGGTATAGTTTGGGAGGTAAAATGAAATTTCAAATGAACTTAGGTGCTACGTCAGCACATTCCTTTTAATTGTAAACGGAATGTGACGGTAATGGCCAGATTTATCAAAATTTTGAAAGTTTGAGTGTAAAATTGATATTAATCGAAGTTTGGGGGTCAAATTGAAAAATACGTGAAAGTTTGGGGAGCAAAATGATATTTTCTCAACAAAAAAAAATTCTACACCTTTGAAAATGATCTTCGGTGTGAAACTTCAAGCAACACATTGGGTATGGAGATCCAAGTTTTTTTTTGTATTGGGAGCACCAAAATGATGAAAAACATCAAACAAAAAGAAAAGAAAAGAATCACTTTGTTTGGTTTGGGTTTTCTAAAAAAACTTTTCAGAAAATTATACTTTCTAATTTTTCATATTTTTTTGTTTTTACTAAATTTTTTTAATATTTTAAGTATTTCTTTTTAAATTTTAGACACACCTCACATAAATACACTTAAAAAATATAATTTTCACCAAAATTTTTTTTAAAAATTCACTAAATACCAAAAATATAAAAAAAATGAAAATGAAAATTCAATATATTTTCCGTATTTTTGTGTATTTCTTAATTTTTTGAAATATTTTTTTCACAAATATTTTACTTTTTAGATACTTTTAAGTAAGGTGCATTTAAAAAAGTAAAAAAAATGCTTAAAATTTTAAAAATATTCACTAAAAATAAAAAAATACAAAAAACAAAAAACTCAATTTTTAAAAAATTGAATTCAGAAAACTAAAATTAAACACACTTAATAATATTACCTTGGTTTTCTCTCACCGTAGTTAAAAATTATATAAGCCTATGAGTAGCAACATACAAGTGAGAAAATTTTGAGCAATGCTACATGCATATGCAGAAAATTAGAGCAATACTACATGCACACAGAATAAATGCACAAAAACATATAAAAGTGGTTCCCCCCACCATACAAGATTTGAATATGGACCAACAATTACATTTTTGCACAATTTTATGTGCACATATCTTTTCCGAAAAATTATTATGCAAACATATTCAAAAAAATTTTTTTTAATTAAATTGCAACTTCTTTGTAATTTATTTTTGTTTTTTCTCGAGTGTATATTTTACATGAATGATTACATAGGTCCTTTCTTCCTATATAGGAAAATGTGATGGTATGAAAACTCAGTTGTATAGCTTGTGTATAAATAATACCAGATCTATTCATATTTTTTATTAATCTTCGACCCACTACCACTGGTAGAATTTAATAAAAAAATTTATGCCTAGAGCCAAAATATTAATTACCATTTGATTGCCTAGCTAGGCCGATGCAAGTAACTCAAAAGCTCAAATTGGTTGTGGTAGTTCAATTTTGAATAAGAACATAAGCTTGCAATTTTCAATCTCTTTTGTAATTCTTACATTACGACTAAATAATGATGGAATAGGAGGTGATCACACCATAATACAGTGCACCCTCCTGTATCCAATTGATCCTCTTGGAGTGGTGACAAACCTCTCATGTGGGAACTTGTTTGGCAGTTACAGTTTCATTTCAATTTGAATTCTATTGGATAAAACACTTGGAAAAGAGTTGCATCCTATTTTATCACACATAACAACTCTCAAAAAGAGTTGTGTCTCACACTTAAACGGGATGCCTCGGTGAGTTATTTATATCACAAACAGAAATGCTAGGTGCATAGAATTAGAAAACAAAATTGTGTTCTAGTGTTTATGTATCACAAATTTCCCCCCCTCTCGGATGAGTTTCTACATGCAACATACACCCTTGCGGGAATTTAGGAACCTTTAAAAAATGAAAACACGGATAAATGTGAAGCAAATTTCAAATTATTGCAAAGTAGTCTATGGTTAATGCATGTTTCCAGGCATATATACTACTTCTAACTATATGGCCATTGCACAAGTATAGGGCTCGAGAGGTATGGCTTGATAAGGGTTCAACCAAAGAAACATCATTTGGGTAAGCTCAAATGTTTAATTTTCCTTTTCTTTATTTATTTATTTTATTTTTCTGAATCAGGCTGTTTTTCAATTGGGGGTTCTAATTTATAAAATTAATGAGCCCAAAGTTAATGAGGATATTTGGGACTTAATTACACAAAAGGGATGGAATGAATCCAATTAAATATATTTTAATAAATGCCAAAAAAAAACAAAATTTAAGCCAGCTTTTGATAGGATAGGCATGGTGAAACTCGATGCTTGAAGCGGAGTGACCTTATCAATACACTAGCAGATCCTTTGCCACCACATACAATACATTTTGGGTGCCAGATAGTAGGCGTTAAGCTGGATCCTTTAACTTCCTATCCAATTCTCCAACTGCTTGATGGCAGGTGTATTGTTGCCAAGGTAATTAATTAATGTTCATCATTGATCTTCATTGCGCTGCTTTTATATGACAATTGTGTACAATAACTTACTCTGTAACCAATTTATTATGCATGCACATGTACATGATCAGCATTATGATCCATCTTGTGTTGTAGTGCAAACATGCATAGCTAGCCCTTTTATTTTATCTTTGTCCTCCAAAGCTTGAATTGAGGAAGGACCTTTAAAGATCATTGAAATTAGTTTCCTGTGTGTTTGAGGTTGGAATCATTTCCTTTACAATACTTATTAACATCAATTTCTATCTTCATGCTCATGAAGTCAAACAAATAATGTTGTAATATATATATATACATACATTTGATAGCAAGAAATTGCAAATTACTTGCATATATAGCTGCATATTGGGGTATGAAGAACTCTCTAGAAAACTTGTGTTTTCCTAGCTTGTTTAGGTTGCTGCTTGTAACCAGATCGACAAAAAAGAGCTATTATTGCATAATTTTAGCAATGTCATCCATGCATATTGTAATCTTGTGCCTTAGTCAATAAGGGCACTTGAGTAATAGACTGGAGATCGTCAAAAACATTCAGGTATTTGTATTCATACACCGAAATATACATACAAGCTTGAAGGCTTCATTAGGTTTGTAATAAATTGGTTGAATCAATCTCTATTCATTATTCGCCCCAACCATTTGAATAAATTTAGGCTCAAAGCTTGAGAACCTTTTTAAAAGAGCAAGATAATCATATCTCAAACACAAGAGATGAACTTTTAAGAGGGAAAATATAAATTGTGTAACCAAATGTTTAAATCACTTAACCCCAAGGGGTTTGGCTTAGTAGATGAAGAAAGCAACCAAATGGCTTACCACCCAAGAGGTCGCGGGTTTAAGACCCACAAAGTTCAAACTTTCCAAACCTTGAGGCCATTGGAGGTTTGTCCTGTTGTTAACTTTAGAGCCCCAAGATTTAGTCGAGGTGCGCACAAGCTGGCCCGAACACCTGATTATCAAAAAAAAATGTTTAAATCACTTTATTTCTCATGCACACTCTTTTCTTTTATAGATAAATTGTCTGGTCCATTAATTCATCAGGTGCACCTAACAAATCAATATGTGAATTTGAATTATCTGCTAATTTTAGTTTTAAGAAGATGAAATACTAATATTGACAGTAGTGAACTAAAAACAATTTGAGAGGAAAGTCCTAATCTTGCAGGTTTTGATTGGATGTGATGGAGCAAATTCGGTGATAGCTGACTTTCTCGAGTTAAAACCCTGTGGGAGCCAGAAAATAATATATATCAACTTATTGGGCTAACCCAAACAAGGCTTGCTAAAGCCCCAACTATTGGGCCTATTCAGCCCACCCCCGTCTATAAAAGGAAGGGACCTCATAACATACAGGTATGTTCTCATCTCTCTACACACAACACACACCCCTTCAAATGCATATACTATTTCTTCCTTGATACAGGGACTGACTTCATCATCGGAGAGTCCCCGGCCGGCAACCCCGGTTGGGTGGCACCGACTATGTTCATCATTGCAGATCTACAGGGGTGAAGCTCTTCTCTTCGTTGGATCTCCACAACATCCATGTGAGAGGATATTTCATGGTCTCACAATTGGCACCGTCTGTGGGAACGACTGAAAGAGATCAACGAAAAACACAACAAATATACTGCTGTAAGTAAACATATACTGGTTGCTTGGAGGTCAGTGCACTTTCCACAAAAGCAAAAATCAATCCCAAGTAATACGGCCCACAACTGGGTTTTTGGCATTCTGATTATGTTTTTTTTGCTAAAGTTTAGGTATACATATATATATACACATCTATGTATGTATCTATTTAAGCTCACAGATTTGATCAAAGCATTGTTGAATATTAATATTGCTTAGAAAGGTTGTCAAAACAAGATGAAGTTAGTAGCTGTTTTCTCTCTCTAAAAATGGGTTTCACACCTTTATTGGTGCAAACATCTTTTCGGCAATTCAATAAAGTTATTCGGCTAAATTCATACGTGGGTCTGTCCATTTATTTATTTATTCTTTATCTCTCAAAACTTAGCTTAAAGTTTATGCTTGACATGTATGCACGTATACCCATGCTAGAACTTTCTGTAGAATCCAAGGCTGGGTCTCTTATTCTCATTTTGATTCAACTCGATTCGCAATATGCATATCTACGTACATATAATATTATATATCTGTGATGCCAGTTGTGGTGGGTTGATTTTTTTAATATCATTTTTTGTGTAGCTAAAACCAACAAGAACAAAAACAAAGCAGAGCCTTTTCACTTATTCTCTCTCAAAGTGGGTTTTAGCTCTTTTCGGCATCACTAGTAGGGTTTCTCGGCCAAAATCATGCATGATCTATTCATCACTAAATGGGTCTTCACTTTTTCTCTCTCTCTAGTAAATTGACATAAATAAAGCCATGAGTTATTATAACCTGTAATTTAACATTTTTTACTTCGTAATTTATGAGAATATGAAGCAATCTATACGGCTTGTGTTGCTCAAATAATTTTTGGTGTTATATAAAGGAGGTTTGAAAGCTCCATCATCTCATCCACAGACTGTTTAGCACTTCATAGTAAAACTAATGTTCAGCACCTCATAGTTGGAAATATAATATTGGGCACTTCATTATTCGGCACTTAATATGGTGTTCGGCACTGCACCTTAATATAGCACCATCATCTCGGCTTCATTGCTTAGCGGTTTAGTTCGGCATCAAAAATTAACCATCTTGGCCAAGCCAAGCTACTACTCGGCAACCTACCGCTGAAAATTGGCAATCCGACAAGGCTATTCAGTAGCTCTTCCATCATTCTCGGCATCACTATGCTCACCCAAGCTTTCCCCGACCCTCACCCAAAATGATTCTCGGCAGCCCATACGTCACAACATTGGCACTTCTCGGCCACTGAAGCAGTTTGGGAACCCGCCTTACTCGGCATTACCATTGGCCTATCAACTCGTCAAGGAAATATTTTTGGCATCCAGCTTTCGGCAACCCAAATGTACTAGCCTAGCTCGGCACAGCCAACACACTATTCGGCAACCACCAATGAACCAACTTACATGGACCGTCCCAATGAACAAGCCGGCAACTCATTGGCTTATTCAGCAATTTTTATTTTCATTCACTTTGCATAGTATCACTCATCGGCATATTATCAACAAAGTTTCGACGACTTAATTGTTTTATTTGCATTCCCTCTGCATGTTATCAACTTATTCAACTTGTTTGGCTCTATGCTCTCGGCATAAAACTAGCACCGCGACTTACCGAAATCCACATCTAACAATACTAGCGGATTCTCGTCGATTCAAGAAGTTCAAAGCCATTCACTAGAGAAGCAAAAAAGTAACCGATGCTTGCCGATAGTTGCGCAACAGCCCATAATTTCAGCAAACTGCAATTTTCAGCGTTCTCAAAACCTAATTTCGACCATACCAGTGTGAAGTACTCTTTGAGACGAGTCCAACGTAAAAAACGGCGTAAAAAATCGGACTTAAAACGAAGGAGATACAAGGCCTCAAAGTCACAAGCTCAAAACTGGAACTCTACCTTTCACGACATGCAACATGAAGGTGGTGAAATAAGAATTTATCATGCGCTTCTCGGCACAATGTGCTCCGTTGCATCTTACCGCATTCCAGTTAATCGGATGGTCCAGTAATTTTGAGGACGCCTACCCTCTAGTTTTTTGCTGTGTAGGATCCATTTTTGAGGTCCAATTTTGTGAATTTCGAGTTTTAGCTTGGGATCAATCGACTGGCAAACCGAGGACATTAAATGATAGTTCACCGGTCAGATCGTGTCCAATCAATGTGCAATTTTAATAGCAGGCTCCTAGAGCTGGGCCATGATCATCCATCTTCACTGATCACTCACCTCAACTTGAATTTCTTTTACATTCGGCTATCACAACTACAGATATACGGAAACCAACAAACCAACTCATGTCCACAATTAATTCGGCAACTTAGTGACTTAATCGGCTCATTACCTACTCGGCCACAAGACTTATCTGCCCATACGTCACCGCATCGGACAATCCCGCCCCATTATCTACGTTATTCGGCTCACAACGTTATATGTCAACTTATTCGGCAATAGAGTTTATCGGCAATATGAACGCGGCTTGCATATGATCAACTCGGCTCATAACTTATTCGGAAAAAATTACACAGCATTTATCATTCGGCACATTATTTTGGCGCTCGGCACGGACATGTTACTCGGCAATACTGAGAACTGATAGGCAATTGCTCAGCAAAGCTGCCAAGCTACTTTGGTG
This sequence comes from Camellia granthamiana, assembly GCA_036172215.1. Lineage (NCBI taxonomy): Eukaryota > Viridiplantae > Streptophyta > Magnoliopsida > Ericales > Theaceae > Camellia > Camellia granthamiana. Next base: position 20,652,997 of record CM069910.1, on the reverse strand, counting down.
ATTTATTCGGCTTATATATTCGGCATATCAACAACTGCAAATTCACCACTTATTCGGCACAAACATCTTGGAAATTCGGCTAACATTATTCGGCTCCTTGATTACTCGGCAAGACTACTCGGCCACACGCGGTAACATGCTCCATTGCATTGGACATCCTTGGCACAAAACTACAATTATTAATCGTTATTAACTTGCCTACCTTTTCGACAAAAGTCCCGTGCCTATTATCTAGGCGTAGAACTAGTATCTCGGCTTGTCGAAATCAACATCTGAATATACAAGAGGATTCACATCAAATCAATGAGTCCAAACCCACCAACCCGAACAGCCAAGAAGTAACCAAAGTTCAATGAAAATTGCGATACGGCTCACATTTTCCGACAACTGAAATTTTCAATGCTATCAAACTCAAGTTTTGCCCACACCAACATGAAGTACTCATTGAGACGAGTCCAACGCAACAAACCGCGTCAAAATTGGAGCTTAAACGAAGCCGTACGGGCCGATCAAAGTTTGCCCAGAAAAGAAATTCCTTCGCTGGAGAAGACAACCTAGCAAGATATGCAGAAATAATCCTGTGCTTCGCAGTTGCATTACACCCTATTGATCTGAGCTGTTAGATCCATTTTGGCTGTAATAACGCCATCAGGAGTCTGATCACAGCAATCCAATAGTCCTTTCCAGCTGTTTGATGCATTCCGCGTCCATCCGTACGGTCAGAATATGCAATTTCAGCTCGCAATATATATATATTAAATAAATAAATGAATGAATAATTATAGATTTTATTCAAAAATTGAGCGCAATGACTCATTTCGCATTTACCAAGCAGTCTACTTTGTCTCAGCTTCATTCCGATTTCGCCACGTCACCGAACAGGGGCACGAAATCCGTTTCAAATTGTTATTAGTCTACTCAGCAATTTTGTCCCAAGACAATTTTATTCCTTTCGAATAACCAATGTCATTCAAAAGCAATGGGGCAAATATACGTTATACAAGAAGCTCAACTTCACCAAATTGGCAACCATTGCCAACCAAGTTCTTAGCAAATTTAACTTTGAAGGAATGCCGACACACCGCGAAGCTAAGAAAAATTGCCGACCAAACGATCGGCACAATCACCGACCCAAGTGTAAACGGACACCGATGTTTTGACAACCAGTTACTCGGCAGTGCATCAATTTTACCTGGCAAGATTATTCGGTCATTATTAATTCAACATTATACATGATCATTATTCGGCCGTGCATCAACTTTATTTGGCTAAGCAATATTATTTGTCAACTTTATGCATTGTCAAACTTTATGCAGCAACATTGGCCACAGTATTTGGCAACTTTATTTACCTAACATTATTTGGCAAAACAATTGCCCACTGGGACATCAGTCAATTTTTCGCTTTGCAATCGGGGCACATCAGCCGATCATCATCTTGGCACCTTTGACATGCTCGCATACTCAGCCAACTTGGTACAAACATTACAAGAATGTTTACTTGAGTTACAAACTCCCGCTCCTTTTCACACAGCTTGAAGCAAGCACCTGTTTTGGGGCAATGCATTACACTTGGCAATCGACAGCTTGCATATTTTTGTGCGCCGTCATTTTACCAAAGCCGAATCTTCCCTGCAACATAGGGCAATGGGAATCTACATTCCTCCCGACTAACACCTATCATTCAAAAGCAATGGGGCAAGTCTACCTTGGACAAAACGCAAACCGAACAACTCGGCAATTAACTAGCTGGCCTAATATCTACTCGGCAATTCCATACAAGCAGAGCAATATTATTGGTGATTAACACGTCCACCTTATTCGGATACATTATTCAAAGTCCTTGCCATATTGGCACTTAGTTGCCACTTAAAATCAGCAAAAGTCTCCGAGTACAGCGTAATCTTCGCACTCGGCATAGAGCGCCGTTAGCAAAGGCCTACACCCTTGACCGGGGTTATAATACCGCAGGTCTACACCCTCTCCCGGGGGTAATAATACCGTGGTCCATTTTTTGATTGATATATCTACTTTATTTAAATCTGTCTTACTTGATTCAGGTAATCATCTCCGTGCTCGGCATATAGAAATATTTCTAGCTCGGCATAAAATTCCATATTTGGAAGCAATCTTTACACTCGACAATATATTACACCCTTGCCCGGGGTTATAATACCACAGCCTACACCCATGCCCAGGGGTTAGAATACCGTGGCCTACACCCATGCCCGGGGGTTAGAATACCGCGGCCTACACCCTCCCCTGGGGGTTATATTACCGCGGCCTACAGCCCTTGTCCGGGGGTAACAATATCGTGGCCCATCGTTATGATTTGTTTGTATTCCTTTCTGGGTTTTAGCTCAACCCCCCTCATCTTATGACCAAAACATACGTACATTTATACATACATTCAAGATATACGTACATTTATACATACATTCAAAACATACGTACATTTATACATACATTCAAGATATACGTACATTTACACATACATTCAAGCATGCATTCAAGCATACATGCAGTCATCCATTCATATGTTTTATTCATTTATCAAATGTATTCTTTGTCAAAGGACCTAACATCTATTTGAATAGCATAACTCAGCAATAAAACTCTCATTCCTTTTACCGAAAACAACGAAAGTTTTAGGGCAATTGTGGGAGCCAGAAAATAATATATATCCACTTATTGGGCTAACCCAAACAAGGCTTGCTAAAGCCCCAACTATTGGGCCTATTCGGCCCACCCCCGTCTATAAAAGGAAGGGACCTCATAACATATAGGTATGTTCTCATCTCTCTACACGCAACACACACCCCTTCAAATGCATATACTATTTCTTCCTTGATACAGGGACTGACTTCATCATCGGAGAGTCCCCGGCCGGCAACCCCGGTTGGGTGGCACCGACTATGTTCATCATTGCAGATCTACAGGGGTGAAGCTCTTCTCTTCGTTGGATCTCCACAACATCCATGTGAGAGGATATTTCATGGTCTCACAAACCCCCAAAAGCATTTCCCCTGTCTGTTGTGAGAGGTTTGACGAAGTATCCAAGTGGCCATGCATTTCCCCATGAATTTGGCCGAATGACGAGGAATAACATTATGGTAGGAAGAGTTCCAATTGATGATAAGTCAGTCCACTCGATGGTGCGTCAACAATCCACTCCTAAAGGTAATAGTATTTTCTAATACATTTGATTTAATATGCTAGTTGCTTTCTCTGTGTGCTTATAAATAGCGTAGGATGTGCAAATGTGCACAAGGTCAGTCTACAGGCGGTATGCTCTTCTTTTTTTTTTTTTTTATGTTGTTTACCTGCACGTGAACAGACGCCAGAGCTTTACAAAATCCAAACCTTATTAGACAGTCAACCCTACCCTTAATCGATGGTTTCCCACCTGAAATTCAACAAATGATCGAAGACAGTGACGTAGAATCATTATCTCTCACGCGCTTGAGATATCGTGCTCCATGGGACTTGCTATTGGGAAAATTTCGAAAAGGAACAGTAACAGTAGCTGGGGATGCAATGCATGTTATGGGTCCATTCCTTGGACAAGGTGGTTCGGCAGGTTTGGAAGATGCTATTGTTCTCACTAGATGTTTGTATCAGAAACTTAGTGAAGTTGATCAAATCCAAAGCCGAAGTCAGATGATGATGCATAAAGTTGGAGAAGCAATGGATCAGTATGTGAAAGAGCGGAGGATGAGGGTAGTGCGATTGTCAATGCAAACTTATCTCACTGGTTTGCTAGTGGGACCTTCATCAATGTTGGTGAAATTGGCTAGTATTGTTTTGATGGTTATTTTCTTTCGTAACCAAAATGATCATTCTAGGTATGATTGTGGTCTCTTGTGATGTAGAAACTTTGCTATACAAATTGTTTTTGTTGTTGTTTCTATTGCTGTTACTCTACTACAGTCCTTATTTATGTCTGTATTGTGAAATCATTGTTCTACATTTAATTAAGTATTTCTGCAAATGTTTTGTTATATTTAGATGTTTTCTTGAAATGATTTGAGACCTAAATTTCTTGAGCCTTTTGTATTGTTAAAGTCATTTTCCTCAAAATGTGTCGTATTCTAATTTTTAAATTGTTTGATTCAGTTGGTTTTTCATTGTTTTTATGGGGTTTTCATTTTTGTGTTCTAATTTTTCTAGTTGTAGTATTATGTTTTTTTTAATGTTCATTTTAGTGTGTTTTTGTATTATTTTTTTTCCCCCAACTTGAGCAAATTCACTTCCGTTATTTTTATATCATTATTATTTTCTTTTAACGTGATATTTTTTTTATCACTATGGTATTATGTTTCCTCCTCTTTAATAGGGAAAGCAGGTGGTTTTATCCTTTTTTTTCCCCTAATGTTTTAGGTTTTTTTATTTTTTATTTTTTTGTAGTCTAATTTTTAAGTTATTTAATTTAGCTGGTATTTTTTTGTTTTTATGGGTTGTTTTCAAATGTTAATTCAAGTGTTTTCAGTTTTAATTCAGCTTTTCTTCATAATGTTTTAGTTGTTTTATGGTTTTTTTATTTAATTATTTAATTCAGTTAGCTTTTTAATTCAGTTATTTTTATAAAAAAAAATTTAGGTTCTTTAGTCCAAACAAATTAATAAAGTAAAAATATTTCACAAAATTTTGAATTTTTTTTAATTAAAGACAAAAATAAATAGAACTAACCAAACTATGGGGAAAAAAAATTCTTCAAAGCAATCTTTAGCTTCAAATTGTGTGAATAATATGAGAAATTAGGTTTTTCATTTTTAGAATTTTTTTATTTTTATTTTTATTTGTGTAACTTTTATTATGAAAGTTATAACTTCCTTTATGATACATATTTTTAAAATTAATACATTATATATTGATACCTCGAGCGATACATCAGATTCATGTCACGTTTATAGGTTTTCAATTGCAAATTGACAATTGCATAATGGTCTCTGTAATTTGGAGTTTGTGTTATTTTGATTCTAAATTTTGAATTTCGTTCTAAATAAGGATAATTGAAGACACTATTGTTTTATTTCAAAGGCAAAATTATCAATTTGATAAAATATAAATTAGTTTGACAAGAATAATTGTCAAAAAATTATTTCTGAATTTTTAAAAAATATTTCTACCCATCAAAAATAAAATTATATAAAAATTATAAATCTTTTACATTTTTATTTTTTTTATTTTTTTACTAAATTAATTCTTAATATGTGTTTGGATGATTATCATATAATGGGTGGTTGTTTTATTGATATTTTTTAATGGTTATCATGTAATGATAGTTATAAAGGTTTTAATGTGTAATTAATACGTTTAATATATGAAATTTTTTAATTTTTTAATTTAATGTATTGGTTTAATAAAGATATCAACATTGTCGCCATATTTGACTTTTGAAAAAATAGAAGCTAATTTAACGAAAACAAATATCAAAAAAAAATTATTTAAAAAAATTATTTCTACCCTCTCAAAAGATAAAATTTTATAAAAATGATGTGTTTTTAATTTTTTTACCAATTTAATTTTTAGTTTCTTAGAAAAATTTTATAAAAATAGATTCTGAAAATCTAATCAAACAGAACTTTAAAACCAAGAAAGTTCTAACATTATTCATTAAAAAAAATGCCATTACGTTTCAAACACACATATAAGTTAACCAACACAAAATAAGTTGTATGACGACTTTGCCCTTGAAATGGACCGTTTACAAATGAAACATCTTTGATTGTCATTATTTAAAACAAGATTCAACCAAATTATGCCTGAAGTCCTATCAAATGAGGCCGCCTACATTAATCTTTCTTCTCTATTCGGCTCTATCAAAGACTATTTTGTTAGTCAAATTAAGGAGATTCATATCTATATTCACTACACCATTCCACATCAATCTATGTCTATCCCTTCCCCTAGCATTTCCATCTATCGTAATTGTATCGTCTCTCTTCACTATTAACTCCATTGGTCTCCATTATATATGATCAAGTGTGACAACCCTGACCTATGTTTAGCATTAATTCATGATTAAGCATGCTAAGTAAATGATTAAGATGAAATCACAAATTGATTACGTGAGTGTGTTGTCTAATTTCATTTCTATCTGTTTGATATAGAGCGATCTGTTCACGTTTTAATTTCGAGTTGCGAATTGAAAGCCTTATCGGCGACCGATTCAGAAATTGACCTAATTTATATGCTAATTAGGATTTATGAAATTTTATGGTAGGTCTAATTGGAATTTGATTTAGAACAACTAGATTAGAATAAATCATGTTAAATTACTTTAGCTTGAGTTATTTACACATTTGCCATTGGTGGGCCTTTACAAGGCCGTTTGTTTGATTTCATATCTTGACACACCATTCATGCTCCATCTCCTTGTATACAAACGAGAGAGAGAGAGAGAGAGAGAGAGAGAGAGAGAGAGAGAGTTGGAAGAAAAGTGAATTCAACAAGAGTCTTGCTTGAAATTTAGAGAAATTGAAGAGGACTTGCAAAATTGAGCTACCACACTTAGAAATTCAAGACTTGAGGTGGGAATTCACCCTCTTAATTATGAATTTAAGTTGTTTCATGCATGGTTCATGGAAAAATTGGAGACTAAAGTCAAGAAATAACCTAAAGAGTAGATTTGAGAATCAATTCATGCATGCATGTCCATAGTATGGAATTTTGAAGTTGTCTTCATGAAATTCACACATGCATGTTCATATTATAGTTGTAATCTAAGAATGTATCATGTTTTTGGAAAGAATAGCTCAAATGATCATGCGTTGGAAGTCGTGAATTCAAATAAGTACATTCATGACATAATTACACCATGTTCTTCCATTTCAAATTGATTTTGTGTACAATTGACATACTTTTGGGCTTTGATTTTATGATATAATCTTCAAAACATGTTGTGTTATGAGTTTCTAAGTATTTTCCAGAGAATTGGCCCAAAAAGACGAGTTTTGGCATATTAAACCCATGGTTTGAGCTTTGGGAGCAAATCTGGAAAACCCAGAATTTGGCTTCTTACTCGAGCGAGGGATTCCACGCTCGAGTGGCCACTTTTGTTTTCAGTCTTTCGCTCGAGCGATGGAATGCTGGCTCAAGCGTAAATTGCAAGCTCTCAGGTTTTTGCGTGTGCAGAAGCACGCTCGAACGACAAGACTTGCGCTCGAGCGAAGAATTGTGTCTCATGCTCGAGCAAGCATCGAGCGGAGATTTTCAGCAACCAGTACTTTTCATATTTTTGCAGATCACTCGAGCGAAGGAGTCTATGCTCGAGCGACCAAGCACATTCTGCATGTTCGCTCGAGCGAAGGAAGCCACGCTCGAGCGAGACCCTTGTTTTCAGTAAGTTTTGAAAATGTTTTTAAGAACATTTTTGCATCCTCATTCCATCATAGGCATTCCTAGGCCATGTTTAAGGCATCATAATGAGGATAATGATTTAGAACCACACCAAAACAAGCAAATAAAGGGCTAAGTTATTAATTCCGAGTGTGTAATTTAGTGTGCGTTCGTTCTTTAACTGTGTAGGTTTGGCACCCAAGGACGCTGATTAGCCTGCCTATAGCCCAGTAATCTATGAGTAACACTGTTGTAAATATATGTTCAATCGTATTTATCTTCTGATTGATAAATCATATTGTTTTCCAAAATGATACTTTTTATCGATTGAATGATGATTCTATTTTGAACTATATTCGTGGCATTCATAGCATATTGCTATTGTTATTGATATTGTTATTGTTATTGTTACAGAGATCTCTGTCAGTTCCAAATCTTGGAACTATTGTTATTGTATGATGGCCATCAATTGATTGTTCGGTCTTTTACGACCTAGTGTATTGTTGCTATTGGATGTATCATGTATGACCTAAGTGAACATGATAGATCGAATTGATTGAATTGAATGTTGATTGACAAATGGTATTGATTGGAAACATTCTAACGCTAATTGACTGTTTTCAAAATTGAAGGACATCATTCTCAACCTCTTTACACATTTGTTATTCACTAGGCTTTAGCTCACAGTTTATATATATATATATGTGTGTAGGTGGCTAAGCACCGGACCAGAGCTAAGGGCGCCGACTTAAGCTCCCATTTTGTCAAGCCAGCCATTGTGCCTCATATCGAGGTTCCGAACCTACACGAGTCAAGGCTGTTTTGGGGTATTCCAGATTCACCCTTTTTGTCCCTGTTAATGTAAAGAATGTTCAAGACTTTGATTGTACAGTTATGCTGAGGGGATTAGGTTCCTAACCTGTATGCTACCTTGTACATATATTTTTGGTATATGTCTATAGCTATGTGCATGGAAGTTTCTTTTTCCCATTCAGGTTTTCACAGCTCATTGGACATCTTTTTATTATTGATTGGCTTCCGCCAACCCCGTCACTATATTATCGACATTACTGTTAAGCAGGCCTTTGGTAATCACGGATTACTGGCCGGTTACGATGCTAAACCCTTAAGGGCGGGTTTGGGTCGTGATAGAGTAGTATCAGAGCACGAGTTATACCGCACACACATGTCCAAATGAGCTATAGGATGTCCTAGAAAAGCAATTAGGGCATTGCATAAGCATAAGAAAGTGTGTGTGGACATGATATTGATGCATGTGCTAATGTGCATAAGTAAGCTATTTTTCCTACGTTTATTATTACTGTATTGTATATAGTGAAATGGAGAACGCAAGGAATGCCAATGAACCTAAATCATCCGATACAAGGATTGCCAGATTGGAAAGGATGGTTAAATTACTGACCGAGTCATTAAGACAACAATAGAATCAACAGCCTCCACCTCCTCCAGTGCAGCCAGAACCAAATGCCAATGATGATGTGATTGCCTTGATGCAAAAGTTTAACAAAATGAAGCCACTAACATTTCAGGGAGGTCTTGAGCCATTGAAGGCCGAAGCATGGGTCCTAGAGACTGAAAAGCTGTTTGAAGTATTTCCGTGTTCTGAAGCACATAAAGTATTACTGGCTACTTTTACTTTACAAGAAGAGGCTAGACGGTGGTGGATGTTTATTCGTGATACAAACAATGCTATGACCTGGACTCAGTTTAAGGAAACTTTTTATGAAAAGTACTTCCCTCAGTGTGTTAGGGACCATAAAGTGACTGAATTTGAACAACTGAAATAGGGAACCATGTCAGTAGCTGAATATGAATCTAAGTTCACTGAGCTCGCCCGATATGCACCACACATGGTAGATACCTACTATAAGAAGGCTAGAAAGTTTGAGGGTAGGCTTAATATGGAAATACTGGATCAAATTAATGTCTTGAAACTGCTCAAGTATGTGGATGTCCTTGATCGAGCCATTATAGCCGAAGCAAATGTGGCAGCATTGAAACAGTCTAAGACACTGGCGACTGAATGGCGGGGTAAGAGGCAACATTTTAACTTCAAAAAGGGCCGGAACAGTTCATTGAACAAGAAGCAAAACACAGGGTCAACAAGCAGTTCTAGCCAAGGCAACAACTTTATACCACCTTGTTCAGAATGTGGTAAAAGACACAAAGGGGTTTGTTATAAAATTTCCAGAGCATGCTACAAATGTGGCAAGGTGGGCCACCTAGTTAAAGACTGTCCTCTCGCTTCTCAGACTTATGGTAGGCCCGTAGCAAGTGCTACATCGTCAACTGTTACGCCAAAATCCCAAGGCTACCGAGAAAGAACCTTTGAGGCAAGGCCGAGTGTTTGCACTTGTACCAGGAGACGTGCAGAATACTGAGACAGTTGTGTCAGGTATACTTTCAATTTGTGCTCAAAATGCGTATATTCTAATTGATTCGGGGTCTACACATTCATTTGTCTCGCATGCTTTTTCACGAAAATTAAATAGACCACTGGAACCCATAAACTATTTGTTAGTTGTATCTTCACTACTAGGGGATCCATGACTTGTGCTTATATGTATCCTGCATGTGAGATTGTTATTGGGGATGTGCTCTTATATGTTGATTTATTACCTCTGAATCTTGATCATTTTGATGTAATTTTGGGAATGGACTGGTTAACAAAATATCATGCCTCCATTGACTGTGTAACGAAGCAAGTTATTTTTCGTCCACCTAGATTGCCTGAATTTGTGTTTAACGGAGTTGGTGTCATACCTCCCCCATACTTGATTTCGTCTATGAAAGCATTTAAATTGATTAAAAAATGGTGTAAAGGGTATTTATGTTGCATATTGATTGTGCCTGCTGATACTAAAGTTAATGTGGACAGTATTCCCATAGTCAGAGAATTCCCAGATGTTTTTCTAGATGATTTGCCAGGGGATTTGATTGATAGGGAGATTAAGTTCACCATTGAGGTGCTATCGGGTACACAACCAATTTCCAAAGCTCCATACAGAATGGCACCCACTGAATTGAAAGAATTAAAAGTCCAGTTGCAAGAATTGCTAGACAAAAAGTTCATTAGGCCCAGTACTTCACCGTGGGGCGCACCAATTTTATTTGTGAAAAAGAAGGATGGCTCATTGGGACTTTGTATTGACTACCGTGAATTGAACAAGGTAACAGTGAAGAACAAGTACCCATTGCCTCGCATTGATGATTTATTTGACCAATTACAAGACACTTAGGTCTTTTCCAAAATTGACCTTAGATCCGGATATCACCAATTGAAAGTCAAAGCAGAGGACATTGAGAAGACTGCCTTCTGAACAAGGTACGGACATTATGAATTTCTTGTTATGCCTTTCGGAGTTACTAATGCGCTTGCTGCATTTATGGACCTCATGAACAGAATTTTCAAACCATTTCTCGATGAATTTGTGGTTGTTTTCATAAATGATATCCTGATTTGTTCCAAGAGTAAGGAAGAACATGAACATCATTTGAGAATTGCTTTGCAAACCTTGAGAGAACATAGATTATATGCAAAACTAACAAAGTGTGAATTTTGGCTTGATAGTGTTATGTTTTTGGGACATGTGATTAGTAAGGATGGCATTTCAGTTGATCCACAGAAGATTGAAGCAGTGGTGAATTGGCTAGACCGACAAATGTTACTGAAGTTCGAAGTTTCTTGGGTTTAGCAAGGGTACTACAGAAGGTTTGTGAAAGATTTTTCCAAAATTGCTCTGCCATTGACTCAGTTGACTCAAAAGGGGATACCATTTGACTGGACCGATCAGAGGGAATCAGCTTTCCAAGAATTGAAAACTCGACTTGTGACTGCACCGATTCTCACCCTACCCTCAGGTACGGATGGATTTACTATTTTTAGTGATGCTTCTTATAAGGGTTTGGGATGTGTCTTGATGCAGAATGGTAAAGTTATTACGTATGCTTCCCGACAACTGAGGCCACAAGAAAAGAATTACCCAACTCATGACTTGGAACTTGCCGCAGTGGTGTTTGCATTAAAAATTTGGTGCCACTACCTATATGGGGCAACATGTGAAGTGTACACCGATCACAAGAGTTTAAAGTATTTCTTCACATAGAAAAAGTTGAACATGAGGCAAAGGAGATGGTTGGAATTGATAAAGGACTATGACTTGCAAATCTTGTACCATCCGGGGAAAGCTAACATCGTTGCTGATGCACTTAGTCGGAAATCAATTGGAATTTGGCTTGTTTACTCACCGGACGGAAAGAGCTATTACATGACCTTGAAAAATTTGAGGTTGAAATTGTGTTACGAGAACAAGGTGGGATATTGGCTGCTATTTCTGCTCAACCGGCACTCATTGAAGAGATCAAAGAAAAACAACAACGAGATGACTTTTTGAAGAAGATCATTGATGAACGGGAATCCAAACCAAGGCCAGATTTTAAATTTGAAAATGATGTGTTGAAATTTCAGGGAAGATTGTGTGTACCAAATGATCTTGAATTGAAAAAGCGAGTTTTGCAAGAAGGCCATAGTTCGAAACTTTCTATTCATCTGGGAAAATACAAAAATGTATCAAGCTTTGAAACTTAATTTCTGGTGGCCAGGAATGAAGAAAGAAATTGCTGAATTTGTATCGAAATGCCTACATTGCCAACAAATTAAAGCTGAACATCAATGACCCGCAGGTTTACTTCAGCCCTTGCCAATACCGGAGTGGAAATGGGAACATATCACTATGGATTTCATTGTTGGGTTGCCTCGCTCCAGTAGAGGTATGGATTCAATTTGCGTTATTATTGATCGGTTGACTAAATCTGCTCATTTCTTATCTGTCAAAACAATTTATAATGCGGATAAATTGGCTACAATTTACATTAATGAGATTGTTAGATTGCATGGAGTGCCTGTGTCCATTATTTCTGATAGGGACTCGAAGTTTACATCGAGATTTTGGCAAAGTCTGCAAGTGGCATTGGGTACTGAATTGAGACTAAGTAGCGCATACCATCCTCAGACAGATGGCCAATCAGAAAGAACAATCCAAACTTTAGAAGACTTACTGCATATGTATGTGCTTGATTTCCAAGGGAATTGGGAAAGTCATTTACCTTTGGCTGAATTTGCCTACAACAACATTTTCCATTGGAGCATTGGTATGGCGCCTTTCGAGGCTTTATATGGCAGAAAATGTCGGTCTCCTATTTGTTGGGCAAAAGTTGGAGATGGGCCTTTACTTGGGCCTGAGATTGTGCATGAAACAACAAAAAAGGTGAAATTAATTCAACAAAGACTGAAAACCGCACAAAGTCAACAGAAAAGCTACGCAAATGTACACAAGCGAGACAGGGAATATGAAGTGGGTGATCATGTTTTTGTTAAAGTGACACCAATGAAAGGGCAGACTCGCTTTGGAGCTAAGGGTAAACTAGCACCGAGGTATGTTGGGCCGTATGAAATCATTGAAAAGATTAATCAAGTAGCATATCAAGTAACACTCCCTCCTGAAATTGAACATATGCATAATGTCTTTCATATTTCGATGTTGCAGGATTATCTTCGGGATCCTTTCCATCTCATTGAGCCTACCCGTGTGGTATTGAATGATGATTACACTTATGAAGAACGGCCTGTCCAGATTGTAAACCGACGGATCAAGAGGTTGAGGAACAAGGAAATCCCGTTAGTGAAAGTGGATTGGAAAAACCATGGTGGCGTGTATGCGACTTGGGAAAAGGAAGACGATATGATAAAAAGATATCCCGAATTGTTTCCCCTGAATCCGGTATTCTTTCAAAATGAAGGTAATTCGAGTTTGGAGGACCAAACTCTTTCTAAGGAGGGAAGATTGTAACAACCCTGACCTATGTTTAGCATTAATTCATGATTAAGCATGCTAAGTAAATGATTAAGATGAAATCCCAAATTGATTACGTGAGTGTGTTGTCTAATTTCATTTCTATCTGTTTGATATAGAACGATCTGTTCACATTTTAATTTCGAGTTGCGAATTGAAAGCCTTATCGGCGATCGATTCAGAAATTGACCTGATTTATATGCTAATTAGGATTTATGGAATTTTATGGTAGGTCTAATTGGAATTTGATTTAGAACAACTAGATTAGAATAAATCATATTAAATTACTTTAGGTTGAGTTATTTACACATTTGCCATTGGTGGGCCTTTACAAGGCTGTTTGTTTGATTTCATATCTTGACACACCATTCATGCTCCATCTCCTTGCATACAAACGTGAGAGAGAGAGAGAGAGAGAGAGAGAGAGTTGGAAGAAAAGTGAATTCAACAAGAGTCTTGCTTGAAATTTAGAGGAATTGAAGAGGACTTGCAAAATTAAGCTACCACACTTGGAAATTCAAGACTTGAGGTGGGAATTCACCCTCTTAATTATGAATTTAAGTTGTTTCATGCATGGTTCATGGGAAAATTGGAGACTAAAGACAAGAAATAGCCTAAAGAGTAGATTTGAGAATCAATTCATGCATGCATGTCCATAGTATGGAATTTTGAAGTTGTTTTCATGAAATTCACACATGCATGTTCATATTATAGTTGTAATCTAAGAATTCATCATGTTTTTGGAAAGAATAGCTCATATGATCATGTGCTGGAAGTCGTGAATTCAAATAAGTACATTCATGACATAATTACACCATGTTCTTCCATTTCAAGTTGATTTTGTGTACAATTGGCATACTTTGGGCTTTGATTTTATGAAATGATCTTCAGAACATGTTGTGTTATGAGTTTCTAAGTATTTTCCAGAGAATTGGCCCAAAAGGATGAGTTTTGGCATATTAAACCCATGGTTTGAGCTTTGGGAGCAAATATGAAAAACCCAGAATTTGGCTTCCTCGCTCGAGCGAGGGATTCCACGCTTGAGCGACCACCTTTGTTTTCAGTCTTTCGCTCGAGCGACGGAATGTTGGCTCGAGTGTAAATTGCAAGCTCTCAGGTTTTTCCATGTGCAGAAGCACGCTCAAGCGACAAGACTTGCGCTCGAGTGAAGAATTGTGTCTCACGCTTGAGCGAGCATCGAGCAAGCATCGAGCAGAAATTTTCAGCAACCAGTACTGTAGACACCCCATTTTTGACCGTCCTCGAGACTCGGCTGTACTTGCAGGTACATCCGACTACTAGTTCGATTGCTCGTCGGGCATTCGACTTCCGCGGTGGGACGTCACAGGTTCGAGCTTTCCAGACCCTGTATCCTTTCTGCCCCATTCTCGGACCATGACTTGGTCCTTTCTGCACCTTTCTCCTGGTGCACTGCCGGCCACTAATGAAGCCTGCCGGCCATCAGTGAGCCACTGCCGGCCATCACTAATGGCCGGCATACCCCCTGTCTCAGCTGGTTTTACTCCAGATCTTTTGAGCCAACTGGAATCCTGTTATCTGCCCTCCATACACGTGTATGGAGGGATGAAGCTCTTGCCAAGCTTCTTGAAGAAGCTTTGCATTGTTTTCCTTCTATATAAGGAGAGAGCCTCTCTCCATAGAAGAGGTTCAGCATTTTCACAAGAGATATAGCTCTCTCTCTATATATTGTTGTAGTTTAGTCCATTTTCCTTGCACTTTTACACTACAACACATAGAGATACACCACCACCATTGGACTGAGGTTCTTGGGAAGGTTACTTGAGGTCTGAAAGTGAGTTTTTACCCCCTGAGGTTGCTGATCTCGAAGTTGGTCTTCAAGGGTGAGTATTTTCCCCATTTTAGCACTTTTTTGTACCTCATTTTGGCCATCCTTGCATATTGTTTTAGGCCTTGCTTTAAATTGAAAAAAAGTCTTGTATTTAAGTGCTTTTGGTAGTTGTTTAAGGTCTTTTGGCTGTTGAGGGTCTTCAACCCTCTTGTTGGCTTTGTTTAGCCTTGTTTTGAGCCATGCCTTAAGGCCTCTGAGCTAGCCTTGGTTTGGCCTTCTAACCACTGAAATCCAGTGGATTCTCAGTGGTAGGCACGTGGTTTTGAGGCCTCAAATCAGAGGGGGTGGCTCCCCTCTCTTTGTGTTTTGTTTACTTGCATTTTTGGCCTTCCAAAGGAGCTTGCCTCCATGTATTTTTTAAGCTTGGTTCAGGCCATTTTTTGTGACTTTTAGGACCTGCCTTAAGTCTTTCCATGGCTGGTTTGGTCATATTTTGCATGCATCTTACATGTGTAGTGTAATCCCATTCATAGCCTTACAAAGTAGCATGCTTTTCTTGCATGTGTTGGCTCCATTTCAGTAGGTTTTTGGTGATGTTTTACCATGCCTTAGATCTGTTTTGGGTTGGTTTTGTCACTGCATGCATGTATAATACACTTGTAGTGTAAATCACTTAAACTAGCTTCACATGCTTCATGCTTTGACATGACATTCTAGCTTATGTTGAGCCCATTTCAGCATGTTTTTGGTGATGTTTTGCCATGTCATGACTCTTTCTAAAGTGGGTTTGGTCATCCTTTGCATGCTCCATATACTTGTAGAACAAATCTTGCTTACTAGCTTTATGTGCATGATGTTTTGACTCATCATCCTAGCATATTTTGGCTCTGCTCCAGCATGATTTTGTTCTTATTTTGGGCTGTCCTAGGACTGTTTTGGGCTGCCATGGTCATATCACTCATGCTTTGTATAGCTATAGTGTAAATGCTTAGGCTAGTCTTGGGTTTTGAGGCCCCTACCATGCCATACATGTCTTGTTTGCATGCTTTGCCATCATTCCAAGTGTTATTTCAGTCCATGAAATGTGGCCATACACTTGCATTTGCCATGTTTTTAATGCTTTGGAGCCTTAGCTCTTTATGCCTCAAGAATGAACTTTTGTGCATGCCATTAAGCCTAAGCCTTTGGCTCATCATTTCAGTGCATTTTTGGTCTTATTATACCATGATGTAACTCTGTTTTATGCTGTCCAAGTCATGCCATGATTGGTTTAAATAGGTGTAGTGCATTGCCTCTTTTGTAGCCTTACATGCTCCATGTTTTGGCCTTGTGTTCTAGCTTGTGTTAGCTAGCTTTGAGCTTGTTTTTAGTCTTGTTTGGACCTGCCTTGGGACTGTTTTAGGTCTCCCTGGCCCTTTGGGGCTTGCTTTGTATGGCCATGGCTTAAGTCCCTTTATTTATCTTGAGCTTTAAGCATCCTAACATGCCATACTTGCATTGTTTAGTTGACTTGGCATCAATTTACATGAGATTTCAGAGCTTAGGGTGCTATCACATATCCATGCTTGTTACTCTTTAAGCGTCCTTAAGAGTTGCATCATTGTGTCTTAATCCTTGAGCCAATTGGCATGCATGTTTGTCTTGCCATTTCATGTTCTTCATACCATCGTTTCAACACTTTTGGCCACTAATTTTAGGCATGGCTGAGGCCTATCCATCTTTAGTGTAAGCCCATCTTACCATGTTGTCACATGCTTGCCCCATTTCGTATGTTGTTGCATACTTGTTCACCGTTACATGCCTTGCATGTTTGTATGTTCATGTTGCATTTTATCATGTTATTCAAGGTTGTTACCTCATATCATGCTTATATGCTTGTTGCATACTCGGGTTATTGCATTGCATGTTTGCATGCTTAGGACATATTGCATGTTTGCCATGCTTGTGTTGCATTGTTGTTTGGATGTGTTAATCCGAGCACGAGGAACGAGGGGCATTTCATACTTCAAGTGATGGAACGTGTCTCAATTCTCGGTCGCCGATACTCTTGACTATCCATGATAGAGTTCTTAAGGACACCCTGCAGACAGAGCCTCAAGAGAGCATTCGGAAGGCGTTTCGAGGTGAGAAACCGAATGCGAGCATGCATGTTCAACTTCTTGAAACAGAGTTGGAGCAGTTTAGTTTAAATGTTTACTAGTTAGTTAGCATTTGGTTTTGTAATTTAATTAATTTGTTAATTAATTAAGTTTTGCAATAATTAGTTGTAGCTAGTTATTTCATTCAATTTTGTAATAATTAATTAGTTTGTTAGTTGGTTAATTAGTTGGCATGTATTATTTATTCGGACCCTCCGTCGAGAGGGCGAATTTTGTAATAAGTGTGCGTGCGTGTGTGCATGTCTTCCAACCCCACGTCTTTCTCCCTTTTACTTACCTGCTTTTGTTGGTTAGTTTTAGGTCATTCTTCAATTAGCATCCTTATGCTTTGCATGTTTGCATTCATTTTTCAATTAGCATACTTATGCTCTGCATGATTGCATCCATTCATTTGTCTAGCATACTTATGCCTGCATGTTTGCATCTATCCATCTATCTTGCATGCACCAGGCTCGGTGCATCATACTAACTGCATCGTAATTCGATTCCAAGTTGAATACATGTATCAGTTATCACATCTCAAATGTCATCTTAGAATAGTCGAGCCTATTTCTAGTTGCATTTTGCATGTGCTACATTAGCCATTCTTAACATGAATTAGGATCATGCGTTGATTACTAACTAGTTCCTATTTTGGCTAGGAGTACTAGGTAAGCTTTTATGCTTTAGCATATTCCATGTGTGCGAATGTTAACATGACAACTTGCTTACCATGAGGCTATCTGCTTAGTTGATATAAAACTGCATGAATGCCTGTGGGTGATGTAAACGCGCCCGTGGGCCTCTCCCTACAGTTCGGACTCGATTTTGTGTCACGGTTCTTAATCTGAACCAAAGAGTCCAAATCTGGCAAATCGTTTTGAGAAAAATAGATTTTGAAAAGAAGTGTCAAACATGGACTGCTTTGCCAGATACAGAGTCGCCACCTAAATATTTTAAAATGGAAAATTTAGGAAACCCTGACTCGGTGCCAAAGGCCACGTGTCCGTCATCACCAAAGTTGCCTCGGCTCGGGAACTTGGGTACGATTGGGGAAGGTCAGCTATGAGCACCCCCTCTCGCCCGGTTCCGAAGACCGGCCTCTACTAACCATGATATCTTATTTTGAAAACCTTATATGTTCTTATTCCGGTTATTAGCCTAGAATTACTACGTTATGCGCACAGCAAACAAGTATAGACCAAAGCGCCTAAATTGGAACAAAACATTACATGTTTGTTTTGAAAATAGTTTGCTACTTGCAAGTAGGCTAAAATGCAGATTTTGCCA
This sequence comes from Camellia granthamiana, assembly GCA_036172215.1. Taxonomy (NCBI): domain Eukaryota; kingdom Viridiplantae; phylum Streptophyta; class Magnoliopsida; order Ericales; family Theaceae; genus Camellia; species Camellia granthamiana. The sequence goes on along the minus strand of CM069910.1, from coordinate 20,634,546 downwards.
CCCTCAAGTGGGCTTAAAACTCACAGTTTTAATGCATTATTCCAATTTAGGCAATTCGACCTCCATCCACAGGCATTCAAGCAGTTATATCACATAAGCAGCTAGCCTCATGGTAATCATGCTATCATGGCAACACTCACACGCATGTGGTATGCTAAAGCATAAAAGCTTACCTAGTACTCCGTGCCAAAACAGAAACTAGTTAGTAATCATGCATGATCCTAGTTCATGTTAAGTGGCTAATGCAACACAAACAAGGATGCAATATAGACAGGCTCGGCTATCCTGAACATGGCATGAGGAATGCTACAAATAACATGTATTCAATTTGGAATTGAAGTACAATGCAGTTAGCGTGATGTACCGAGCCTAGTGCATGCAAAACAGATGAATGAATGCACGCATGCTATCATACTGTTATGCTAATTTGAATATGCCCTAATATACCATCATAAGCAGGTAAATAAAAGGGAGAAAGAAGTGGGGGTTGGAAGACATACACGCACTCACCCACACTTATTACAGATATGCCCTCACACGGAGGGACCAAAAGAATATACAGTCCGAATAATGAATAAATTCAATATTACAAAATTTCTAATTATTTAACAAATAAATGCAAAAAAAGAAAGGTGGCGACAGCCCCTGCCTCGGGATGCGCGAATGATGCATGCTTCAGTCCGTCTTGCCCCGGAAAGCCCGCACCATGCCACTACTGCCTCTGTTTTCACTGCCTTGCTCTTCTGAAGACTGTCAAAGTCCCAGGGTATCTTCTGTGCACATTGTATAACACCATCGGCTAAAGGCAATGGCCACTGGCCCGTGATAAAAAACCACCGGCAGCTGGTGAAGTTATCAGCCATTCACCAATGGCCGGTCGGCACTAAGTGTTGCCGGTCGGCAGAAACTTCCTGCAGAAAACAGCTTTTGACAGCAACAGAGGGCAGGTAGTGCATGGCATGAAATTTCAGACAAATGTAAGCATGGCCATGCTCCCTATCATGTATCAGACTCAAGAGAGCATGGCCCTCGATCCTCGGGCCATCAACTATGCACCTTGATGCATGATGGCCTAAGAGGTCAAAATTGCATTTCAATGACTATGCATGCAACACACAAATGAGTATCAAGACCCTATCATGTCAAGGTCAAGGGCCTTGATGACCGAGAGTCGAGACAAGTTGCATCACTTGTGGTATGAACTCTTCTCAACCCTCACACTTGGCTTGACATCCCCAAACCAAGTAATGCAATACATGTTATGCAAACATGGCTCCACAATGCAACCTAATACTAAAATGCAAACATGCCAAATGTAATGCAATCTATCATGTTAAATATGCAATGCTAGACATGGATAATCATGCAAACAATTAGCATGTGACAAGACCTTATTAAACAAACATGCAACAAACATGAGACAAGCATGTAATAGTGGGCTTAAACCATAAAGGGGGCAGACCTTAATCCACCCCAAAACAGTGGCCAAAAGTACCCCAAAAGGTGGACAAATGCTCAAGCCAACATACAACCATAAGGGCCTAAGGCTAAGGCACAAAATGGAGCATTCCATTACCTACTAACATGACCACTCATGGCATGTATTAGGCAAGCAAAAACAGAATTCTAGCATGCAAGAATACACCCAAACCCTCTGATATGGCAGCCCCAAAATACCTTAAACATGACCACTCATGGCATGTAGGGGTATTTCACCATTTGATGCAAAGTAGATGATACTGCCTTCATATGCATGCAGCCACGGCCGCCCCAAAAGCAAGTTGAAAGTTGCGGGAACCTCTAAGACATGGAAATCTATCTCGTGCTGTCCCGGCCGAACCTTCGTCTGGATTTTGACAGTCTCCATCACCTCTCTGCTGGTGTTATCGTAGGCTCTGATCCCTTGAGTAGTCAGCACGAAGTCTGCGGGCTTCAACCCGATTGCATATGTTGTTCTGGCTGGGCAGACGTTGATGGCGGACCCGGTATCGACAAGAACCACCGGTATCCACTTATCCCTACACTCCACAGAGATGTACAACGGCTTGTTATGGTCTGCCCCCTCGGTTGGCAATTCCTTGTTGGAAAAAGTCAGCATCGGGGTAGCTCCTCCCGGAAAGACTAATCCCACCAGCTGTTCTGGCGTGGTTTCTATTGAAAGCTTGGCTTTGTCCATGGCCGTCAGGACAGCCTATCTATGTACCCGTGATGCCATGAGCAATCCCCAGATGGAGATGTCTGCTTGTATCTTTTTTAGTTGCTTGAGTACGGCTTCCTCCTCAAGTTGCTTCTCCTTTTGCTTCTCAGCCTCTCTATCCTTTCCCGAAGCCTCCGGCTGATCTAGGTGCGGGGGTTTGAAGTACCGCCCACTTCGCGTCATGTGGTCGACCTCTCCAAGGTACCAGGTGTCATCAGGCTGGTTATTCCCCCAATCTTCGTCTGTATGGGCAAGACATAAGTCCTCATCTTCCCACCACATTCCATCAACAGCCGACAGACACCTGTCCGGCTCTGGTATGGCTGTTCTCGTACTCATGGCACCTTGCATCCACATGCCCGCAGCATTCTCGGTTCCTGTGCACGCAACAGTTTCAGTTCCCATATGGGCCTTTGCCTTCCTGATTCTCTCGAAATCTTCAAATCTCTCTTGTTCCAACTGTACCAATGTCTGTTCCAACCGCATCAGTGCAGCTGTTTGCTCAATAGCTCCTGTATTCATAATGCCCGAATTCCGAGCGAAATTCTTAGTGCCGGCGCTCTCCGGCGATTCATTCTGACTCGCCCCTGCCGGGCCCTGTTCTGGTTGGAATCCTTCCACTACATCTGGTTGATCATCCAGCCAGTCGGTAACCTCCGCAGATCCCTCATAAGCAAACAAGTTGACTGCTGTGTCCCCTTGGTCATCGAAAAATTGGAGATTGGCGAAGTCTTCTTCCACAGCCATCAAATCATCTGTTCCCTGTCCTAGATTATCCCCTTGGATCACACACAGTTCTCCCTCTGTTGGTAGTTCCACCTCAGACCTATCCTGGTCTATTGACAAAATGTAGTCACCCGGACTATATGCTTTCTCAACACAACTCCCGGATTCCGCGGACTCTGGCTCAACAACCCTCTTCTCTTTTGGGATCTTCTCTCTCCTGTCCTCGACAGTCACCACTGCTGGCTTAGGTTGGGTTATGGAGATGTCCATCATGCACAAGTCAGTGCAATTGGGAAGGAACACCTCTGGCTTGGGCAGGTGGGAAGGAGTGATATAAATGCTAGGGTCGTAAGGCATGACCCCCGTTTGGATGAAGTTGATTCTTTTTGGTGGTGGAGCTTGGTTATGTGTGGGGAGAGGGTTTGTAGTAACGTTGGGTTTCTCAGGAGGCAAAATCACCCCGTTATCGATGAGATCTTGAATCTCATGACGCAGTCGGAAGCACAGATCAGTGTCATGACCATGCTGTTGGTGAAATGCACAATACTTGGCTGGGTTGTGGGTAGGGGGAAGTCTTTCTGGTAAGGGCCGCGGCTCTAAGGGCTTCAAATGCCCTTTTCTGATTAGCACCCCCAGAGCTTTGGACAGGGGCATGTATAGTGGAGCGAAGGTTTTGGTGTTTTTGGGTGGGTATTTGGCTGCTGATGGGCTGCTTCCGGACGCACCGGAGAATGGCGCAGCCACCGTGGTTCTCGGAGGGGGGGTTAGTGGTGACCATGCTCACTTCGGAGGCTCTTGTAGTTGTAGTGCCGCTCGGGCCTGCATTGCTACTGTGACTGAAAGTTCGTCGGGGTTGCTCCCGGTCATTATCAATTAAGCCTTGCTTCAAGGCATCCTCGATCTGCACCCCCATTTCATGTAGGTCAGAAAAAGTAGGAAAGGGAAGTACAATCATCTTTTGCATCAACTTCGGCTGAAGATTGCGCACAATCATCCGAATCTGGTCTTTGTCTGTAGGCCTTAAGGTCATCATCGAAGCCTTGGCCCTCCATCTGGTCACAAATTCTGAAAAACTCTCTTTAGGCTCTTGCCTTGTTGTCTCGAGATCACGGGTTGTAATCTCGATTTGTGTGTTGTATGAGTACTGCGTAATGAAGGCCTCAACCATCTCATCCCAGTTTCTCTTGACATCATCGTCTAGTTTGGCATACCATATGGCCGCCACACCCGATAGGGTCCGGCTGAACAAAGACATATTCTGAAGTCTGCTGAGGCCCATTGGCCTTAAGATATCTGAAAACAGTCTCAGGTGCACCATGGGATCCCCAGACCCGTCAAATCGATCAATATGAGGCATTTTGAATCTGTCAGGCAGCGTCACAACTGCGTCAGTATATCCGTCTTCAATATCGGGGATGGTCTTGACTCCCTGGGATCTCTTGAACAGCTTTTCAAGCTTGCTCAACTTTAGTGCGGTAGGATCAGTCTCGGACTCAAAGGGAGAGTCCAGTAGGTTGGTGGGTGTTTTTGATAACTGGGGTTGGATTTGGGGTAGGATCGGGGATGGAGGTGGTCCTGTGGGAAGTTCTGTATCATTCTGAACATTGGCTGTCTCTCCGAGGTTTGGAATTCCTGGTGGGGGAGGAACTTGCTGCGAAGCAGAGGCTCCATTTTGTTGCTGCAACCTCATGATCAACTCCGCTTGTTCATTCATAACTGTGGCCTGCTGCTTGGCAAACTCTGCTTGTCGGACAGCATCCTGCTGCATCATTTTCATACCCTCTTGGAGCTGGCGCACCAACTCCTCTAAACTGGCCATACTATCCTACTCTGGTTGAATTGCCGGTATGTATTCCCTTTCTGTAGGTGAAACGGGTCCCTGATCCCTACTGAACACAGGTGGGGTAGATAAGGCCCTCTGAACTGACTGCTGTACTGATGCCTTCTGCCTAACGGTCCTCCGTCTAGTAACCGGGGGTAGAGAGTAGTACACTGGTTGTCCGTCTACCAGATCCTCAGATCGATGGAGTCGACGACCTCTGGTCCAGAGTGCTTGGGGAATATCTACTGGGTCAGAAGCAATTGTGCTCAACTACCTAGTAAAAAAGATAAATAAAGCGTATAAATAAACAAATAATTGGACAGCATAATGGCGTAAAATAAATACACAACACACAGTCGGGCATATAGCACATGGTTGATAAGCTGAATACACCCTGTCCTCAAATACTGATCACTGTCCCTGAATCACTGTTCCCGAAGACTGAATCGGATACTCGCGGATAACTGATTCTCAAACACTGACTGATGCCCGCAGGCCTGATGCCCAAACCGATAAACTAATACATGCATTTCCCTGTAGAGACACACTCTAAAAGCACATAGCAGGTAAGAGAGAGCCAAAACACCCCTATGTTGGGGTAGGGTTTCCCTGTCCTATTTTGTCATGAGCTAGGGTTTCACTACGCACGCAGCGGTTTCAAACAACCTATATCGGGTAAGCAACCTGTCCTAGTTTGGAATGGTCACTATGGATTTCGATATACACTAGGTCGAATGGTCAAAAGGGTGCCCCGGTAAAACTGGGGTTTGTGCTCCCATGCTGTCAGAGCCCATAACCGGTCAGCCTTATGGTCATGCCTTGACAAGACAAGCCTCCGGCAAACCGTTCAGGAATGGCAGATGGCAAACACGGTGTCCTAGGCGCACTAATGCAAATGCAATGCAAAGAAACACACAAGTGTAGTCAAAACAAAATATCATGAGTTCGAGTCAAGTTCTCTAACTCTCCAGCAGAGTCGCCAGAAACTGTAGACGCGCCCGTGGGCCTCTCCCTACAGTTCGGACTCGATTTTGTGTCACGGTTCTTAATCTGAACCAAAGAGTCCAAATCTGGCAAATCGTTTTGAGAAAAACAGATTTTGAAAAGAAGTGCCAAACATGGACTGCTTTGCCAGATACAGAGTCGCCACCTAAATATTTTAAAATGGGAAATTTAGGAAACCCTGACTCGGTGCCAAAGGCCACGTGTCCGTCATCACCAAAGTTGCCTCGGCTCGGGAACTTGGGTACGATTGGGGAAGGTCAGCTATGAGCACCCCCTCTCGCCCAGTCCGAAGACCGGCCTCTACTAACCATGATATCTTATTTTGAAAACCTTATATGTTCTTATTCCGGTTATTAGCCTAGAATTACTACGTTATGCGCACAGCAAACAAGTATAGACCAAAGCGCCTAAATTGGAACAAAACATTACATGTTTGTTTTGAAAATAGTTTGCTACTTGCAAGTAGGCTAAAATGCAGATTTTGCCACCCTCAAGTGGGCTTAAAACTCACAGTTTTAATGCATTATTCCAATTTAGGCAATTCGACCTCCATCCACAGGCATTCAAGCAGTTATATCACATAAGCAGCTGGCCTCATGGTAATCATGCTATCATGGCAACACTCACACGCATGTGGTATGCTAAAGCATAAAAGCTTACCTAGTACTCCGTGCCAAAACAGAAACTAGTTAGTAATCATGCATGATCCTAGTTCATGTTAAGTGGCTAATGCAACACAAACAAGGATGCAATATAGACAGGCTCGGCTATCCTGAACATGGCATGAGGAATGCTACAAATAACATGTATTCAATTTGGAATTGAAGTACAATGCAGTTAGCGTGATGTACCGAGCCTAGTGCATGCAAAACAGATGAATGAATGCACGCATGCTATCATACTGTTATGCTAATTTGAATATGCCCTAATATACCATCATAAGCAGGTAAATAAAAGGGAGAAAGAAGTGGGGGTTGGAAGACATACACGCACTCACCCACACTTATTACAGATATGCCCTCACACGGAGGGACCAAAAGAATATACAGTCCGAATAATGAATAAATTCAATATTACAAAATTTCTAATTATTTAACAAATAAATGCAAAAAAAGAAAGGTGGCGACAGCCCCTGCCTCGGGATGCGCGAATGATGCATGCTTCAGTCCGTCTTGCCCCGGAAAGCCCGCACCATGCCACTACTGCCTCTGTTTTCACTGCCTTGCTCTTCTGAAGACTGTCAAAGTCCCAGGGTATCTTCTGTGCACATTGTATAACACCATCGGCTAAAGGCAATGGCCACTGGCCGTGATAAAAAACCACCGGCAGCTGGTGAAGTTATCAGCCATTCACCAATGGCCGGTCAGCACTAAGTGTTGCCGGTCGGCAGAAACTTCTTGCAGAAAACAGCTTTTGACAGCAACAGAGGGCAGGTAGTGCATGGCATGAAATTTCAGACAAATGTAAGCATGGCCATGCTCCCTATCATGTATCAGACTCAAGAGAGCATGGCCCTCGATCCTCGGGCCATCAACTATGCACCTTGATGCATGATGGCCTAAGAGGTCAAAATTGCATTTCAATGACTATGCATGTAACACACAAATGAGTATCAAGACCCTATCATGTCAAGGTCAAGGGCCTTGATGACCGAGAGTCGAGACAAGTTGCATCACTTGTGGTATGAACTCTTCTCAACCCTCACACTTGGCTTGACATACCCAAACCAAGTAATGCAATGCATGTTATGCAAACATGGCTCCACAATGCAACCTAATACTAAAATGCAAACATGCCAAATGTAATGCAATCTATCATGTTAAATATGCAATGCTAGACATGGATAATCATGCAAACAATTAGCATGTGACAAGACCTTATTAAACAAACATGCAACAAACATGAGACAAGCATGTAATAGTGGGCTTAAACCATAAAGGGGGCAGACCTTAATCCACCCCAAAATAGTGGCCAAAAGTACCCCAAAAGGTGGACAAATGCTCAAGCCAACATACAACCATAAGGGCCTAAGGCTAAGGCACAAAATGGAGCATTCCATTACCTACTAACATGACCACTCATGGCATGTATTAGGCAAGCAAAAATAGAATTCTAGCATGCAAGAATACACCCAAACCCTCTGATATGGTAGCCCCAAAATACCTTAAACATACAAGCATGCACAAAACCCATTTCAAAGCATAAAAGGGCACATCCTCAAAGCATGAAAGAGGTCACCTATGCAAACATACAAACATGATTTATGAACTGAAATATGATCCTAAATGATGCCAAATCATGAGGATGGTCTAAGCTAAGCATGCTAGAGGCCAATATACTCAAGGCTTACAAGCCAAAACACAAAGAGATGACACCAAACATGGCAAGCATGACTGAAACAGATGGCCAACAGACCTTAAACATGGTAAAATAATGCCAATACCTTCATGAAGTTAGGCTAACACATGCAAGAAACATGGCTTAAACACAAGATGCATTTCTATGCCAAATAGAAGGATGCAAAGAAAGTATAATATGCATGAAAGAGGCCAACAAATCCACATGAGACAGAGATAAAATATGCTACAAAACACCCAAATAAACTCTGAAATGAAGCCATACAAGACTAGATATACATGCTACCTTGTGAGCCAAGAACAAAGGTCAAAGAGGGACAAAGGGGAGAGGGGTGTCCCTCCCCTATACAAGACTTCAAACCACCTTCCTTACCACTGAAAACCCACTGATTTTCAGTGGTGAGAAGACCAACACAACAAAGTAAACAAGGCTTAATGAAAAGGCACCAAAAGAGGCCAAAAGAGGCCTAAAAGGGGGATTTGAACCCCAAACCACCAAACACCCTTAATGGAAGTTCTAAAGCATGAAAATATAAGCCTTTTTTATGTTAAACACAAAGCCTAAATCAGCAAGCAAGACAGGTAAAGAGTTGTTGCAAAAATGGGGAAACTAAAGCAAAAGTCTCACCCTTGAAGAACACCTCAAGAACAGATGATCCAGCCACCCTCTATTGATCAAAGTCAGTCCAAAAGCTCAAGAATCAATCCTCCAAGCCTCTCAAACTCGAGCTAAGGTGTGATAGTGTGTGTGTGAGTGCAAAAGTAAGGTAAATATACACTTTTAGGCCTAGAAACACACACAAAAGAGGAGTGAGAGAGGAATCTAGAGAGAGAGGGTGTATCTAACAGATATATAGATATAAGCTCTGGTTTTTGTTCAAAAATGGCTAACCCCTAAACAAGGGAGAGGAATGGTGCTTATATAGGCCAAGCAAAGCCAAGAAACTTAATGGCTAAGCTAAAGAGAAAGGGTCAAGGGGTGCAAAGGGCTCTTGGCTTCTTGGAGAAGCTAAGACAGCTGGCCAAGCTTCCCCAAGAAGCTTGGCCAAAAAGGGTCAACCTTCTAGAAGGTTAAGGGGGGCAAAGGCTCATAAGGGTCACCCCGTGCATGGGGAGTGGTGTGGGTGCATTCTAGCTGGCACAGCTGGCATGCACCACTGCTCCAAGGGGTGCAGAAGGGTCACCGGCCGGCCAAAACGATCATCGGCACAATAAAGTGCCGGTCGGCCAAACATAGTGCCGACCGGCCATTGGTGTTAAGAAACCATTGCCGGTGGCAACAAGGGAAGGCCAGTGATGCAAAGGAAGGGCCGGTGGAGCTTGGGGAGGGCCAGCAAGCCAATCCCTACCCTCCAAGGCAAACAACACAGGTGTTTGGTGCAAAACCAAACACGAAGCAGTCGAGTCAAGAGGTCCTGAGGCAAGGCGCGCTGCCGAGACCTCTGGGAACTCAAGACGAACACAAACATGGATAATCACCGAGTGTTCAAGCGATGACGTCCAAGTCTCGGGGACGGTAAAAAATGGGGTGTCTACAGGTGAAGGTTGGATATGCGATGCTTTGTTCCAAATTAGGCGATCTAGTCTATACTTGTTTTGCTGTGCGCATCGCATAGTAATTCTAGCTAATTAACCAGAATAAGAACACATATGTTTTCAAAAACTAGATATCATGTTTAGTAGTGGTCGATCTTTGATCGGCCGAGCGGGGGTGCTCGTAGCTGACCTTCCCCAATAGTACCCAAGTTCCCGAGCCGAGGTAACTTTGTTGATAACAGACACGTGGCCTTAGGCACGAGTCAAGGTTTCCTAAATTTCCCCAAAAATAAAATATTTAGGTGGCGACTCTTTATCTGGCAAAGCAGTCCATGTTTGGCACTTCTTTCTCAAAAATCAGTTTTCCAAAACAATTTGCCGGATTTGGACTCTATGGTGATTTATCGGTCTTGTATTGCACTTTGCGAGACTAGATTCAGAACCGTAACATTTGAGTCCGAACTGTAGCATGAGGTTCTCAGGGGCGCGTCTACAGTTTTTGGCGACTCTGCTGGGGAGTTAGAGAACTTGACTCGAACTCATGATATCTTGTTTTGTTCACACTTATGTGTCTCTTTGCATTGCATTTGCATTGGTGCGCCTAGGACACCGTGTTTGCCGTATGCTATTCCTGAACGGTTTGTCGGAGGCTCGCTTGGAAAAGCGTGCCATAAGGCTGACCGGTTGTGGGCTCTGCCACGACGGGAACACAAATCCCAGTTTTACCGGGGCACCCTTTTTGACCATTCGACCTAGTACATATCGAAATCCATAGTGACTATTCCAAGCTAGGACAGGTTGCTTACCCGATTGTAGGTTGTTTGAAACCGCTGCGTGCGTAGTGAAACCCTAGCTCCTGACAAGATAGGACAGGGAAACCCTACCCCTCCATAGGGGTGTTTTTGGCTCTCACTTATTTGCTATGTGCTTTTAGAGTTGGCCTCTACAGGGAGTGCACGTATCAGTTTGCAAGTCTGGGTATCAGGCATGCGGGCATCATTATTTTGAGAATGAGTTATACTTGTGGGTATCAGATTCAGCTTTGGAACAGTAATTTGGGGAACAGTGATCAGTGGTCGAATACAGTTATTCAGCTATGTCCATGTCTATATTGATTGGGCTGAGATGCTGCCTATTTTCTCTTTCAGTTCAGAGACTCGGTTCAGAGCAACCAGTATTCTCCTTTTGCTGAGGCAAGATAGGAAAAGGCTCACCGGTTCATCAGATCCGTTAGTCACCAGTTACGCCACCTCTGTCCAGTTCAGTAGATTTATGACGAACCAGAATTCAGAAGAAATCGTGGTCATGGCGATAGCACTAAACCAAGGAATCACCATGCAGGGTGAGACCGATGTTGACATACCACACCCGCTTAGGTCACCTGCCGCACATCCGATCTGGGAACCCCAATTATTTCAAGCCCGTGAGCCCACAACGTTTGAGCTGATAGGAATGATCGGCGATCTTCAGAGATCTGTGGCTGATATAGCCTGTGGAATGTCGGCCCCACCACCAACTGCATCGTATGCCGGGAACTTCATGCCGCAGGAGCCCCCGCTACTGGGGTGAATTGTAATTGAGCTCAGCCAACCTGAAGCTGTCTCAGGCTCTGGCAATGACATGTCAACGACAATGGGGCTTCGGACTGAAGTAGCAACCCAAACCGTCCACTAAGCTGAGGCTAGTGGAAAGAACAAGGTGAAGGTGGACACTGATCCCTATGAACAACTCCAGCAGGCTGTTGAGGTTCTAAAAACCGGAGGGTTGAATAAGCAACAAGTACTCCCAGTTGTGGCTAAGACTGTGGATAACGCTTTCCCTACTCAGACCGAGGGTAGTTCAAGCCAGGGGGAAAATCGAGAGAAGGGTCATCATACCAGAACCATTCCCTCCAACCTTAATCCTGCACCCAGGAAAAATCAGCAAGCCAAGCCTGTACCTGCCGATCCTTTTGCTAGTGCATCCAATAAAAATGCACAAAACTCGAAGTATCTGCCCCGAGGTCGCAGGGTATTCCATGCCCTCTACATGTCTTTGTCCAAAGCGCTTCAGATCCTTGCTGAAAAAGGGCATCTCAAGCCCCTCGAGCCTCGGCCTCTCCCTAGTCGTCTTTTAGCTGGTCATGACGCTACCCAGTACTGTGCGTACCATCAACAGACCGGTCACACCACCGACAACTGCTTCCGCCTTCGCCATGAAGTGCAAGATCTGTTTGACAATGAGGTTGTCCTCCCACCTAGCTTGGCAAAGTCTGTCACCACCTAGCTCGACAAAGACTTCGAGGATAATACAAGTATGTGATCAGGGGTTGGTCCACTTGCGGTCGGCGCTCGGTTTATTTCAGATGTAGCGTTTGGCACGCACTATTTCGAGCATTTGCGAATGCTAATTTTTGTACTTTCTGACTCGGGTGTTGAGTCAGCTCTGTGGTTTTTTTTTTAGTCTGTCTCGTTGTTTTGAGTCAGTCTTTTTTTTATTAAGGTCTGTCTTGTTGTATCGAGTCAGTCCTATTGTACAGAAATCAGGTGATTCCGGGAGTGTTACTTCGGACACCACTTTTTTTCTTTTTTTTTTTCTTTTTTTTTTGTGTTTGTCTTTTCGTTTTCTTTTGAGTCTATTTATGTCTTGGAGCCGGTTGTGCCAACAGATTTTGAATGGGACAGCAGTAATTTTCACACTCTTGTTTTTGCTTCCGCCTTGCGCCAGTTGTGCCAGAAGTTCGAATGAAACGACACTGTTTTTCACCTGTTTTTCTGCGCCTTGAAGTCATTGCATTGACCTAAGTTTTTCAAAACTTTTTGAACATGGTGATGAAAACAAAGAGGAAGGAACTCCTCGGGATTTGTAAAAATTTGATCAATTGAGAGAAAGAGAGGCGTGCTAAGCTCTTAATGAATAAGATCATACTTGTTAGTGTGAGTATTGAGATGGATCCTGGCTTGATCCAGATTGGTTCTACATTGTCTTCAGCACGAGCAATTTGTCGCTTTCTTAAAAGATTTCAAAAATGTTTTGCGCGGCCCTACGAAGACCTGTGTGGAATCACTCTTGAGATTGTGCAGCCTAGGATCACTCTCAGCCTCGACACTCAACCCCTTTGCTTTCAAACCTTGAACTTGGATTCAGAATGTTCAATGGTCAACCACAATGTGAGGCTTGTGTGGCCAGATTTGAAGCAGCCCACGAACTAGGGGCAAGAAAGTCAGATCAAGTAGATAAAATATCATCAAAAGGAAGCTTGCAAAGCTCGATCAAAAGCACCCGTCGAACTAGGGGCCAAAAATGTCAAATATGCTCGAAGGGCCAAAAATGGATCATTCCGCAAATCAATGAAGATCGGTAAGAATGCCAAATCCCAGAAAGGAGGAAAGAAGAAAGTATTACTGAAAGACAACCAAGTTGCTATCCGCAACACTAGGGGCAAATTCAGCCCCCATCGGATGGACTTCTACATCATCAACAAACAGCAGCCATTCTCTTGGATTCAGATGGATTCGAGATCCTACAACCATTCAATATGGACAAGCTACACTTTTACCCTTGAGAGGCTCGCTGGGCCAAAAACCCGGAAGGGCGACCCAAGCAAAAGTTAGAGCAAGAAAAAAAAGAAGAAAAGAAAAGAAAAAAATGCAAAGAATGAAAAAAAGAAATGAAGAAAAAAAATTCTGAACAAAGAAAAGAAGAAAAGAATTGAAAAGAAAAGAAAAACAAAGCTCACAAGGTTGAAAACCCGGAATGGCGGCCTTGGCAAAAGTTAGAGCGTAGAAAGAGAGGTTAATACCCGAGCGTACCTTAACCCGAACTACGTCAGGCTTGATTCCCATGTCTAGGATACGTAGGCAACTTCATTCTGAAGTCCAGCCATAAACACTTCCAAATTGATTGTGTCCATGTAATGGTTCTGATCATCTTTGTCTTCTCTATATCCAAGAGTTCGGTTGTGACCTTCACCATGAGAACTGGTTACAATGCACTACGGTGCCATTCAAACAAGAGGCAACTTTCCGTTGCCATACAATGTGTTACCATTCAGACAAGGGGCAATTTTCCATTGTTATGGATCTGAGGTTGTGCATCTCAAGGGTAGGTTCCATGCTCGTTGAGCAGTGGCCATTTGCAAAAACAGTTTTTGAGAATTTTTACTGAAGTTGACTAATTTTCTCGAAAATTATTCCATTTTTCCAAAACTGGACCATTTCTTGGACCCAAAAGGGAAAATTTTCAGTGCTCATAGCCTGACTTGCATGATTTCAAATCAGAAAATCGAACAAGTGTGTTAATCTAACTCTCATATTGGTCAAAATTATTTTAGTAGAAAACCAAAACAAAAAATGGTCAAAATGATGAACTAGGGGCACAGTTGAGTCAGGTGTTCTTTCTTTTCTCCATTGTCAACACACTTGCCAGAGAGGGCACAACTGAAGTTAACAACGAAGGGCTGAAAGCTCTCTCATCCTCTAAGCAGCGAGGTATCGAGCCAAGTGCGAAGCACAAACTGGAATGGACCAAGATATTCCACTCCCTCATCCAGACATATCTAATCATGCCCAGACTCCCCAGCAGAGCATCGTCAACTGATGTCAGCTACAGATTTGCTACACACCTAGTTGTAGCGCAACCCCTCTGTGGAAAAGTTCATTGTTGTGAGCAAAAGAAGAGAATCTAGCAGAATGCTAGGGGCAAGAACCCGCAACTTCTCGTTTATCCGTCAACCACCCAGGGGAGGGATGAAAAAATGAGAGATTCAAGAATAGAGAGATGTGCGCTGAGAGAAAAAGTGAGAAAAGGGCTTTTACAGAAAAACAGACCCTGAGGGCCGAGTGATGTGAGAATCACAAATAAGAAAAGGTGGGAAACAATACCCGAAGAAACTGGGCTTCCCGTCAACCGAGAAATCTCTCACTTGTGGAACGCATTCGAATGTTGTGTGTGTGTTTTGTTTGTCTCGATTCTTGTTGTGAGTCGTTTCGAGTGTTTCTCGATGTGTTTAGGTTGTCTCCCTTTTGTTTTCCATTTTTGAGTCGTTTTTGCTGTGTTCAGTCGTAGGCTCAATACCCGGTTAAGAACTTATTTCTTAAATTTCAAAATGAATCGTTTTGTGCTCAGAGTGCTGTGCCATTCTCCACATTTGTGCAAAACAGGATTTGTTCTTTCATAAAACCACAGGGTTCAACCCAGGTCATGTGAAAACAGCATAACCAGGACCTATCTGAAGCTATATGGGTTCCAGACTGCAAAGCAAAAGAAAAGAGGGAAAATTGAAGCATCTGAGTTTGTTTCAACTTCAGAAAATTCTGAGATTGCATTCTGGATCTACCTCTTCAGGCCTTGTCAAATGCTCTGAAGTACGCGTGTGCCTTTATTTCAAGCTCAAGATCAAGCTTGCTTCAAGTCAAAATGGCAGTCAAAGCGGCATCCGTGGTTTCCCCAGCAGATGTTGCACCTTGTCAATGTTTCAGAACCTTTGAACTGTGAGTTGAAGGTAAGTGTTCGAAGAACACAATGGGGGGAGATCCCCGTCAGAGTAGAGTGGTTTACCGCCACTCACCCCATGAGGTGCTTTCTAAAAACACCGCTTTGTTTGTTTATTGCATTCCCTAGACATCATGCTCTACATTGCTTGTAACATGTATCATGTCATCACACATATTACATAAATGCATCTTATACTATACTTATTCTTGTTGTCGTATAGAATATACACGCTACATTGAATGTACGTCGTTGATCTTTTGCACAGAGTATGAACATTGCATGGAGCACGTTTTAACCTTGCTTGCATAGAATGTGCACTTCTCACTCTGGCATGAAATGCACATCTTAATGTTGCATGGAGCATACATTTCTTGCACTTGCCTCGCTATGCACCCTCTTCACCTGCATTGTTATGCACACTCTAGTTGTATTGTTGCGCACGTTTTGCTTGCATTGTTATGCACATCTATCTTACGCTGTCATGCACACATCTTTAACTTGCGTTGTTACGCACGTTACTTGCCCTGTCACGCACACATCTTTGACTTGAGTTGTTACGCACATTACTTGCGCTATCACGCACCCCATCTTTACTTGCGTTGTCATGCACATTTTACTTGCATCGTTATGCACACTTTCTTGCGCTGTCATGCACATTCTACTTGCATTGTTATGCACACTTTACTTGCGTTGTCACGCACGCTCCAGCTGCATTGTTTTGCGCACACTTAGGTTGCATTGTCATGCACTTCTCCACTCACGTTGCCACGCACTTTTCACTTGCATTGTTTTGCATATCTATCTTGCACTGTAACGCACGTTTTACTTGCATTGTTTTGCATATCTATCTTGTGCTGTCACGCACGTTACTTGCATTGTTGTGCAATCTCCACTTGCATTGTTATGCACACTTCACTTGCGCTGTCACGCACGTTATTTGCATTGTATTGCATTGTACCTATCAAGTTTCTTTCTCATTCATGCACGATATTGTATGTACGGTTCATTCAAAGAAGTTCCGTTTAAGATCATTCACTTAGTGTATCAATCACACTTCACTTCATTCACTTAGTGTATCAATCACACTCTCTTCACTTAGTGTATCAATCACACTTCATTCATTTTTGCGTATCTATCACACACATTCTCGTTTTGTTTATCTATCACACACTTCATTCATTTTTCTGTATCTATCACGCACATTCTCATTTTCTGTATCTATCACACACATTCTCACTTTCCGTATCTATCACGCACTTCACTCATTTTTTGTATCTATCACACACATTCTCATTTTGTGTATCTATCATGCACTTCACTCATTTTCTGTATCTATCACACACATTCTCATTTTGCGTATCTATCACACTCCATTTACTTTTGCGTATCTATCACACTCCATTTACTTTAGGATATCCATCACACTTCATTTACTATAGTGTATCCATCACACTTCATTTACTTTAGTGTATCTATCATACTTGTTCACTAAGTGCATCTATCACACTTCGTGTTCACCTTTAGTGTATCTATCATACTTGTTCACTAAGTGCATCTATCACACTTCGTGTTCACCTTTAGTGTATCTATCATACTTGTTCACTAAGTGCATCTATCACACTTCGTGTTCACCTTTAGTGTATCTATCATACTTTGTTCACTTGGTGCATCTATCACACTGTGTTCATCTGTAGTGTATCTATCATACTCTGTTCACTTAGTGCATCTATCACACTTCGTGTTCACCTTTAGTGTATCTATCATACTTGTTCACTAAGTGCATCTATCACACTTCGTGTTTACCTTTAGTGTATCTATCATACTTTGTTCACTTAGTGCATCTATCACACTTCGTGTTCACCTTTAGTCTATCTATTATATTTTGTTCACTTAGTGCATCTATCACACTTCGTGTTCACCTTTTGTGCATCCATCACACTTTGTTCACTAAGTGCATCTATCACACTTTGTGTTCACCTTTTGTGTATCTATCATACTTGTTCACTTAGTGCATCTATCACACTTTGTGTTCACCTTTAGTGTATCTATCATACTTGTTCACTTAGTGCGTCTATCACACTTTGTGTTCACCTTTAGTGTATCTATCATACTTGTTCACTTAGTGCGTCTATCACACTTTGTGTTCACCTTTTGTGTATCCATCACACTTTGTTCACTAAGTGCATCTATCACACTTCGTGTTCACCTTTAGTGTATCTATCATACTTTGTTCACTAAGTGCATCTATCACACTTTGTGTTCACCTTTTGTGTATCCATCACACTTTGCTCACTAAGTGCATCTATCACACTTCGTGTTCACCTTTTGTGCATCCATCACACTTTGTTCACTAAGTACATCTATCACACTTTGTGTTCACCTTTAGTGTATCTATCATACTTTGTTCACTTAGTGCATCTATCACACTTCGTGTTCACCTTTAGTGTATCTATCATACTTTGTTCACTAAGTGCATCTATCATACTTTGTGTTGACCTTTTGTGTATCCATCACACTTTGTTCACTAAGTGCATCTATCACACTTCGTGTTCACCTTTAGTGTATCTATCATACTTTGTTCACTTAGTGCATCTGTCACTTCGTGTTTGTAGACACCCCATTTTTGACCATCCTCAAGACTTGGACGTCACTGATTGAACACTCAGTGATCACCCTTGTTCGTGTTTGTTTTGAGTTCCCGGAGGCCTCGGCTGCGCGCCTTGCCTCAGAATCTCTTAACTCGTTCGTTTAGTGTCTGGTTTTGCACCAAACACTTGTGTCTTTGCTTTGAGGGGCAGGGAATGGCTTGTTAGCCATCCCCACATCCCACCGGCCCTACATTTACCTCACCGGCCTCTCCTTGTTGCCACCGGCCATGGTTTCTTCATATCAATGGCCGGTCGGCATTATTTTTGGCCGACCGGCACTTTTTTTGGCCGGTGACCTATTTTGCCGGCCGGTGACCCTTCTGCACCCCTTCAGACTTGGTGCATGCCAGCTGTGCCAGCTGGAATACACCAACACCACTCCACATGCACGGGGATGGCTGTTTTGAGCCCTTAACCCCTAATTCCTTCTAGAAGGATGACCCTTTGGCCAAGCTTCTTGGGAAAGCTTGGCCAGCTATCCCAGCTTCTTCAAGAAGCCAGGAACCATTTGCACCCTTTGCCCCTTTTGTTATAGCTTCTTGGAGAAGCTTGGAGCCTTTTCTTTGCCTATATAAGCCTCCCTTCTTCTCCATTGCTTAAGGTTAGAAGTTTGAACAAAAAAAACCAGAGATATATATATACATCTGTCATATACTCTCTCTCTCTCTATATTTCCCTCTCTCTCATCCTTTATGTGTGTTTGGTGGCCTAAAAGTGCATTTCTACCTTAGTTTTGCACTAACACACACTATCACACCTTACTTCGACCTTGAGGGACTTAGAGGGTTGATTCTTGAGTTTTTGGGCTGGTTTTGATCAGAAGAGAGTGGCTGGACCTGCTGTTCTTGAGGTGTTCTTCAAGGGTAATCACTTTGCTTTAGATTCCCCATTTTTGCAATAGTTTTTTACCTATCTTGCATGATGATTTGAGCTTAGTGTATAACTAGAAAAAGTCTTATTTTTGCATGCTCTAAATACTTCATTGAGGTCATTTTGTGGTTTGGGGTCGAACTCACCCTCTTAGGCCTTATTTGGCCCTTTTGGTGCTTCCATTGCTAGGCTTTATTTACTTGAGTGTTTTGTTCTTTTCACCACTGAAATCCAGTGGATTTTCAGTGGTAAAGAAGAGGGTTTGAAGTCTTGTATAGGGGAGGGACACCCCTCTCCCCCTTGTCCCTCTTTGATCCTTGTTTTGGCTTAGAAGGCAACATGCATGCTTGGTTTGTTTTTGGCTCCATATCAGAAGTTTTTGGTGCTATTTAGATCATAATATATCTCTATCTTTGGTCGGGTTTGTGGTCTTTTGCATGCATAATACCCTTGTTTTGTATCCCTCCCTTTTGCATAGAAATGCATCTTCTATTTAGGCTTCCATGCTTGCATGATTTAGCTTAGCTTGTTGAAGCTTTCGGTCATGATTTGTCATGCTTAAGGTCTGTTGGCCACTGTTTTGGTCATGTTTGACATGCTTGATGTAGTTGCTTTGCATTTTAGCTTGTAGGACTTGAGTATTTTGGCTTCTAGCATGCTTAACTTAGACTATCCTCATGATTTGGCATTATTTAAGATCATATTTCAGTCCATGTAAGGTGGTCTTATATTGTCATTTGTGTCCCTTCCCATGCTTTGAGGTGTTGTAGTTTTGTGCCTTAAGGGTTGGCCTATTAGTGTGTATGCTTCCATGCTTGATTGTTCATCATTTAGGCCACTTTTGGCCACTGTTTTGGGGTGGGCTGAGGTCTGCCCCTTTATGGTTTAAGTCCATCATTGCGTATTTGTCACATGTTTGTTGCATGTTTACCTCATAAGGTGTTGTCACACACTAGTTCTTTTGCATGCTTGCCATGATATGTTGCATTGCATTTGGCATGCCTTGCATCTTGGTCTTATGTTGCCTCTTTGAACCATGTTTGTATAACATGCATTGCATTGCTTGGTTTGGGGTGTCAAACCAAGTGTGAGGGTCGAGAAGTGTTTGTACTTCAAGTGACAAAACAAGTCTCAACCCCCGGTCACCGAGGCCCTTGACTTTGACATGATAGGGACTTGGTATTCATTTGTGTGTTGCATGCATTTTCATTGAATTGCAACCTTGGCCCCTTAGGCCATCATGCATCAAAATGCACAATTGATGGCCCGAGGATCGAGGGCCATGCTCCCTTGAGTCCATTGCATGATAGGGAGTGTGGCCATGCTTACATTTGCTTGAAATTCCATGCCATACACTGTCTGTCCTTTGTTGTTGTCAAAAACCAGTTCTGCAGGAATTTTTGGCCGACCGGCTGTTTAGAGTGCCGACCGGCCATGGATGAGTGGCCGATAACATGAAGTCCAGCCGATGGACACTTTCCATGGCCGGTGGGTATTTCCTTCAGCCGATGGTGCTCTACAGTTTCCAGGAAACATGTCCCAAGACTTTGGCAGTTTTCAGAAAAGCAGGGCAGTGTAAACAGAGGCAGCGGTGGCATGGTACGGGCTTTCCGGGCGAGACAGACTCGAGCATGCATCATTCGCAGATTCCGAGGCAGGGCTGCGGCCCTCTTCTTCCTATTTATTTGCATATGTAATTTATTAATTAATTAGAATTTTTGTAATAATTAATTTAGTATTATTTATTCGGACTGTATTATTCTTTTGGTCCCTCCGAGCGAGGGCGAATTTGTAATAAGTGTGGGTGCATGTGTGTATGTCTTCCAACCCCCACTTCTTTCTCCCTTTTATTTACCTGCTTATGATGGTAGACTAGGGCATATTTAAATTAGCATAACAGTATGATAGCATGCGTGCATCCATACATTTGTCTTGCATGCACCGGGCTCGGCGCATCATTCTAACTGCATCTGTATTTCAATTCCAAATTGAATACGTGTTAGTTGTAGCATTTCACATGTCATTGTAGATTAGCCGAGCCTATTCTAGTGATATTCTGTATGTGATGCATTAGCCATCTTAATATGAACTAGGATCATGCATATGATTACTAACTAGTTTCTGTTTTGGCTTGGAGTACTAGGTGAGCTTTTATGCTTTAGCATCCTTGCATGCGTGTGAGTGTTGCCATAATAGCATGATTACCATGAGGCTAGCTGCTTATGTGATATAACTGCTTGAATGCCTGTGGATGGAGGTGGAATTACCTAAATTGGGATAATGCATTAAAACTGTGAGTTTTAAGCCCACTGGATAGTGGCAAAACCATCTTTTCTAAAGCCCACTTGAGGGTGGCAAAATCTGCATTTTAGCCTACTTGCGAGTACTAAACCATTTTCAAAACAAGCATGCAATGTTTTGTTCCAATTTAGGCGATTTGGTCTATACTTGTTTGCTGTGCGCATAACGTAGTAAATCTAGGCTAATAACTGGAATAAGAGCACACAATGTTTTCAAAATCAAATATCATGGTTAGTAGAGGCCGGTCTTCGGACCGGGCGAGAGGGGGTGCTCATAGCTGACCTTCCCCGATCGTACCCAAGTTCCCGAGCCGAGGCAACTTTGGTGATGACGGACACGTGGCCTTTGGCACCGAGTCAGTGTTTCCTAAATTCCCTCACTAAAAAAATATTTAGGTGGCGACTCTGTATCTGGCAAAGCAGTCCATGTTTGGCACTTCTTTCAAAAAAATCTGTTTTCTCAAAACGATTTGCCGGATTTGGACTCTTTGGTTCAAGATTTAGAACCGCAAACAAAATCGAGTCCAAACTGTAGCGTGAGTCCCCTCGCGGACCTGTTACAGTTTCTGGCGACTCTGCTGGGGAGTTTAGAGAGCTTGACTCGAACTCATGATATTTTGTTTTGACTACACTTATGTGTTTCTTTGCATTGCATGTGCATTGGTGCGCCTAGGACACCGTGTTTGCCATCTGCCATTCCTGAACGGTTTGCTGGAGGCTTGTCTTGTCAAGGCATGACCATAAGGCTGACCGGTTATGGGCTCTGACAGCATGGGAACACAAACCCCGGTTTTACCAGGGCACCTTTTTCGACCATTCGACCTAGTACATATCGAAATCCATAGTGACCATTCCAAACTAGGACAGGTTGCTTACCCGATCATAGGTTGTTTGAAACCGCTGCGTGGGTAGTGAAACCCTAGCTCCTGACAAAATAGGACAGGGAAACCCTACCCCAACATAGGGGTGTTTTGGCTCTCTTTTACATGCTATGTGCTTCTAAAGTGTATCTCTACAGGGAATGCGTGTATCAGTCTGCAAGTTTGAATATCAGGCCCGAGGGCACCAGTATCAGTTTTGGGAATCAGTTATCTGTGGGTGTCAGATTCAGACTTAGGGGCAACGATTTGGAAACAGAGATCAGTGTTTGAGAAACAGTGCATCCAGTTCATTGGCAGTATATCATAATATCCAACCGTGTGTTGTATGTTTATTTTACGCCGTTATGCTGTCCAATTGTCTGTTTATTTATACGCTTTATTTATCTTTTTTACTAGGTAGTTGAGCACAATTGCTTCTGACCCAGTAGATACTCCCCAAGCACTCTGGACTAGAGGTCATCGACTCCATCGATCTGAGGATCTGGTAGACGGACAACCAGTGTACCACTCTCTACCCCCGATTACTAGACGGAGGACAGTTAGGCAGAGGGCATCAGTACAGCAGTCGGTTCAGAGGGCCTTATCTACCCCACCTGAGTTCAGTAGGGATCAGGGTTCTGTTTCACCTACAGAGAGGGAATATATACCGGTGATTCAACCAGAGCAGAATAGTATGGCCAGTTTAGAGGAGATGGTGCGCCAGCTCCAAGAGAGTATGAAAATGATGCAGTAGGATGCTGTCTGATAGGCAGAGTTCGCCAAGCAGCAGGCCACGGTCATGAATGAACAAGCAGAGTTGATTGTGAGGTTACAGCAGCAAACCGGAGCCTCTACTTCGCAGCAAGCTCCTCCCCCGCCAGGGATTCCAACCCTCGGGGAGACAGCCAATGCTCAGAATGACACGGACATTCCCACGGGACCACCTCCACCCCCGATCCTACCCCAAGTCCAACCCCAGTTATCAAAAACACCCACCAACCTACCGGACTCTCCCTTTGAGTTCGAGACTGATCCTACCGCACTGAAGTTGAGCAAACTTGAAAAGCTGTTCAAGAGATCCCAGGGGGTCAAGACCATCCCCGATATTGAAGACGGATATATCGACGCGGCTGTGATGCTGCCCGACAGATTCAAAATGCCTCATATTGATCGATTTGATGGGTCCGGGGACCCCATGGTGCACCTGAGACTGTTTTCAGATATCCTAAGGCCAATGGGCCTCAGTAGGCTTCAGAAGCTGTCTTTATTCGGCCGGACCCTGTCGGGTGTGGCGGCCATATGGTATGCCAAATTAGAAGATGATGTCAAGAGAAATTGGGACGAGATGGCTGAGGCCTTCATTGCGCAGTACTCATACAATACGCAAATCGAGATCACAACCCGTGATCTCGAGACAACAAGGCAAGAGCCCAAAGAGAGTTTCTCAGAATTTGTGACCAAATGGAGGGCTAAGGCTTCGATGATGACCTTAAGGCCTACAGACAAAGACCAGATTCGGATGATTGTGCGCAATCTTCAGCCGAAGTTGATGCAAAAGATGATTGTACTCCCCTTCCCTACTTTTTCTGACCTGCATGAAATGGGGGTACAGATTGAGGATGCCTTGAAGCAAGGCTTAATTGATAACGACCGGGAACAACCCTGACAAACTTTCAATCGCAGCAACAATGCAGGCCCGAGTGGCACTACAACTACGAGAGCCTCCGAAGTGAGCATGGTCACCACCAACCCCCCTCCGAGAACCACGGCGGCTGCGCCATTCTTCGGTGCGTCCGGAAGCAATCCATCAACAGCCAAATACCCACCCAAAAACACCAGAACCTTCGCTCCACTTTATATGCCCCTGTCCAAAGCTCTGGGGGTGCTAATCAGAAAAGGGCACTTGAAGCCCCTAGAGCCGCGGCCCTTACCGGAAAGACTCCCCGCTACCCACAACCCAGCCAAGTATTGTGCATTTGACCAACAGCACGGTCATGACACCCATCTGTGCTTCCGATTACGTCATGAGATTCAAGATCTCATTGATAACGGGGTGATTTTGCCTCCTGAGAAACCCAACGTTACTACAAACCCTCTCCCCACACATAACCAAGCTCCACCACCCAAAAGAATCAACTTCATCCAAACTAGGGTCATGCCTTACGATCCTAGCATCTACATCACTCTTTCCCACCTGCCTAAACCGGAGGTATTCCTTCCCGATTGCACCGACTTGTGCATGATGGACATCTCCATAACCCAACCTAAGCCAGCAGTCGTGACTGTCAAGGACAGGAGAGAGAAGATCCCAAAGGAGAAGAGGGTTGTTGAGCCAGAGTCTGCGGAATCCGGGAGTTGTGTTGAGAAAGCATATAGTCCGGATGACTACATTTTGTCAATAGGACAGGATAGGTCAGATATGGAACTACCAACAGAGGGAGAGCTGTGTGTGATCCAAGGGGATAGTCTGGGACAGGGAACAGATGATTTAACGCCTGTGGAAGAGGACCTTGCCAATCTCCAGTTTTATAGCGACCAAGATCCAGGGAACGCGGCAGTCAACTGGTTTGATTACGAGGAATCGGCAGAGGTTACCGAGTGGTTGGATGATCAACCGGATGTGGTAGAAGAGTTTCAGTTAGAACAGGGCCCGGCAGGGGCCAGAATGTCAGTGACAGCCGGAAGGGTCGAAGAACAGAGTACATCGCCGGAGAGTGCCAGTGACAAGAATTTCGCTCAAGATTGGAGCATTTCAAATACAGGGATTATTGAACAGACAGTTGTGTTGACACAACCGGAACAAGGAAGATTTGAAGATTCCGAGAGAATCAGGAAGGCAAAGGCCCATGTGGGAACTGAAACTGCCGTGCACACAGAAACCGAGAATGCTGCGGGCATGCGGATGAAAGGTGCTGCAAGTGCAAGAACAGTCATACCAGAGCCGGACAGGTGTCTGTCGGCTGCTGATGGAATGTGGTAGGAAGATGAGGATTTATGTCTCGCCCACACAGACGAAGATTGGGGGAGAAACCAACCTGATGACACCTGGTACCTTGGAGAGGTCGACTACATGACACGGAGCGGACGGTACTTCAAACCCCCGCACCTAGATCAGCCGGAGGCTTCTGGAAAGGATAGAGAGGCCGAGAAGCAAAAGGAGAAACAACTTGAGGAGGAAGCTGTGCTCAAACAGCTAAAAAAGATACAAGCAGACATCTCCATCTGGGGACTGCTCATGGCATCACGAGTACATAGACAAGCTGTCCTGACGGCTATGGACAAAGCCAAGCTTTCGATAGAAACTACGCCAGAGCAGCTGGTGGGGTTAGTCTTTCCGTGTGGAGTTACCCCGACGCTGACTTTTTCCGACAAAGAATTGCCACCCGAGGGGGCAGACTATAATAAGTCGCTCTACATCTCTGTGGAGTGTAAGGATAAATGGATACCGATGGTTCTTGTTGATACCGGGTCCGCCATCAACGTCTGCCCGGCGAGAACGGCATATGCGATCGGTTTGAAAACCGCAGACTTTGTACCAACAGCCCAGGTGATCCGGGCGTATGACAACACAAGCCGAGAAGTGATGGGAACAGTTAAGATTCAGACAAAGGTTGGGCCGGGACAGCACAAGATAGATTTCCATGTCTTAGAGGTTCCCGCAACTTTCAATTTGCTTTTGGGGCGGCCGTGGCTGCATCAAGTGAAGGCAGTATCATCCACTTTGCATCAAATAGTGAAATACCCCTATGGGAAGGGAGTAGCTATTGTTTTTGGGAATTCATCAATTCATCCACCGCCAGAGGTATCCACGCCTGTCCTAGAAATCGAGCATGGCATGGAGGATGTGTTCATATCAGGTTTTACCCTAGCTAAGGCTCAGGTTGTACAGAACATCATGGCTGCTAACAAGGGGATATATGTCAGTGCCCAAGCAGTGTATCTCATGAACAAGCTCCAATACATCCCGGGATGGGATTAGGAAAGAGTGGCCGCAAGGGCATCGCAGTATTAGCCGAAGTGCCACACAACCCCTATACCTTCGGCTTGGGTTATCTGCCCACCGAGGAGGATTGGGTAAGGAAAGGAAAAGAAATGGCTGGGAGAGCCAAAGCGAAACAAATGGGAAAACCCTTTGAGTTGATGCACCGGCCCATCCAGGGTACCCTAAACGGACGCTTCGTCCGGGAGGGGGAGGATTTTCCATTTTGTGGTTTTCCGGAGCCGTGGCTAAACGCGAAGAAGAAGCGCGTACCGGGGTTCGAGATTTTCTTCGACCTGCCGTTACCTGGGGATGATGTTGCTGAAGAGCAGACAGACCCGACAATTAAGGTTGAGCCGAACAGGAAAATGGAGTCTGAGGACACCGAACTTGAAATGGGGGTAGCACTGGCATGTCTGCTTTCAGATCCTTCGATCGACCAGCTATGCTTGGGGGATAACTTCTCGATGTCCATGATCAGGAATGAAACGGCTGCGGGCCTACCTTCAACTATTTTGGATGCATCCATCGCACCCTCCCTCACCTGGCAGTACGAGGAAGGATTTTTGTCGAGCAGCACCGGGTCAGGTAGTGAGCCGGAATCTGATTCCACCGAGTCTTGTGAGTCGGAATCAGGTTCCAGCTCAACTGAGTCTGAGTCCGGTATTCCTGGGGGTGATAACCCGGATGCCACAGTCTTGTCCAGGTCGTCTTTTTCTTTCTCTTTTGAGTATGTTGTAACAGAAGAATTGGACGGTTTGGAAGCACTTAATGAGAATGAGGTGAATGTGGTTTCCGAGTACTTTTATGTGCCTTTGATTTATTGCTTAAATCAGGACTTTCAAAATTTTGACGAAAACGACGAGGACGAAATTTCTCCGGTTTTACAACGTTTAATTGAACAAGAGCAGAAGAGGTTTGTTAAACCTTTGGTTGATGAAATCACTACCGTGAATGTTGGTACTGAGAAGGACCCGCGGCTGGTCCAGATCGGGTCCACGTTGTCTTCGGAGGAACGCGAGCGCTTAGTCGCTTTGTTAAAAAATTTCAAAGATGTTTTCGCGTGGTCCTACGAAGACATGCCTGGAATCGATCCTGAGATTGTACAGCACCGGATCCCTCTTGACCCCGAGGCCCGACCCATCAAGTAGAAACTCAGGAGGATCCGCCCTGATTGGGCCATCAAGATTAAGGAAGAGGTTACCAAGCAAATCGATGCAGGCTTCCTGATGGTATCCGAATACCCGACTTGGTTGGCCAACATTGTTCTGGTGCCAAAGAAAGATGGCAGGATCAGAGTATGCGTAGACTTCAGGGATTTGAACAGAGCCAGTCCGAAGGACGACTTTCCCCTGCCACACATTGATGAGCTGGTGGATTTCACAGCGGGGCATGCTTTGCTTTCATTCATGGATGGCTTCTCAGGCTATAATCAGATAGTAATGGCACCCGAAGACCGGGAGAAGACTGCATTCACCACCCCGTGAGGGACATACTGCTACAGAGTAATGCCGTTTGGGTTGAAGAACGCTGGAGCTACTTATCAACGGGCTGCGACCACAATATTACACGACATGATCCACAAAGAGGTTGAGGTGTACGTGGACGACATGATTGTCAAGTCCAAAGAAAGAGAGGGCCATTACACCGCCTTGCAAAAATTCTTCCAAAGGATCAGAGAATTTCGGCTGCGGTTGAATCCTCAGAAGTGTACATTTGGTGTTACAGCGGGAAAAATGTTGGGGTTTCTGATTACACAAAGAGGCATCGAAGTCGACCCTTCCAAAATCAAGGCCATCCTAGAAATGCCACCACCAAGGACTGAAAAGGAGGTGCGAGGCTTTCTGGGTAAAGTGCAATTCATAAGACGGTTTATCTCAAAATTAACCTTGACTTGTGAACCACTTTTTGGTCTCCTGAAGAAAGGAAAGAAATTCCAATGGGACGGCCGATGCCAAGCTGCTTTTGAACAGATCAAAGAATATTTACAGAACCCGCCCGTGTTGTCACCACCAGAGCCGGGGAAACCGTTGATATTGTACCTTTCAGTAACCGAGACTACAATGGGCTGCATGCTCGCACAAGAGTCAGAGGACAAAGTGGAAAGGGCCATCTACTATCTGAGCAAGAAGATGCTGGATTACGAGACCCGCTACACTCCACTGGAGAAGGCTTGTTTGGCCTTGGTATGGGCTACCAGGAAGCTGTGGCACTACCTGTTAGCTCACTCTGTAATGTTGGTTTCACGACTCGATCCCATCAAATATCTTTTAGAGAAACCAGCACTTACGGGTAGGCTAGCTCGTTGGTTGCTGTTGCTTTCCGAATTTGATCTGAAGTATGTGACGCGTAAGTCAGTAAAAGAGAGAGCGGTAGCAGAGTTCCTTGCCGACCACCCGGTTGAAGGGGATGAAGCGGTTGAGTACCTATTCCCAGATGAAGCCATTTTGCACATCGAAGATGAAACTTGGACGATGTACTTTGACGGAGTGTCAAATCAGTACGGGTATGGGATAGGGGTGTTGCTGATAGCGCCTGACGATTCCCGTATCCCTTTAGCATTCAAACTCCGGTTCAAAGTCTCGAACAATGAAGCAGAATATGAGGCATGTATTGCCGGTCTAGAAGCAGCCCTAGAACTAGGGGCAAGACGGTTAGACATCATTGGGGACTCAAACCTTGTTGTGTCTCAAGCAAAAGGAGACTGGAAAGTCAAAGAAGAAAAGATGATAATTTACCACCAAACCTTGGATTTGTTAATTCCTCGGTTTGAGAAACTAAATTTCACTCATCTAGTAAGAGAGAACAACAGGTTCGCAGATTCACTAGCAACTCTATCTTCCATGATAGACATCCCGTTGGGAGTCCGGATGCGTCCAGTCATTATTGACCAGAAGTTTGCGCCAGCATATGAATCAATCTCTGCCATAGATGAAGTTCAGGACGACAACCCCTGGTATTACGACATTTGGAACTTCTTGGAGAATGAGACGTATCCACCAAGGGCAAGTGCCAAGGATAAAAGGGCAATTAGAAGAATGGCTGTTCAGTTCATCATCTACGGGGGTAAGCTGTATAAGAGAGGTCATCTGGGAATGCATGAGCTCTGTGTGGAAGCTGAAGAGTCGAAGCGCCTGATGGAGGCCATCCATGGAGGAGAATGCGGTGCATATATGAATGGGGTAATGCTGGCACGGAAGATCCTCAGACAGGGTTACTACTGGTCTACTATGGAAGAGGATTGTATCGGCTTTGTTCGGCGATGCCACAAATGCCAGATCCATGCAAACCGCATGAACATCCCGCCGTCAAAGCTGTACAACATGACGTCGCCATGGCCATTTTCAGTTTGGGGAATCGATGTGATCGGGGCTGTTACTCCAAAGGGGTCGAATGGGCATGAGTTCATCCTAGTCGCGATAGATTATTTTACGAAGTGGGTCGAGGCCCAATCTTATGCGGTGTTGAAGGCTTCGCATGTCGCAAAGTTTATCAGAAACAACATCATCTGCCGCTACGGGGTCCCAAACGAGATTGTGTCGGACAATGGTTCCCACTTCAAGAAGGAGGTGATTGATTTGTTAGAGAAATACAATGTGGCTTTTCATAAGTCATCCACATACCGGCCGCAAACCAACGGAGCAGTAGAGGCCGCCAACAAGAACATCAAACACATATTGCAGAAGATGGTGGAAACCTATCGGGACTGGCCAGATAAGTTGCCGTTCGCTCTGTGGGCCTACCGGACTTCAATCAGAACTTCTACTGGGGCGACTCCGTATTCATTGGTTTATGGGATGGAGGTCGTTCTACCTATTGAGATTGAGGTTCCGTCATTACGAATATTGGCTGAGTGTCAAATAGCCGAGGCAGATTGGCAACAGAGCAGATTCGAGGAACTCATGCTCTTTGATAGGAGAAGACTGAAAGCATTGTACCACG
Source organism: Camellia granthamiana (assembly GCA_036172215.1). Taxonomy (NCBI): domain Eukaryota; kingdom Viridiplantae; phylum Streptophyta; class Magnoliopsida; order Ericales; family Theaceae; genus Camellia; species Camellia granthamiana. The sequence continues at coordinate 20,604,829 of CM069910.1, read as the reverse complement.
TTCAAGGATATCAACGCAGAATTGCCCGGGCTTTCAACAAGAAGGTTAAGTCCAGGAATTTAAATGAAGGAGATTTGGTACTCAAAGATAACCGAGCTCCCATCCATGACCCAAGGGGCAAGTTCAGACCCAATTGGACTAGTCCCTACATCATTAAGTCTATTTGGTCGGGTGGAGCTGTCGTTCTGATGGACCTAGATGGCCTAGAGTTCTCCCAACCGATCAACATGGACAAGTTGAAGAAATATTACCCCAGAGAGGCTCGCTAGGCCGAAAACCCGAAAGGGCGACCTAGGCAAAAGTTAGAGCACATAAAAATTAGAAAATATAAAAACTAAGCTCGCAAGGTTGAAAACCCGCAAAGAGCGGCCTTGGCAAAAGTTAGAGCGCAAAAGGAGAGTGAAAATACTCGAGTGAACCCGAGCCGAACTACGTAAGGCTTGATTCCCATCTTTGGGATATGTAGGCAGCTTCATCCTGAAGTTCAGCCATAACCTTTTTCCCCGATCAACTTTGTCCATGTGATCGTCTTGAGCCATCTTTGTCTATTCAGCATTCAAGGATTCGATTGTAATCTCCGGTGCAGTGCTTTGCAGACTAGGGGCAACTCTCTGTTACTGTACAGTGCCGCGGTACTATGCAAACTAGGGGCAACTTTCCAGTTGCGGAAATCCGGGGTTGTGCATCTCAGTGACAAATTTCAGGCGTGTCCAGTTCTGATCCATGTCGAAAATAGTTTTGAAAAGTTTTAATAAAAGTTGACTTTGTTCAAATTAATCTTTTTACAACTAAGGCCATTTTTGGACCAAAGTGGAAAATTTTCAGTACCACAACCTTCAATTTCATTAATTTCAAAACAGAGTTCTCCTGCTCTTGCATACAAATTGAAGGTGCTTTTTATTACATTCATAAGAAAAACTTGAAAGTACTAATAAAGCAATAAATCCGGGGCATAGTTAAGTCAGGTGTTCCTGCGCCCCCTCCCGGAGCTAGTCGAAGCATCTGATGCCAAGCTGGGCCCAATCTGTGCCTCTTCATTGAGCCAATCCAAGCACTCGTCAGACAAAGTGTAACTGAAAGTGGGAGCAGGGGCCAAAAGCTCACTAGTTCTCCATGCTGCGGCCTGCCGAATAAGCTGCGCGCCTC